>CM023457.1:38418014-39018014 GCA_013339765.2 Haemaphysalis longicornis | reverse complement strand
TTAACAGTGGCTTGAAGTAGCTGTTAGAAAAGTATTATCTGTCCAGACATGGTGTTCAAGGAAGGTGGAATGGTGAAGTTGCCCACTAGAATGCAGTAGTTGCGCCTTTCGGGCTGACATGCTTCCTACATCAGGATTGCACGCGAAATCACGGACGAATTGTGTCCAAAGTGACTGGTGCTTGTTGCATGGAGCCTGTACAGTAATGTATGGTTAAATCTTATTAGCTCGAGCTCCTGAAACAGAAAAATTTGAGAAAACTGAGGTACAGTAAAGCCGCATTACAGGAGACACTGTTACAAGAGAGTTAAAAGAGACATTTGAATGAAAAGTTTGGTTGGTTTTTCTATATTCACCATGTTGGCAACATCACATGCAAGAGACCTTGGTTACAACGGACATGGTTGCTGTGTTCCTTGAATGTCTCTTGTAATGAGGTTTTACTGTGCTAAGTTATGCCGATTAAAATATGGTACACAACTCGTACTTTCAAAATACTTAGCTTATTTAGTAACTGAACCCGTAAAAAGCGGTTTGTCAGAAAAAGGTTGTCGCTTAAAGAGAAATCTGGTAACATGTGCCAAACATCTCTTTGACGCACATCAAATGGCAGAAGCTTTGGAAATAGGGAGTCCGCATATGAATTTAAATTTGTTTTGGCGCAAATCACGCGACTTCAAAGTAAAAGCAATGGGATGGGCTTGTCTGTATTGCATTCGAGTGTATTGTTACGGAAGATTCTTCAGTCAGCTTTGTGGGAATAAGCATGCAGCGGATGTCACAGGGTGTGCAAAACAAAGAAAGCAAGAAGTTTGGCGGAAACAAAACAAAGAAACTGTGCTGACAATAAGAAAAGAAAACCACGGGGCTGCAAAAAGACGAGCAAGGCAGGAAGGCTGGCATCTCTCCTTTAAGTGCTGTTGTAGCGTTACTCCTTGTCATGTTAATTCGTCGGGTTTGTGGGTGTGTGTTTTTTGTTTAGTGTTGGAGTCAACCTTACCTGTGTTGTGTTGGCTAGGCAAAAGGCAAGGGGCCACTTGCGCATTGATTTGGAGCTTTGGCATCTGTTGAGTAATATCTGTTGTGGAGAAGTTTTGAGTTCTGTTATGCAGCCCAGAAGTATTACTAGCAGATGAATATTGATGAAGAACATTTCGTACTGCTGTTCTGTAAATTCTGTAAGTTCCTGTGCCTTCTTTCCATAACAACCTTTTTTGTCTCAAATGGACAGGTCGAGTGCTTCGACCGAAATCAATGCTCCACACCGTGCTCATTGAATTAAAAAAAATAGAAATGATGCTAATTTCGTGCCTTTGTTAACCTCGAAATGGTTGGCTAAAGTAATTTAACGAAATGAAAAACAATAACAAAGCAGTGCTTCCCCCGCTTGAGCAGTACCTCTCACATTCACTTTAGTGAACGTACATTAAAATTTTTAGTGTGAGCTACGGAAGGGTGTTCTGTGTACGTGCTACACAGGGTCTTGAAGATAGAGTGAGTAGGTGGGAGTCTGTCACTTGTGTGTGGCCTATTTGTAACCTACCCAAGGCAACTTTGACGAATCGGTTGTGTGAGTCAGTTGTGTATCATCGCAAGTCTGGTTTTATTACGTGTGGTTTATTGCCTGTCTGTTCACTCCACTGTGTTTGCCGTGTTTTAGGAAGTTGTCTCATGTGTGGCTCGAGGTCAGCGTATGGTAGTGTTGTTAGTATGTCGACTGTGTTTCTAAGTGCAGAAGCAATGTCCCTTTGATCAGCCACCTCGTTTCTGGTGATGCCAGAGTGAACAGGAACCCAGCATATACAGTGTACGCTCGTTACAGCGGATCCAGCAAAAACGGACTTCCGGTTACAACAGACCATTTCTGTTGGTTTGTTTGGTCCTCGTGCATTTTAAATAAAGTCCACTCCGCTCATAATAGATCGACTAGAGCAGACTATCGGCTACAACAGACTGAATTTTAGGGGAAAATTATTTTGACTGTATGTTTATAGCAGACTTCCACAGGGCCTGCACCCGGTGTGATTTTTCTTTGTTTAATTTGGCAAGGAAACTGCTATGTCTGGACACATTGTCAGCATAGAACTGGTCGTTGGCTCAACCAAGCGAAGCCAGTGCCAGTGGCCATTCTTTTTTTTTCTGTGCGACCAGCAGCATTAGCGGCACGGTACATGATTTTACTCTTGGATAAATTAAAGCATATTTAGCACTGTTGAACATAGGGAAAAACAGGCCGACATCGCCAGAAGTACAGGCCTGTCTAAGAAGACAGTCCGCTCAACCGTCAAGAACAACGCCGCTGCCGATTAACGCGACTCGGGTGAGATTGAACAGCAGCGCTATCAAATATGCAAAGAGGTCCACTTAGAGTGGAGTCTGCCCTCGTTGCAGTTTTTTTTTTAATAAGGAACTTAAAAAGGTAATGCTCAAGTAGGGGGGTGGTGGCGTTTCCATACATTGTGTGCAATCTGACGGTGGCCGTGCGCAGTCCGATAGATTTCACAGCTGTCCATGAGATTATTTCATATCAGCTGTTTCAATGACCAGGCTAAAATCACACAAAAATGTGGCAGCTGCCTTGGGGGAACGTCAAGCAGTGACCCGATTTGTTTGACGAACGGTTTTGCGGAATTCTGCCATGTCACGAAGGGGTTTAAAAGAGCCTAGCTAATTCTGATGGCCACGACTGATTTTTGTAGCTGGTTAGTAATTGCTCCTAGTTATTTTCTTTCTGTATTTGCTCGGCTTATCATGCGTCTTTACAGACTTGACCGCATGCGCTAGGTCTTTTCCAAGTGCCAGTGCTAAGCTCTGGAAACAGTCTTTAGGCGATCTTCAAGATTTGGAAACGGTATTCAGTGCCCCCACACGAACACTGTGCAGAGGTGCTGCAGGCACAGTACCGGTCAAAGTACCTACTTTTGCGCTCGTATAACCCCTCCCTTCCCCCACCCCCCTTCTGGTCGTATACTGCATACTTCGGCTACAGCGGACGTTTTTCTGGATTAAGAGTGTCCGTTGTAACGGGCGTAGACTGTAGTTATTTCCAATTTTCGAGTGCATGCGGCTATAATTGTTAAAAACATGATTGATGTGTTCTAATTACATGTCAGGCACTTGACACAGCACGACCCAAACACTCTCCAGGACTACAACCGCAACATCCCACTACAGTTATCGTTTTTTCAGCTGATGATTTGACCACTCCTTTTAAGCGTGCTTTTAGATATTTCTCTGACAATAAATTCTTAACCGCTCATTTCTAACCACACATAATCACAGCCTGGCCCGTTACAGCAGCTGTATTATTTGTCTTTTACTCCGCTTCGGTTCGAATTTATATGCCCCGTTAGTTATACCTCACAGCACTTTTATTTAATAGTAACTTTTATTTGGCACTCTTTGCCTGTAGTTGGCCTTGTGCTTGCTTGTAAAACTCAACCAATTAGCATTATAAAAATTTTCGATGAGGGAAATTTCTTTTCAATTTGCATTTGCATGGGCTTATTGCTTTTTTTTCTCTGATGGAAGACATGCCTATTGCACTGTATGGCTCTCTTGGGAATTGTAAATTATCCGGGTGAAAGTTTGAGAGAGAAATAACTTCATTAACAACTAACAGCGGTTCAGATTACCCGACTACGGGTCGTCTCCATTGATTGATAACCTCTGCTCTGATGCATTTTTGATGTCCTGCACTAGAGCTAGCTGTTCCTCGAAAGAGGAGGCGAGAGTCAGCCCGGTTGCGTCAGTGGGATAGACAGCTGCATTGGTGTTCGTAGCTCCGGCACGCCTGGAGAACTGTAAAGGCATTCCCATAGGACATGTTGGGGATTGGGATAGTTTTGATGAGCCGTCATGACTGCATGGCTCATTCTCCCTGCCTCGCTCGACTGCCGGCAGGTTGTGAAGAAGCTGCAGGATGTCAAGGAATTCCTGACGCGGCCTGAAAACGTGACCGTGCACATGGCGGCCAACATTGAGAAGCTGTCTCAGCTGGGCGATCTGCGGACCCCGTGGCTGACCTGCCTGGACAAGGTGCCTCAGGGCCCTTGCCCGGTCAAGAGGTACGTGCAAGCAGGGAGCTGGTTTCCCACGCAAGGTTCAGAAATAAGCTGTATTGCGTTGATTTGACTTGGTGGGAAGCGTAAATATTTTCTCAGCATTGAGTAGTTGCCTTTTAGTATAGTACGGTTCGAAATAAACAATACAACGTTTTTAGTTGGGAAATTTCCAAAAAAATATAACGGTTAATCCTAGGCAGGCGTGGTGTGGAATGATGGCGTGCCGTATTTATTCGTGTAATGAACCCACTTGCATAATGAACCCTCCCTCACTTTTCTTCTGGAGAATTTACTTTCTAGTCACCTTGCACAAAAAATGCAGGGGGAATATGCTTTTATCTCTGCATGGTTGCTGATGCCGTAGACGATTGCAGTAACTTGATATCGCGCCACAGTACATGCAGAAACACTAAAAACGCATTCTAACAAAAAGCAAACATTTCGACAGTAGCCGGAGCCACAAGTGCAAATGCCGTGGTTCACAATTTAAAAATTGCGGATTTTTGGAGCGCCACCTGCTGAACACAAAACAAACCTTCGTGGTCTGTGAAAATGCTGCGGCGTGCGAATAAAGCACTAAGCATACTCCGCACTCCTTCCTTGCTTGGTGCTGTTCCGGCTGGTTTCGGCGGCGTGCGAATGAAGGAGCAAATGTACTCCGCAATCCTTCCCTGCTGTGTGCTGTTCCGCGACTCCGCCATTACGCTTCATCATGGTTTTATTATTCATCTGTGTTCTAACCTTTTCTTGTGCTTCCGGTGTACGGCTTGCAAAGGGCCAGTACATGAGCCACACAGCTGTTTTTAAGCTGAAGGTTGTGGATCATCCGTTGATGCACATATAAACCGCGTGGCACAGACGCACTTCAATGTTGACCCGGTGTGTGTACACTACTGGCAAAGACAAGGTTTGTGCGGTGAACAGGGATCGCTGTGTTTTATGGGCCCACAGAAGGGAAGTTTCCCATGGGTAAAGTTGGAGTACTTTGACGACACAGAAGACAATGTGCGGTGGGCCGACAAGGAATGTGAAGCGGCAAGCTACTTGAGCGAGGAGGACAGCTCTGGTGGCGAGTAGGTGGCCACTAACATGTTGTGAATAAAATAAATTTGGTTACATAATTACCTACGTGTTTTTGCTGGAAAAGTAGTAAGGCTTTGACAGCGCTTCTCTAAGCATCTTTATTGTATGAAGTTTCAACTTTTAAAAATACGTTGCAACTTTTTCCCACATAATGAACCCTCCTCCCAAATTCAGGCCGAATTTTCTGAAAAAAAGTGGGTTCATTACACGAGTAAATACGGTCAGTGTGTAGCGCAGTTAAGCCTTAGCTTCGTGATCCAAAGGACTCAAGTTTGGGTCCAGCACTTGTGTGGTTTTTTTTCTCTTTGTTCTTAAAATTTTTTGCTATATTTAGGGTAACATTTTGCTTTTTAGCATTTTAAATGATCAGTTTTGTTGGCTAGATAACGTTGCACCAAGCTAGATTACGTTAGATTTGGTTAGGTCCGGTTACGTTCGTAACGTGAGGAAAGTCTAGCGTGTTTAGTTTAGCCAATTGGAAAACGTTTGAGAGCGCAAAGTTGTGCTGTCTGCAGCGTTACAAGATAACACAACTGGTCGTCACCTTAGTGGAGTGCTTATAAGGAAGTGTAATGGCACTGTAGACGGCATTTTTGAAAAGCTAAATCCTACTGCACCGTGGGTATCGCACAGTGCAGTTCATGTTCATGCGAGTAAGGGGGCATTCGCATAGCTGTTATTTTGCTACTTTCGCTTCATTATGAGCGGGTCCTGCTGTACTACCATTGGATGTCCAGGACTTTGAACCATGTACTGGAGCAGATCGACATGGGTCGCCCAGGTGTCCTTTGGCAGCGCTGTAAACCATAGGGGTCGATTCTATGCAGTTCTCTGGAGCTGCCGTGCCACTCGCTGCTGCTACGCAGCCCTGACCCAGCGCTCCCGCGCGATGTGATCGCCGGCATGAGCTCGCTCGATTCGGCCTTTCTCACCCAGTGCACCCCCAGCCTGAACTCGTACACCAGCGCTGACCTCCCAGCACTGCTCGTGTTTATACAGTACATGGTCCAGCTGGAGGCAAGTGGCCGGCCTGGGTGATGTGTTTTGTGGTGCCAAAGAAGGGCCGTTCTAGGATCGTTGCTGCACATGCTGTCTTGTGAAAGGTGCAACCCAGCAAACCACCAACATCTCTGGGACGTCCTAAAAAGATCTGAAAGTCTATGTCCCAGCAGTATATCTATTAAACATCCGAAGTACATACAGTACTTTTATTAAAAAATTTTTTATGTTAAGAATATGCTCCAGTACGTACAATACTTTTATCAAAAATTTTCGATGTTAGAATATGTTGCTCGTACCTTATATTCGGACGTTATTTCGACTATGTTAAAGACGTACTCTCGATGTAGCTGATGCTTTAATTGTGGACACTAGTATTTGGTGGTTTTGTTCAAAAGTTGCTGGTACTTCAGTTTTTTACTTTGTCTATCGCAGTTACATAACAATATCTGCTATACTCTCTTATTAAAAATTTTTGATGTTAAGAATATGCTGCAGTACAGCAATACTTTTATCAAAAATTTTCGATGTTAGAATATGTTGCTCGTACCTTATATTTGGACGTTATTTCGACTATGTTAAAGACGTACTCTCGATGTAGTTGATGCTTTAATTGTGGACACTAATATTTGGTGGTTTTGTTCATAAGTTGCTGATACTTCAGTTTTTTACTTTGTCTATCGCAGTTACATAATAATATCTGCTATACAGTCGAACACAGATATATCGAACTCCAAGGGGATCGCGAAATAGTTCGGTATATAAAAAATTCGATATAAAAAATATGGGCTCTGAGACCTCACCTATGGCGGATGATCACTTACCGATCGTCGCATTCAAGAATGACAACTAATTCCGCACTCACGACGCAACAGGACGCTTTATTTCCGTGAAAAAAAAATCGCTGATCTTGGCCTGCTTCTTCGTCCTGGAAATGAAATTAAAGACGCTGGTCTCGATCTTCTCGAGGCTGCACAACTAGAAAATTCCAGCAGTACACTGCGCCTTCGCACACCATTCACAACACGCACGCAAAAGAAGAACAGCGCACACGTACCACCAGAACTTTGAAGGTAACAATTCCAAGGCTCTCTGAACGGACTCCAACAAAGTGCTCGCGATGGTCATCTCCGAGAAAAACAGTGATCTCCGAAAGGTTCGGGACAACTCGCCAAACAGCAGCAACATCAGCAAAATGCAAAAGAAGGAGGAGGCCGCCAGCGCCTTCGTTCCCTCTTCCCTTTCCCGAGATGACATCGGGGGAAGACAGACCCAGAGAGAGAGGGAAAAAAAACTCTTTTTCGGCAAGCTGAGGAACGTACGCAGCAGCAAAAAAAAAAAAAAAAAAAGGACGTGCTCAGTCGGGGCATCTATACCTCGCACTGTCACATTTTCCGAGCGTTCGGGCTTGTGTGCCTAGAGAGATTTAGCATACCGGGCTCCGTCCGCTAACGCTACGGCGGCCGGTAGCGGGGCCCGACCGGGCAAGCGCAAATTCGTTCCGGTAGGGGGGATTAGTTCCGCGAGCCAGTCTTCGCCATGCCCGCGAATTCCTCTACATCCTCCTCAACCTCAATCGGGGGTGCAGCGACCGCCGAAGAGCACCTTCCAGCTCGCGCGGCGTTCGATATACCCAATGTCGGGAAAAATACGGTTCGATATAAACGTACGAATTCCTATACTTTTACACTGAATTTTCAAGGGGATAATTTATGAGTTCGATATAGACAATAATTCGATATAACCGTGTTCGATATATCCGTGTTCGACTGTACTTTATTTTCAAACACCCCATAAATGTACCTTTATGAGGTTACCTAAAGTTTTGGTAAGTGAATGCATGAGTTTTGTAATCCATGAATACTGCTTTTTTTGGAAATTAAATGCGGAGGCCATAATAAATAAATTGGACGAAACATATGCCTGAAGAAAATTTGAGGCTCATATGTCCCTAAATGCTTTGCCTCCACGAAAGCTAGGAGGCAGCGGGGAACTTGTGAATATTTGAAAAAGTTACAGTTGTAGTCGTCCCCAATTAAAGAGAAGGCAGGAAAAGTTCCTTGTGTGGCAGTTCACACACAGACGAGCACAGCAGAGCTTATTTGTGGGGAGTTCGTTACTGCATTATAAAACTGGTGTTTCATTAGAACCACGGCTGGGTGGTAAAGCGAACTGACATAGGTCGTTTCTTGGCAGAGACACAGGCAAGAAACGTATTGGCAGAATAATTTTCCATAAAAGGAAAAAAATCAAGAATATTCGAGGAACTTCAAATTTGCAGAAGACATGTTCTTCTGTGAGTCCATAGTACACTTGCAAAGGACAGTTCGGCAACATATATGAAGTAAAGTTAGAAAGCCAAACAGCTGGTCAGTAATCCAGCCTTGCAGAAGAAGTACTAGAAGGGGTGAATGAATGTATTTAGCTTTGACAAATTGTTGATGCTGACCTGAATGAAAAAAGGAATCAGGCACAAAATTTATACAGGCTGAGGAGAATAAGCTACGGAAAGAACAGTGGATAATCCAAAACAGCCAAGGTAACGAAAAAAGAGGCAAGGCAGGCCGAGAAATTGAACATCAGAAAGGAAAATTTCTACGATAATTCACAGGGCAGCACTTTGCTTTTTGAGGCTAGAGCAGGTTGCCTGCGAACTAATGCTTTGTGGGGAAGTATTCACAAAATGATGGGGTATGCGTGGTCTGCGGAAAAGAAACAGAAACTATGCGTCACATAGTGTTAGAATGTGAGTGTATCCATCCAAATCTACATGAAGGAAATATTCGGCTTCCAGAAGCGCTAGGATTTAAGGGTATCACAGAGGAAGTTAACTTCAAGGCTGTCGAGGGGACGAAAAGAAGATTAGAATGCTGGTGGACGAAAAGCAGAGAGGGGAATATTGCCTAAGACAGTTACCACCTTTAACAGAAAAAAAAAGTGTTTTGTGCCTAATAAGCTTTTTGTGCCTGCCCTAAGCAGCGCTAGTATTAAACCAAGAGGGTAAAACATGGGTATATTAGTCCTTTTTGGTGAGATGACATGTCATCACCCCGATACAAAGGGGAAACCAATACAAATCATCATCAAGCTCTCTCGAGCACTGCACTACCTGCGTTACAAGAAGTGTACAGCCAATGCATTTTTCTAGTGCCAGCTCGTGGGGCAGAAACGTAATGTCACAAAGCACAAAAATTGAGGATATCCGGTTGGCAGTCAACCTTTCTGAAAACTTGAGACACTTGTGAAAATTTTGACTTTTCATGCAAAATCTCAGTTGAATGAGGACTTGAAAATATTTTAAGCTTGAGTTTGCATTATTTGAATGCACAAATATTTTGAAAGTAACGCTGTTTAGAGCACTAGGAAAGGTTTATCCCAGTCATAGGCTTTAGCTGAGATATTTTACTTTTTATAGCTTTCTCAGTGTTTCTCTTTCGCCGAGGGAGCACCCGCAAAGGAAAGCTAGAATGTTTCCCTCTCACTAATTACCACCTTTTTTTTGTAACCTCTTACTAAAATGTCACAAATCGGGAGAAGGGCAGTTACACATTTTGCAGCGGCTGAAAGTATTTACTGTTAAGCGCTAACCACATTGAGCGATTTTGCAAGCGATTTGGGGAGCGACGCAACTAGCGACGAACTTCTTTTCGCCGTGGACCAAATCGCTCATCGAATCGCTCGGTTCTGGGTCGCCAGAAAAAGCCGCTCACCTCCTGGAAGTGGCCTGAGCGACTAGCCAATAGGAGAGCATTCCGTCTGGTGCCACAAAAAAGCAGGCAGGGCCTGCTCGCAAGTGCCGCTCGGGCTGGTAGGTTTTTGAAGCATAAACGTTTGTCGAGTGGTCCCGTTGAAAGGGAAGTATTGAGTTCATCACTCAAACTCCGCGCGCATCAAAACACAAAAGTAACGGCAAAACTGTGCCTACAGTTCAGGCATAGAAGAGTTCGTACACAGCGATGACACGACGGAAATGGGAGAATCTAGCCGCGAAGTTGACCAGTGACACCGATCGGGCAGCCATGGCTATGTGACCTCCCTTAGGCCATGCCAGGGTTGCATAATGAGGACAACTGAAGAGAGAGCGGTTGGTTTTTCCGCGTCTTTCACGTCGATTTGCGCGCTCACCGCTTCACGTGCACGTGTAATATTTGGCTCAGGTATTCCTGGCAGTGTAATCTAAACGTCGCGCAGGTTTACTTGCACTGCTCAAAGAGTGTTGCAGGGTCCCTTTAAGGGGCGCAACTCCCGGCTTAGGGAGAGAACGAGGGGGAGGGGCGAGCGGCGGCACAGTGCATCCTAGAAAAGTACGACCCTCTGCTCACTTAAATACGTTTATTTCCAGTTTTGTGACAAATGTACACATAAAAAAAACCTTGCAGCCGTGTGCACTTCGATAATCGTATTGGGCACTGTGCGGCAATATTGGGATCGCTCGTCGTATCGCTTGAGCGATTGCTTTTATGCGGCTGCCTCAGCGGGTGATTGCGTATCCCTGTTGCATCGCTCGCAAAAATCGCTGCTTGTGGTTACTGCTTTAGATTGCTGGCGGGCATGTATTTGAATGTTCATCCTATCTTGTAATGATCTGTGTCAACCCAGCTATGCAGTTTGTCAAGTCATAAACAAGAAAATGATGGTGATTCTGTTCCCACCCTGAAGGTTACCAGAACGCCGTAGTTGTGGTTTTACATTAATCTGTTGCCTTATGCGAACTCATTTCTTGCCACTAGTGTTTCTCTGTTCTACACGAAACCCCATTTTGCAGCAGCACTATCGTCTGATGCCAACCTCTGAGGAGACACCTGTTGATAATTCTGGTCCCTCCCTCTGCTCTTTCTTCGCTTGTACGACAGGGTCCCATGTGGCGTCAGATCCGAACCCAGGGCCTGGCGTTCAACTATGACCTCCGCATCCACCCAGGCGAGGGCCTGCTCTACTTTGGGCTCACCAAGTCCACCCTGGTGGCTGCGGCGTACCGCGAGGCAATGCAGATTGTGCAGCACTACCTGGCGGGTGAAGAGGAGTGGGAGGAGGAGCTGATCGAGGCGGCCCACTGCAGCCTCTTGTTCGAGCTCCTCGAGAAGGAGAAGTGCACCAGCGATGTGGCCCTCTGGTCTCTGCTAACCTACCACCGTGGCATTGACACCAGCTACACCAGGTCAGGGCCATGTGATGGACTAACCTGGCCACCTAGACGGTGTTACTCTATATACACCAGTTGCAAAACTCCCCATACGTCCTATGTATCACAAGCCTGTAAGCTATTGACCCCCGTGCACTGGGGCAAATGGGTGGTACGAATGGTGCAAGTTGACTAGCCTGTCATCTGCCCACAGTGTAGATCGCTTATAACATATGTTGTGGACGACGCAAAAATCTGCACTGTAAGCGGTACCGCAATAAAAGTGGTACCGCACTATAAACAACATGCGCGAATCCGAACACATTGCAACCAACCTTGCAAGTCATTGCTGGTTTATCATCACTCAAATGCACGGCACTGAAAAACAAGCACAGGCTTTATTTCGTCTGTTTTTTTGTTTTGGGGGGGGGGTCTCATAAACTGCAAGCGTGGTCTTGCAAAGGGCAAGAGCGGCTTTAGCTTCCTTTGTGTTTGTGTTTTGAGGGAGCGCGTCTTTGCGGGACAATGTGATAAGAATGTAATGTTTTTTTTTCTTGTGATCGGAACACCAAAGGTGATTGCCTATCAGCATAACGTACAGGTAGTAGAAACCTCCAGTGTTGCGGCTCGGTATCTCCAGACGTTAAAAAGGGAAAGGGCGGTTGCTTATCTGCACAATGTTCTAATAGAAACAACTTACCACGTGTGGCAGGGAGGGGCGCTCGCTGTCTTCCGAGGTGCGTCAAGCAAGTGCAGTTGGGGATATCACTTGCGTGCAGACAGAACACGCGAACTAATGGGTGCCTATTTCTTTCTTTTGTGTGTCGAAGTTAAAAGAAAGCAGGAAGGGCGCACTGCGTCAGGTGGCTGTTTCCGTCTTTTTTGTTCTTTCTCGCGACCCTAAGACGATGCCCCAGCATCACCGGTCGATCGGCAGACCCGCCAAAAAACCGCACTGTAAGCAGTATCGTGCTTTGACCAGCCGCATTTGAAGCGGTATGCATTGAGTTCTATGGCAGGCAAACCGGTGGTCACAGAAACCTGCATTATATTGCATTCCACATTATAAGCGTTATAAATGGTCTACACTGTAGTACTCTAGCACTTGCAGCTGCTACTGTTAGAACTTAAAAGGAAAAACCGTAGAAACATAAGTACACATTACCTAATTTAATGTTTGCTAATTTGAAATACAAGCTTTATTTTTTTAAGTTATGAAGTAAACATCTAGCAAAGTCCAGTTTTTGTCCCCTAGGTGCCCGTGTCAGTACACTTCGCAGCTGGTGTATATTAAAGAACTCTGGCCTCGACGCACCCACACTGGCGCCATCTACTGGTTTGCCTTGGAGCACTTTTTCTATTCTCTTGAGCAACTGCTACACAGGTTTCTTCGTTTGGCCTTGGTGGCTAAAGGTAGAGTCGCGGGTTTCTATGGTGATGACCTGGGTTCAAGCCCCAGCGACCGCAACTTTTCGCAAAAGATCGGCGCACTCTTTCCAACAACGTCCTTTCAGGTTCATTCTATGCGTTTGTTTCAAAATCAAGGATCGTTTGCTATTTTTTAGATTGGGTTAGCTACCAATGAGTTCATTAGCTTTTTTATTCTTCTAGTTCAATGCGAACAGGCAAACGTGGGGTGCGTCTAGGCGGCCAGGTTTGTCAAATACAGTGTCAGGACCCCCCTTTTTCCGGCAGTGCTTGTCCTGTGTGCCTGTTACCTGCTAGAGGTCGTGTCTGGCCTAATGATGCTGACTGCCGCAGTGTTGTGACATTTGAAAAGCCCTGGGTGCAAATAGAGCACACTGTCACACCGGTAAGGCGGCAAATCGTGTGCTGGGCTTGCTGCAAACTGACCTTTGAGCTGGTACTATGGCGACTTGGCCCTCGCGTTGTGCATCTTGATTGAGGGGTCATATCGCTCCATGCAAACGGCTGGACCAACCAATTGATGTCCTTCGTACTCCTGGTAGATATTAGTTAACAGATTATATGGGGGTTCACAAGTATCTGATCGACATTCAGTAAAGACACAAATATTGCTAATTTGTATGTTTATGTGTAATATCAAAACTGGGTCCTCCTCTTTGGCACAATATGTGATGCTGAAATGGCAAATGCTAACATCATTTACATAAGTGCTTTATTTATTTATTTAAATAGCCTAAGGCCTATGTGGACATTACATAGGGAGATTGTGTGGGGTTACAATCGAAAGCGCAATACATTTTCCTGGCAGAACATAACGGCAGATATGCTGTACATGAGATGCTACTGAAACTAACATTGCTCGCTCCAAGATAATGCAAGCAAGGTGTTCTGCTAGGGTGTGGTAATATTGCATCGACATACGTGCTACGAAAAACTTGCTTTTTCTCACAAACATTGCACTAGATGTAATCAACTGTATGACCTTGTGACCGTCCTGCCTGCCACTAACTTGGTTCAGTAAAAGTTTATCCTCTTTTCCTCATGATGCAGAAGCAAATAAACACAAGTCAACGAAAAGGTGGCAACAAAGAGCTTAAGGGGCCATGCAGACAAAACACAAGTTTGGTTCATTCGAGAGATCGCCTCGTTAGAATTATACTGACACCACTTTTAACATCAACTTCTCTCAAATAAGCTAATTAAGAAAAAACAGAATGGCCATGCAAGCCACTAGCTCATTTCCCGCGATAGAACCTAAGATGTCATATGCCCAGCTGTGCGATTGGCCGAGGCCAGCAAAAGCAAGCGCAAATTAGGCAGGGCTTATAAGCTTGCCGAAGGAGCTATTTGCGCTTAAATGCAGTGCATATTCATCTTACGAATGGTGGGGTAAACAATGAAAGTTACAAAAATACACGTAAACATAGAGGTGCCGATGTGGACTGCTTTTGTCAGCTGAACAGCAGCCTGCCGCTTCGGAGTTGTCTTACACGGACACTGGTGGACTGGCGTAAGCGATGTCGTCTTACGTGATCCTGTTTGTCCATGTGATCCATGTTTCACGAAACGATTACTTTCTACCGCAACAAAAACAAGTCAGGAGCAAATACGGTCACAAACAAAGCAATGGGGGACAATGGTCTGCGGCTGACTAGGGTAGCGCCATCTGGGAGGACTGATGGCTAGCGAGGCTGCAGACCCGAGTGACGCAGTAGAAGTTCGTTTGGATATCTGCTCTCATGACTTCATGGCAGACGTCACGAGAACACACGGTTTGGCGGGAGAATCAAAATTTTCACCTAAATTGATTCATTTCTCAGTGAATACGGCATCGTTTGCTGCCGGACAAGTGCTGGGGGCACTATAAAACACGAAATTTTTCAAATTAAACACACTTGTACTTTGTCCCCATGGCACCTTTAAAGGGGCCATGGAGACAAAGTACAAGTTTCTTTTATTCGAAATATTTGGTATTTTATAGTGCCTTTAGTGCTTCTCTGGTTTATTTACTGAGAAATTTACCAATTTAAGCCATCATTTTTATTCTCCTACCAAATCCTGTGTTTTGCGACGTCTGTGATGACATATCCAGGACTCGTGTTTAACTGAACATTTAGTCTGCAGCAAACTGAGAAATGCCTTTTTTACCATCAGTTCTCCTAGTTGGCGGCGCAATACCGCTCAGAACCGTTGTTCGCAGTCGCTTTGTCTGCGACCGTGTTTACACCTTTTGTTTCTTATGGTCAGTAGTAATCAATCCGTGAAGCATTGAGTATGCTTGACAAACAGGTCACTTCACACAATGACCCTTACGTCCATCGACCTCAGTCGTGTGGGACGGCCCCAAGTCGCCATACTGTTGTGCAGCTATAAGCACAGTGTGCGCAGTACCAACAGCAGTATGCACTGGTGCTTCCTTGTTTACATGTATTTCCTTAACTTTCATTGTTTACTTTACCATTCTTACTGCTATAAAATGAATATGCATTACATTCAAGAGAAATTAGCTCGTTCTGAAAGCTTATAAGCCCTGCCTTACTTGCGTTTGCGTTTACCGGCCTCAGCCAATCGCACAGCTGCCCATAATACGTCATATGTTTCAGTGTGGGAAATGAGCTAGTATGTCGCATGGCCATTCTCTTTTTTCCTAATTATATAGCTAATTATTTGAGCGAAGTTTACTTTAAAAGTGGTGTCAACATTATTCTAACGAGGCAATCTTTCGAATGAACTAAAGTTGCCTTTTGTCTACATGGCCCCTTTAAAGCAAGCATGCATTACCTTGAATGGTATGTCTGCTTAATATTTTTGCATTTAGTGAAACGAGATTACCATTTGGGCCAGTGAGCTGCTTGGAAAAAGCAGAAAAAAAGTTGAGATAATGTTATCTACATGAGTATATGCCAGTCAGCATCTAGGTTTACAACTTTTACAAAAATAGTTGAGTTTTTATCTCCCTGTAGGTTTTACCCAAACTTTGGGTCCTTGTTGAGTCCATGATACGTTTGTTCAGTCTGCGAGCATTATATCCCAGAAATGTATAACCTTTACATCCACTAAGTTATATTTAAACATAGATTGGCAGTGGGCATCCAGTCTTGGCATTGGATTCTTGGCTGTTATTTTTGCATCTCAAACAGCATCCATTGTTACTTGGGTATTGTTAAAATTAGGGAATAATTAATGAGGAAGGATGTCTGTATTTAGCAAAATGTTTGAGTTGGGTAAAAATTAGCTGACATTTGTTGCAGGATATTAATGAAAAAATACCAATTTTCACGGCATGTCACAGCTTATTAAGTAGATCATATTTTACTTAGCTGTATGACCTTGCAAAAAATCTGTTGGGTGTCTGACAGTATATGATGTATATATGTATATATATGGTTAGGAAATGAGGGGCTCGTTGAGAAAATACAGAAAGAAAGACTGGCAGTCAATAATGCCATAGGAGGCATAGGGGAATTACTAGGGTTTTTTTTACTACGATGAGCAGAGTTAAAATTTACGTAAGAAAGACGAAAAGAAACACTCGCCAGAGTGGGACCGAATGATCTCAGATGCCTTACCAATTACGCCGAAACGAAAAGAAACACACGTCCAGAGTGGGACCGAACCCACACCTTCGATTTGATCTCAAATGCCTTACCAATTCGGCTATCTGGGCAACTGTGTTCTCCATCACTTTCTGGGGTATTTATATTTACTACAACTGTATCTGACGCTTGAGGGTGGTAGCCAGCACCACTTTGACTACACGGGGAGAAGGGACGCGTGGTTTCCTTTCTTTCTTTCTTACGTAAATTTAAAGATGTTAACTTCACTAACTGTAGTAAAAAAAAGCACCACCATACCCCTATGCCTCCTTTGGCGTTGTAGTCTGCCAACCTATCTTTCTGTATTCAACAAGCCCCTCATTTCCTAACCATATATATATACATATGTAATATGTAATGTTACATAATACATATGTAAGATATATAATGTAGAGTCGGATACACAGCAAGAACAATAACAAAGGTTTACTTACGTAGCGGCAACGGGACTTGCCTTCATCAGAGTACAGTTACATGATTTTGCTGTCACAAACATTCGGAACACATTTCTTATATAGATTTGCAGAAAACTGTGAGAAGGAGCAAAAGATGTTTCAGAAACGGAGAGTATGCATGCACTGGGGCTATGCCTATGTTACAACAACAAAAAAGAGAAAAAAGAGAGGGAGAGAGAGAGAAAGGGGTCGTATTAACAAGGCAGCTGTCAAGGTTGCACCATGACGGGGCAACGTACCTGGCATGGGCTGCAAGTTCAGACAGTGCAAAAGACTAGACAATCGCGGTTTTAAAAGGAAGGGACAATTATACAATAAGGTATTCATTGGGTGGGGAGACTGGTTCGGACGGATCCATACAGGCATGAACGAAGATTGTGTTTTGGGTGTGCCCCCCGCGGATGGAAAGAATAGATACAGTGCACAAAAGAGCATTGCACAGGAGCTAGCAACTGAACAGGAAATAGGGAGGGTCCATAGATCACAAAGGGTTAAACGTTTCTAAGTGGTGGGGGAAACGCAGCCTCCTTCACAAGGACAAATCGCATTGTTGAGCCACATTAGGCTAATAAAGCTGCTGTATTTAGAGAGTTTCTGCGAATTCTGATGGGAAACTCAAGGGTAGGATTAATGAACAATGTGATAAAAATTATGAGGTCGCCAATTTTTTTTTAATTGAGGGATAAGCACGTTAGTTTTTCGTAACTTTCATTAATACCAAGTGTCGCTGACCCAAACATATAAATGAGATAAGATTCCCGAACCTCGTGGTCATGGTGGGTTTTGAAAGCGGATTCTAAAATTGTTGCTTTAAGATGTTCAAATGCATGACCGGGACCGTTCACAGTGTCTTGACAGGGGCAAATAAGGGCAACTTTTTGCATGAGAGCAGTGATTATTGAACCGTATTTGGAAAGGGCGTTTCAGTTTGGCCGATATATTGCTGCCTACAAACTGCTCTCTAGAAGGTATACGACATTAGTGGAGTCACAGTTAAAGTTACCCTTTATATTTACGTAGTCTGAAGCCATGCTGGTGGCACGCTGTGTAGTGGTCATGTGCGGGCATGCTTTGCATCGAGGTTTATTACAGGGCATGCAACGAGTAGTTTCCAGTCGGTTGATATGAGAGTTAGTAAGAAAGTCGCCTAAATTCTTATTACGCCGGTAGACAACGCGAGGTGGTTTGGGGAATATGCTTTTTAAGCGTTCACTTTGAATTAGGATATTGTGATGCTTTAAAGCTTAGTGCGGTTGACACTCTTGGGGAGCAGGCTGAGTGGGTTAAAACTAAGTTTGTTTGCGGGTTAACGTTCAGGGCTTTTTTCTTACAGATTTCGTTACGGTCTAATTGGTTGGCTCGCACAATAGCGTCGTCGATAACTTGTTCCGGGTATTTTTTATTCAGGAGGGCGGTCTTGAGTTCTCGACAGTTTGAGTCAAAGTCGGCTTGGTTTGTGCAAATTCTCCTAAAATGGTGGGCTTTACTGTACGGTATTGTTGTGTCAGACACATGCTTATCTCTCTCTCTTCACACACACACACACGCGCGCACGCGCACACACACACACCACACACACACACACACACACTTCAGTGTCTGACATGGCTACTTTGAAAGTGCCGTGTCAGACACATGCTCATCAGAGACATCTATATATATATATATATATATATATATATATATTGTGGGGATTCTCCCTGTGAGCGCTCGCGTTGTTCGGTGTCAAACGGCCGCGCGCCACCTTCTCCTGCCATCTGTGAACACACGGCGGAAAGACTGTGCGATGGAGGGGGGCGTGGCACGTTTTGGGCATGCTAGATGAGGGCAGCGGTGCTTGTTATCGGGGGGAGTCGCCGGCCGGTAGTGCCGCGAGCCGGAAGAGACAAGCGACCGCCGCCAGCCACTTTCAAGGAGCCCGCACGTCAGTAAGCGGTCAGCCGTCCGTCCCGTCGTGCGTAAGCCTCCGGACCTTGAAGTGCTTTGGTGATGTGCGTTATTGATTGTATCTTCTGTGCCATTTATATTTCGTTCTAACTGCTGCAGTAAAGCCCCTTGTTCCTTCGCAATGTTCTGTGCTGTAATGTTTCGACGAGGCTGTTGCCTGAACCCCCCTCGGTAGGCAGAAATACCTACAATATATATATATATATATATATGTATATATGTTTTGGCTGCCATTTATACCATTGCACCAACTGTTGCCAGAATTTCTGAGGCAGTTTTTCTAGAAGGAAAAATGATGCGTGCAGGAAACGAAAGGATGTTTGCGAAGCTGGGGATCCTCAAAGCTTCATGCATTTGCAGCTGGTGCTGTGCATTTATGCACCACAGCTTTGCGGGCACTGGGAGGAAACTTCTTGAAACATGGCACTCCAGTTGTGGTGGCTCCTTTGAGAGGAGGTTACTTGTGTGAGTAAGACTCGCTGTGGTGGCTCAGTGGCTAAGGCGTTGTGCTGCTCAGCCCAAGGACGTGGTTTGATCCCGGCCACAGTGGCTGCTTTTCTGATGGAGGCGAAAAGTGGAAATGCCCGCGTGTCGAGATTTCGGTAGCTGCTAAAGGTCCCAAAGTGATCAAAGTTAATCCGCAGCCCTCCACTACGGCTCACCTTGTAGTCCAGGGGTAGTTTCGGCGTGAAACCCCGCAATTAATAAATCACCCCTGCGGAGTAATGCGGAGGAGGTGCTGAATAGGTGCACTGTGCAGGAAGCTCCTGGAGAAGGTGGCTGCGGTAACCCTGCCAGACGTGATACGCGTGGGCAAGCAGTACCTGTCTGCCCTGTTCGACCCAGCCGCCTCCAAGCTGGCCATCTGCTGCCACCCCAGCAAGGTGGAGGAGACGGTCAACGCCTTCAAGGAGTGCGTCACACTTCTTCCTCACTGGCCGACGAGCCCCTTTTTTGACATCACAGATGATAGAACTTGACATTGAGGGCAAGCTATTTAAGGCGTTGGCACCTTGCAAAATACACCTTTCCAGTTTAGCTACTGTTTTGGCAGTTTTAGCCAACATTTGGCTGTTTTAAAGCAAGTTTGGGCCCTCTTGTACCAAACATTCACGTGCATAGTATCAGTCCAAGGTGGCTGGCTGTGGGGGCATTGTGCAGGTGGTATAGGACAGATGAATGCAGGTGCAGAAGAACAATAGGGATGAGTCACGGGAAGCTGAACAAAAGGTATATGATACAAGGCGCACCTGGAGGCAGGCTTAAAAACAAGGATATAAGGGTCTGATGAAGCGGAGGTTGGTCATTCAGTAATGAATCTTGGCTTGAGGGCTTTTAGTTTATGGCAAAGGCGTGCCAACGATGTGTACCCAAGCACTTTGCTTCTAAGTGTAAGGCTATAAATTTTGCTTGCACCAGTAATGTTTAAGCCTTCTTCCGCATACTACACTTGTGCGCCCATGCTTTTGAACAAAGCGGGGGTAGCCAAAACTAGGCGAAACGAGTCAGGAGCTGATAATTATTCTAGATGAACTCAATTTTTTGTGGGTCGTTTTCACCAAAAGTGAGGAGTGACAACAAAACAGTTACTCATCATTAACGTTTTTCGTTTTTGGGTTTTGTGTTTTATAGTGCAAGGGGGAGTGAAAGCAGATGTGTTCGAAGTTTATATGGGGGGTGAAAAGGATTTGTGATGCACATTTTTTGGAAATTTTGGTTTTATTTTGACAACAATGAACATGGCTCATTGCTGCAAAAAATTTAAATAAAAGCAAATAACAGTGCTGAAATAATGAAAACAGTTGTTTTCTTTTGAAAAAGAAGTATGAAAAGGTCTGCGAAAATTTTAGCAACCAGCTGCTGGATTTTTCTTATCTGGTATAGCCGACCTGTTCAAAGGCAATGACAGAACTGTTACCGAAAGCAGTGCTTGTGGGCATGGCATTTTGAAGTGGCGTTTTGCATATGGTATGTAGTTTACAGGAGTATGTGGCTTACAGGACTCATTTGTGTATTCACTCAGATTGCTTTTGCATTGAAGTTGGCCCTATTGTCTTGGCCAACCCGCCATCAAGCAGGGGTTTATGCAGAATTTCGATTTTGGGGGGGGGGGGGGTTGTAAAAATCCCTAGGCAAGGTGCTTGTGGCTGTGGAATCTTTTTTGGGGGGGGGGTGTCGAAGTTGTTCTGGGTGGTGTTGGGGGGGGGGTGTGTATAAATCCCTGCATCAAAGGGTGCATACCATTTGTAGTTTCATAATCAGAGCGACTTGTGGACGCGAAGTTTCGTTCACTTGTGGGTACAAGCCCGCCACATCCTGTATGCACGCAGTGCCACCTTCTGGTTCACTTTGAACTCTCCTACTGTTTTTAACAACTGCTAAAAGAGCCCTACTGTCCGGTCTCAGTAGCTTAGGAGGGACACTGGTCTTGAGGACCGAAAATTTGCCAAAAAATCAATTTCTGTATTAGTAATTTTATTTGCAGTCTACAGGTCACAAAGAATGTACCTGCAAAATATCATAGCTGTATCATAAGTATTCACAAAGCTGTCGCCCTTTGAAGTCGCCTAAATGACCATTTTTGCCTATGTTTGCAAACTTCGTGCCCTGTTTTCTCAGAACCAATTTTTTACCCACATGGTCAGCTGTCGGGTACAATATCTTGGGATGTGCTGGTTCGATTTACATCATTTTTGCTGCATTCAAAAGCTTACGAACTGAACAGTGCAATAAAACCGCAAAAATACAGAATTTTTTTTTGCTGGCACAAGATTTTATGCAGTTAGTTTTACAAAAACATTGGTAATTGATGACCTGACATTTACGAATTTTACAGCGTTTGCAGAAACCATGCTAAAATTACTTCAGTGGTATAGTTGCACTCCATCGTCCTTCTAGAGCACAAAGGGATAAAAGCTATTTGAGTATTTCATAGGTACATAATGAAAAAATTGCCCGAAATGGAGTGACATAACATGTTGCACAACTCTAAACTTACACCCCATAGACGGAAACTGACTGCATATTTGTGCTCAGGATGTTGAAATACACTGAATGAGTAAATCTCAAGCACATAGGTTAAAAAATAACAAAAGTGTTCTCAAGACCAGTGTCCCCCCTTAATGTGTAGAGCCAAGGGTTTTGGTGAGAACGGCTTGGGTATGAGCCCCAGTAGTGCAAGAATTTTTGCGGGCCTCTTAATTTTTTTTACTGTAAAATGTTCTCATGGCTCAATTCTATGCATTCTTTGTAAATAAGGGTGGTTTGGTACCAATTAGGTTGGCTTAGGTACAGGGAGCAGCAAATTAAGAAGTTTAATTTTAGTTCTGCATTGCGCCCGAAGTGCCTGGCTTGCACCTATCTTGAAACAGAATACCGCCTCGTGGACACGTTGAACATGGCATGTGGGCCCACACTGTTGCGAGCACTCCCAGGTTTTCAGTGCAAGGAAACCCGAACTAAAAGGAGAAACTGGCCTGAGCATACACGGAGCTAGCTACCAGTGTGGAGAGCTAATAAAGGAAGGAAATTTGCGAAAGCAGTGTCTCTTTTTGCTATGCATACGCTGAGTTACTGTAACTTGATGTTACTGGGCACTCCGCAAATTTTCGCTAGAATACTCCAGGAAAACTTAGGAAAATCAGGGAATTCCAGCAGGAAAATTTGGTAGACACCTTGGAAGAGTTGAAACTTGAACCGTTTGGTGCATACCTTTGTTAGAAATTGGCAGTGCAACAGATGGGTTGGAATAAAAAGGAGTCCTTTTCGTTCCATCCCATCTGTTGTACAGTGCTCACGGATTGAAACACGACACTGCGAGTGCGCGGCCTGCGGTACTGCAGCGCCGCCCATGGACGCCCGTGGAAGCTAGGGATTGCATTGTGGTATATCACGATGATGAGAGCGTTTTAACCGTAGGCTTGCTGCTTCCAGTTGCCAGTAAGCAGGGCTGTGGTTCCCCGCAGTGACAGCGGTGCGCTGCGAGCCTGGAGCGCAGAAGCGCGCTTGTGCGCCAGTGGTAGCCGCCTGGCAGTCCGCGCAGCCGATTTCATGACATCGCCTGCTCGCACACTCTTCTTACGCGTGCCCTCCCGATGCGACACAGATAATGTGCATGTAAGGCACGGTCATGCTTATCTGAATAAAATGAGTGTCTGCACAAAGGAACAGCCAACGTTATTCCCTGATATCAACTAAAAAAAAGAGGAGAGCCAAAGAAGTACTAATGCACCGCACCACATGCGAACGTGCCTGCAAAGGCGTCTTTCCTTTTTTTAGTTTACATCCTGGAATAAAGTTTGCTGTTCCTTCGTACAGAAGTTTTTTTCTACTCAGATGAGCGTGACTGTGCATTACATGAACATCACTGTGCCGCATTGGAAGGGCACGCGTAACAAAAGCGCGCGCACACAATGTTGCGAAATCGGATGCGCGCACAGCCGGGCTACTACCGTCGGTGCACAAATCCGTTCCAGCGCCCCAGACTCGCAGCGCCCCGCTGTCGCTGCGGGGAACCACAGTCCCACTCATTGGCACCAGAAGCAGTAAGCCTACGGTCAACACGGTCTCATCCTCGCGGTATACCACAATGCAACACCTAGCTTCCACGGGCGTCCAAGGGCGGCGCTGCATGTACCGGCGGCCACGCGCTCGCAGGTGTCGCGTTTCAATCCGTGAGCACTGTACTTCCAGTTTCTTACAAAATGGGCAGGCACCTTAATAAACAAGCGGCTTCGTAACCCTGATTCAAGGCATTTTTCTTGGCACATGATGCCATATATGCACTGGACCTGAAGAGCTGCATGAACTGACAAATGTGACGGTGTCTTTTTCAGGTTCAACCGGAACCTGCAAGTTGTCGCTTCACTGGATGATAGCAGTTTTGCACGGTATTAAGTCCTTCAGAAATAATACGAGCACGCAACAGCAGGATGGGCACGAACCCGTGGGCCAAATTTTTTGAACAATCTCGAAATTCTGATTTGTTAGCCTTGTGCACTTGATTAAACTTTTCTGGTATTCGCCAGACTTATTTTGTAGTTACTGAATCTTATACACTTGTCAGGGCTGCGAGCATGAATTTCCTATTTGCAATGGCTCAGCTAGATTGGCATTGTGGCCAATTTATAACAGGGTAAGTGCAGTCTTAAATGGTGTTTCAGGCAACAGAAACTTCAAAACATGCCAAAGGGTCATTTTGCATGCTAGCTATTGAAAGGTTATCACAGGGGTGAGACAGCTGCGCATATTGTGCACTTTTGATACTAATCTGCTTTCCGGCGCCAGGCTGCTCCAAAAGCTTGAAAATTGCAAAAATTGCGCCAAACTGCTCCAAAAGTCTGAGAGCCACGGATTTTAACGCTCCCGCCAGTTTCAGTGGGGGAAAATGCTCACTGATGGCATAATTTTCCAGCACCCCCAAGATGATCCTGTTTTTAAAGGTTTAATTGATTGATCATTCAATAAAAAACCCGCATAAAATTGTCCCCAAGATAGTTTTTTAGAAGGTCACCATGTCGGAGGTTTTTTAAGTTTTCCCGTTATATTGTGTGCGTTTTTTTTAAGTTTTCCCATGGAGAAACCATTGCAAAGTCCTGTAGAAAAAATACGTATGTGTACTTAGGCTACAAACTACTGGTGAAAATTGATGAAAAGACGGCAATTTTCGGAGCGCCGTATCTCCGGAACGACACTACTAGGCGCCGCCATCTTGGTGTGGTGAATATTGGAAAACATGGCCGTCGGGCAAAGCAGTTGCTCGTGGTTCAGGCAGAGTGCTCTTCGCTGATTTCTACTGTGGTTTTGGTCATGGGGGTGGCTGGGTTTTCATTTAGTCGTTTGATCTGTGAAGGGAGGTTGCGTGACTCGAAGAACGGGAGTTCATCAAAAACAACGTGGGTCCCGTGACTTCGCCGTGCTTCGGCCTCGAGTGAGAGGCGCGGTGCATGCTTGAAGTGAAATTTAGGACTCATTGTGGTGTTATAATAAAACGCGGAGTTATTGCTGCCTTTGACATCGAGCTTGCCAGTGGCGGAAATGGGACGATCGACATTACAGAACTGGTGGCGCAGGCTACATCGCCGCAAAATGTTCAAGCATTGGCCGATAGCGGGACGGGGTAATATTGCATGCTAGTAATAATGGTTTATCTATCTTAAGTGAAACATAATGCCAAGAGGGAGGTGGCTAAACATACTAACGTTATTCAAATTGCGATCGTAGTGAACGCACACGTTGGGGATTGAAATAGGAGGGCTGGTGGCGTGCGAAGATTGTCACCTCGCTTTGCGCAACTTTTACCATGCCTCTACAATTGTGTGTAAAGCCGAGCCTGGGATTGCAAAAATAATTTTAGCATTCACATGATAATGAAAATGCCTTACGATTGCTTAGTTTCTCTATTCGATGTTTTCAACGGCACTTCATGCTATCTTATGCATAGAGCCTAAGAATTTATAAATGGCCTGTAAAAAGGTAGTGCAGTTCGTGCCTTGTGATACTCTAGTAGAAAAAACTTCATTAAAAGGCTGTTTCAGTGTTATGTACGTTCAAGACCCATTAAAAGGTGCACCCTCCCTCCTTCCCCCCCGAGTTGCCAAAAATTTGATTTATAGGCTCCTAAGGTGACATAATGTCATCATTCTGCTCCAGACCAAGGGTCTTCTGCGCCAAAATCGACATTTTGCTGCTCCAAAAACTGCTCCCAAATCTGATTCAGCTGTCTCACCCCTGTTATCATTGTCCTAAATAAATCATCATGCTCCATCCTTGCTCCCAGGATAGAAAGGTACTGTGCCCATGCTTTGTACCCAGTCTCGCCATAAATTGCTGTTGAGTGCAAAGATACACAGCATGCAAGAGACACCATTCTGCATATGTTAAGCTTGGCTGTTGAAGCAGAATATTTACATAGCTCGTTATCTGAATCTGGTATTCTTGAATGTACTTTTATTGAAGATGTTCCATTTTGTCACTCTTACTATTGTATGCTTGAAATGCCAATCAGAATTTGCCATGGATATTAGTCTGCCATGTTTTTTAGAGCATGACCCAGATCTTAAAGCTGACTGCAACAAAATGTGATGTGAACACGCATTCTCTACACCACCAATGCTTGACGACTCTAGCTGACTAAAGCCAGACAGTAAATGCGTTGTGATCCTTGACTTAGAAATTTATTAGAGATATTAAGGCCTGCATAAATAATTTGATCAAAGAGCCGCGCTCTAAAACAATGGCTCTACATTGCTGCCGTTGTGCCGCCTTGTGATCCACTCCCCTTGCCAACCAGTGACGGGCCGCACCTGGTGTCCTGTATTTAGGACATCAACAAAAATTCTAGCAATTTTAGAACAAAACCAAAACAGCTAGTTTTCTGGGAAATAGTTTTTCAAGGATGCTTTTTTCGATATATATCACAACTGTTCGTTTTTTGCAACAGCTGTACACTAGAGAGGAAGGCATTGCAGTGAAAACCGAATTGACGTCGGGGTGACCCCAAGGACCAGAGTCCTAGTTTGATTACATGGCTGTTATTCAAAAAGTACTTCTAATGCCGGATTTATTTTCTGTATATGGGCTCAGTGGTTTTCAAAAATTAGGAAAACAAAAGGGAAAATTCTTTGTTCAAATTCAAAATTTTAATTGCATAATGACCTAATTAGACAGACGACGTTCCTCTAATTCGCTAATTACTTGTACCACAAGTTTGTAAGCTTATGGCATCCCAGTAATAAGGAAAACACACAAAACAGCTTTTTGCTAGAAATAAAAAAAATTGGGGCTGAAAAGGTTAAGCCAGCAGCCAAGTGGCAACATTCCGTTTCCAAGACACTGCAGGCCAGGCACTGCCTGTTACTACTAGCACTCTCTAGTGGTTAGCTTTGCGCACTTCCACAATCTTGTTGACCAACTGGTAAAATGAACTTGCTGCTCTGCCTCTCTGGTGTAGTGGGTAGCATCCTGGCTTCTAATGCAAAAGTACTGGGTGCTAACCCCGGTATGCCTACCTTCTCTATTTCAGGAATTCTTTATTGGAAAAAATGCTCCTTTAAATCAGTTCTACACATTGTTTTCGTAAATAAGTAGTTCCGCATATTTTAGGTCGGTTTAGGTGCGGAGAGAAAAGTTCTGCATCACACCGGAAGTGCAACTTAGAATGTCGCCGTGAAATGTGCACCTTGCTTGTCAAGTGCGAGCTGGTTTGCTACAACCCAATGCTAGCAGTGTCGTCGTGCAGCATCCACTGAAACCTGCATTTATAAGACGCTGCCCTGACAGATTGCGTTAATGTGAAGATATATGTGCTAGCCCAACATTCCTTTTTCTAAATGGTGGAGTGCTAGTACTTCGTGCAAGCAGGGCGGGCACTTCGGGAATGTTCGAACCCACAACCTTCCCCTTGGCTATGTCCCTGCCTGCGTGGATCTAGTGCCTTTGACTAGTTCACTTTCAACACTACTGGCATTCTGACATTTTTTTGATGGACTGCTGAAACAATCATCATTGGCGCTTCAACCTCTGTGGCTTTGGGTACAGCCTCTGAGTTCAAATTTGAATGCACCCAGGCAGTTCAAAAAGTTCTTTGAAGTTCAGTTTTTGGTATGTTCCAAATAACATTTTTACTTTTTTCGTAATTAACGGTGGGTCATTATTTTTAGCTTGCTTTCATGTAGTGTGCAGGCTGTCACTGTACTTGATGCATTGTGCCTTGCCCGTTATGTACTGTTGGAAACTTGAATGTCACTTTAGGCCTATCATCAATTGGTACCCGCAGTTTGACATAGCTAGACATAGCTAGGCATGTTGCAAGACTGAGCGTTACAGCTGCATAATGTTCGAGGTATAGGTCTACCATATGCAGTTGGCCAAGGTTCAGTCTTGGTAATGGAAAGAAAAAGATGTAAGAGGAAAAAGGTTGTGATGACGAGACATGTTCAGCAATTGGCGGTGACATGTTTGCAGGGTGTCTACCAACCTGGAAAACAGGGAAAACCTGGAATTCTCAGGGATTTTGAGCAGTCTGGAAAAACTCAGGGAAAACTCATGGAATTTGTCCTTCTATCAGGGAAAATTATCTGTACTTTATAAAGGAAAATTCACGGTAATGCTGGCTCAAGTCACAGCACGTCAAAAGTGGACAGCCCTCCGGAGCTGTCGCTGATGGCGCCGTCTGAAGTCTTTGGTTCCAGTGAGAACTAGCTTCATACAGCTTGCGAGTCACTCCCCCCCCCCCCCCCCCTCCTGACCCCCTGTACGCTCCCCTTGTGTTCTGGCATGTTTCCCAGACTCCTGAAAGGTGGAAGAAAATGTTGCACGCCGCAATAGCTTGTTGGGGCAACGTAAGGGAGTCTGCAGGGGCCGGGGCAATAGTAGCTTTCAATCCTATGCTGGAACACCTGGCACCATCTACTGTGGTTTCTAGATAGTTGACGCACGTTGTGAATCTTTGAGATGTGGATCTGGTGTAATAATAAACACATTTCTCTTAATTTCCAACTTTAAAAGATCGCAGCTGTGTTCAAAATACTTCTTAAGTATCAAATATAGACATTGTACCCTGTTTTAAGAGTTACCTTTAACTGCAAGCCAGCACTATATTTCACTGCGTGCCAAAAGAACTTTACGCTGAGTCACAATAGTGGGGTGTAGTTGAGGTGTTTCTGATTTCCAGTGTGAATCCCAAATACTCTTCTCGCTTATCCTGCGCAGCGCTTTGATGCTAGAAGTATGGTGGCATTTAAGGGCACCTAATGTGACGTTTAAGATGCAGGTGTCCCTCATCCGAACCAAAAAAAACTCTGAAGCAGTGAAATACAGCACTGAGGCATTGAGTGCGAGCTGAGAACATGGCAGTAACAGCAACCGGTGAAGGGGTGTCAGCCCATGTTGACGTTAGAGTTCTGTGTCACTCAGGGAATTTATCAAAAAGACTCAGGGAAAACCTGGAAAACTCAGGGAATTTCAAAATGTCAACTTGGTAGACACCCTGTGTTTGACTGGCACCCCCTGGCTCTGATGTTGGATTAGGGACTCGTGCCACTGTCGTTTGCTACACTCCACTTGTCAGGGGCAGCAGTGTCTGTGCTAGAAATCACCTGCTTTGATGCTTTAGTGCATTGAAAAGTGTATTTCTAGTAATTCAGTTTTTTTTGCCAGCGTCCGATACATCTGAATAATTTCAAGCTGTATCTCCTGCATGTTTGCCACACACGAGAAGAGAGAGAACAACTTTATTCAGAGAATTGGTCAAACGATCATCTGTACTTGTCCAGTGCTCAGACCTCCTCAATAAGTATTCAAAATGTGTAGACCTCCCTGAAGTATTTTTGAGGTGCTCTTATGAAGACAACAGTTTCATGCTACGCACTAAGCAGCAGGCCTCGCATCGCACAGCAGGAAATAAAGCGGCTATCCCCTATTTCTTTCGTTGTTGATTTGTATCAAATGAATGTTTTTCTTTCTATGCCCAACGCATTAATTTTTCTGCACCAACACAAATGTCTTATTAGCAGGTTTGGGGATGTTTGGGAGGCTTACAAAGATCGTGTGAATATTTTCTTCAGGCTGTATGGCGTGCATTCCCTTCTTCACAAATTGGCCTTCGTTATGGGTGCATCGTGAAAGAAGGTGCATATCTGCAGTGTGCATTGTTTATTCACTTGCAAATACAATGAGGTTTCTGCTACGCCTCCACGTTTGCGCCCCAGACAACGTTGTCCAAAGTACTTGAAGGCGGCTTTTGTGCTCTGAATTTCTATCATAACCGTCATTATCACAACGAACACATTCTCAACCCGAACAATTATGACATGATTATGGTGTTGAAGGCTTGATTTGCTTGCTAACGAGTGCAATAAATAGCATATGTGCATATATTCTAAGAATCGAAACGTATGAATATTTCCAAGCAGCTCTATATTGTTTTACAACCATTCCAGGCGTAAAGAACAAATTCTAGTCTACTCTGGATGGTGTTCTATTAATTGAAGAAAATTACTCTTACTCCCTTGTCCTGCACTGAGGACCCGGCCCACTAACCAGCTTATTTCATTGTTAAATGAAGTTTTCTCCTCCTCGCTCTTGAGTGCAGTTTTCCTATAATGCATATCTGAAAATTTGGAAGAACGGCTGTGGGAAATCTGCCAAAATATCCCTCCAGGTCTGAACATAGTGTTACTGCATCTTTACCATAGACGTAACTCATTTTGCTCAATAAACCTCCATACTGGTTAGAAGCCTGGCATAAAACCAGTGCGTGCCTATACACAGTGGGTTATTTGGAACCCAACCTACAGTTTTTGCAGCCCATAGTGCATGTCGGCATTCTTTCATGCCATGACAACGTAAAGTGACATGACACAATACTTTTCAGCGTTTGGCAAGGTTGCAAAAACCATTTTCTTACGTGTGATCACAGGGAATCGTAATGGCTACTGCCAAAGCCGGCGGCACCAAAGGCCTGGAATTTGTTTTGGTCTTGTATTTCCGCTGTTATCAGTTACTAGCAGCTGGCTGTTCCCTTTGTTTGAAAGATTGCTTAATAAAGAATCTGACGCCTAGCTCTGACCCTTCACGCTCCGCACAGGACCAGTTTTGCAAGGAATAGGGTGACGCCGGCAATGTTTCTTCCATAGCGGTATCCAAAACTATACAAATTTAACTCGCGCCTTGAGTTCGTGTATGCTATTTTCAGTCTATTATTATGATAAAAAGTTACGCAGATGCAAAATCTGGTGCGGAGTAGCATCAGACATCAACCAAGCGCAAAGAAACAGCAGGGAAAGCGAGCTTGAGTGAAGCAGATGACAAATGCAAGGATCCCGAAGTTGACGTCACAGAGGCACGCTTCGCAGTGCCGCCCGTGGTCGCGCTCTTTTCACATTCACTACAGCATAAGGTGTTCCTAGGCATTCATGATTTTCAAATGGGATGGTGGTGGCTTTGGAATAACATGGGAAAATTATTGCCTTACCATTTAAAAATTTGTTGAATAGCCATATTTTTAGCCATTGATACACATTAATGAGTGAGCGAATTGCAGGCAGCTTTGCTGCTGTTGATCCGTTTGCAAGTCTAGTACGATGTCGGCCACAGGAGGACTTCAATTTACACTGAGATTGCTACAGTGAGGCACAATTTTTTTGTTTATTCATAAGCCATGCCAGTAAAACAAACACTTCTTAGGAGTCCATGATGTCACATCTGCTGAAGAGCAACTCACTCAGGGTGCCTTGATGCTTGTGTACTCTGCTGAGGGCGAGAACTGCTGCATCTGCCAAGGTAGTCACAGTGGCTGAATAGCATGTATAATTCACTATTGCTAGTGGTGCGTGGCCATGTTTGAAAGTAAGCTTACTTTTGCAAGCACGTTTTATACAATGTACTTAACAGTGTTTAAGCTAAAGGGAGCAAGTACTTAATTCGTTTATGCTTTTTGCCGTCATTGGCTGCGCACCGTAAAAGCCTATAATCATCAAATACTTTGTGTTATGCTGGCAGCATGGTCATCTGTTATATGCTTGCTATCAGGCATGACCTTTTTATGCCTAAATAAAATTTGCAATATATCTTCTTGCTCCATGCAAATGTCGAAGGAAGTCTTCTACTGCCCCTGCCGTGTACCTCCTCTGCTCTTCACTTCTTGCTCCTCCCATGACGAACTCAATGGAGCTTTGCTCAGTGCATTCAGTTTTTCCACCTTCACACTGCTTGCACACCTGTTGAGTGGAGATCTTTTTTGATTTTTGTTTCTTTTCTGTCCCCACCTTGTAAATGAAAGACTTTGCTACATTCGAAAGATGCCAACTTCCAAGTTGCTGAGGTTCACAGCTGGGGTGACGAGGACTGCATGGCACTTCATTTTTTGCATCAAATGGTCTACCTCCATCTTTGAAGAAACCACGCATTATGAATAAGGGGTTGACAAACAAGAAGCCGCACGTCTACATACATATGAGCCTGCTGGTGTCTATAGCAATAATAGCATTCTCAAATACCTTGCACACCCTGTATAGCTCATGTAAAGACCAAAAGGACAAAATGTTGGTAAAACACGGGATGCATCCACACGTGCTCAATTATTGTGCATGCAGTAATCCAATTTCATGAACACAAGACTTGCTGTTTGTTTATTGAATAACGCTGAAATGTTACTAACCTTGCAACCACAACATGTGTCTTTTCTTGAAACAGGCTGACAAGGATTAGCGTGGTAATTAGCACTTGTAAAAGATTAGAAGTGTGTCTACACACCTGATGCATGCTAATTCCCTAGGTGCTCCAGATTGCCCTCAGTGCATTTAACAACTTCTCTAAGACAAAACTTTAACCTCAAGGCAGGCTGACCATAGCTGCACGGTGCTGTCACTAAACATCAGAAATGAAAGTGACTTGACACAGTAGGGGAAAATAGATACAATTTTGTATGAAGTACAATTGGAATGGGAAACTGGAATCACTCAAGAACAGGGCAGTTTAACTGCTGAAAGAATAGTGAATGCAGGATGATGATGTTAAAGAAGGGCAGCCGTAGCTTCCTCAACAGGGGCAATTTCGCACCTATCGTCGTATCACGATGTTTGGCTGCTCCAAAAATGTGGCACAGCACAATGTTGGCTGCTGATTAAAAGTGTTAACTTTACAATCCGTTTGTGTGAGGTAAGGAACATCCATAGATGCAAAAAAATTTGGTCGAACACTTCTGGACAACATGCCCTGTCCCATCTTTTCATGACTCGGCACAAGCTCATTTGCCCTTCAATCAAATGCTTTTGAGTGAAACAAGGGCTCTGGACGGCGACAAACCTCCTTTGGTTTTGATTTGTATCTGTGGCATCAGCAACACAATTCCTAAGATGTTTTTTGATGCACAACTCCAAAGTCCGCAAGGACGACTTCTGTGCCCACTGAGTTTGTAAATTCAGTGCATATTAATGTGCAGCATTTTTTGCAGAGTACCCACTCAGCCAGGATGGTGCAACGACCTGCATTTCCACAATAATGCAGATTTCACAAAACTTTCACCTGTAATCGTTATAGTAGTGTACATGGAAATTATTGGTCGAACAAAGTTTTGAAACTAAATAATTAAGAAAAATATACAATTATGGAAAATGGCAAACCATGTAACGCCCTGCATTTCCACAATGCAGATTTCAAGAAAATTCCGAATGCAATCATTGGAATAACATAAATGGAGATAATTGGTCAGACGAAATTTTGAAAAACTAAAAAATTGCAGAAAATATTAAAAAATTACGGAAAATGGCAAAAGGTATAAGGCATGGCATTTCCAAAATGATGCATATTTCCCGAAGGTTACTTCTTTAATTGCAATAATAGTGTAAATGGAGATAATTGGTGGAACAAAATTTAGAAAAACTAAAAAATAAGAAAAATATAAAATAATTATGGAAAATGGCGAACCGTGTAACGCCCTAAACTTTCACAATAACGCAGATGTCATGAAAGTTCTAAAAGTAATTGTTATAATAACAGAAATGGAGATAATTGGTCTGGAAAAATTCTGAAAAACTAAAAAATAAGAAAAAAAATAAAAATTATAGAAAGTGGCAAAATGTCTGACGCAAGGCATGTCCACATAACGCGTATTTCGTAAAAGTTCCACTGCAATCGTTATAATAGCGTAAATGGAGATAATTGGTCGAACGAAATAATGAAAAACTAAAAAATAAGAAAAATATAAAATAATTACGGAACATGGTGAACCGTGTAACGCCCTGCATGTTCACAATAATGCTGATTTCAGGAAAGTTCCACCTGTAGTCGTAATAGTGTAAATGAAGATAATTGGTGGAAGTAAATTTTAAAAATATAAAAATGTGGAAAATGGCAAATCGTATAATGACCTAGATTTCCACAATAATGCAGATGTTGCAGAAGTTCCACCTATATATGCTATATTAGCGTAAATAATAATTGCAGAGATGGAAGCGGCATTTTGCTTCTCGGAGCAGGTGTTGGCGCAGGCAAAATTCCAGTTTGGAGCAGCCATAAGCCACTTTGGAGCAGATGCCAAAATACGCTCTTCAATACAGTTATAAGGGTGAACATAATTCAGAAGGAAACCGTCAAAGTTTCCAATATTTATTTTGCAGCATATTGTATTTAAAAACCAACGAACAAATGCAGTAGGCACATCATTTCTAAAATCAGAACAAGATTATTGTTGCCTTCAACTTTCGGATAAAAATACTCGAGGTACATCACTAAACTGTCCTAGTTTTAAAACGTACCTTTCCACTTCCAGCCAAAAACTAAAACAGGGTAAACATAATTAGAGCAAAAGCCACAAAACCAGTGTCATCCTTACGTCATGTTCTAAAAAAATTGAACATTTTAACTTCCGCGTTTGTCTGTATATGTAGTTCAGGTACACCACAACAACATTGGAGTTCGAACGATGCAGCATGCAATAGAAAATGATTGCAGAAAAACGTCTTGAAAAAGATAAAGCCGAATCATACTAACTCTACAATGTTAACAACACTAGTACACGCCACAAAGAAGCGTTCATATGTTCTTTGTGACAAACATGGTAATGCCCCAGGGCGGCCGTAAAGCCATTAAAAAAGTCATGGACGATCACAGATAAAGAAGGCCATGTCTACAGATGTGCAGACACATCGCAGCAAACTTAGTTTACAAGCGGGTTTGACTTGGATGTTTGAATAAAGGTGACGCTAGACACAAGTTTACTTTCACTTTCGGTTTTGCATCAGAGAGAAGTGCTACCCCACGCTTTCGAAATGCCCCTTCGGCACACGTTTGGAGCAAAAATCCCTTAAAACGACCATTTGGAGCAGCATGGAGCAGAAGTTTCGTCTTGGAGTAGTTTGGAGCAATTTGAGCAGCCCTTCCATCACTGTAATTGGTAGAAATAAATTTTGGAGAACACTAAAAGATTAGGGAAAATATAAAGAAATTATGGAAAATGGCAAACCCTGTAATGCCGTTTCCACAATGCAGATTTCGCGAAAGTTTCACTTCCAATCGATATAATAGCGTAAATTGAGATGATTAGTCAGACAGGATCACGAAAAACAAAAAATTTGACCCGAAAGAACTCACACTCAATACAAGTGGCACAAGAATGCTACGCAATAGTAGATAATTCTCTGAATTTCCGCAGATTATTTTAGCATTCAATGTAACAAAAACAAGGAAATGAGGGCTTAGCAATTGTGAAAATCAAGGAAGCTGCCAGCCCAAACCAGACCCGTTGATAAACGCAGGTATTTTGTAGCCAAGTGCGGCTTTCTTTTTATACGCAAAGAATCATTATGGTTATTAACCCCAAGACGGAGCAAGATAAATGTTCAGACCTGGCAGAACTTCCTTCTGAGCTGCATTTTTTGCACACAGCATTGTGGTGCAACCATCTTTCTACTTTTACTACCATTTGATGTTAAATGTTTTTCCTTACACATCGCAAGAAGTCTTTCATCTTGTTTGAGGTACTTGCTGTTTTGCATCGACCTTTTAAGGGGTTAAAGACCCTAGTTTGTGCAAATTATTACAGTGTTTTGTTTTCATACCAGTTTTATGGTTGGTATTCAAAGGTATACAAGGTTGAAGAACTTGTATGTATAAAATGAACCCACAATTTTTATTCTAGCAAAATGATAACATTTGCTAGAATAAAAATTGTATGCGGCCTCCTCTAATTTAAAACAACTATTTCAATGGCCTCTGCCAAAGAGATATTGTCTATGTTGTGCACTTTAAAGGAGCCATGAAGACAAAATACAAGTTGGGTTTATTAGAAAGACTGCTTAGTCCCGATAACAATGATACCAATATCATCGCAATCTTCGAACAAATAACGAAGGTATTAAAGGAAACGTGTGAAGCAGTCGCGACGCCCTAGCCAATTTCCCGCAACTTTTCTATGACGTCACGGAACCTTGTTTGTGCGATTGGCGGCCGCCTAACTGACCTGTCGCGACGACACATGACTGTACGTCTGTAATGGGGCCTCTAGTTCCATTTGACCGCATCACTTGAATGCTAACGTGCAGTTAACGCACTGAAAATTATGTTTTATTGTTGGCCCGTATGACGTCATTCTTGCTCATAACACGTCACTGTGGCGCAAAATTTGAAAGTTTTTAAATACTTGCTTTTTTTCGTTAAAAAAACATCTTTTGTGGCTGTAATGGAGCTGAGTGAGATACTGAATCCTAATTCTTTCAAATTAAACGAAGTTGTATTTTCTCTTCATGGCTCCTTTAAGCACAAAAATACCATTAATCACGATCTGCTTAACTGTTCCTATGCTTATTTCGTTTTAGTGACTATTGTTGCTGATTCAGTCTTGGAGTCTGTCAGTATGGATTTCAGAGGCCTCAAAACAAACTTGGACTTTTATATTTGTAGTTCTGAAAGATGCTGAGAAAGACATTTTGACAAATCTACATATTAAATCCTAACATAAAAGCTTAGTATCAAAAATGGGACCTTTCAGTACAAGCTGATCAGTCTTGGGCAGTAACTAGTTACTAGTAACGCGTTACCAGTAACTAGTTACTTTTTTCAGTAACTTGTAACTGTAACTAGTTACTTTTAAGTTAGAGGAACTTGTAACTGTAACACTGTTACTTTTTTGTTGAGTAACTGTAACGAGAAATATCGTTACAGTTACTTTATTTCTATAAAAAATTATCCAACGGCAACACTCATTAACGACCGGTGTACAGTTTGCCCATTTCCCTTTTTCGGCCTTTCTTCCGCAGAACCTTCGTCTAAAACTATGCCAGCTCACTCCCTTCTCATGGGTGAAAAACATCTGGACTAGAAATGTTTAGGCGTGCACGTGTGCGTCGTGTCCCACGCGGTCTACTAAGGGCTCGAAGTTTCTAAGTCTAAGCTGCAGTATTTTCCTCAGCAGCGTGACATCGCTCTCACCCAGGCCATAAATAGCGCTGCGACATGCGCCTAAGCGCACGTGGATGCATTTTCGCCACATCTGGAGGGCAGTAAAAGTGTTTGACACAAAGACGAACAGGAAAACAAACCCCCACAAAATGCACTGAAACCTTTTCACTTTCGCGGAAGCCTGGAAAACTCCGGTTAGGGCGTCGCTTTCTCATTAGCGACGTGCAGCCCCTTTTGCAGGGTCATAAAACGCCGCGGGTAGTCTCTCGGCGACCTCACGCTCGTCCAGCCCTGTGCGCATTGTAGAGTGTCCCATTGACAAGTCGCAGTTGCTTGCGACCATTGTTCGCTTTAGAGACCCCTGGCCGTATTTGGGACCACACGTTTGGGACCCCTGGTCTAGGGGCTCCATCGAGCTGTACCAAGTGCTCGAACGAGGTCTAGGAAGTAATAAATTTCATGCCCCTCCACACATACGACGACCCCAACGATGGTGGCCCCCGAGTGCCCTCACACCAGCCAGCATCTTGGCCGGCAGACGTCTGACCACAGTGCCACTGCACGAAGAAATGTTCTTGGGAAGCCTCCCGACTTCGTTTCGAGGGCTGTGGCCGAAACGAAAACAGTAGCTACATCTGCTTTTGAATGTTGGGTACAAGGAATACTTGGGTGAGCTTCGTTCGGCCTATGCCTCAAAGCAAACGAAGGGAGCGGTTCCTGGGATCGGAGACGCGAGTGCTGTGCAAGGCTGGGATTGTGAGAGCAGTTTTTTCCGGTCGAGACGCAAAATCCGCCTTTGTGAGGACGGCGGAGGGGGGGAAGGGAGGAGAGGAAGGGGAGAACGAAAACAGTAAAGCGTTCGTTTCAGTTTCTATTCCCTTTGGAAATATCTTGTCTCATTCCGGGGATGGGGGCGGCTGCGGGTTGGGGTGGGAGAACGACTCCGAGGGCCCCCGGACAAACGCCGCTTCGGCAATGGCTCAAATTGGGTCTCCGTCTCCGACCACAAGTACGAAATAAAAAGTCAACCAAGCGCTTTTTTTTTAGTATCCTTCAAAAACACCTCGAGAACCGATGTACTCCCACGCCCGTTTCCCCTTTCCTACGAGGGCCTTCCGTCGATCCGCCACCTCCGCCCCCTTTTTTCCATTCTCTCTCACTGCGCAGGGCGGTCAAGAGACGGCATTGTAGGCGAAAATAAATTAAGTTGACATTGAAAGATTGTTTCGGCTGTGCTGTCCTCCAGTTCGTCCTCTCTGATTCCAACTTTGAAAAACAACTAATTCTATGCTACAATGATGTTTGCAAATAAATTTCTTGCAGTGAAAGTGCAGCAACCAAAAAATAAAGTTCCTTATGATGGACAGCAAAACTTCCGTAATAAAAAAAGTGAGCCGTAAACAACGATTGTTTGGGCATGAGTGCATCATTTTAGGTCCCCTCGTGTATAGCTTTACGTTTAATTTTTACTACCTGCATGCCTTCGTACGTTTATATTAAATAAGGCAAATCTTTTTAGCTATTACTTAGTTTTATACAGTAACGGAAAAGTAACGACGTTACTTTTTTGCAGTAACTGTAACTAGTTACTTTTGGAAAATTCGTAACTGTAACTGTAACAGAGTTACTTTTTTGGGTTAGGTAACTGTAACTGTAACACTTACTTTTTTTCGGTAACGTGCCCATGACTGAAGCTGATCTAGTGTGGCTTGCACCTTGCACGTAAGTGGGAGATTATTTTAACGTGTAGCAGTAATGACAGAATTTATTCTTTCAGCATAATTTCTTTGGATGCACTATGATGTCTAGTTTATGTTGAGTGTGCCTTTCTAAAATCAGGGATAAGCATTGGGCATGTTACACTTCAAATCCTTTACCCATAATTTAAGCATTTACTCTGTGCATTAGTGAGCTACTGCTGCTGCCTAGAGCGATATATTTAACTCGTGGCATCGTAAAGGCCAGTTTGCCCACGCATTTTAGTCTGCTTTGAAGGCTCCGGCTGTGAGAGACATTTATCCTAGTTTACCTTTGGTTCCGCTGTATGGCTGAAATCACGAATTGAAAACGAAGCCAGTGCACACGCAGCCTGTAAAGAAACATCAGCCGGCCTGTTTTGGACACTAGAAAGTGGGGTGCACCCATATGAATTTTTAATGCCAGAATTTATTTTTTTCAACCTGCAGAAACACATATATATATATATACACATACATACATGTATACACATATGTGTCATCTGCTCATTAAAGCGTAACACCCTCTTGCTTGTTTGAATAATAATGTAATCAATCAAGGCATCAACTGTTTATTGAATCATAACACCAGACATAATCAACAAAAGTTCGAACAGTGGCCATCACTGAAAGGGCTAAAAGCAACTGCTCAATGGTGTAACTTCATGTGTTGCAGCATACTCTTTCTGTAGGCGAATGAACGAGAGCAGGTGGTGCACTTAAATGGCGTCCCTTTGTGGGCAAATCAAGTGCTCCTGTAGAATTCGCTTAGAAGGGAACCCACGTGAGCACACACTGCACACAAAGGGCCTTTCTCCCGTGTGCAGGCGCGTGTGAGTCACTAAGTTGGACCTCTGAGCAAACGAAAGTGGGCAGTAATTACACTTGAATGGTTTGTTGTTTGAGTGGATGCGCATGTGCCTCTCTAGCTGTGACTCTTGAGGGAAAACTTTTGAACAAACGTTGCACTTGAATGGATCTTGTCCGGTGTGAGTGAACATGTGAAACTGTAGTGCAGTGCGAGATTTGAATGGCCGTGCTGAGCACATTTTGCACCTGTGAGTCGTTTTCTTTTGACTTGCATGCGTGGCAGTGTGGACAGCTAAATTGTCATTTCGAGAAAATGCCCGTAAACAAACAGTACACTTGAATGGCTTCTCCTTTGTATGTGTACGGATGTGCTTTGTAACTTCGCGATTGCTTATGGCTGTGTAGGGGCACAAGTGGCAGGAGAAGTTTTTGTCCATTCTGCTGTGAGTCGTGGCCGCGCTCGCAGGGCACTGTGCATGCGTGGCAGTGTGGACAGCTAAATTGTCCTTTCGAGAAAATGCCCGTAAACAAACAGTACACTTGAATGGCTTCTCCTTTGTATGTGTACGGATGTGCCTTGTAACATGGTGATTGCTTATGGCTGTGTAGGGGCACAAGTGGCAGGAGAAGTTTTTGTCCATTCTGCTGAGAGTCGTGGACACGCTCGCAGAGAACTGTGCGTTAGTCAACTCCACAGAGCTGTTCATGCCACTGTTGGAACTCGCTACAGCAAGTGGCGTGCCTTCAGCGCTTGAACCTCCACTCCCCATGTTAGGATTTCTTTGCAGATCAACCTCTTGCCCTTTTTGCAGGTCATCACTTGCAACTTCCACCTGCGTAACTGAAATGAAAAATAAAACAGCATTCTAATCTTGATCATGATAAGAGGTGCACCGCAATTTTTTATGAGACATTTGCCTAATGCAGCCACACAATCAAAGCAGGGTGGGCTTTGTGGGCACATAAAGCAGACCAAATAAAGTGGTCATAGACATGTTAAAAAGACACTGCAGTGAATATGACAAACCTCTGCTGTCTGCATTGCACAGACTGGCTCAAATAAACACACGTTTGATTGCATCTTTGGGCGCCAAAGCAGCAATTCTTTTTTAAAGGTAGAAATAAGAAAATCAATCATGCACCTTCTAAAGCAGCCAGAACTACAGCAGTGACATATAACTACCGTAAGGTTCCGAGAAAACGCCCTTCCCCGAAACATACCCACATACCAAGCCTACTTACGAATGAAATATACAATTTACAACAAGGCCCCGAAGAGTGCCCACCCCTAAAATTGATGGCTTCAGAGCCAATCAGCGAACAAAATAAATGGAAATAATCTATTCATGTGTTTATTCGGTCACTTATTTGTCTTTGCCACAATCGACCCAAAAGTTTGTCCACCTCAGATTTTTTTTCTTCATATCTCCACAGTTCTGGTTTGTGGTGCGGCCACTTTTTTCATAGTTTTCGGCACTTTACTCAAAAGTTCACCCAGCCCATATTTTCCCCTTGATATCTGTGCAGTTGGGTGGGAATTCTTTCGGAACATTAAGGTAGGTGCAAATTTCTCGCAATGTGGTACAAATGCCCAAGCTTTTATGTTCACACATGTCCAATTGCAATTGTAGCACCATCCACAGTAGCTAAGTGGCTAAGACGTCGTGCTGCTGAGCAAGAAGGCGCGGGTTAGATTCCCAGAAGCGGTGGCCGCTTTTCTGATGGAGGCGAAAGCAAAAACGCCCATTTGTACGAGGTTTCGGCGCACGTTAAAGATCCCCACGTGGTAAAAATTAATCCGGAGCCCTTCACCACGGCGCACCTCATCGCCTGCGTTGTGTCAGTGTATTAAACCCTTCAATCAATCAAATCAATTGTGGTAATGGTATTTTTTCTTAAAGGTATGACTTGTTACATTTGCAACAAGCATATGAGCCAGAATGTAGTTCTTGTGGTTTCTCTAGACACTTGTCAACAGTCCCTGTTCTCTGCAAAAATGTGCTTGGTGTCCGATGTTATCGTTCGTCGCATATTCTCGATACTTCAGAAATCAGCATGGTGCGCTTCCATGTTGTGTGCGGCAGAATGAACCCCGGTAGCCTGTCAACAATGCTTACAGTGACCAAGCATAACCCGCACTCTAGTACAAGGATAATAACCTCTTCCATTAAATTGAAAGTGCACTTGGAATGCATGTGCTGAACAGGACAGCCAACTGTTATCATTTTATTACATGTGTTATGCCTGCCAGGTACAATAGACATTCAAGTGTCAAAGCATTACTATACACGTCGAAAACCCGACGATCATGGCACACAGAATGTCCGACTGGTCAAGAAATAAAAACAGCCCAATGAATGCTCTCAATTACGCTACACTTGTCAGAGAATTTTCTATAAACCACATAAAATTAAGTTGAAAAGTGGGTAAATTTGGCTGTGTGGGATGGAACCAGGGTTTTCCTGAATACAAAATGGGACCAGAACCCTTGCGCCATCAGAGCTGGACAACTGCAGCTGACTATGGTAGACATGGTCTCTGACTCACACTAGAAACGTATGAGAGAAATATAGTGGCCCAGAAGAGAGGATAAACTTCCACGTGGCAATTACATAGGTTGATATTATGTGACTAGCAAAGCATGTTTCCGCTTATAGCACTAACAAAGCCTCTCAGCCATAGTAAAAAGAAGAAAAGGACAGAAGAAAAAAATGATGGCTATAATAAGAGGGCATAGTTGTGTGAAAGGAAATGAGCTGTCCAAGCAAAAACAAAGGTGGTGCCACTGTGAGCACCACCTCATAACTGCACATAAAGTGAGTATGCTACGTTCCCCGCAACACTTGTTCTTCGAATTTTTTAGGATATGCTGTATATGGCAATAGTCTCGACCATCTGCGTGCACAGGAGGTGTGAAATGTGGTCACCCACAGCAACATCGAACTACAGAGGCACAAATGTAATGGAATGTGGCAAGGAGCCACACCAGTGGCCAACCCAGCACCAAACCCAGCACCAATGAATGTGAAATCACCTACCACAAAGACAACAGAGTGGCTCAGTGGAGACGGCAGGTATAGAGAACCACGAGGTGAAACTGAAGCTACTGTGATGGCTTGGAAGCAGCTACGTCAACAGGAGCTGTGGAACATCTGCGATTTAACTGTGCTGTGTGAACGCATGGTGTGCGACTAGTACCATGTGAAAAACAAATAGAACATGTCATGGTTTCACCAGCACAACATGGTGACGCACACAGTACGCGTATACTGGTTCAATGATTCACCCTAATGCTTTGGCACTTACTAGGTCATAAGGACTGCTAGGTGTCCCGAAATGTCCTCGTTGGTGTGCGCACCTAACTGAATGCTCCATTCGAATACATGCATACAAGGAAATAATGTGCATCAGGGGACTTTTGATTTACGGGGTGCTACAGGATATGAACTGGAAACACTACACTCTCCCTTAGGTGAAGTTGTGACACAAAAGCAAGAGAAGCCGTCTTTACCATTTGTGCCGGGAGTCAACTCAACTTCTACTGTTGATCCCAAGAAAGTGGACGAGTCACTGATAAAACTCTCCTCCCCTGCTGGCCCGTCCTCCTCACGGCTTGGTTTCGTGCTCCACTTCTCTGGATTTTGGCGTGAAACAGTGTCTGGCAACAGTTGAGTGTTCTGCAAGGGCTGTTGGACTTCGGTACCTGCCAGGGCAGACATGCACATGCGTGCGAGTAAAAATTATAATTAGCAAGAAAATATTAAGAGGGATGCATGTACAGATTTTCTCACCAATCCCAGATGTAGTCAGGTGATTCCATAACAATAAGGAACCCATTTGTATGTTCATTAGAGTGAAAGCTTTCTTTGTGGGACTGGAGGTGTCCTATCTAAAAACTAATGCAATTCTTCATACACTGTTTGGCCGACCTAAAAGCTTTGAGCGAAACCGGGCTTTCATTGCATCAAAAAGGTTACACAATAAGTGCAGAAAGGCAAGTTCTAGATAAGAAAATACAACGGCCATCGCCGAAAGGGCACAAAACGACTCAACGATGTGACTTCATGTGTTGCATCATATCCTTTCTGTATGAGAATGAATGAGAGCAGGTAGTGCACTTGAATGGATACCCTTTGGGGGCAATTGAGAGTACTTGTAAAGTGCACTGACAGATCCCACGTTAGCACACACTGCACACAAGGGTTTTTCTCCCGTGTGCTCACGCGTGTGGGTCACTAAGAACCTCTTAGCAAATGACAGCGAGCAGTATTTGCACCTGTATGGTTTGTCCTTTGAGTGGGTGTGCATGTGCGTCTCTACCATTGACTTTTGAGTAAATACTTTTGAACAAATGCTGCACTTGAACGAGTCTCGTCCGGTGTGACTGTACATGTGAAGCCACAGTGCAGTCCTAGTTTTGAATGGTCGTGCTGAGCACATTTTGCACTTTTGAGTTATTCGACTAGCATGGATGGCAGTGTGGGCAGCTAAATTGTCCTTCCGAGACAACGGCTGTAAACGAACAGCGCATTTGAATGGGTTCTCATTTTTATGTGTACGGATGTGCTTTGTAACATCACCATTGGATATGGATGCGTAGGGGCACAAGTGGCGGCGGGAGAATAATTTCTGACCCCTCGTGCTGGTGCATTCTCCTCCACCTCCCCTCGTTCTGAGAGTTGTGGCCATGCTTGGAGAGGAATGCGTGTTAGTCAGCTGCACAGAGCTGTTTATGTCACTGCTGCAACTCGTTTCAGCAGGTTGTGCGGCTTCAGTGGTTGGACTAGCACAGCCCAGGTTAGGATTTCCTTGCAGATCAGCCTTTGGCCCCATTTGTAGCTTGCTGCTAGCAACTTCTCGCTGTGGAACTGAAATGACAAAAGTTTTGATCAGAAAAAAAAAGAGTAACATTGATAAAAGACCACATTCACCGTTCCATTTAGGAGGCTCTCCCACAATTTTTACGAGACCATTATTTACTTCTTAACTGCATAATGCAGCCACACAATCAAAGCAGGGTGGTCATTGTGAGCACAAAGCAGACCAAATAAAGTGGTCATAAACATGTTAATAAGACACTGCAGTGAATCTGACAAACATCTGTTCTGCCTGCATTGCACAGACTGGCTCAAAAACAGACATTTGATCGCATCTTTGGGTGCCAAAGCAGCAATTATTTTTTAAATGTGGAAATAAGAAAATAAATCATGCACCTTCTAAAGCAGCCAGAACTACAGCAGTGACATAAAACTACCATAAGGTTCTGAGAGAAATCCCTCCAAGAAACATACCCACATACCAAGCCCACTTACCAATGAAACATACAATTTCCAACAAGGCCCCAAAGATTGCCCACCCCTAAAATCGATGGCTTCAGAGCCAATCAGCGAACAAAATAAATACGAATACTAATCTATTCATGTGTTCATTCGGTCACTTATTTGCCTTTTCCACAATTGACCCCAAAGTTTACCCATTTCTGATTATTTGTCATATCTCGATGCGGCCACTTTTTTCGTAGTTTTTGGCACTTTACTTAAAGGGACCCAGAAAAGCTTTGTGAAGGTGGCAATTAAATGCATTCAGGTGGTAGAACACATAACGGGAGGTTTTTGAACCAAGTGTGAGCCACATACGTTGCACGGATAATTTGTAAACAAGTTTTGAAGATCGCCTTTCTCAGCCGATGAGCACGCCACCGCAGCGAGCCGACCGCGGCTGACGCAATGCCGACCGCGGCTGACGGAACGGCGAGGCGCCCCCCTGATTCGGCCACGCGTCGGTCGCCCGCAACGTCACTGCCATTGGCTTCCGGTTGCTCTTTCTCCTTCCTGCGCGATCGCGAGGCAAAGGCGGGTCTGCAGCGATTGACGAATGCCTAGGCGCAGGAATGTAACTAGGGGAGAACGGAAGTTGAGTGTCGCGATGTCACATGGCTATTCCCAGTGTTTCCAGCTGCTTTGAAAGAAGCAGAGAGGGAGAAGGAATCGATCGGCAAGGGGGAATGGTGCACTTAATTGCTTCTGGCGTAGCTAATACTGAATGTAGATAAATAATTCCAACGGCATTGCATCGCTATATTGTTACTACGCGACAATAAAGGCCTTTTGTAACTTTTACGAAAGGATTTTCTGGGTCCCTTTAAGAGTTCCCCCAGCCCATATTTTTCTTTTCATATCTGCACAGTTTGGTTGGAAATTCTTTCGTAACTTTAGGGTAGGTACAAATTTCGTGCAATGTGGTACCAATGCCCAAGCTTTTATGTTCACACATGTCCAATTGCGGATGTGGCACCAGCCGTGGTAGCTCAGTGGCTAAAGTGTCATGCTGCTAAGCACTAGGGCGCAGGTTAGATCCGCAGAAGCGGTGGCCGCTTTTCGAGTGGAGGCAAAAAGCAAAAACGCCCATGTGTGCGTTGTGAGATTTCGGCGCACGTTAAAGATCCCCAGGCGTTCAAAATTAATCCAGAGCCTTTCATCACGGCGCGCCTCATCGCCTGCGTTGTGTCAGTGCGTTAAACCCTTCAATCAATCAAATCAATTGTGGCAATGGTATTTTTTCTTAAAGGTATGACTTGTTACATTTGCAACAAACATATGAGCCAGAAAGTAGTTGTGGTTTCTCTAGACATTGTCAACAGTCCCTGTTCTCTGCAACAATGTGCTTGGTGTCCGATGTTATCGTTCGTCACATATTCTCGATACTTCAGAAATCAGCATGGTGCGCTTCTTCCATGTTGTGTCCGGCAGAATGAACCCCAAAAGCCTGTCAACAATGCTTACAGTGACCAAGCATAACCCGCACTCTAGTACAAGGATAATAATCTCTTCCATTAAATTTAAAGTGCACTTGGAATGCATGTGCTAAACAGGACAGCCAACTGTCATCATTTTATTACATGTCATGCCTGCCTGGTACAACAGACATTCAAGTGTCAAAGCATTACTATATCGTCGAAAACCCGACGTTTACGGCACACAGAATGTCCGACTGGTCAAGAAATAAAGAACAGGTCAATGAATGCTCTCAATTACACTACATTTGTCAGAGAATTTTCTATAAACCACATAAAATTAAGTTGAAAAGTGGATAAATTTGGCTGTGAGGGATGGAACCAGGGTCCTCCGGAATACAAAATGGGACCAGAACCCTTGCGCCATCAGAGCTGAACGACTCCGGCTTACTATGGTAGACATGGTCTCTGACTCAAACTAGAAACGTATCAGAGAAATATAGTGGCCCAGAAGAGAAGATAAACTTCCACGTGGCAATTCTATGGGTTGATATTAGGTGACTAGCAAAGCACGTTTCCGCTTATAGCACTAACAAAGCCTCTCAGCCATAGTAAAAAAAGAAAAGGACAGAAGAAAAAAATGATGGCTAAAATAAGAGGGTGCAGTTGTGTGAAAGGAAATGAGCTGTCCAAGCAAAAACGAAGGTGGTGCCACTGTAAGCACCACCTCATAACTGCACATAAAGTGAGTATGCTACGTTCCCCGCAACACTTGTTCTTCGAATTTTTAGGATATGCTGTATACGGCAATATTCTCGACCATCTGCGTGCACAGCAGGTGTGAAATGTGGTCACCCACAGCAACATCGAACTACAGAGGCAGAAATGTAATGGAATGTGGCAAGGAGCCACACCAGTGGCCAACCCAGCACCAAGGAATGTGAAATCACCTACCACAAAGACAACAGAGTGGCTCAGTGGAGACGGCAGGTGTAGAGAACCACGAGGTGAAACTGAAGCTACTGTGATGAACTTTGAAGCAGCTACGTCAACAGGAGCTGTGGAACATCTGCGATTTTACTGTGCTCTGTGAACACATGGTGTGCGACTAGTACCATGTGCAAGGCAAATGGAAAACTTTATGACTTCGCCAGCACAACATGGTGACGCACACAATACCCGCATACTGGTTCAATGATTCAACCCTAATGCTTTGGCACTTACTACGTCATAAGAACTGCTAGGTGTCCCGAAATGTCGTCGTTGGTGTGCGCACCTTACTGAATGCTGTATTCGAATACATGCATACAGGGAAATAATGTGCATCAGGGGCATTTTGATTTACATGGTGCTACAAGATATCAACTGGAAACACTCTACTCTCCCTTAGGTGAAGTTGTGACACAAAAGCAAGAGAAGCCGTCTTTACCATTTGTGCTGGGAGTCAACTCAACTTCTACTGTTGATCCCAAGAAAGTGGACGAGTCACTGATAAAACTCTCCTCCCCTGCTGGCCCGTCCTCCTCACGGCTTGGTTTCGTGCTCCACTTCTCTGGATTTTGGCGTGAAACAGTGTCTGGCAACAGTTGAGTGTTCTGCAAGGGCTGTTGGACGTCGGTACCTGCCAGGGCAGACATGCACATGCGTGCGAGTAAAAATTATAATTAGCAAGAAAATATTAAGAGGGATGCATGTACAGATTTTCTCACCAATCCCAGATGTAGTCAGATGATTCCATAACAATAAGGAACCCATTTGTATGTTCATTAGAGCGAAAGCTTTCTTTGTGGGACTGGAGGTGTCCTATCTAAAAACTAATGCAATTCTTCATATACTGTTTGGCCGACCTAAAAGCTTTGAGTGAAACCGGGCTTTCGTTGCATCAAAAAGGTTACACAATAAGTGCAGAAAGGCAAGTTCTAGATAAGAAAATACAATGGCCATCGCCGAAAGGGCACAAAACGACTCAACGATGTGACTTCATGTGTTGCATCATATCCTTTCTGTAGGAGAATGAATAAGAGCAGGTAGTGCACTTGAATGGATTCCCTTTGGGGGCAATTGAGAGTACTCGTAAAGTGCACTGACAGATCCCACGTTAGCACACACTGCAGACAAAGCGTTTTTCTCCCGTGTGCTCACGCGTGTGGGTCACTAAGAACCTCTTAGCAAATGACAGCGAGCAGTATTTGCACCTGTATGGTTTGTCCTTTGAGTGGGTGTGCATGTGCGTCTCTACCATTGACTTTTGAGTAAATACTTTTGAACAAATGCTGCACTTGAACGAGTCTCGTCCGGCGTGACTGTACATGTGAAGCCACAGTGCAGTCTTAGTTTTGAATGGTCGTGCTGAGCACACTTTGCACTTGTGAGTTATTCGACTAGCATGGATGGCAGTGTGGGCAGCTAAATTGTCCTTCCGAGACAACGGCCGTAAACAAACAGCGCATTTGAATGGGTTCTCATTTTTATGCGTACGGATGTGCTTTGTAACATCACCATTGGATATGGATGCGTAGGGGCACAAGTGGCGGCGGGAGAATAATTTCTTACCCCTCGTGCTGGTGCCTTCTTCTCCACCTCCCCTCGTTCTGAGAGTTGTGGCCATGCTTGGAGAGGAATGCGTGTTAGTCAGCTGCACAGAGCTGTTTATGTCACTGCTGCAACTCGTTTCAGCAGGTTGTGCGGCTTCAGTGGTTGGACTTGCACAGCCCAGGTTAGGATTTCCTTGCAGATCAGCCTTTGGCCCCATTTGTAGCTTGCTGCTAGCAACTTCTCGCTGTGGAACTGAAATGACAAAAGTTTTGATCAGAAAAAAAAAAGAGTAACATTGATAAAAGACCACATTCACCGTTCCATTTAGAAGGCTCTCCCACAATTTTTACGAGACCATTATTTACTTCTTAACTGCATAATGCCGCCACTCAATCAAAGCAGGGTGGTCATTGTGAGCACAAAGCAGACCAAATAAAGTGGTCAACAACATGTTAAAAAGACACTGCAGTGAATCTGACAAACCTCTGTTCTGCCTGCATTGCACAGACTGGCTCAAAAACAGACATTTGATCGCATCTTTGGGTGCCAAAGCAGCAATTATTTTTTAAATGTAGAAATAAGAAAATAAATCATGCACCTTCTAAAGCAGCCAGAACTACAGCAGTGACATAAAACTACCATAAGGTTCCGAGAGAAATCCCTCCAAGAAACATACCCACATACCAAGCCCACTTACCAATGAAACATACAATTTACAACAAGGCCCCAAAGATGCCCACCCCTAAAATTGATGGCTTCAGAGCCAATCAGCGAACAAAATAAATACAAATACTAATCTATTCATGTGTTCATTCGGTCACTTATTTGCCTTTTCCACAATTGACCCCAAAGTTTACCCATTTCTGATTTTTTCGTCATATCTCGGTGCGGCCACTTTTTTCGTAGTTTTTGGCACTTTACTTAAAGGAGCCATGAAGAGAAAATGCAAGTTGGTTTTATTCGAAAGATTTCGTGTTTTATAGTGCCCCTAGCGCTTGTCCGGATAGAAACGGTGCTTTATTCACTGAGAAATTAAACAATTTAGGTTAAAATTTTGATTTTCCCGCTCAGTCGTGCGTTTCCGTGGCCCCAAGTGACATCACTGAAACCGACCGCTCTGCAGCCTAGAGTACCTTCATTCACGCATCCGCCGTACAGGGTAGAGACACGTATACGCTGGCGCCGCCATTTTCAGTTGCTCGCTCGCCGCCTAAGCAAGTCATTGTGTCAAAACCGCGCTAAAATTATCGCCGCAACGCGGTTTACTGAAGAAGTGTGAATCATATTGTCTGTTTCGCGTTGCTAGGTCTCGTGGGAAACGAAAAGAATAACGCGTTGAGCCCGTTGGCCCAATTGCGGCGGCACGGGACCGTTCAAAGGTTGTCTCCACTCTGTACAGCGGTGTTGGTTTGTTCCCGGCGTTCTTTACGTTCCGTAACCTAGATGGCGCCACCATACCGTGGCAAGCGTTTGGTTTGTTTTTGCCCGCATTTAAACCTGGCTTGTTTTTGTTCTGGGAGATAATATTCGTTCCCTGAAACAGTGCTCGCTCGACAAATGGGGTCACGTAAGACACCGTTGCTTGCGTCAATCGGCCAGTGTCGTCTGAGACAACCCCAAGCCCCGTAGTGCTGTGCAGCGAAACCAAACATGCTGTGCGCAGTACGAACAGCAGGACGCATCAGTACTTCTATGTTTACATGTGCTTTCGTAACTTCCACTGTTTGTCCCATCATTCTTATTGCTTTGTAAAGAATGTGCCCTAAATTTAAGCGCAAATCGCTCGTTCGTCTAGTTTGTAAGTTCTACCTAATTTGCGTCTGCTTCTGCCAGCCTCCGCCAATCGCAGAGCTTAGCCCATGTGACGACATAGGTTCTGTTGCGGGAAATGAGCTGGTGGGTCGCATGACCATTCCCGTTTTTCCTAATTATGTAGCTTATTTGAGCGAAGTTTACGTTAAAAGTGGTGTCAGTATGATTCTAACGAGACAATCTTTTGAATGAACCAAACTTGTGTTTTCTCTTCATGGCTCCTTTAAAGGGACCCAGAAAAGCTTTGTGAAGGTGGCAATCAAATGCATTCAGGTGGTACAACACATAACTGGAGAGTTTTGAGCCAAGTGTGAGCCACATACGTTGCACGGATAATTTGTAAACAAGTTTTGAAGATCGCCTTTCTCAGCCGATGAGCGCGCCACCGCAGCGAGCCGACCGCGGCTGACGCAATGCCGACCGCGGCTGACGGAACGACGAGGCGCCCCCCTGATTCGGCCACGCGTCGGTCGCCCGCAACGTCACTGCCATTGGCTTCCGGTTGCTCTTTCTCCTTCCTGCGCGATCGCGAGGCAAAGGCGGGTCTGCAGCGATTGACGCATGCCTAGGCGCAGGAATGTAACTAGGGCAGAACGGAAGTTGAGTGTCGCGATGTCACATGGCAATTCCCAGTGTTTCCAGCTGCTTTAAAAGAAGCAGAGAGGGAGAAGGAATCGATCGGCAAGGGGGAAAGGTGCACTCAATTGCTTCTGGCGCAGCTAATACTGAATGTAGATAAATAATTCCAACGGCATTGCATCGCTATATTGTTACTACGCGACAATAAAGGCCTTCTGTAACTTTTACAAAAGGATTTTCTGGGTCCCTTTAATTAAGAGTTCCCCCAGCCCATCTTTTTCTTTTGATATCTGCACAGTTTGGTTGGAAATTCTTTCAAAACTTTAGGGTAGGTACAAATTTCGTGCAATGTGGTACCAATGCCCAAGCTTTTATGTTCACGCATGTCCAATTGCAGATGTGGCACCAGCCGTGGTAGCTAAGTGGCTAAAGTGTCATGCTGCTAAGCACTAGGGCGCGGGTTAGATCCGCAGAAGCGGTGGCCGCTTTTCGGATGGAGGCAAAAAGCAAAAACGCCCATGTGTGCGTTGTGAGATTGCGGCGCACGTTAAAGATCCCCAGGTGTTCAAAATTATTCCAGAGCCTTTCACCACGGCGCGCCTCATCGCCTGCGTTGTGTCAGTGCGTTAAACCCTTCAATCAATCAAATCAATTGTGGCAATGGTATTTTTTCTTAAAGGTATGACTTATTACATTTGCAACAAACATATGAGCCAGAATGTAGTTCTTGTGGTTTCTCTAGACATTGTCAACAGTCCCTGTTCTCTGCAACAATGTGCTTGGTGTCCGATGTTGTCGTTCGTCGCATATTCTCGATACTTCAGAAATCAGCATGGTGCGCTTCTTCTATGTTGTGTGCGGCAGAATGAACCCCAATAGCCTGTCAACAATGCTTACAGTGGCCAAGCATAACCCGCACTCTAGCACAAGGATAATAATCTCTTCCATTAAATTTAAAGTGCACTTGGAATGCATGTGCTAAACAGGGCAGCCAACTGTCATCATTTTATTACGTGTCATGCCTGCCTGGTACAACAGACATTCAGGTGTCAAAGCATTACTATATCGTCGAAAACCCGACGTTTACAGCACACAGAATGTCCGACTGGTCAAGAAATAAAGAACATGTCAATGAATGCTCTCAATTACACTACATTTGTCAGAGAATTTTCTATAAACCACATGAAATTAAGTTGAAAAGTGGGTAAATTTGGCTGTGAGGGATGGAACCAGGGTCCTCCGGAATACAAAATGGGACCAGAACCCTTGCGCCATCAGAGCTGAACGACCCCGGCTGACTATGGTAGACATGGTCTCTGACTCAAACTAGAAACGTATCAGAGAAATATAGTGAGTGGCCCAGAAGAGAAGATAAACTTCCACGTGGCAATTCCATGGGTTGATATTAGGTGACTAGCAAAGCACGTTTCCGCTTATAGCACTAACAAAGCCTCTCAGCCATAGTAAAAAAAGAAAAGGACAGAAGAAAAAAAATGATGGCTAAAATAAGAGGGTGCAGTTGTGTGAAAGGAAATGAGCTGTCCAAGCAAAAACGAAGGTGGCGCCACTGTAAGCACCACCTCATAACTGCACATAAAGGGAGTATGCTACGTTCCCCGCAACACTTGTTCTTCGAATATTTAGGATATGCTGTATACGGCAATATTCTCGACCATCTGCGTGCACAGCAGGTGTGATATGTGGTCACCCACAGCAACATCGAACTACAGAGGCACAAAAGTGATGGAATGTGGCAAGGAGCCACACCAGTGGCCAACCCAGCCCCAAGGAATGTGAAATCACCTACCACAAAGACAACAGAGTGGCTCAGTGGAGACGGCAGGTATAGAGAACCACGAGGTGAAACTGAAGCTACTGTGATGGCTTGGAAGCAGCTACGTCAACAGGAGCTGTGGAACATCTGCGATTTAACTGTGCTGTGTGAACGCATGGTGTGCGACTAGTACCATGTGAAAAACAAATAGAACATGCCATGACTTCGCCAGCACAACATGGTGACGCACACAATACCCGCATCCTGGTTCAATGATTCAACCCTAATGCTTTGGCACTTACTACGTCATAAGGACTGCTAGGTGTACCGAAATGTCGTCGTTGGTGTGCGCACCTTACTGAATGCTGTATTCGAATACATGCATACAGGGAAATAATGTGCATCAGGGGCATTTTGATTTACATGGTGCTACAAGATATCAACTGGAAACACTCTACTCTCCCTTAGGTGAAGTTGTGACACAAAAGCAAGAGAAGCCGTCTTTACCATTTGTGCCGGGAGTCAACTCAACTTCTACTGTCGATCCCAAGAAAGTGGACGAGTCACTGATAAAACTCTCCTCCCCTGCTGGCCCGTCCTCTTCACGGCTTGGTTTCGTGCTCCACTTCTCTGGATTTTGGCGTGAAACAGTGTCTGGCAACAGTCGAGTGTTCTGCAAGGGCTGTTGGAGGTCGGTACCTGCCAGGGCAGACATGCGTGCGAGTAAAAATTAAAATTAGCAAGATTATATCAGTTACAAAGGATGCATGCACACATTTTCCAGCCTATCCCAGATGTAGTCAGGTGGTACCATGACATAAGGACCCATTTGTATGTTCATTAAAGCAAAATCTTTCGTGGGACCGGTGGTGTCCTATCAAAAAACTAATGGGATTCCCCGTAGACCGGTTGGCAGACCTGAAAGCTTTGAGTGAAACCGGGCTTCCATCACATCAAAAAGGTTACATAAAAATTGCAGAAAAGGAACACTTCAAGATAAGACAATGCATGCATCGATCATGGAGGAGCAAAAAAGTATACCTTTATCACATAAACCATATATTCTTGAATGCATATAAGCTTAAATTCAGATAATTCGTAGATGCCTTTACTTACTGTGCAAAAAATCTTTGTAAGGGTTCGTTCTTCACTAGAGATTTGGTTCTTTGAATATTTTACGATTAATTAGGCGCACTTTCAGCGAAGTTTACACACTTTTACGCCCGTATTGCGAAAGCAAACTTGTGCCTAAAGGAAGCCTCTCGTAAGTGCTCAAAAAGGAACAGAATGAGAAAGGCCCGCCGCTTGTTTCAGAAACGCTGATCAAAGACACCCTTTTCGGAGCACGCTACGCTCCTGCGAATAAGGCAAGCATTGCGACATGCCAATCCGTGTCCGGAGCGTCGACGGGACTTGACTCTTGCAACAATTGGGAACAATGCTCCCATGGCGCTAGCTTCAAAGCACTCAGATTAGCCAGCTCCATGGGTGGCTGGTCCCTAGAGAAAACTCAAGGTCCAATACTATGGCCGATGCTTGATTGCCACTTGCACTATGGACATGCATTACTATCCTTTGGATGCCAAGGAGGCTAGCTTGGACTTGAACTGACGGTTGTTGTTGTAGTAGTCCTTTATTAGGCGAGGGAAGGCCATTCGGCCAAAATAGGGTACGGGAAGGGGGGAAGGGAGGAGCAGCCCAGTTAAAAAGATGATGTGTCCATGAAGACCGCACAGGGGTTCCCTTCAGGCCGCGGAGGTCAGGCTAAGGTGAAGATCTACCGTTAGGGGATTTTCACGACCGGAGTAGGCCCGAGTCTACACTAATCTTGAAAAAACCACTCTCTATGCCGAACAGCCCAAGCGCTCTGATAAAATTTGGATCTTCAAATATAGTGCTCGGTACGCCTGCCAACACCGCACACCCAGACCCCATCAGGCCGGCTCAAGCGAAGCCCCCATCATAAGCGACAAACACAGTTTCAAATATCCGGCAACCACAGCTAGGCCAATGTACAAACGCTGGGCTAGGTGCCGTTCAGGCGGGTGCCTTCATCTCCCATTGTCTGGCGATCACATCCACCTCATATTCTCTTCTCACAACAACCTAGTGTGAAATCACGTTCATCTCACACCAACCTAGTGGGAAGTATACCCTTGTTTTCCGGCACTCGTCTCGAGTAGTCCTCGTGGCAGAGGTCCACCAGGCCCAAACATAACGATGGTAGCGGTACACGAGGCACGATTTACGGATTATTTATCAATGGCAGCTCCCGTTGAACAGAACAACACCAGGGTGTGCACCAAGTTGACATTTCCAAATTCCAAGTTTTCCAGGTTTTCCCGAGTCTTTTTGATAAATTCCCAGAGTGACACAGAACTCTGTTTTACGTCAACATGGGTTGACACCACTTCACCAATTGCTGTCACCCTCTAAAAAGCACCCTATAAAATAAAATATGACATACAATTTGAATGCTAACCAGTACTTTATCTCATTCAAAAAGACAACATAACAGAGTGGTAGTAAAACTCGCAGTGATGAAATATAGAAAAAAAAAAGGTAAAACCGTACTGCCATGTTCTCAGCTCGCAGTCAATGCCTCAGTGCTGTAGTTCGCTGCTTCAAAGAGTTTATTTTGGTTTGGTTGTGGGACGCCTGCATCTTTAAACACTGTCACTTTAGGTGCCCTTAAACGCCGCCATACTTTTAGCATCAAAGCGCTAAGCAGGATGAGTGGGAAGAGTTCACTTGTGATTCCCATTGGAAATCACAAACACCTCAACTACACCCCGCTATAGTGGCTCCACGTAAAGTTCTTTTGGCGCGCAGCGAAGGCTATGGAGCCGAAACATGCTCTGTCTTTCTACGCAACAGAATACAGTGCCGGCTTGCAGTTAAAAGGAACTCTTAAAACGGGGTAAAATGTCTATATTCGATACTTAAGACAAATTTTGAACACAGCTGCGAACTTTTAAAGTTGGAAATTAAGATAAATGTGTTCTTTTATTACGCCAGATTTCCAACTCAAAGATTCCAAATGTGCGTCAATTAACTAGAAACCACAGTAGATGGTGTCAGGTGTTCCAGCAAAGTATTGAACGCTACTACCGCCCCTGCCCTGGTAGGCTCACTTACGCTGCGTCAAGTTATCGCGGCACGAAATGTTTTCTTCCGCACTTCAGGAGTCTGGGAAACACACCAGAACACAAGAGGAGCGTACCGGGGGTCGGAAGGGGGGGAGCTTGCGAACTGAATGAAATGAGTTGTCACAGGAACCAGTGACTTCAGGCGGCGGCATCAGCAACGGCTCCGGAGGAATGTCCACTTTTGACTTGCTGTTACTTGAGCCGGCATTACAGTGAGTTTAACCTCCTTTATAAAGTACAGCTATTTTTCTTTGATAGAAGCACAAATTTCATGTGTTATCCCCCAAGTTTTTCCAGACTATTCAAAACCCCCTGAGGATCCCCATTTCCCACGTTGGAAGACACTTTGAGCACAAGTTCGGTATTGGTCAGATGACCCCCTGTATGATGTAACCTGACCTTTCACGAGTGATAACGTTCTAGCCAGGCGCGAGCATGCTTTCCCGATAGCAGCACCCGCACACAAAGGGATTAGATGCTGAGGCGGGCCGCTTCCTGACAGGGTTATTGCTTGCAGAAGGTCGAGCATTCGCCGTGGTAGCTAGGTTATTGACTTCGCTAACTGTGCACCAATGCTTTTCCAAAACGAAACTGAAAGTATGATGGTCGATTCTGCAGCGTGAGGAAAGCATCTCATCTCGGAATGTCTAAAGCTGTAGTCTGTTTTTTTAAATTGGATCAGGTCATGAAAAGATTTGATTTACATTTGTTTTACATGCTCAACCGCTTCGGAACTGCTTATTTCAGGAAAACATTTATAGATGCTTCTCCAATGAGCTCTCGCCGTTCAAAACTTTTGCGATGTCACAAACCGAAGTACCCAAACACGCATAGGGCATCATCGCCTGTTTTCACGGTTTTGGCATTTTCTGCCTTATTAAACAACTGGTAGTCGCGAGAACGGGGTATTTGAATTTTCGGCACCATAATCTCAATACAGGCCAATTTGTTTTCACTCTGTATTGTTCCTTTAAGTACCGCTTACTTTTCAATCTGATATGATCACAAAAGGTACCCTAGCAGCGTTAGTTCACTTCATGAAATGCATTAGGGCTCCGAAAAGCGTCCGGAAGCAAAAGTGATACTTAAGTTAGGTTTCTGAATACAGGGGGTAGCTTTTGCACTCCTCTTAACTTTCCTTAAAAGATGGTAAATTTTTCAATACTGCTGAAATTTTCAGCAGGACCATCACAACCACAATGTGTGATATCCTTGAAAACAGGGTGACAGCGGTTGAAGTCAAAATTTTTTACTTTACTTTCGCAGGTGTACACACATGAAAACGCAAATTTCGAGCCATTTTCAATTCAACCTACAAAGCACAAATTAAAAAAAAAAATGAAAGAATCATACAAAGAGCATTTGCCCTAAGCATAACGAAATACCGAAGGAAAAAAATTCCTCCACATAAAAATAATGCGCAAGTATTCAACTTCTCACCAGAGTGGCCTTTGATGTGATGAAGTAGGTTGGTTTGGGAATCAGCGCTGAACGAACAAAAGTGACAGCAGAACTGCAGTGGTGTTTCACCAGTCCCGAAAAAATCTCGAGGAGTGCTTGGTGTGCAACCCTTTTCGAACAAGCCAGTCTCTTCCTTGATGGAAACCTTTTTTACCTTGATCAGGCCTGCGAAGAAATTGTGTAACATATTTTGAGCTACCAATAAAAATGGTCTCTGATCAAGTTAACCAAAAAGTTTGACTTAACTTGAGCAGTAAGTTATGCTTGCACGGGGACGAGCAATTTTTCTACACACCCACTATGCCACTGTAACTTGCAGCTACAAGTGCTGGGAACTTGCTAGACTGCATGATCACGACACTGAGCCTTTACAAAATCGGCTCCCAACTTTCCTGAAACCACTTACATGCCCCCTTTAGTACTACAGTGCCCAGCGTGCATTCGGCATTTTGGTTTTTGGCATGCTTATTTTCTAAATTTAAAAGCCAACTCCACTGAGCACATGCTAATAAGGAACAAATTATTGCAGGCTTTTTAGCAAGGGATTAGCAAGATAGATTGCATGAAGAGCAGGAGTTAAACAAGTGATAGGAAGAGATGGCATGGACGAATGCTTGCTTCCAAACAATGACTATGGGTAAAATAAACATTTTGTACCAATGTTGACTTCACGTATTCACATCAGTTGACACAAGCTGAAAAAGCACAACTAAATTAAAGGCTGGGGCCACCCAATTATCGTGTGACTAAGACCAAAACCATCATTCTACGTGTTACGAGGTACGGACCCCATAGGTGACGCCGCAGAAAGCACAAGTATTCTGGTTAAAGCATGAAGTGCAAAGACAGAAGATAAAGTTCCTCGCGAGATATACCAAACAAGGGCATGCATCTCAAAATACAGTGCGCTCAAACTAACACAGGACACAGCTCCATGCCCCGTGTTTGCGACAAAATGTCCAGTAATGCACCCTATACCCAGCAAATGGCTACCACTACCACTCTGAACAGCGGCACAACTGGGCATTTTAACATTGCAAGTGAAAGCCGTCCTGCACATGCAGCTCCAAAGGAGATTTTGCTAAATGGCACTTCACTTCTCAAACCCCTTCTCAACACTCATTTCTGTAAGGAGGCTTGTCATCATTAGAAGCATTGTGGGACAAAAATGGAGCAAAACTATCACGTGGCTAACTGTGATCAAGGCAATATTTGATGCTCGGTACATTTTCTCCTGCCAGATCATTTTGTCCTGACCTCTTTTCAGAAAACGTATGTTCGCTTAACGCAGGCCAGATGGGTTTTTTGAGCTTTTAGCACTCCCCGGCATCACCAATATGAAGACCAGCTTTCAGGTTTAAATCCTAAAAGTTATGTTCCTAGAAAAGTCATGCTGGCCACTCCCTATAGGGATAAAACATTCGGAAACAAGAACAGAAACATCCGGAAAGAGATTGCTTTTTCTAGATAACAAGCAAATGTCTTCAATGTTCCAGTTTCAGGCAAGCCAAAGGGCACACAGCATAGACGAGACATCTCCAGTCCTTGTAGGGCAAACGCGGCTGCATCGTTTCTTTAAAAACTGGCCAGGGACCCCCTGAAAAAAATGTGGCATTTTTAGTTCGACATGAAGGCTCTTAAAACACATGCATTTACAATGATTACCACTGAATGGCCAGTGCAAACCATGACCATAAAAGGCTCAAATATTACACGCAAACTAACAATTATGGCACACATTAGGCAAAGAAATGTCTGGCATGACTACAGCCACACGAGGAGAACATGTAACACTCAAATACCAGTAAACTGCATGAAAATAAAAATAATTGTTTGCCTTTTCTGATGAGATTGTTATTTTGCGCAAGCCATTTCTGGATCCGAACAGCCTGTGTAATTTTCAATTTCATTTCCCCAAAAGATTTCCTCTAAAAATTTTCAGTAAACAGACGTCGTTAGCTGGGTTGTAAAGGCTTATTGCAGCAGCCTTCATAATGAAAATTTAAAAAATTTGGAAGGTTCAAGGCGCCAAAGCTACACCTAGGCCACGATGCAAATTGTATACAGTGAAGAGCTCATTAATTTTGACCACTTGGGGCTTTAACGAGCATCAAAATATGAACATCGTGTTTTTGCTTTCTGCCTCAATCTGAAAAGCTTCCAGTGTGGCTGGGATAGAACGCACATCCTTGGGCTCAGCAGCATGTTGTAGCCACTGCACCACCGCAGCAGGTAGTGTGAAGCATTCGTGCACCTGCTCAAATACAAGGCTAAGGCATTCAGAGAACACTGCATCATCAGCACAGCATTGCACAATCTTGATGCACTTTCCAGGTGCCACAAGTATGTTTCTGCGGCCTCATCAAGTGGCTAAAGACAAAAATGCACACGGGTGTTCATATATTCAAGTGGCCATGCGGACAAAATACAATGTCATTCAATTTGAAAAACTACCTTCTGGTAACTCACTCAACTACATTCCAGTCACGAAAGGCACTTTCTAACCAAAAAAACACAAGAAACATTGACAAACTTTCAAAGTCCATGCTATACTCATCCAATATGAGCAGCAAAGGCTAGTCTTGGCTACTGCTACCAGCTGCTACTACTAAACACAAAAAAACTTCAGATGAAGGTTGAGCCATGTCACGCTTGTCCTTGTGTCCTCCGTCTGAAATGTTTTAGTACCGAATGGTGGTTGAATGCAGTCTGGACACAAGAGGGGGGGGGAGCAGAGGTCAGCAACTAAGCAACTCATATTTACATCAAAATCCCTGCCGAAGTAATATCAGAGCCAAATATTTGCACGGCACGCTCGTTAACAAGAATCACCCAGATAACATAATAAAAAAGCCATTCATATTTCTCTACAAATTACGCTCTATAATGCATTTTAAGCATGAGGCAAAGGAGGGTAAACAGCTCACTTTTATGTATCGCTGTTCCTTCACAATACTTACGCTCTTATCAGGAATGTCGAGCAAGCTTTCGCAGCTTCTCTGCGTCGTCCAGACACACATTTAATTCCCCAGCAGTGTTTCCGAAATAGACCAGGGATACTTAGATTAATGCAATATACTTAAGATTAATGCAATGCCCCCGCCCTGCACCATTCGCGCTGCTCGGCAAATGCCCGCCAGCATCTCTCAGAATTTAGTCAGTACATTAAATGCCTCAACACGAGCAACTTTTGGTTTCAAGTCGACCCAAAGCAAACGCAAAAAACATTGCGAGACACCTCGTACAAGCATATTCTAGAAACACCGCTTGACCGGCTGGGAATGGGACGAGGGAAATCCGCGTTGTTAGTACTAAAAACTGCAAAAAAACAAATAACATTGACCTAATGCAGTACAAAACCCCGATACTCCTCCTATCATTCGCCACCACCGCAAAACGCCCGCGGGGAAATTTAGATCAGCGCATACATCAGTTGTGACTAGCGATTTCCATTTGGAGATATTATATTTGTCGTAAAAAAAGAAGTCTCCACGAAGGATACTCTGGTGAGGGTGCCACGCCAAAACCAGGTAGCTTTGGCGCGAGAAGCAGGCACTTGCGTCGTTTCCAAGATGCTGCGTAGAGGCCTGTTGTTTCGGGTGTAATTTCATTGTGCGAGTAATTTAACTGAACACGGAACAAGAGAAAGAACATTTAAAATCGCCCACAAACAGTGTGGCTCCAACTTCACAAAGACAAAAGGCTGCTGCGCCTGCTGCTGCTATTGATACGTTCGCACTACCACTGCCTGTTTTCGTCTGAGCTCTAAGCCAGCCGAAGCAGCAACAAGTTTTCAACAGACCCCTTTTACTACTGGGAACAGCTCCAGAGCAGCTACGTATCGTTTTTTTTTTTCCGTAGATTAGATAATGAATCACAGCAAAAATATAAGTACCTGATGATTCGTAAGCATACTGCATCGCCTGGAGATAGGGTTACGGATTCAGCCACTGTAGTTTTACTTATTGTGACTATTCTACTGATAAAGTGCACGTCTGTAAGCGTTGATTTGTGATCGTGCACCGTTTGTGTTGCAAAAAAAATCCTACAGCTTTGCGCTCTGGCGGAAAGTGGGAGGGGCAGTGTTAAGGGCATTAAGGGTATTTTGTATCCTCGTGTGGAGTGTCATTGCGTTATTCGCGCTAGCAGAAAAGAAGTGCCTGCTTCGTGGATTAGAGAAACAATCCTTCCGAACAGTTTCCTTACGGCGACGCGGGAAGCGGGCAACAGAAGTTTCACATTGTCGTCACGTATCCCTTCTGATATTGAGTGAGTGAGTGAGTGCTTTATTGGTAAAGTGGGAATGAAGTGGACTGGTGATATTTTGAACTTATCTGGGAGTTCACCAGCATATAACCCAGTCTGGGGGAAGGGAAGAGGGGGAATGACAGAGGATAGGTTGGAACTAGAGATGGGCAAAACGGCTCAATTCACTGAGCTGCTCAGAACGGCTCAGTTCACTGAAGTGAACCGGTTCATTTGAACGGTTCAGCGGTTCATTTAGATCTGTAACCTGTGTTAAGCATGCATAATTATCAATTATTAATTAATTGTTATTGAGTCATTTATTTTGTAACAACATCCGGTGTATTTGTACTGAAAAGAATTGGCCTCACCATCATTACAAAAGTTTTTGTCAGTGGTATTTCAGAATCACTCTCGGTCGATATATAAAAAAAAATGATTCTGGAAAACATGATACAAGAAACTAATTTTAATATTGTGGTGGTAAACAACACTTTGTTCAGTTTTGCATGTTAAAGATGCCCAGGTGGTCAAAATTAATACAGAGGCCTCGACTACGGTGCACCGCGTCGCTTGAGTAGCATCGGCGCGTTAAACCTCATCATCAGTGTCTATAACAACCAAATACAGTTATCAGATCTAAACTGTGTGATGGTATGCAATGTACTATCGCGGTCACGGGAGCGCGTGGCCCGAGCTACTAGTAGAGCTTCCTAGCGGCGCCGCGCGGAAACAGCACGCATGCGCCCTGTGAGGGTCCGGAGAGTACAGGAGCTCATCTCGCGCATCGCGTCACCGGGCGGCAGCGTGTCGTCTGCTACACGCGAGCTGCCGGCGCTAAGCAGCAGACGTTACCAGCGCCCGTGAACCGCATTTGCAGATACGCAGCAATTTGTTGCTGGAAATCCAGATCACATCGCGGTTCGTTCCTCAGATGCGCGCCGCTATTCTGCCGCCTTGGCGTTCACGAGCAAGACTTGTCACCGCGAGCTGATGAATCTTTGATGCGTGACCACACTGGCTATGCGCGGCCATTGCCCGCATCGTCTGTGGCGGTGTCATCTTTAAGGGAAGTTTTATCTTTGTGGGTGTAAATATGCCCGAAACGCTGTTCATGTTGAAATACGTTTTACGCCAGTGATGTAGGGATCGACGCATGTGCGTGTTTTTACTTCATCAACAAACTGCCACCGCTTTCCGGAAGTTCTTTGGCTGAAGAGACGCTATAAAATTCTCACAAAATCGCGCCAGTCACGGAAGGGCCGTAGCATCTCAACATGTTAGGAGTTCCTGAAGAAGACAGGCCCCGGATCGTCGAATTGTCGAAGAAGGGCTACTCCCAGCGACAAATCAGGGAACTCGTGAGTAGGCCCCATGCATACGGTGAATAGAATTGTCCAAGCATACCGCTACGAAGGCCGAATCCGAGACGCACCTCGAGGCCACCCTGCCTGGGGTATGGCCCTGGCCCCCGTCCATACGGCCCGCTCGGTGCAGGCACACGTTCAGCAGACCGCCATCGAGCAGGTGGCATGGGTGCCGAAGGGAGCCGACCTCAACATCATCGAGAATGTTTCGGGTCGCATGAAAGTGGCACTGAACCGCACCCCCATGCCTTCGGCCACTGAGGATGAGCTGTGGGCCGCAGTGCTCGCCGAATGGCAGCGGCTGGCAAGCGACACCTCACTTGTGACAGCGCTCTACGAATCGCTTCCGTCAAGAATGGCTGGTGTCGTTGAAGTCAACGGCGACAGGACGCACTAGTAAGGGCGTCTCAACTGGTTCCTTATTATTTTTTAACAGCCCAGACCACCGCCTTTCATTAAAAAAGCTTGAAATAAAGTGTTTCTCTCGGCCATATACTTTACAGCACCCTTATTACTGGAATTACCAGGCGAAATATTTTGCGCGCTCGCGTCAGCGATAAACCCGTCCCTGATACCGTTTCGCCTTGAAAAGCATACAAAATGTATTTGCCTTCAAGCAAAGCTCGTAAAGTTATGGTTCTGCCTATTGCGGAGCTCGTGGTGACAATTCTTATCTGCAAAAAAAAATTCTAGACGTCTGCAGTTTTTTTATTACTGCGGTTCACTGCCTCTGGCAACGTCTGCTGCTGATCGTTTAGTGCCTGCAGCTCGCATGTAGCAAACGACGCGCTGCTGCCCGGTGACGCAATGCGCGCGATGAGCTCTGTACTCTCCGCACCCTCACAACGCGCATGCGTGCTGTTTCCGCGCGGCGCCGTTAGGAAGCTCTAGTAGTAGCTCGGGCCACGCGTTCCCGTGTTCCCACTAAGTGTGACCGCGATAGTATATTGTGCCACAGTGGACAGCTGCAATTGGCTGTTGCATCCCTGCTTGTAGAATCAATGAGAATACGGGCACAGCAGTGTCCACAAGAATGTTTATGCTGGAGCATGCCGTGACACACCTATTTTTGTCCCGAACAGTTTTCTCTGTCATGTGGGACCACAACAGTTGCACGGGCGAGAGAAAGCTATCACATTGCCTGTGTCTCTGATCTATGCTGCTGCTATCAACTACACCGCAGGAACAGTGGAACCACAACAGATGGCACCCCAGTCACTGCTCAGGGCCTGTATGCCATACACCCTGAGCATTTGATTGGACGTCATGGCGTTTTTTTGTCTTCTACACAAGACAGGAAAATACCCTCACGGATTGAGTGAGCAGTACCAACAAGGGATGTTTTCTACATCTTTTCCCCCCACTGTGCTCCCCTACAAATGTGTGTGCAGTATGTTACACATGCATTACAGCCTGTGCATGTGAGTACATTTTCCAAAGTGGGCCATTTAGTACTGCTAAGCGTTGGTAGCAAGTGATTCTCATTCTGTGCTTGCTCAAATCATCTACTGTCTTGTTATTGCGCAGGTTTACTTTGCTCAACCCTAAAGAACTAGTGGCATGAAAGGCCACTATTTATATACATGGCAGGGTCTTAGTATCTTGTTGCCAAGTTTTATTTTAACTGCATTCGTGTTTTAAGTGGCGCTATTCATCTCATGGGACGAAAAGACTTACAACAGAAAAAAAGTTAGTTCGTTTGAGAGGCAATAACCTTGCTTGCATTTTTTACTAGGTATTGTTGGGATAATAACTTCTGAATGGTCTTCTGTTATCTCTGCCTAAACAGTAAGGAAATTGCTAGCATTTTAAGATACAATGAGTTGTCTTTTAATGGGAGAGTAGCTGCATTTAGCTTTAAAAGAAACTGTTGCTAAGAGCTACATTGTATTGTACTAAGCAGGCGTGGTATTCTTGGTTAAGCAAAAAAATATTTTAAACTTGCACCCACTTGCCACTCATACTACTTCTGAGGCTTGTATTGAGAGAGCTATGTCGAAGTTCTGGTCAGATGTTCAGACGGTGCAGGCAACAATAATTAAGTGCAGAAGTATTCTGTACTAGCAGGCTTACCTCTATAAACAATAACGGCCTTTACAGAAAGTAACAATATTTAAAGAGAATGGGGAGCGTTTGCATATGTGTGAATAACTCCCTCGGATTCTTAGGTTAGTACTCGGTATAACTGGCACTTGTGATTGAGAAAGCCTTCGTGAGAGGCTATGCTTTAGCTGTGCTTGCTGGTCACATTTATTTTAAATTTGACTGGCAGGCACCAGTGTGAGTACAGTGCACGAGTTGCTTAGTAGATGCTTAGTACATGAATACAATGTCTCGTGTAAATAAGTGTGGTCTGTCTAGTGCTTACACTTATGACAATACTTTAATTGCTGGCGAAATTCAACTAGGTAAAGCAATTCTGACCAAAATTACTTTTGAAAAGCTCTTTTTCTGATCAGCTGTTAGTCTCAGTGCATCTACAACAGTTTTTGTTTAATAGGTTACTTGTATTTCGTGTGACTATTTGTGTCCTTTTGTGTGGTTTACTCCCTTGGCTTTGTCTCAGGTGCTTGCAATGTGTGCTTTTCTCTAGGCCTGAGTTGGTGCACAAGTTTGTGCATGTAGTACAGTCCACACTCGTTACAGCAGATCCAGCAGCAATGAGCTTCTAGATACAACATACCATTTTTGCTAGTTCGTTTGGTCCCATGCATTTTATGTGGAATCCACTCCGTTGATAATGGACCCGTCTATAGCTGACTATCGGCTACAACTGACTATTTAAGGCTGAAAATGTTTTAACTGTATCTTAACAGCAGACTTTCGCAGTGCCTGCACCCAATATGCTTTTTTGTTTATTTTGAAGAGGAACCTTTTAAGTATTGGAACGCTGTTGGTGTAGCACCGGTCTTTGTCACAGCCAAGCCAGTGCCAGTGGCCATTTTTTTGTGCGACAAGCGGCATGGTAGCTGATTTCACTGTCGGGTAAACTAAGCATAATTAACACTGTCAGACGTGGTGAAAAACAAGCCGAAATCGCCAGAAGTATCGGGCTGTCTGAGCAGATGGTCCGCTCGACCGTCAAGAAGAAGGACTCTGCCAAAAATGACTCCGGTGCGATTGAAGAACAGCGCTTTTGAATACCCTAAGTGGCACACCCCGAGTTTTTTTATACAACAAAGAATTCAAATTCAGTGACGTTCAGCATTTATTATTCCCACGCATGCATCGTTACCATTCCATGTGATGGAAAAGGTAAGAAATGCCTCAAGCAGGGGGATGGTTCCCATCCATTGTGTGCAATCTGCTGCTTCTGGGAGTGTGGAGTCCAACTGGTCAAACTTTCGATTTCACAGCTCTCAGTCTTCAGATTATTTCATATTGCCTGTTTTACTGACCAGACTGAGATCAATAAAAATGCAGAAGCTGCCTTGGGAAACATCAGTCAGCGAAAAGGAATTGTTTCAAGAACAGCTTTGGGTAAACTTGCCTCATCATGAAGGGTTTGAAACGAGCCTGGCTAATTCTGCTGGCCATGACGGATATTGATACCTGGTTAATAATACCTCCTAATTACATTGTTGCTTTATTTGCCAGCTTAGCATGTGTCTCTATACACTCGACTGCATGTGCTAGGCCTTTTCGAAGTGCCAGTGCTAAGCTTCGAAAACAGTGTAAGGCGATTCTTTTCCCTGCATGGGCACTGTGCAGAGCGTCGGCTCGCCGGCTGATCTGCCAGCGGAGTGCCCGGAGTGCTCGGGCATTTTACGACAACCGAAACAAGTGTAAAACAAACGCTTAACCGTTTGTATTGAATGCAACACGGCCATAACACGACATGGATATTCTCTTACCTGAGTATGTTCCATAAAGAAAGCGTTCAAGCCCCGTGGCACTTCTTTCGTGCAATCGCAGAGAACGCCCTGAGCGAATGCCCGGGTTTGACGCATACATTTTATTCAGCTTCAAAACCATCCAGAGATGCGTTTCTAAACGAATACAACGTCACAACATGCGTTGAAAGTCTGAACCACGATTGACAGAGGATGGGTTGCCTCCTGCCCGTCGTAAATTCGGTAACTCACCTCGCGCGCGGTTTGTCGGGGACGAACAGCAAGTCACTTAACTCTGGCGCACAAGCCGATGGCTTTAGCCACGCACACTGCACATACGCCATGCGAGGTGAGTCCGTACGTCGCTCGAGAAAGGTTATCCAGACCATGGGAAGAACTATCCACCCGCCAGAAGCACGTCGTCGCATTTCATCGCGAACAAAGGCGTCCACAACACACACACCATCGCCTCTTGTAATGCCAAACGCATCTCGCGCTTCCAATAGGAGTGGGTGGTACGCCTGCGTGCCCCACATGTCGCGAGGTGGGGCCCCAAGTTAGAACCGGGATCACGGACCGTAACTGACTTCTGGAGCGGTTTGTGCCTTGTTGCAAGACAAACCGATGTTTGAGATGGTCAAAGAAATGGCGCTCGCTCCAGCGCTAGAAGCTCAGAGCCGCGGCGTAGAATGTTTTGCCAACGTTGCCGCTCTCCACCACGCGTCGCCCCAAGCTGAACTGGTCACATGATTGAAGCGTTTTGTGCACGGGTTCTGTATCGGTTCAAAATGTCTTTTTCACATGCCGCCGGCAGGAATTACCACCGCCGCAAATAAGACCCGGCACCAGCGGGGCCACAATCTGATACGGCGCTTTTGGATAAACAGTGCGCGGTGCATCAAGGGAACGAGCGCACGACCCTCCCCGTGCGGCTGCGAGTTCGCCGCCGATAAAAAGTCATGTGCCGCCAGCAACGTCACCGCGAAAGGGCAAGGCCAGGCCGCCGCATACATGCGGCCAGATTTTTCGTTCGCTTTTCCAGCCTTGAGCGGAGTGCGTGCGGGATTCATGGTGTCAACAAAGCTTGCCCGTAGCAGACGACAGTCTGAGCAGCGCAATAGCGGAAGTACGTCACCGCTGCGGAGCGCAGCATCATGGGAGGCAAGGCTCGCGCGCCGTCAACAGCGGAGAGTAAGTCGAAAGGAGGAGGAAACTCGGAGCGACGATAATGTGCGGTTTTTGATTTACGATTTCTCAGCTAATACTCATCGCTTTAACAAAATTCTTGCGGGAGGAGATTGCAAATACATTGCCTTATTTGGGTGCATGTACATCCATGCATCGGCGGAAGGTATTTCAGGACCCCTTTAAACGTGACATTATCAGCCAACTTCAACTGGGAGTATATGTGAGAGCTGGGGTGTCAGAGTCTCATGTTGTGTGTGACATCTGTTTTAGCTCAAAAGAACTTGTGCACGCTGGATCTTGTCTTTCCACTATCAAAGTTAATTATCGCTACCTTCAACGTGGCCCCACTAACCTTGCAACTGCCTCTCTCACCTCCTGCTGCCAGCTCGCTCAGGAAATAAGGGGAGCATGGATTTCATCTACCTGGAGGAAATGCCTCCCAAAAAAGCCTCAGCACTGCATCATTACAGTCAAATGAACCGAGTCCTCTAGGCTCATGGAAACCACCAAGATAAAAGAAATAATGCCAATGCAGTAATATGTAACCAGCTAATCATTGTAGGAGATGGAGAAGCTTACTGCTTATTTGAAAGGTTTTGGTTTGGCATGTGCACTTCTGCCTGAGCAACCATGCTGTTGTTTGTGAATTATTAAATGCAGGAGAAATCGAATAAATGTTTCGAGAATAGCGTTTTTCAGCCAAACCCAGGTATAACAATTGTGGATGAATTTCGGTTGCATCTCAATGTTGATATTAGGGGTTTGACTTCATGTTATTCAGTGACTTGTTTTTGTGCCCCGCAGTGATTATCTGTTGGCTAGTTATTGTAGAGACTCAGAAGTGCCAGCCTTATACCTGGCTTTCGTACGTGCTTTGCTGGAGAAGGATAAGAGTGAGCTGGGGAAATAGTTTGCTTACAAGTGGTTTTCTCATAAATTGCTTTCCTGTTTGCTGTTAGTCTTGTGTCTAGTTCGGCTTAGTTCTCCAAGTGGTCAGGGCCATAATGAGTGAGAGCCTTTCTTACTCTATTCTTTCTGTTTTGGAATGTATGCCTTTTTACGAAGATATCCTTTATAGCCCTTCCTCAGCTACGACCAGCCTGTTGCAGTACAGCTCGCTGTCGATGTGGGGAGTAACACAGTATGTGTCATGGTGGGCTTAGGCACTTAAAAAGTACGAGGTCCTGTGTTAAATCCAGCCAATGTGTGTGTTTCTTAGATTGAAAAAAATGGCACCAGTGTTGAACCTTCCGTGAATATTGCCAACTCCAAAGAGATGTAAATATTTTGTGTCCCTCTGCTACAGCCTGGCTTTTATTTTTGGTGTTTATTGTGTAGAACCCTTTTTCGAATTGTAGCCTGTGAAAGGGTTGTGTTTGAATTCTCAGCAGACTGCACCTAATTCCTTGGTAAAGGTTATCATTTTGGGTGAAAGTTTCTTATTGCAGCATACCAAACAGACATTTTGTGGCTGAAATTCGGTGTTTCTTTGGCATTTGTATTTGAACTGATGTTCACTTTTGTGTGATGCTTTTGTCAGTTGTTGACTATGTTATATTCCTGGGATGTGGCTACATAATTTTTGCTGAATGAGCACGATTTAGTACTTGTGTGAAAAAAATTCTTTTTATTAATTTCTGTCACTGCCCTTCCAGGTTTATGGCACTTTAGGAAACTTTATCAGTCATTCCACGCTTCATATTTTTGAAGATTGATATTTAGTGCCAATAGCTGCTACAAACGAAATTTCGAAACCAAAATCAAATTTTCCGCGCTCAAAATTCTGTTCCTTCTCTCCTACTCCTTTGAAGGTATGCAATCTGTTCCCAGGTTGCATACCTCACTGTTCTGCAGCTTTCTACTGAGCTCTTTAAATCATTCAGTGTGAAATAGTAAATAAATAAAAATTAATTTAAGGGTAGCCGCCCTCCACCATTATTGAGATGCTGTTTTCTCAGCATACTAATGATTTGTCTCTCCTCTTTGCTCTAGAAAAGTGGATAGACATTTTTATTATGTAACCCAGCCTTCAGTGCTGCTTTGATGTAGGAAAGCACATTGTTTTTACAACTGAGCCTTTAGTGATGCAACAGGCCGTGCTGGCCGTTCACAGCTTGTAGATTTACTGCTCTGCTGTAGTGAACTGCTGTAATAACCCTCTACCTTCGTAATCATGCCCTGTCAGGAACCTTAATAAGTTGTGGACTTAAAAATGTGCATTAGTACTGATGTAACTTTTTTAAAAGCAATACTCTTTAAGTATAGTGACTTCCGAAAATCTCCAACATTTTGTAATTGTGTCTGAAGCTAACCTTCGGGTTTCACGATGCCAAGTGTATTTAGCCTACATTCTTGTGTAAATGTGACATTTTAGATATTGTTATTGTAAAAGGTTTCAAAATGCTAAAAAACATTACTTCCGCCTTGGGTTTACAAAAGTGAAAATTTGGAGACTGCTTTACCCAGGTTTTGTTTCAGCAGCCTCTTTTTTTATTTTGGTGTTTATTCCATTATTTATTCCTTCCAGCTTCCAATCCAGATATTCCAAGTGGTGATTGAGAGGAGGGGCTTGAGGGTTGCCTCTGTAGAACTTCTAGTGCCTGGCAAAAAAGTTCGAGCATTGAATATGTAGAAATTACAGATACAAGCATTCGCAGTGGCAGCAACAATAATGTGGGATTGGTTACTGTGCAGTGTGCAGGGAATGCTGAGGCTACTATGAGAACAAGTCGCAAAACCCATTTTTCGTGCCACTGGTGCACATACACTTCCTGTATTAAGAGCAATATAACAAGGCACATCCGTGCCCACACGAAAGAGAAGCCATTTCGATGCGACGTTTGCTCACGATCATTTTCCCAGAAGAGAACTTTAAACCATGCATTCTGTTACACATGCGAGTAAAAAGTTGTACAAGTGAAAAAAATGTCCTGCGGAGATATTCAGTTCAAAAGCCGAGTTGGCTGAGCACACCTACTCGCACACGGGGAAGAAGGTTTTCAAGTGCAACTTTTGTGAGCACCCTTTTACTGGTAAGTCAGATGTAGCCAGGCACATGCGCACTCACACAGGGGAGAAACCGTTCAAGTGTGAGTTTTGCTTGCTTACGTTCAGACAGAAGCCCCACTTATAAAGTCACAGACTACAGCTTACAGGGGAAATGTCCTTCCAATGCAGTGTCTGTTCTCTGAAGTTCACTAGGAAAAAACACTGCACCATGGCTCTGCCCGCAAGTGAGAGGGACAGCCTGGTGTACTCGCTTGCGTTCATCCTTACACAGATTGCACCTGTTCAGATGAACCTGTATCAGGCGTACAACTGGTGTGCTTTTTGCTTTCCATTGAGAGCTAGTGTTCAACTTCTTAAGAAATCTATTAATAACCTATTCTTGAATGGTGTTGAGGCAACTTGATCTAAAGAGATAAAACCGCTGTTCAAGCAATGTTCATGGTGGATTTGTAAGTCATATTTTAAATGTCCACATTGACTAGGCAGCATTTTTAAGGATTTTGTTTTTGTTTTTGTTTGAACATGTGTGAAGTGGTTCTCGCTTTTGAGCAAGAGCAGCATATGTCAATGTTACTGTGATTCGACACAGGGGTTGGTGCTGACAAACGTATACACTAGTGGAAATTTTGAGATGTGTTTTCTGCTGTGCTAGTTCAAACACTTGGGATTATTAGACTCCTCAGAACGGCTGGATTCATCCTCAGAATGGCTGGAGCCAAACGCAGATCGCTACAAAAACCGCTCATGCCATCGCAGCCGATACCCAACTTTAGAAGCGTCCGACAAGTTTATGTAGTCCTTACTGTATCTAAGAACCCAACACATCTGTCTATACTTCGTTTCATCTCACATGTCCGCTCACAACACCACCAAAACATTCAAAGCACCGAAGCAAACACGACAAAAACAAACGGGAGGCTCCCAAGCAACCACCGGACGTCTGTCGGCCGTCCGCCCTACGTCCATTCCGGCTCTAGCGGACGTCCGTTTCAGGGCCGATGGACGTACCATGTACGTCCGTTGGACGTCCGGTTTTAACACTTACGTACATCCAGTCGGACGTCCGAAATTGGCTGTACTTTGGATGTTCAGTAAAAATTTACAGAATCACATAACAACAAGCTAATGTTCTTACAACGAACAGTACAGTACAGCGCGCAAAGCTAGCGCACTACCGGGCAGATGGCATACATGAACACAGTGAACTTGCTTCACGTTTCGTTAGGGGTTCTCAATTCTTATATATCCTTCCCCAAAGAGATCGTCGTTGGAGTTGGTGAAGTGCTTCAAAACAATTTAAAAATTAGGCTCAATATTAGAAATATGCAGATGAAACTTGCAACCTACAAGCCAGGGTGTTGATGTACAAAATCTTTTTAATTGAAAAGCGCAGTAGCTTTTTTTGTTTTTGCTTTTATAACCAATTTACGCCATTATTTGATGCTTCATAGTAACATTTTACGTCCGTTGGCGGATGTCATTCGGACTTGTACATCTGTTTCTGGATGTCCACTGTATGTCCGAAAATGTACGTCCAAAAATGGACGTACAGTGACCGTCCAAACTGGGCCTTGGATGTCCGGCTGTATTTCGGACGTCCCACGGCCGTCCGTGGTTGCTTGGGCTGTGCAGTCTAATGCACCGGCTCATTCCACTAACGAGGGGAGCGCCGAGCGGTGGCGCCACCCGTCCAACTGCCCGGTCCCTGTACAGATGACCACCCATTCGCATGAACGTTGGAGCCACTTGTGAAGTATTTTAACAAGTCTTGTATCTCTAAAATGAGGTGAGTGTAATGCCGAATGTCTATAAGGTTGGTTCCTCCGCTGCACGCAAACGCTTTGATGGGAAGCCACTTTTTGGCCGATATAAGGTAGCCCGTGTCAAACTATGAAGCCCGACATGGTGATTTCGTCGATTTTTAATCAACTGTCGCAGTTGTATTTATATGGCCAGTTTTCGACGACGTCGTGGTGGAGTCATGCTAATTTCTGGGGGTCACGTTTCCGGGCGGCCAGGGTTCCAGCACTGCACGAATAAGGGTGGTCCCACTGGTCGCGACCAAGCCGAAAGCAGGCGGACAAAGTCGCCGATCTGGCGGCGCTTTGGGAAAAATGCAGGGGGAACAAATGCGGTTGACGTACGCGAAGTTGAAGTTGGGCCCTTGGTTCAAAGCCCATTTATTCACAGATAAACATCCGTTGGACCTGTGGAATACGAGGCAAGAGCAGCACCAAGCTAACTCACTGGCGGAAGGGGGTAAGTGGACCTTCTCGAAGTGTGCGACAAGAGGGTGCAAGCTTGACGTTATGCAAATTAATGTGTTCGCAAGCAATGATTTACAATTGCCACACTTTCAGAATAAAGAAGAAGTCTTTGAAAACTCTGGCAAACGTTTTGAGCCATCAACAGTTAGCGAGCGCAAATATGAAAATCCGGTATAACCAACACTTATTAAACGGTCACTGAACTGAGTTTGTCGAGGTCCCGTTTTTGCTTGAACTGCATAGACTGGCTCAAATTAACAAACTTTTCATCGTATATCCGGTTGATAAGTGGTGGTGGTGGTGGTGGTGAAAAATGTTCTTTACTGAGCTCAAGGGAAAGGGGTGTGGTCAGCCTCCTTCGTCCAGGAGGCCGTGGGCCTGCGCTGCATCCGTGGCTCGTTGCACCAGCGCGAGTTGACGCTCCGGCGCCGAGCTGGTCAGCGCAGACTCCCACTGCTCAGGGGATGGGGATGGGGTGAGGGTGGTGGGGACAGGAGTATACTAGGTGGTAAGTTGAGAGTGGGGTGTCACACTGTGGGCAATTGTAGGGGAACAGAGATGGGGAGATGTGGGACAGGATGGTGTGGTTGTAGTATGTCTCGGTTTGCAGTCGCCGGTAGATATACGCTTGATGGTTGGAAAGAGTGTGATGAGGAGGTGGGTATAGCCTTCTTGTGTTTGTGTAATGAGAGAGAATGGAGCTGTATGTGAGGTTGAGTGGGGTCAGTGCCTGTGGGACAGGTGGGGCTTGTCTAGTTCTTCCTGGCCTTGCTGTTGGGAGTGCCCGGTTGAGGAGGTCGCGGGCTACGGCGTGGGCCGCCTCATTCCCTGCAAGGCCGGTGTGGCCTGGTGTCCAGATGATAGAGATGTCGATGTCTTCGGGGAGGTGTTGTAGGATCTGGATGGCTTGAGGAGGTGCGAGGCCGGCTTGGTATAGACGGCAGGCTTGTTGGGAATCCGATATGATGGTCAAGTAGGGTTTTTGTTGGTGGGTAGTGGTGGCGTGAGCGATGGCTAGCGCTTCGGCCGTTGCTACAGGTAGGTTCCGATAGGAGGCTGCAGTTGCTAATTTACCAGTTGAGTCGAGGACTACAAGGGTTGTGTGCTTGTGGTCTGTAGATCGAGCAATGTCTGTGTACCGTGTGTGAGGGTCTGAGCTGTGTCGTTTTTCAAGGAGCCTCACCCTGGCCTCTCGGCGTCCCCGGTTGTAGGTAGGATGCATGTGTTTTGGAACAGGATGGACCTTGAGGCGTTGACGGATGGTGAGAGGAATACGTTGCGGTGCTTGCTGTGAAGAAGGGGAGTGCGTCCGATGTCCTGGAGAACTTTTCTTCCTGCTGGTGTCAATATGAGTCTCTGGAGGTGTGATGCGCACTGTGCTTTCAACAGTTCACTTAAGGTATTATGCAGGCCGAGTTTGAGGAGAAGATCGTTGATGTGTAGGTTGGGAGGCCGAGGGCTGATTTGTAGGCTTTTCTGATGAGGGTGTCCAGTTTGTTGATTTCCTGCGGTTTCAGGTTGACAAATGGGGTGCCATAGGTGATGCGGCTGACTATCAGCGCTTGGATTAGCTTGCAGGTATCGTGTTCTTTAAGTCCGTATGTAGAGCCTCGTATTCTTCGGATGAGGTGTGTTAGCTGTGTGACTGTTTTTTGGAGTTGTGGTAGAAGGGCCGCTCCGGAGCCATCGTAGTGGAAAGGTACGCCGAGCACGCGGAGCGTGGTAACTTGTGGGATGGGGGATCCTTGAATGACGACTTGGGGATCTGGGGTAGTGGGAGGGGGTCGGCCTCTTGTGCGGGAACGTAGAATCAACAGGGCCGATTTGTTAGGTTCTGCTGTGAAGCCCCTGGGTTGGAGATAAGCAATGGTGCTGTCGATGGCTTGCTGGAGTGCGTCTTGTTCTGCGCTCGAGCCATGTGTCGTCCAAATGGTTAAATCGTCCGCCTATAGGGCATGACGAATGCCGGGGATATTGTCTAGTTTGCTTGGTAATTGGAGGAGTGCGATGTTAAATAGCAGGGGTGAAATTACGGACCCTTGCCGGGTGCCTTTGGCCGGTGTTTCGAAAGTTGGGGATTGTATGGGTCCGAGTCGCAATGTGGCTGTGCGGTTTCCCAGGAACGCCTTGACGAAGTAAAAGATTCGGTGGCCGCATTCGGTATGGTTGAGGTTTTCGAGAATGGCTTGGTGTGTTACGTTATCAAAGGCGCCCTTAACAACTAATGTGAGTAGGGCCTTTGGAGCGTCACGGCTGAGGTGGTCTAGTATTTGCTCTTTGATTTGTATAAGGATGTCCTGCGTAGAGAGGTGCTGGCGAAAGCCGAACATTGTTAGGGGGTACAGGTGTTTTTCTTCTAGGTGGGTAGTTAGGCGTTGATGTGCTAAATGTTCGTAGATTTTTCCGAGGCATGATGCCAGGGAGATAGGTCGGAGGGTGGTGGGTGATAGAGGCTTGTTAGGTTTCGGGATTAGCGTGATGTCGGAATGCCGTCACTGTTCTGGATAGGGGCCCTGTTGCCAGTGATGATTGTAGTAGTCAAAGAGAACTTGCAGGGTATCTTCGCTTAGGTTGCGGTGGGTAATTATTTTATAAAGCCCGAAACAAGAAAGGCTACCATGCGTGGTCTGCGGCGGCCGCGCCAACTAAAGGCTGTGACGTCGGGAGGAGGTGCACCGTGATTGGACGTACGATGTCCAGGATTAGCATTCAAACAAGTTTCGGTTTCGGTTCTGTAAGAAAAAACATGCTTGACATCCGACGTTATTGTTGGACGGGTATTCTCGATATCTCAATAATTGTTATACCGCGCTTATAAATGCCTATAAAAAAAGCCTCCGAGGACGGCTTGGAATCGTAGCAATCACTAGCCGAAGCCTACGCATTAGATGAACGCTCTCCGCATCACTGCAGACGCTCAAATGCCATGCGCTTTTCCCCCATATTTGGAGCTTGCCTCCCTCATGCCTGTATGGTAAAAAGCGTGTTCGCACTAGGCCAAGGGTCTGCTGATTCTGGCCTGTGACCACTGCCCGCAAGCAGTCGGTGCTTATGGCAATAGCACGCCAACGAAAACTCGCTAGCGCGTCAGTGTCAGTCTGCGTGTGTTCTGCGAACTCGCTCGTGGAGCAGTCAACGTTATGGCCCAAAAATGGTGACCTCAGTGTAGAAAACATCGGCCAAAAAACGAAAAAATCAACTTACAAAAAAAATGTACGCTCGGGGATTCGAACTTGCGACTTGCAAAATTATATACCCAGCGCCCCAGACCACACGGCCAGACCACGGGCCGAGGGGTCTGGTGCGCTAGGTATATAAGCGCTATTTTATTTTAGTTTTAGCATTTCAAGCAGCTTGTGTGACTATTTGTTGTATAGCGCTCGTGCAGTAAGTGTCACCCAAAATTCCACAATATCTCGCATCTAGCATTTGCATTTGTTAGACGGAAAAGCGTTCGCAGATGTGTGGTCGTGCTGCTGACGGCTGTGCTTGTTCACCCAGTGCAAAAAAAGTGCTTCCTGCTCCCTAGTTTTACGCTGTACGGTAAGAGTTCCGGCTGATTTTATTTCCTTAGTACCTATATTGACTTCGTTGACTCTTCTCCCGCCTTCAAGTGGCCTTAGATTTTCCATAGCGTACCAGTCAGCGATGTGTCGCATGTGCGCTTGTGCAGCGCTTGTGTGGAGCGACCCGGACTTGGAGCTAGATACAGTGTAAAAACTAATAAAGTAAGGAAAGTCATTCTTCCAATCACAAACGTGTCGTAGGTTCGTTTCAACTGAGCGAATGAATTGCGATGACCCGTTGGCGGCCGGCGGACTAAATGCTGGGCCGACTGACTCAGTCCGAAGGTCGGCGAGCCGTGCCGGCAATCAAACCAAGTCATCTCCTCCTAACGTCAGACGAAAACTTCGCAGAAAATGGGCGAGGTTGCAGAGAGGAGGACATCATTTTCAAATTAATATGGCACGATAGCATTCAGGGGATTCGACCAGACTGCACTAGCGGCTCTACTACTATCTTACAGTCATGTTTCTCGGCTGTGGCACAGGTGGGCGACCGCTAATTTTACACACAAGGTACTGCCACGGCCGCTGGATAGGCTCTCTCATCCAGCGGCCGTGGGACTGCGACTTCATAGAGACCTCGCCAGAAAGTAACCGGGTGATTGAGGATTTTCTGATCCAAGATTACGCCAAAACTGAAATCGTTATTGTCGGAACAAAGCAGTCTTTTAATGAACCCAACTTCTACACTTTTATTTCCCCTTTAAAAGAGCATTGAGAGGTGCAAATGGACTTCCTGTGAAGTCTGGCCCAGTCGCCGTCATGTTTTGGGTTCGCATGACGGCGAACCCGGGTGTGAGCTGGACGAAATCTCCGGGTTCGCCACACTCTCTTGGCTGTTGCGTGGATGGCACGTCACCAGTTGTCTTTGCTAGTAGGTTAAAGCGCACGTCGCTTTGTTCGAACGAGTTGGATGACAGGGCCCGGGTGCTGCGCCTCTTGGGCCACGAGAGTGGAAACTCAATCATCACGAGCTTGAAGTAAACAGCGCCATTTGTTGCCTGGTTTAGAAATTTCGAGGCGGCACCAAACAACACCTGCGCGAGTAAGAGACAATAAAGACATGTACAGAGCTCTGTTTAAGTGGTGATGAAGTTTGCAACTGCTTTTCAGCGTTAGTAGCATGTGCACCGTATACTGATCTTGCGAAGGTATTTATATGCGGAAACCACTCGAGTCTCACCAAAAGATAGAAAAAGTGAGGTAGCGAAAAGGGGAGATTATCGCCCTCTCATGCCATGTTTAACACGAAGGGTGAAACGAAAATCCTTGCATGTATATGGCGCAGAATTGCTGCTATAAGAGATGCGAGATCTTTCTAAATTAGTTACTCTATGAGCGAAGTACACGAAGAATTAACACGTGTGCGTATCAGCACCCATGGCCTACGCCTATAGGGAGGCGAAGCTAAAGTTTGCCGGGCGAGGGCAGCGCTGATTCTATCGCGAAGCGGCGCCCTTTTCGCTTCGAGGGAGTGAGGGGCGTTCCCGCAGCCCTTTGTACGTGCTGGGTTGAGTGGCTCGTGCAGCCGGTGGCCGCTTTGTTCGCATTCCAGAGTAGGGGAGACACTTCGAGCGGTCGGGGAAGGCGGAAATGGATCCGGGAGTGCGACAGCGTGCAAAGGGAGCAGAAAGCACTTTGTTTAAGCGCTTCTGCCACCACTTGTGCAAAACAATCGAAATGTCTTGTTTCACTCTGATTTTATAGCGCGCGGGCTCGAGTGGGCGTCTATCGACACGATAATTCGAATTACCTTGAGGTTTTCCACAATGGCTTCGTTGAAAGGAACACTGTGGTGAATGGACACCGTCACACCTTCGTAGCCTCCGTCGGTAGTGTCGATGTGAATGGTTCCAACAGCAGCTATTACAAGCGCTGCGACGACTAAGCGCAGCATTTTAAGCCACTCTTCCATAATATGGAGCGGGATCTGCGAGTTCGTTTGTAACAGTCGAGGGAAAAACAGCAAGCACAAAGAACACTCGTGAAGACAATAACATCGCTTGCCCATTCAAACTTCCGGTGATTCTCGTTATTTCTCATTTTAACCGAAAGCTTCCCTTGAGCGAGGCTTTCGTGGTACGAAATGTAATAACGCGGTCACGGCAATGTAGAGAGCACAGCGTAGCGATAGGAGAGCAAGCGCCTAGCACCAGCTGATGCAAGTTAAAGAATGCTTCAATGAGATTATCACTATTAAATCTCGTAGCAATGTTTAAACTTGTCAGCATCATTGAGCTAAAAGAAAATATTACGCGTATTTTACATTATTACATCAGAAATATTTGCACTGTCTTTTTAGGTTCCCGGCCACGGCGCCTGCTTTTCTGATGGACGCGGAAAGCGAAAACGCTCGTGTGTTCGAGATTTCGGGGGACGTTGAAGATCCCCAGGTGGTCAATATTAATCCAGAGGCCTCCACTACAGTGCGCCTCGTCGAGTGTGAAGCGTCGGCACGTTAAACTCCACAATCAATCAATCATCAGTCAAGCATTCTTGTTACAGTTAAGAATTGACGGCTGCTTGTTTTTGGCTTTAGAAAATAAAACATACGTCGTGACAAAATAAGCGCTCGGGGCGCCCCCTCTTGGCAGTGCTCCAAGTTAAAAAGTAAAGAAAAGGTTCTAACAAGCGGAGTGAGCAGGGGAACACAAAAATTGATTTGGCAAGCATTGGAATGAACCTGAAAACTTTGAGAAGTTATATGAAGCTTAGCCTTGTGATTAGGGAGCACCAGGCAGATTCGCTGTTAAAATCACCGTTCGCAACTTTAAAAAGATGCGGAAAGCAACCAGTAAGTTAGTTTCAATCAAGTCTCCTCTTCCCGTTGCTGTTTTAGCGTTGATTGGTGCCGAAGGATGCCTTCATTGTTGAGAAATCCCTAACCAAGCGTTTACAAGAAACAAGTTTTCCGGGTCGCTTGAGCGCCTCGTAATAAGATTTGACTGTAGTAAGCCAAAATTTTTAAAATAAATATCACAATCACTCTTCAGCGCAACTGCTGTGGCGAACCTACAATGTTAGAAAAAAGAATTGGTACCCGAAGATTTAGTTCAATGTATGTCATTTTTCCAGGTATTATCGCAAAGAGACCAGCCACTATCGAGGCTGATCTAACGAGGTCGGCCACGCATGTGTAGTCACCGTAACACGGTCTGCTAAGCAGCCCCAATGACATCGCGGGTTAACAAGCCCGCGGAGAGCTAAACGAAGCAGTCTCGGAGCACCCCAATGGTTTCACAAATCGTAGCATTTCCCCAGAACACCATACAAGAAGCAGTTCCCACCGCCTTCACAAGTGCCGCTTTGTTACTTCCGAATTGTGAAAACATAGCTGAACATTATATGCGCACCATGGGCGCAGAATTCTTTAATGCTAATTCACTGCAGAATTTGTTTGGGACCCCATAATATGCAGATTGCGGCGCAGTTACAATTGTAATGCACAGCGTTACAATTCGTGATAAAAAATGTGATCACAGATCAAGTAAGCTACATAGGGAAGCTGCGGAAAAACTCCCTCAATACCTGCTGTTAGCCACTTTGTGCTGTCCAAATGGCAACACTCCCTAAAAGTGGCATTTAACATCTAACCTTGTTTTCGCTTTATTTTCGTGTACTACAGGAGACCTTGCACAAAAACCTGTACCAACAACTACTGATAAACATTCATCCGCAGATATACAAAAATTGCAACGAACAACCACTGAAGACTGTGACCATTCAATAGGGAAAATAGAGAATAATGCATAGCCCGCAAGCAACGAAAATAATCCGGCCAAAAGTGTGACATTATATTGTAGGTGACACTAATTTTCTTGCATATTGTGAATGAAATCACGAAGTGTGTTGTAGGGCTCAGTGCAATAAGTGTAAGAATAAGAAATTTGCACACTCAGAAGCTGGTTGAGCAGTTCACGACTTATCTTGAAAAAAAAACATGAAAAATTGCAACAAAAAAGAACATTGTATTAGCAAAGAAGCCCCAGATAAAAGTTTATCCAGCCAAAAACATTCCGTTATCCCATATGAGTCCCCATTGAGATGCCATAGTTCCCATAAGATACACATAAATAAGTACTGCACACACGCACGCGCGCACACACACGCACGCACGCACACACACACACACACACACACACACACACACACACACACACACACACACACACACACACACACACACACAACACACACACACACACACACACACACACACACACACACACACACACACACACACAAGAATTGAACCGCCAAAAAATCTGCAGCTCTCCTAAGTAGACATCCTTAAAGTGTACCTGCAAATATGCGTAGGAACGACAGCGGCAGTTCATCACCGCAGCCGGTTGTTCCTCCGCGTGGCGCAAAGAGCGCGTAAATGCGAGTTTTTTTAACATCACGCGAGTCATCTCCATGATTTCTCGATCATAATCGGCTTATAAATTACTCAAGCGGTGACACTACGCTATAAAGAGCAGACGATGTCATGCGTCAAGTGCAATCACTTTCAAAACGCGCGCGCGCGCTGACATCCGGCGCCCTCGTATCGGCGGAGTTATACACTGCTTGAGCTATTGCCGTTCTTAACTTGCACGAGAGTATAGTAAAGGCGAACAAATGGGAACCACCAGACGCTTTACAAAATGGGTAATTAAATATTGTCAATTACGATAGTCCACAAATTAAATCAGTCAAGACAAACGCACGTTCCTCTACACACTGCGCATCAAGCGCTAACATCTGCATCTGTCAAGCAGCTAGCCACGAGCAAGTGGCCCGCCTCAAATACTGAACGATGGCGCAGGGCACGGCCGCAACGAGCGGCGAGAGAGCACGTTCGCGGATAGAAGTGGTGTGGGACCACGCAGTAATAACAAGCTCGTGTGAAACCCGCCGGATGTCCTCACTGGAACGGATATTTTGGCGAAATTTTTGCAAACGCTTAAGAAGCGAGGGCCGTGGGTGCATATGTATGAGCGCGACAAATTTTGAAGGGATGAAACTGGGCGATAGTGGTAACCGCACGTCAAGGCTACCTACCGCGCACTGCTGGCACAGCGAGAAAAATCCAACAACCAAAAACATAATTCAGAAAACACTGGATTTTCGCACACCAAAAACAAAGTACGACACTCGACTAGACATTCACAAGAAACGGCATTTGCAAAACTGCTTCAACAACCGTCTAACGACACACCAGCAGCATTCGGGAGCGCGCTCCCGCAGTCGTTTCGCGATGTCTAAGGTGGTAAAACTAAAAGCCAAGCAAACCCCTCACATTGCTGCATGTTCAGCTTCCACGACATTAACAAGAAGGCGAAAGAAAAGAATCCATCCGTTAAATTCTACGAATTCCCGGCGAAAGCGCACCAAAAGGAAAGACGGTAAGCATGGATTACTGTGGTTCGAAAGGTGAAATAAGCTGGCCCATTTTTGTTTGTATGTGTGCACTTTTAGTTTACATTTCCCGCATTTGAAAATGCGAACTAGGGTTCTAACGAGTCCTCCCCTCTACTATTTTTTTTTAATGCGTGCTGCCAATGATTGTTTTCCGCTATAATAAATTAACTTGGGATTTGTTTAGCTGGTGCCGTTCAATATCGTACATATATGGCACAATAGGTTCACATTTTGCATGGGTGAAAAAGAAAAATAGTTTCTAGCAATTTGACTGGCTGTAGTAGCTCCGTTCATTCTTGTTGTTATAATTTGTTTTCTCGATGGAACTGCGTGTTGTTCGTTTTTTTTTTTGTTTCTCCCACATTTACAAATACTGGTAATTAAGAGAGTAATACACCAAATTCTGTGTATTAATAGTAATTAAAAGTTATACACCAAAAGCTGTTCTGTTGTTTCCGCGAACTGTCACTCTAACGCATAGTTGTACTCGAAGCGGGTGACAAACATTGCGAACAAAAATTCCTTCAGTGACAACTGAAATGGAAATGCGGCGCTGTGTAGCGCACCCCTTAATTAGCCTGTGCCTTTTAATGCGTTTTTATAAGATGCAGCTGATTGTTTCAAGAGTAAGAAATAACCTATTAACCATAATCAATCACGTTTATATTACATTTCTTGCAAGCCTCAGTGTTGTTGCAGTCCATAAAATCCGAATGCCCTAAGCGCGAACACGCGAAGGAAGTAACAAACAAGAGAAAACTACGCTCTGACAAGCTGAACAGCTGTCGCCTTGCAGACGAAAATACAGCAGCCGGCGACCACCGAACCGCTTACCCCCTTGAAATCGTCGGAAGGAAGGAAGGGAGTAAACTTTATTTTCCTGAGCACCCTTAGTCCAGGGCGCCGTCTTGGGAAGCCGTGGCCATGGCTTCCTCCGCTCTGGACGTCAGCAGGAGCTGTGTCGCAGCGCTGGGGTCAGCCAGACTTGCATCCCAGGATGCTAGAGTTGGATTCGGGATGGGGGTCAACTTTGGATGTCGATCACAGGCCCATATTGTGTGGAATATGTTTGGTAACCTCCCCGGAACGAGCAAGTAGGGGTGCCGGGTAAATTTCGAAAGCGATGTGTGAGATGTTCAGTTGGTAATGTGTTTGTCTGAATCTGTCGGAGGAGGACGGAAATCGTCGGGGCAGACTGCCGGTCGAGCGGCGGGTAGCAGACGGCGCGTCTGTAGCAGACGACAAGACAAACGCCGACAAAAATGAACTCACTATATACTCTACGTTTAAACCGAACTTCCTGGACATGTGCTGACGCGTACGGTTTCATAAGTCGAAAAAAAATTTTACCCAGCCCTCTTCCTAGCGCGAGAATTGCAGCACGCGTGCAGTGAAAAAAGCACGCGCCCGAAGCGGCGGCCGCCCCCGCGTACTCCCGCGGAGGGGATAGTGCAGCGCCCTCCGACGATCGTTCCGTACCGAATAGCGGTAGTATTAGTGCGAAACTTAATTCCGGCATGAATTAGGGGTTCACGACTCCGGAATGCAGGCGTATCCTATCTAGTGGAACCTTCGTTGCTATTGCCGTTTGATTTCTTAAGCCAGGAGGTGGCGCGGGCAACAGCAGGCGACGGTTTTCTGCCGTTTATGTGGTATTTCATTTGCTATCGCAAAAGCAAGCATCCGTGGTGTTTTAATAAAGGAACGCTGCAAATATCCCTTTGATTTGATTGATTGTAGGGTTTAACGCGCCGACGCAACGCAGGCGATGAGGCGCGCCGTAGTGGAGGGCTCCGGATTAATTTTGACCACCTGGGGATCTTTATCGTGCCCCGAAATCTCGTACACACGGGCGTTTTTGCTTTTCGCCTCCATCAGAAAAGCGGCCGCCGCGGCCGGGGACCGAATTCGCGACCTCGTGCTCAGCAGCGCAACGCCTTAGCCACTGAGCCACCGCGGCGGGTCACTGCAAATATCCCTAATGCATTGGTTTGCTGCCTATATATTTGCGTAATGTCTTGCTCTTAATTTGTTCAACAATGTTGGGAAGAATGAACATTGATACCGGACTTAGACGCTTAGATTTGGCGGTGAGTATATAAGACTATTGCGCATACTCTGTTTAACTTTGGCCGAGTGGCTGAATCGAGTCACAGACAGACAGACCAAAATATTTTGCGTTTAAGTAGCCAAAGAAAGACTATCGTCTTTAAAAAACTCTGAGTTGTAATAAATTCTGCTCGCTGTAGCTAGAGGCGCCAGTCTGTTGACATATGCGTACACCAGTCAAAGCTGTGTTAAGCAGAGTAACACCACATTGAAGAGAAGGAGACAACACGTCAGCTTTCGGTGTGGCTCGACCAGCAGGAATATAATATCCAAAGTGAGATCGCCAACTTTGAGGACAGCCCGGCGATGTTTAAGCCAATTTTGAATGTGAGGGTATGGCGATGTCCACATCCAATCTGAGTCGGGAGAGAATAGCTGAATGCAAAACGTCTTCGAATTCGATGGCGCCTTAAGTGCTTCGATGGCCCTCGGAGAGTGATGGGAGCAGAGGACAATGTCGTGGGTACAGACGTGTTTCCGGAACCACCACATGGTATCAGAGAATAGGCTGTTGTTCTCGAAAATGGTCGGAGGCAAGTACAAGTCGTTGTATCAGGTTGCGGAAACAGCGTGTAAGAAATATCGTGCGCAAGGTGTCCAGATAAGGTGTGTTACTCGGGTTAGGTAAGAAACGTACCTCTGTGGTTTTAGATTGGGCAGAAGGCAAAGAGAAGACCAGTGCTCATTAATGTGGCGAAGTAGATAATCCAGAAAGTTGCAGTCCAGGTTCACGAGAAGCCTGTAAGTTACTCGCACGGGGTCGGGAGCATTCTTGCAGTCTGATAGAGCTGATTCCAAGTATGTAAAATTTCCGGTCGAGGAGGTCATTTGGGAGACCTAAGTACAGGGGTTGGAAAAAGTTCTTGCTGTAGTCAGGGCATCGCTCTGTTAAGGTTTGTAGGCGTGCCTTTGGGAAAACTTTAAACGAATGTATACGGTCTGAATCCTGCTGCGTTGGGATTCACTTTTGCTGCATAGGGGGTCAACCAGATTTCTAAGTGCCCCGTTTCTGTGTGGTTAATTAAGGTCGCTTGGAGACTGTCGCATAGCAGAAGCAAATTCTTCCTATATAGTTGATTGGCATATTGACAGGCTGTTGGATTTTCAGCGACAATTTCATGGGGAAGGCGGCGATTTTGGCGTTGGCATTTCTATCATTTGGGGAGGTTACAATATATGAGTCCGGTATCGATGCTGGGTGTTTGATAGGACGTGGCGATGCTTTTGGTGTGCGATCATACTGTTTCGATGAGGTTGTCAATCCAAGTGCTCAGAGGTTGAGTGGTATCACTTTGAGCGATAGGAGGCGGCTTTCGGAAGTCGTCGTACTTGGTGATATCGGTCCACACCTGTTTTTGTGTTGTAATGTTTATTCCGGATAATTAGTAGAACAATGCCGTGATAGGAGCAAAATTTTTCATGAGTTGAAGACCAGATGACATCGACATTCCTGATTAAAAAAGATAGCTCTAGAGTTGTGCCCCTGGCAGTACTTTTGCCTGTACGATGGGTACGTTGGGGCACTTGAGTAACATCAGTTTGAAATCTTCTGTGGCCTGAGCCAGCAGGATGCCTCTTTTTTTTGCATGTGTAACCCCACTGAGGGATGGGCGGCGTTGGAATCGCCCGCTATGATAAACGGTCTGCCTTTTACAAGGAGATTTTCATCTCGTATGGTTGTGGAGATATCAACTGTTTTCTGAGTAGGGCGACAATAAACATTCAGGATGAAAATGCTAGATTCAGACTGAGTCGACGGAGAAAGGAGCTACACGAGAACGAAATTGCACCCCCGTTGCGGGGTGATGTGACGAATTGCTTAAATGGTTTTATGCACCAGAGTAAGCGTAAGTATACCGTGACGATGGAGCCATACATTGCCTGATAGTTGGAGACAGGGGTTAGCCTCCTGCAGGGCGAGAAACCGTGGGTTTTAGGTCAACAGTGTTAATAATTTGTGTTAGGGCAGCTGATTTTTATTTAAGTCCATGGCAGTTTCATTGAAGAGTGAGGGCCTCATCAGTCTGGAAGAGGTGCAGTGAAGAAGTTACTGAGAGTGCATGAGCTATTGGACGCTTTATCTATGGTTTCTGATGGGTCATTTAGAAGACCCATCTTGAGACATGGTTCCCAGTTCGTAGTTATGATCAAGAGCTTGGGTTAAATTACTCTCGGTGGTAATTTCCTGTAGGAGGGCCGTGTTATCTGGGGACCGGATTTTTTTTTCTTTAAGAGCTGGTTTTCGTGGCGGATGTTCAGGTACAAGCAAAATGAGTTCCTAATCCAGAAAACGTGTCTTGGATCTGAGGGGGCCGGGGCTGTTTTGTTTTTTTTTGTCAGATGAGTAGGGGGAGGGCTGTCTGTTGTGGGCGGATTTGGTTCACTGAGTTCTTCACTGGGGGTTGCCTATGTTCGTTTAATTATATCTAGGCGGGCTCGGAGGGACGTTAATAATGTGTAGCATTCTATAGCACCCGGTGTGCCATAACCTGACCCACCCAACCATTCCATATTGTCTTTTCTGGTTGGAAGTAACAAATGCGCCTTCCTACTTCAATGGCACAGCAGGAGTTTATAAGATGTAAGAATACAAATTTTTATGTGAGTACTCACCGTCTTTCACTGCAGTGAAGGCATCTCTTGTAAAACCTGGCTAACCTGGATCCCTCGGCGGACTGAAACATGTCCGGCAGTGGTCTTATGACTCATCGGCGCGTACGTGAAGAAGGCGCTCACACCCTTCCTCCGAACAATGAACTTGCACAAAACGTCACACTGTGATGCTTACATCGATTGAATGCGCGGTACTTTACACCAGCCGAATGTATTTTTGTTCTATCTCAAGCTTTCGTCTTTGTCTTTCTGTTCCCTTGCCTCTTGCCCTTTTCCTTCCCAAAGTTTGGTATTGGATCCAAACTTAGCAATAGCCGAGCTGGTTAAAATTCCCGCCTTTCTTCTGTTTCTTCTTCCTTGTACAAGTGACTTTCATTAAGACTTTCGATTCCCCTTCCCCTCATCTTCCAATAACCCCCCAGGGCCTCAGGCCTATTTCGAAATAAAGTCGTTCATTCATTCATTCCTTGTCGAAATAGTGCATATGAGCCTTAAAATATTTGTTTTGGGTATGTGCACCACCGCTTGGAAGCTCTTGACCGTAGACACGTCAAGAACTGTCTACCTGGGTTTCTGACTTTTGGAAAGCTCCGTGAAACAAGTATTATAATCAAAAGCTTATAAACGCACCCGGAAGGTAGACACCGATTACATTGTCGCTGAAAAAACCAATCAGAATCCACTAGCCGCCGTTTTTGAAATTCTATAACTCTGCCCCCCGATCTTCTGTTTGTGTGTTGTCTCTACTGGGTTTTTTATTTTATGTAAAGTGGGTAGAGTGCAATCACACCGTCCCACTTCTAGGAATGTTGACTGGGTGTAAAGAAAGATTGGTTAGACGTGTTCCCTGTTTAGATTAACTGTGTGAAGGATAAGAGTGGAGACACACGGGGGTGGATCAGGGGCTGAGGTGTGCTGCTGAGCCCGAGGATTAAGGGTTTCATCCTGGGCGTGGCTGCTGTATTTCAGATTAAGGCGAAACGCGAAAACGCTTCAGTGTCGAGATTTTGGTGCACGTTCAGAATCCCAGGTAGTCGGAATTAGTCCGAAGCCCTCCACTACGGTGCCCTTCAGTGCCCAGGTGTGGCATCGTTGCACTAAGGGGGATTCAGATTCAGGTGGTTCAGGGGGATTCAGGGGGATTCAATCACCTTAGTAGGGGTACTTAACTCTTGAACCAAGGGCTCAAAACAAGTCTGCGCTAATATGAAAACTTTACAGATCCAGGAATGTGATTTTAACGGCCTAGTTTTGTTATTTTAAAAATATATATCACCTCTGCACAAAAATAAAAAAATCACTGAAAAAAATTGCGTTTTAGCTTGGCCAGTTCGTATAGACGGCGCTTGCTGTCTAACAAACGAGTGTTTTATTCCTTCCTTCCTTCCTTCCTTCCTTCCTTCCTTCCTTCCTTCCTTCCTTCCTTCCTTCCTTTCCTTCCCTTCCTTCCTTCCTTCCTTCCTTCCTTCTCTTTATTCCTTCCTTCCTCTCTCTACATAGCAGCGCGGAAACGCATACCCGCTATAGTCTGACAACGGCGACAAAACCGGCTCCAATCGCAGTTTTCTTCCGTACCATTACTCCCGCACAATGCGAGAAGGCATTGCGCTGAAACGTTTCTGCCGCCAAGTCCTCAAACACTTGAAATGCCTTAGTTTTGACCGTACTGTATCGATCCGACGGGAGTTGGCACCTATCTACACGACAGTTCCGATTACCTTGATGTTATCGATGATGGATTCGTTGAAAGGCGCGTCCTTGCTGATGGACACCTTGGCGTCTTCGTAGCCCCCGTCAGTGGTGTCAATTCGGATAGATGCAGCAGCTCTTAGACTGAGGGCTGCGACAGCGAAACGTAGCATTTTTCCTGCTGCCGTCCTCCGGGAGGCGGAGAGGGATCTGCGACTTGATGCGCCGCAGTCGCAGGAAGAACTGCAAGCGCAAAGAAGGCGCATGAAAAAAAAAAAACGAACATCGTTTGTCCTTCCAAACTTGCGTAGATTCTTGCTATTTGTACTTTCTGCATACTACATTTTTGTTGCATATTCATGCATACTGCACAAAAAAGGTCCATCTCCCCCGCGAGGGGGACTCGAGTAAATGCGTTCGCATAGGGGGTGGGTGATTGCGTTAACGTTTAGTGTTGGGGAGTTGGTGGTAGTGAATGCGTTGTATCACAGCTTCTTGACGTAATTTGAATGAGTCGAAGGATATAAGGCGCGTTCGTAGCCTTTCATTCTGTGTCGGCTTTGTGGCGCAGTGGGTAGAACACCATGTACCTTGCGTTCCGCCCGCAGGGTCGTGGGATCGAAACCAGGCGCCGGTAAGTATTTTTTTTTATATAGTGTAGGGGGAGGGGTGCGGACCTGTTGTTGAGAACGAGGAGGGTAGCGCGATACGGGAGAGGAGGAGTGGGGGAGAGGCGCACCTGCGCGCTGAGCTGTTGCGGACGGACGGCGGACGCTACATGTGAGTTAAGAAATGCTCTGCATTTAAAATAGGCTCTTATAGGAGTTGCAGTGTATAAAATATATGCAAGTCCTGTAGTACGTATATATATTGTCACGGGCCATCTGCTAGCCTAGCTGGCCATACATACGTGACAAGCGAGAGATTGTCAGGCTGTCCCCAACAACATTTTCTCTCGTCCCCTTGGGGCTTGAACAAAACATAAAAATGCTTCTGTTACATTCTATTCCATTCTATTTATTTACGATTTATTAGGTTATCAAAAAAGAATATTTCCACACGTTAACGGAAAAAAGTAACTGATTACAACTACAATTACTTCACTGTATATTTGTAAATAGAAACCCATATGAATTAGGTAATATCATCAGCATACAATTTTCAGACTTAGACATTACAGCCTCAATGTTCTAATCAAAAATCCCTCAGAGTATGCGATTTCTGCCCGCATTCCTTTTGTACAGCCTATTTATGACAATAGCACATGCATAGCCATATACCCTAACATGAATAGAGGCGCCCCGGCTAAATCCAGTCCAGAAATCGGTTTCGAATGAGCTTAGTGGTTTCAATAACGAAAAAATGAAGGAAGCTCACATGTAATAACGCGTAAGAGTTGAAGGTAGCGAAGCTGTACACAACCTTCACTACCATCACGAAGGAGAAATCCACGACTGGAGCCAATTTGCTTCTTCTTCGCTGCCGCAACGACTTTACTCCATCATTGTTGCAATAAGTGTGAGCTTTGTTCATTTTTTTTTTTTGAAGTGTATAATAACTGGCCATCATCTTGGAGGAGCGTACGCTATGACGTGTCTTTCTCGTTCGATCAAGTGCATCCACAATTACGGCGAATTCTGCAGACTTCCTCGTTCCAAGCAAATGTTCCACAATTACGTGAACGCTGGAGTTTCTCTTTCTTTCTTTGCCCAATCTTGGCCGGTCCCCCTCGGTAGGTATGCTTGGCTTGACAAACCCGCGCAGGGGACGCCGGGCAGTCGTCGTGATGCAGGCACACACGAGCGCTAGGTGTATCGTCGGCAATTTCTTGGTATTTTTAACTGCGGACGTGAAAATGGTCCATTTCCTAAACAGCTTCGTTGTTAAAACAACGGAAAGCACTGACCGTTCTCAGCCAGAGCTGGGTGTCTCCAGGACATGCATCATCCCACTCACAAAAACTAGTGTCGAGGAACATTGTAATGGGTATTTTCAATGGATTTCAGAAAAAAAAAGCAATTCAATTACAGGGATCGTTATTTATTAAATGAGTGAAACTTAAGCGCAAACTGACACAGGGCCGAAAAAAGGAAGGCCGGAGGCCGACACCAGCGCTTACTTAAAGGAGTACTGGACAACGAAATTTTCACAGCTGGTGGATAACTATGTAAAACGCTTCCTTTTTATATCAGGAGATATCTCCCAGCAGTTCAACAGCAACAGTTCAGCGAAACATATTTAAAATCCATTTTAATCTTCGCCCGCACGAGAAAGCCCAGAGCGGGCCGACATGACATCATGTGCTACTTGCCCCAAACTGCCGACGTCGGGGCTCCCGTGACGAAGCCGACGCGCTGGCTGTGGTTGGCGCGCGCTGCTCGGCGTGTGTACACGTCTGGTTTTGGGACTGACGTCATGCTGCCCGGGCCTGGGGGGGTACGGCGAAGACCTCGGCCGGTCTGGGCGCGCGCGTACGCTCGCTCGCGGCGCTTTCCAGAGAGGTAGCGTTGCGGCAAGAATGGTGACGTCCTGTGATACATCCTGTTATGGCGGCCGCTCGGCGTTCTTCAGTCGAAACCGAAACTGACACGAATAAACGACGCCGTAAATGAATGTTTACGCTGCGCTCGACCGTCTGTTGTCATTCTATGATTAGTGGGCTGGTAGGTACGCATAGCAGCGAAAAAAACGTAACACGAAAATTTCGTGTCAGTACTCCTTTAAGCGCAAACCGACACAGGAATGAGGAAGGGAAACGACACCAGCGCTTAAGCGGTGGTGTCGTTTCCTTTTCTCTTCCTTGTGTCAGTTTTTTGTGCTTAAGTTTCGTATGTTCACCAACTAGCTCGTCTCTCCATTTTGCTCCTTAAATGAAGTGGCTGAGGAGTTACAAAATTACAGCAGATCTAAGCGATTACAAGTAATTCATTACTTGTGACGGATTAAGTACATGACTGGAAGAAATTAACCCGAGCCACTCCTGCATGATTGCTGTCTCAGAGAATTAGCGGTCGTGACTTGCAACTATCATTCGCACCCTCCCTTTCCGTACTGCCATTCAAGGGACAGCTGCTAATCCAAATTTTCCTGAAAGAAACCTTTCTAACTCTGCGACCTGCATGACAACAGTATGGCGAAAATCACACGCTTCGTTCGAATAGGTTGAAGCGGTTGCGGGAGTTGCATAAAACAAACAAAAAAAACATCGGGTTGAACAGCAGAGAAAAAGGAGAATGTAAGAAAATTACAAGCTACTCTAATTGCAAATGAGAGTTTAACACACTCCAACAAATTACCGCATTGGGATTCAGCACAACTCTCCATAACGGCCAATCAGCGTTTCCAAGTGTGCGAATTTGGTGAATGACTGGGCCCAGCATGCGATCAGAGTAAAATAATTGGCCGCGTATGTGCTCCTTTCGTTGCAAATGTCGACAAAAAGAAGATAGCCTTTGTCGACATTTGCCAAGTAAATGCCTCCCTTCGCGTTCCCGCTCACTTGTAATGCTGTTCCTCTTCCGTCGCACTCCTCCTGAGGTAAACACGCTGAAGGTTTGTTCAAGTCAATATAAATTTCCCGCGTCCCACTGCTTCTGACCGGGTGCCTCGATGCCAGCGCTGCCGTACGATGGAGACGCGCGTGAATCGAGGCGGCCTACTTAACATTTATAGAATCACGTTGCCCTACTCCACGTGCCTTCCAAGCAGAACGTGGAATTTATTTAGTGGAACATTTCGTAACTACTGCCGCTTGATTTCTTAAAATGCCGCCAGAAACTATAGTGGCGCGGGCGACAGCAGGCGACGGAACGATTTTTTTTTTTTGCAGTGGATATGTAGCATTTTATTTCGCAAAAATCAAGCATCTATGATTTTTTTCACTAAGGAACACTGCTAATATGGCTTATGTATTGTTGTTCTGTCTTATATTTGCGTAACGTCTTGTTCTTGTTCAAAAATGTTTGCAAGTATAAACATTGACTCCGGACTTAGACGTTTAGATTTGGCTGCGAGTATGTAAAACTATTGCGTAGATATTGCTTCACTTTTGCCGACAGGATGAATCGAGTCACAGACAGACCAAAATTTCTTTATTGTGTTTAAAAATAGAAACTGCGCTGGGACAAGAGCCCAAGCGTGCATGTGCTCTGTTGTTCCAGCGTAGATTCTATTTTTTAATGTAGTCGCACGCTGGGCCTCGTCACTGGTCAAATTTCCACTCTTGGTCACGCTCATTGGCCGTTATGGAGACTTGTGGTGGATCCCCCACGCGGTCATTCCTCAGTGCGCACAAGGACCGGAAAGCATTTTCGAGTACAACGGGTGGGATGAGCTAACCGCCTTTGTTCTAAGCATCGACACTACGCGAACATTTCTATATTCCTAGCGAATTTAAATACAACATTATTTGCGCTACTGTAGCAAAAATACTTTAAGTGAGTAACGGCAAGTTGCTTACGGCAGCTTAGAGGCGTAACTTGCGTTGCTTAAAATTCTTTTTTTGTTATTTGTGGACTAGAAACCTTTCGGCTTGGCATTTATTTAAAAGAAAGTGAACGTAACTTGCGTTGCTTGAACCGGGTAGATTATATTTTTTAGTTATTTGTTGACTAGAGACCTTTCGGTTGGCATTTATTTAAAAGAAAATGAACGTAAGTTGCGTTGCTTGAACCGGGATGCATTCTATTTTAGTTGTTTGTGGACTAGAAACCTTCCGGCTTGGCATTTATTTAAAAAAAAAAGTGAACGTAACTTGCGTTGCTTGAACCGGGTAGTTCATATTCTTTTTTAGTTATTTGTGGACTAGAAAGTTTTCGGCTTTGCACTTATTTAGAAGAAAGTGAACATCTGCGTTCGCGAAACGGTAAGGGAATAGTCACTAACTTCGTAATAGGCAGTAAATCTGAATTCTCAAGATACCGCCCTATCGAGCATGCTTTCCGCTTTCCACGTCTTTCACATCAACTGTTCATAGAGTGCCGGTGCCGGCCGAAAACAGAACCAAAATCAATTCAAAGCCCGATCCCTATTTGTACAAACTTTCTACCCACAGTACCCATGGAGGCATGCGGTTTCCGCGACCGTTTACGCCCTGGATAATATTGAGAGTCTCTATGACCGCGACGCGACTATTGGGCCATTAGTCTTTGCCATTTTCCTCCGCTGCGCCTCGCCTTTTCGCCGCTTCTTCCATTCAAAGAGCAGCTGCTAAAGCACACAAAGGCCGAGGAAACCTGCTGATGCCTATTGCAAATCAGCCATACTTGGCTTCTCAACCTGTAACTTCGTGTACCCCAAAGCATGGGTCGTCGCTCTGTAAAAACTTCTTGATGGAATTCAGCCAAATCCAGCCACCGTGGCAATAAGAACCAAACAACGCTGCCCGAGCACGTGTTTCAAATGGCGCAACTTCCTCTACCATTTCTGCAATGATTTGGGGGTGCTAGCTAGGGGCTCTCCTGGGTATTCTTCCCTCCGTGTGTATTCTATTCTGCCGCCATTACAGAAAACCTCGTAGCCTGGTCTTTCGCGATAGGGCAAGGTAATGTATTAAATCAATTAAACTGCACTATACAGCTTCAAGTATACTGAAACCAACGTCTCTGCCAAGGGCAGTACTTTGTATGGGGAATAGGAGTGGATGCATGAAATCACTTTACCTTAACAGAAGGAATAGCACGCACATATATAAATACGCTCAGTAACCTGCTTCGAGAACACCACCGAAAACCACTTTTCCGCGAGCACTCAGACATCCCTTTGTAGAACTCTGTATAACTAGCTGAGACATACATTGCGTGGCACTGGAAGGAGGCGGGCTCATTAGACTGTTACCGTGCACTACCTAACCACATTCTATACAACGAAACCGATGGACACTTTCATAGTTGTCCTGCAAAGATTATGGATAGTATAGATACGCGCACAATGCAATGATACTGTAAGGGAAGTTCCTTGTATGGCATACGTGCGGGAACGCGCCGTCTTCAAGCATAAAGAGAAAGGAGAATAAAACATCATATTGGGTAATAACGTAGGCTTCACTGGCTTAGGAAATGAGAAATCAATACTTGCAAAAAGAAGTAAGGTAGCTGACCAGTTGAGCAGTGGGAATTGGACGCTAAGGCTTCCCGTGTGACTTATGCTCATAACTTGGCTTGCGCGCATCAAGTATTGACTCATTCGTCCTTTTCGACTACCCCCTCCTATCATGGTGACTGAACACAACGTTTCCCCAGAACGTCTACTGTATCTACATTAAATACTGCCATAATTATACAGTGCTGCCATGAAGAGCACGCTAAAAATTATTTTATTCGTAACCAGCAGTAGCTGCTCCCGCTATGATCTCCTCTCTTCTTTCCTACGCCAGCATTCCAATACCCTCTAATTAACCTCCGAGGCTTGGCCACTTTCATCGTACCGACCACACACGCCCAACCATTCTGAGCATACTTCCTTGCAAAGCTATACTAGATCAATAATTTCCACCTTCCCGAGCGAACCTCTATGTCGAGGCCGCACAATATCGCCATAAGTAGGCATTCGCCATTGCAGTTCTTCACTACTCATATATCTCCTCCTTAGGCACCCTCACCCTTCCCACCCGTCATCCGCATGTCGCAGAAGAGGCGGCAATCGCGCTGGCATTAACCCGATGGCACACCCCTGAAATGATATTCACGGATCCGAAAACGGTCGTGCAAAACATTGCCATAGGGCTCATTTCCGCCCCGACATACAAAATTCTCCGTCTAAATTCGTTATCCGACACGGTCGAACTGCAATGGTTCCGGGCTCACACGGGCATTGGGGGGATAGAGACGGTTCACACTGCAGCCCGAGCACTTGTCACCCGGGCGTATGATGGAGACTCTTCCCTCCGTGGAGCCAGATCGACTAGGGGCAGTTTCCTCACATTCAGAGAGGTCACACAGCATTACCGCCTCTCCTACCGCAAGCTCCCCCCCCCCTCATTCGGACGTCACTCTGGAGGAGGAACGCCTATGGTGTCAACTCCAAACGGAATGTCTACCCTACAGAGCCGTCCTGCATCATGTCCACCCCTCCCTCTACCTACCCTCACCCTGCCCCCGCTGCGGCGACAGGGACACAGTCCAACACCAAATGTGGGCTTGTGCAGAGGACCCATTCCCTCCAATTAATTCTCCTGACCAGTGGATGGAGGCGTCGGGCCACTCGGACCCCCAGCTCCAGAATGAGCTCCTGACTTGACCGGCTGAAGTCGTCGCGACCCTTAGGGTCGCGCACACCACGCCTTAATCCTTTATGTGAATAAAAGTTACTTGTCCCTGTCTCTCTCTTGCAAAGCTCTTTTTTCTTAAACAACCTGCAGCTTCGAAAGGTCAAACTACTGACAACGCAGTTATAATAGAATCTCGCTTAGCTGCCGGGTATACGTCTCTAAAGGCGCATTCAATTTCATTTTGTCCTTACACTTCTCTTCTGCCTCACCTTTTTTACAGCGTAGCTGTTCACAACGACAGTTCCGTGCACTTTTTGTCCTGCACGTTCAAAAACTCAGGATACCTAATTCGAAGTAAAAATATTCTGATTATATGCAACGACATGGACGTCGATCTCATCACCCGGATATTGTGATGTTATTAGTGACTAGCCATCGCTATTCGCCTCCTTTAAAAAAATGGGACAGGCGTCGATACCGCAGACGAAAATTTAACGGTACGGGAGGATAAGCGAGACGGACGTTACGGTGACAGCAAGAATACGATACTAAGCTGTATTTTAAAGGCACACCAATTTTGGCGGAACGGGAAGGAATAGCGTTTCCCAGTTCTGTTTAGAAACACCACTGTGATAGATAAACGTCTCACATGCTCTGGTACCAGTCGATGCTGAAGCGTTGAAGCACCCTTCCACTGCAGGTTGGCTGGGCTTCCGGGCTGCCTCACGATGATCTCGGTACACCGCGGCTACCGCATAGCGGGCGTCCTGCAAGCAACTTTCGCCTTGTTGTGTTTCGTTACGTCTTCTTCTACTGGTTTTTCACGCATCATATTACCATCATCTTCTTCTTTCAGTGTCACTTCAGTGCGTCGGACTATTTTGCTGGTTCACTGGCGGAATCCTTACGTTTGCACCTTGTCCCGTTTTCGTGGCAGATACCCACACGCGGGCGATTGTCCATCTTCAGATATCCCGCTACATCGATGCTGACGCTTCTGGCGGGGCCAACTTCACTTTTCCGTCACAATACTCTCCACACAAGGAAGTTTCAGGGGTGAAACCCCACCCACTTTCCCAAACCACTTCGCGCGTCCATCTGTCATAAAAAAACGCAAAGAATTAAAGTAGTTCCATTCCAAGTGGAAACTGTCAAGTGCGGAGCAATGATTAAATGAATGAAACTTTATTCAAGGAAAAAATTGGGGGAGGCAGGGGGAGGGAGTAGGTCATAGAGAAAAGGCGCACGTCACTAGTGAAACCCTAGGTCGAGGGCTCAAGAACAAATACTTCACCATAATGAATACAAAACAGCGAAATGTCTACTTCCAGCACCCCACCCTAATTTAACAAAAAAGCATCAAACCCTATTCCTATAGCTGCACAAGCCGGAACACTCGAAACACCTGCGAGGCTACATCTCATCCGATATGGCAAAACAACACCCTTACCATCATGTTCGCCGTGCAAAATTACCAATAACCAAGACCACATTCTTCGGAAGTGCCCCCAATACATCCAAATTCGAAAACACTACACTAGAGACCTCACTACACTACACTGACCTCACCTAGAAGAAAAGAGGAGCAACGCAGCCCGATTGACTTCATTCAAGAAGCCGTCAGCAGAAGCCTGGACTGAGGCCTCTTAATCTCGCAACGCTCCAACCCCTCCTCACTTTCAACCTGTCAATAAAATATTATCTATATCTCTCTCCAACGGTGTTTTGGATGTTCGTGCTGCAGTCTCGAGACTACGGAAAAAGCTCAAAACTACTTCCAAGAAACAGCTGCAGTGATGTCTCAGTTGCCGCCTTTGTCCATTACCAACTTCTTCTCAGCCAAACTCTCAACTTTCAAGATATGCTCTGCACAAGTTTCAAAGGCTGGAGCTATCAGCAACAGTGGATGTCGGTGGTTACGTTGCCAGAGTCATACACGAGCAGATGAATTGCGAGAGTTGTGACGCCGTTTCTAGAAAGCCTGGAACCAACCAACCCCTATTCACATTCACCCGCAACCAGGACCGGGGTGGCAGGCCTTTACCCCTCAAACCAGTTGCTATTCGCGCTTGCGAGTTTTGGTTGAGCAAGCACTCAAGGAGAACCACACACTGCCAAGACCCCTTAGCGCGTACGCTGGTGCACAACATAGTTCCCATTCTTTGTAGCTCCAAGCTACTCAAGTGCATGCGCAGCAGTTAAGTATATCGACTGAAGTCAAGGAAGCAGGGATTTATACACCCCCCTAACAACCCCCCCCCCCCAGAAGGACTTCGATACCCCCCAAAAAGATTCCACAACCACAATTAAGCACCCTGCTTAGGGATTAACACAAACCCCCCCCCCCCAAACACCCCCCTCCCAAAAAAAATCGAAACTCTGCATAAACCCCTGCAAGGAAGCTGATTGCGGTGCATCTTTTGAGTCCTCGCGAACTACGCGTTCAGTGTCACAGACAGGCATGATGCTTTCCAGTTCATCACAACAACAAAAAAAAAAAACATTTTCAAGAAAGTACCTCAAGCTGTGAGGAATCACCGAAAGACAGTCTACATGTACCTATATCCTTAGTACCTCGAACTTTGAAGTCAGTGTGCTAAAGACAGCAGGAAAATGTTTTTAGGAAGTCGTAATTTTCTGTGTCCGTGATTAAAAATGCCAAGACATTGCCTAGCGCGCGCACGTGAGCGCTGTATCGCGGCGACCACCCAGAGTCCCCGGCGCACGTTTCTCGAGCCAAACATATACACTTAGGAAGATTGGCCGATTGGGCAAAAAAAAAAAAAAATACTCCAGCTTTCGCCGTCATCGTGGCAACACTTGCCCGGAAAGAGAGAGTCCGGCGTTCAACACTTGCGCGGAACAAGAAATACACGTCATGGCGTACGCCCCTCCAACGTGATGTCCAATGATTATCACTTCAAAAAAAAAAAAAAAAAGAGAGAAGCTCACACTTAGCAACAATTTTGGAGTAAAGGCCATTGCGTCAGCGAACAAGAAAATCGGCTGCAATCGTGGACTTAAACCTCCGTGGTGGTCGTGAAGGATGCGTGCAGCTTTGCTATCTTCAAGTCTTACGCGTTAGTGTGAGCTTCCTTCATTTTTCTCTTTTCTTTTGCCTAAACAATGTACGTGTTTTTCTGCATCTGTTTCGGCTGATTTCCTAATGTCAACTTCAGTTAGTTGGGAAATAAACTATTTGGTAGCATGGTTACTCCCAGTGCACGCCTTTGGAGTGATTTTTACTTTGTTTTCGCATTAACAACTATTGTAACTCGCGGCGTCGCCAACGCGGCAAGCTTGGGGTTACTGCGGTCTAAGGTCCCTTGATCGGCACTTAGCAGATGAAGGGACTTTACTGCGGACAAGCGCGTTTGAACGACGCGCCGGACGCCTCTTGTTGTGTAAGTGGCGGCGCTTAGCGGCAAGGCCATCCACTAGCGCCGATGGCGCGGCCCGTGTATTTCCGGTTCTTTTGCCAGGCACAGAAAGATACTAGGCGCTGGTAGTGCTGTTCTTGAAAGAGTGGTTCCGGACGGCCCGCGAACTGCTTGCGGTGAAACCCAGTGCATTTTGAAATGGAAGTGCCCTCGGACTGCCCGCGGAGTCACTGGGTTGCTTAATCGAAGCGACCTTTTCTTTGTTTACATCTCGCAGTCTACGTTGGCGTTGTTTTCCATGTGTTTTCCTCCGCCGAACAGTTATTTCGTGCTTTTTTTCGCGTTGCGAGGGAAGAACGCAAATACCGACAGAAAGAGAGAAGTTTTCAGGTGGGCGGCTCTCGTCAAAGTCATCGGCTTCGTTCTGAAACAGCTGATTACAGCTGCGGAAAAAGGTACCCACTCAAGTGATTCATGTGGTCGAAAAAGTGCTATCACACGAAATGTAAGTGTTTGAAGGACTCGTTAGCGACAGAATTGGAGGTGCAAAGTTTGAGTGATGCCGTCAACGAAAAAAAGCTCCGTTGGCATTTGCTTCGTGTTGCGCAGTGTGCGTTATGTAACCGTCAGCTGCAGGCGGTACGGTTGACAAACGCAAATGCCGGCGCAAGGTCATGTTTATTGACGTCTAGGCATTAACATTAGGCATCTGGTATGGTAATGAAGTCAGTGAAAATTCTGAATGGAACCGCAGCGGTTCCATTCAGGAGAGTGTTATGATCGCCACTGGAAACATTTAGGTATCTGCCTTGGGAATTCGCCGGCATCGAGGCTGACTGAAGTTCTTAATTGAGCCATCGTTGACTCTTTGTGAAGGGGTCTTGGAGACGACACGCAACTTTTTTTATTTGAAAGGGTGGGCATTGTGCAGTCGGCTAAAGGCTTGTCTATAACGCGCGAGCGGCGTGCTCCGGACTGCGCGGGAGACATCTAGTGATAACGCCTGGTTTGAGACCGGTAGAATGTGAGCATGCGCGACCCGGCATCAGCGCGATGTCTGTTTCGCCTGTCGCTGTGCCCGTAGCTTTGGCTTCCGTACCTTCTTTCGCCGTGAGGAGCGCTGCCTGCGCTACCGGGCCGGGAAATAGCGGAGATTAGCGATTGTTAGTACAGCGTTGGCTGCGTTTAATTACGTGCAACGCTCAATTTTCGCGGCGCCCTACGCAATTTAGATGGTTAATTTTCTCTATGCGAGAAAACGAACAACAATCGCCGAAAACGTATCACTGCCGGTGTTCTAGAGTGACTAGAAATCGGTCCGTGATCGCTTGCACAGTGCGTTAAGTATTGTGCCGTTAGCTCGTCGCAGTGATGTGAAAAGCCGAGCACAGAAACCGGGTTGTGGTGCATGTGGTCATGGCCGCTCGATAGAACCATGACCTTGTTTCCATCGAGCGGCCTTGACGCGGTACTCGTGCAGCGTATTGGCAGAACGATGACGCAATGAACAGCTGTGCGCCAAAGCTACTGCCGACAAAAAACACGCACAACTCGCGCTAAGTTGGTTAATCTCAGCTTTTGTTTCCTGTCCCGGCAGCACAGGCATGCGTGGAAGCCAAGGCGACGGGCACAGCTAGGAGGGCCACGGCCATCGGGCTGATACGGGCCGCGCATGCTCACATTCTACCTATCTTAAACCAGGCGTTAGCACTAGGTGTCTCCTGCGCAGCGACTGCGCAGACACCTGCGCAGTCTCCTGCGCACGCCGCTTGAGCGTTATAGACAAGCCTTTGCCGACTGTACTTTGCTGTAGCTTTTGTCACGAAACCATGCTGCCAACACTTTGGCACTGGCGTTCGTAGATAACAGGTTTCAAAGCACCACTTCTGCCATGGCAAACCGAGAGCATCATTACGCATTATGTTTCAATAGGTGTGAGCGAGTTGTTTCTTTTCTTACTCTATTCCAGACAAGGAGAGTCCAGCAGAATCCAGTAGTTTAATAATCACCAATTGGACGTATTAAAGTTAGAAGTGTGTCGCTTGTGGGACAGGTGATAGCGCTTGTGCAGATATGCTGAAAATGACCCCGCAGTGTTTCACAGATATCTAAAGGGTGCCACGCATGCAAGCTATTGACATTGCATCGCAATATACCGTATTTTCGCGCCTATAACCCGCCCCTGCATATAATCCGCACCCCCACTTTCAGCCGGCCCAGGAAAGAAAAAAAAATCCTTGCGTATTGTCCGCAGATTTGATACAGGGAAGGCTGCACCAAGGCTACTGCTCAAGCAACACATCACATACTATGTAGATAGAAAAAGTGTACATTTAGCAAGTAGAATACACTGACTGCAAGGCGAAAGTCACAATTCACTGATAGAATTCAGTTGTTAGAGTGCGCTCATTCTTGTTTTTGTCGTCCTTTTCTTTGTATGTTTTGCGCAATCGCTGCCATGGAAGGCTTTAGTCAGTCTTATGGTGTAGGAGCTTCATGGCTCAGCGTGCATTGCCATGAAGCTGCACTAAAGATAAAATGCAGTGTCTAGAGTTACATCCGACGTAACCCAAAATGGAAAACTAAAGTTAGGTCCGACGGAACTTTAAGCCAGTGTCTAGAGTTACGTCCGACGGAACCCAGAATTGAAAACTAAAGTTACGCCCGACGGAACATTAAGCCAGTGTCTAGAGATACATCCGCAGAAATGAAAATTAGAGAAAGGTACACATGCCCGACGTGTCCCGGCACCAGCGGTTGAAGATTCGTCGGACTTACGCCGACCCCGAAAATGTTACGGTACGTCGATATGAAGTCCCTCTTCCGCTAAAAATACTTTACGTCGTACGCACTCGTTGTCCAGAGGCTAAAGAAAGGCACGTTGGACTATGGCAGTGCAGGCCCGTCGGACACACCTGCAGGGGTATCCTGAGGTTGTGCGATGTGATTCCCTTGTCGCTGATTGTTTCCTTGTTGGGTGTCTGTTGGTTGGATTCCGCCTGGCTTCGTTGCGGCGAGGAACCACCTTGTGCTCGTGAACACAAGTTCTAGGGTCGAATCCCCCTGGTTTCCTTTTCTCTTTTTCAAATAATGACCTTTGCTATGCATTTTTCTATCATTTTATAAGATGAACCTTCGTAGGTGCCAGCCGCCACTCGTAAGTTTTTCCCCGCACACAGCGCGAAAAAACGAGGACCCATCTGTAGCTTGTGAACTATGTCTGTGTTGCTTTAATCAAGTCTGTGCTTCCTTGACCAGCCGAAACGTGTGTTTCACCAGCACAACCCATAACTGTGAAAAATTCACTCTGTGCGCACTTAACAAATTTAACTTTTGTCCCTCTTTCGTAACAAGTTTATGGTGAGCCTGTCCTAATTTCCCGAAATTTAAACCGTGTTTTTTTTCACGCTGTGTGGACCGTAAAGTAAATGGTACCGCTCCACATCAGCCTCCAAAAATCGAGTAAATGTTGCAGTGCTTCGTGTAATGAAAGGAGCGCAATACGTACCACTGCTGTGCATCTTCTAAGCATGATACAGAAATGCGTAGCAGCGGTCATTGGCTCAAAAAAAGGGGAAAAAAAGAAAGTTTTGGGGCTGGGGGATTCGAACCTAGGACTTCTGTAGACGAGCGTGAGGTGGTACCTTGTCGCCACGAAGCCAAACTGAATCATTTCTTACAGATGCCTAACAAGACGAACGCTTGAGCGACCAATTTCCCAGTAACACGTTGCCCAGTAGTAATCTCGTCGGATGTAAATCGCATGAGACCAGTTGGGAGGCTCTTCCTCTGTGGCACCAGATTCGCATTTTTAGAGGGAATCACATAGCGCAACCTCAGGATACACCTGCGGGCGCGTCCAACGGGCCTGTATTGTCATCCACTGGCTAAGTCTACCGTGCCTTTCTGGGCATCAGGTACGTCTGACGTAAGGTCCTTTCACCGGAGAAGGGACTTTATTTCGATGTATCGTAAAATTTTCAGGGTCGGCGTGCGTCCAACGTATCCTTAGCCGCTGAGGTTGGGATACGTCCAACGTACCTTTCTTGAATTTTCACTTATGTCGGATGTAACTTCTATCATTTACGGGTTAAGCCGGGTGTAACTCAAGACACTGGCTTAAAGTTCCGCCGGACATAACTTTAGCTTTCAATTCTGGGTTCCGTTGGACGGAACTCTGCTGACTCGTTTGAAGTTCTGTCGGACGTAACTCTAGACACTGTGAAGAAAAAACCTGCATATCGTCCACACTTTCTTTTCCACTTTTTTTCCCCTACTTTTTCACTGAAATTTTCGCATTTTTGGTGCGGGTTGCTCCCACAGACACTGTCATCTTGTTTAATTGATGTTTCCGGCATGACTTTTCAGTGCGTTGCTAAGTGGTTAGTGGTTGCATAGAAGGTTTAGTAATTAGTGGTGGTAGTTTCGGAGTTTGATCATATGCAGGTCACACTGCTGGTCTAGCTGTTAGTCTACACTTGTGTGCTTTAGTTCCTGCTCTTGAGATGAAGTGATTCCTGAGCTGCTACAGCATGCTTATATTCTGTCCTGTTTTGTATGGTGCAGACGATGTACCCTGACCCCCGGATTGCGAGTGGCGGGTCGTCACAATTGCTGCCTGCGTGCATACCAGGGACACCCGCCGTCTGCTGCTCCTCATGCGGCTTGGGAGCTGCAATGTGGCAGAGCGCCTGCACTGTCATTGGCGCAAGGGCTCCCCCACATGTGGGGGCTGTCTGCAACCAGAGACGTTAGAGCACTTACTCTGCTGCTGCCCCCAGCTTGCGGCACCACTGAGCTCCACTGAGTGCTCCAGTGTCGAGGCCTTCTCTGCATTGGCATAAAGGGCATACTATTCCCGAAAGGGGCCTTATTCCGCCGCCCAATGGGAAGTTTTGTAAACCAGCTGCTACACTACATGGAAATGGTGAGCCTCTTTGGTGGCCTCATCTAATAACCCTGAAGATGGTGATTTTTCCGTGATGAAGACCCTCAACTGTGCGACAATTGCAGTGTGACTGCTGAGCTAGCCCAATCGTGGTGCGCTTCACCGACTTCGTGAGAGTGTCATCTGATACTATGCGAAACCATACATGTTGTGGTTGACAAAGGACTAAAGAAACTTCAACTTTTCCCAGTGTTGCCGCAGACCCAAGTCACAGCCCTAATGGATGCAATCTGAGAAGATGGTGCTACACACACTGGTCACGTCTACATTGCCGGAGACACTTCATGAGCCGCGTGCCGTATTCTACGATTCTTGCCAGTGTGTCGTGGCTGGTGTGCCTTTCATCATTAGGAGGCCGTGCCATACCACAGTCTATCGTCACCCACCCATCCACCTGCATTGTACCCACAGAAATTCGACTGACGTGTGTGAACTTCGGATCGTTGCCCACCGTTCTACCAGAGCAGAGAGGCTGGCTGCATCTACCATCACTTCCTCTACCAATCACTCGATCTTCAGTTTCCCCGTCTGTGAATCACACGCCTTGCTTAGCCAGCACCCCAATGGGGTCACTGAACACCTGTCCCACAGTCATCAATAGCTTCATTTGAGTTAGATGCAGTTCACGGCACCGGTGCACAAAAATTTCTGTGGTGGGTGGTGGTGCAGTGCATAGGCACAATTCCTCTGCACCATGCAACCCGTCTGCATTTTCTGCAGGGCCCATGCATGGGTTTGCAATTGGGCGATGTGCAGGCTTAGTTATCTGCTAATTATCCTCGTCTGTCATATACATCTCGGAGCTGACGATCATCTCAGGTAAGCCAAACGCATCAACAACCAGCTGGAGCCAGGTTAGTGTTCCTTCAAATTCGACAATGATTTTTCACGTGGTCACCGCAACTGCCGGTAGCTGCAAACTCACAACACCCGAATTATGGAGCACCCTCATGGCACCAACTTGCTGCACCACCTCCATAGCATGTGCAATAGTTCTCTCCTCCGTGGCGGCTTCATGGCTGCTCCATGAGCAATTGAGAAACGAGGAGTAGGACACCATTCTTGTTGCTATGAATCGAGTACTTTAATGCAGCACACCGTGCACCAGTGGAGGCGTTGCCGTGAGTTGTACCTGAATCGAATGGAATTAATCGCACACGTTCCTGGGGTGTTGGAAGGACCTGGCAAGAAAGGGTGTGGTAAGCCACTACAGCCTTCCTCTCACTTTGCGTGAATATTAACATCATTGTTGTGAGCACAAAGTATTTGAAAGTACCAAGCGTGTATTTTGTCTTCATGTGTCTTTAAGAAAACAGTGACAGAGCACGCATTGTCACAGTTGGCTCCAAATGCTAATGTATGCTTTTGCCTGAGAGTGCAGACTGAAAGCGATGAGAGGTAACCATTTTCTTTAACAAAGAGGGGTCTCTTATAAGAGGCTTTAAATGTAAAACTTGGGCTGACTGCATGCTCAGCCAGCGGCTGCTACAATTGATAGCTACTTTTCCCACTTGGGGAATGAGGTGCAATGTATATGAAGCAGGAGGGGAGTGACGTGTTGGTGCAGTTGCAAGCGGTGCATAGGTGGTAGCGTCTGGGACGATGGGAACGCACACACTCACGTGCATATTTGCCTGTGTTTGACTGAAGTACAGAACAAAATAATGGAACAGTTTATTGTATCTTCTTGTGGTGCTTCAGGCAACTTGTTTGTAAATTTAGAGCTAAGTAGAGGCCAGCCTTTTTAAAATCTGGCTCTGTGAATGGGCTTCCTTCCTGAAACGCTGCATAGTTACCTTATTTCTGTTTAATCAGAATGGATGAGAAGGATTTTGCCAGATGAGCTGTACTGATGAGGTGGGTTTAGGAACATCTTTTGTATTACCTACAGGTAGGTGACTGTTGCAGATATTCAAATGAAAGTGTAGCCTGTTGCTTCATTGCAAAACACAATTATTTTCTTAGGCATTGGCCTGAAAAACTAATCAGCTGACTTGCAATTTTTCAAAGGGCAAGGTTTTCAAAAGAACTATTCATGGTGTTGTGGTCAGTAATTGAGGCAGTGTTTTTCCTGAAATAATTCATCCAAACCTAACTTTGCCAGTAGACTATCGCAAGCAAGCAGAAAGCAATCTGTTTTAAAGTAGCCTAAAATTGTTGACGAATTAGCATATTTATCGTAGACTTGCCCTATGCCGGGGTTTATGTGCATTGCACACCTGTCGGACAGTAGTGAAATGGTGAGTATGAGTGGTCTTGTGGGGGTGAGGGCCTTAGTGCTGAGGTAGTCTTAATTTGTGCCCTTTTCATCGGTGATTTATTTCTGGCCTTCACCATCGCAGTACTTGTTGCTCCGCTGTAATATCCTACATCATTGCCACCCCCTGAAACATTAAGTTTGTAGAAAAAGCAATGTGAGCCATGTTTCAGGGACCAAAGAAAAAAAAAAGGAAAGCTGTAAATTTTGGTTTTGAACTACCAAAGCTTGACAGGAAATACACTTAACATTAATCGCAGGATGTCATCTTGCCCGCATGACTCAATGCAATGTTTTACTGTCTGCGAGATTCACTGCTTACATTGCATGAGGGTAGCTCCAGATGAGCACGATTCGTCGAAGCCGTTAATGCGATAAGGCTATGGCCTAAAGCAAATGCGGTACAGAAACAAGACAAAAATATCGACCGAACATTAGGATCGAACAAGAAGTGAGCAACCATACAAAAGCTAAAGGAGAAATGCATCCAAGTGACAAGTTCGGGATGTGACGAGCGCATTGAGGTGCTTCACAGTGAATGCAGAGCAAAAAAATAAAGAGAAGAAAAACAGCGACCAAACAGCAGAAGGTCAAATGTTTAAGGCAGATAAGAAAACAACCATCTTGTCATGTGACACCGATGTCAGATAAGTGTGTGGATGATGTATCACTTAACCTATACCTTGATGCCATATTACAAACAGCCTTCATGGAAGATGGGGAAAGCATTTTTTTGGCATCCAAAAAAACCTTTACGTACTTACTGTAGTGACGTTCAAGAAGTATTTTTCGCAAATTGCAAGCCACGGTTTCCATTTACTGGGGTGGGGATACTTGGTGGTTTTTACGTATAGTAGAATCTCGATAAATGGAGATAGCTTTAACAGAATTGCCGCTTAGTTGGAACTGTTGCCTGTAAGTTGTTTGATTTTGCATTCCGATTAGTTGGAACTATTGCCTGTAAGTCATTTGATTTTGCATTCCGATAAGGTAAAAAAAAATTGGTAATCGGTACTAAAAGTTCCGCCTCACCGTGTAAACGGAACCAAAAAAAATGGAACTTCTTGTCAAACCCATGGACCATAGTAGTCAGCCTTTTCCGGTTTCGGCTGTTTAGTTTTTGTTTTTGTTTTTTAGCCTCGTTGGCCTCGTAAGCCTCATCTCATTAGTAGTCAGCCATGTTAGCACGACAAATGCAACATTACTGTTCTTGTTCTAGTTGTTCAGTCTCGATTCACATCGCTGAGTTTACAGGATTCAGCTCCAGCCGCCTCATTCGTGCCATCGTGGTACTATTCGCGTGCTTCATTACCACGTTGCCGTCTTCTAAATTCAGTGGCTCGTAAGCACTCGGGAAGTCGAGGCCTGAGGCATGCACGCCATGGGCTTATGTTAAAAAAAACATCGCTCTTGACTTCGAGAGCGGCTCTTTAATGCATTTTTACGCATTTTCAAGGGCAGAGCAACTGATTGTTGCCAAATAAACTTTGTGAATGTCGTACCTAAACCTCTTTTAGTTTTCTTGCTACATTCACCTTCAAGTGCTTATAAAATGCCCTTAAGAGTGTGTATGCACATAAGTTTGCACTTTTGCACATTTCTCTCAATAAACGGAACCCCGTTTAAATGGGACTAATTTTTTTGGTCCCCTGAAGTCCCGATTATCGAGAGCCTTCTGTAATTTATATTTTGCCGGATGTTTGTAATTTTTTGTCGAAGCTTTATAGTGGACGTTGACTTTAAATGTTTTCCTGCCTGCAAGTGCTTCACACAGTCCCAGACATTGCTTGTGCCTAGTTTACAGCTGATGAGCCCTGCTCTGAAATGTACCGTGAAGACTGGCTGTGCGCTGTTAAAAGCCGTGCCTTTTTTGCTTATGCAAGGGCGAGGAAGAAAAAGGAAGGCGAAAAGGAGCATGCAAAGAGCTGGGAAGCAGCAAGCAGTCTGGAACGCAGCAAATGTGCAGGGTCGGTGCTGACTTGGGTCATCGGCTGATGTGTGGCAGCCCACTCATCGTTGCAAGGCCAGACATGGACGAGATACTGTCCGGTTCCCGTTGCTCTCCAGGCGTGCTGAATTGGTGCCTGGCATTTGTGGAGCAGCTGCAGGCAACAACCTATCTGCCTAGCAAGTGCAAGCCGGTAGGAGCCCGTCTCCATGGTTGAAGGCAAGACTTCTCAAGTGAGACATTTTCAAGACACATCATTCTCTGGAATGCCAGGCGGGTGCTGGCATTTGTGAATGGGCTGGAGGCAACAACACGTTGACCTAGTGGATTTGCATGCGTCTGCAGCATAGTTTAGAGACAGGCCACATGGTGCACCGCTCGGCTAGTGATGTGCCATACTGCTGAACCGAGGGATCATGAGGTTTATTTCGTGAGCAATTAAACTGCATTTTTGTTTCATGCGAAGGAAAATTTGACATCCACCTCAATTGCAGCCATACAGCTACAAAAGAAAGCTGTACAGCTTTCTCAAAAACTTCGCAGTTGAAGAAAAATTCGTTCTGGTCCGGTATTCGAACCCCGGACCACCGCCTATGTAGCGTAGGAACTTCGGGGATTTCCCCTAAATCTGGTCGATTTTTGTTTCGTCTAGTTGATGCTAGAACATTTCTTTTGTGCACTCTTGGGGCACAGTTTTGAAGTGCTTTAACGACAGTTTGCCTTTTGTATTCGCCTCTGCTATTAATGTCCTAACCTGCTTGTCGATGGGACACACACCAGTGAAGTGACAAGCACCCCTTTTAGAACCACTACAGTCACAGTCGCCTCTGAAAGCGCCCTATCATTACGTTCATAAAACGAGCACACATCGTTCTGTTTTCCCTTGTAGCGGCCATAACATTCAAGAGCCTGTAGCTACAATTTTTCATTTTCATCTAGTAATTAAAAAACGTTAGTTAGCTCGGGAGGTAAAAAATCGGGCATTTTTCACATGCAGATGGTTAACCTAATGGCCGACAGATGGCACACCAAATGTGTTATGGCTCAGGCAATAGAAAAAAACGTCAAATAATGCTCAGATGAAGCCAAATTTCTTAGTGGAGTTCCTGTCAATAAATTAAGTGACTTGTGAGAAAAATTGCTTAAATTTTCTCAGTGAGATTCAAAGCAGGGTGCCCCAAAATAGAAGCTGATATTCATCCCTAGCACCTTCACAGCTCATTGAACTGAGCTGACTAAAAATAGATTTTGTCGTGGTTAAAGGGGCATTGTGATGAAGCATATTGGAGCAAAAAGCCGAGGAAGAGGAAGATGGGGAACATAAATTAGCCGTAAGGAAGTGGATCAACCATGAAATGCCACGAATGAACAAAAAGCAGCAGCGAATGGGGCAGTGGCCCGGGCGGTTGACGCAAAGGAAGCCTATTAGGTAATGTCAGGGAAAGGAGCGTACTAAGGGGGGAGTACAAGGACACTGAGGGGGAAGCAGCTTGAGATCTCAAAGGAGCAAGCCAGGGGGCAGGGTTAAAGCATTGACTATGCCAGGCATCAAGATGCCGGCACAGTGGTGCATAGTTCGAATTATCCAGGCCAAAACGTGATCGGGTTTGAATTAATGGGCTTCTTTATACATTGACTTCTATGGAGACCGACTTGGCCAGGGTAAATCATACAATTCGAATTATGATAAATTGAAATTATTGAAGTTCGAAATGACAAGCTTTTATTATAAAAAAAACAATTAGGAACCAAACAACAAGAATTCGCCAGGTTTAGAGGGTATGGCTGGTAGAAAAATTGGCTCCGAACGTTCTAGGGTGCTATCACTAAAACAGTTCGGGTTAAGTTGTTTTAAGTGATGCCCTTTTATTTGATACTGAAAATAGCTTTGACAAAAATCGGTTGTCTGCTCTTGTAACACTTGTAAACCTCCTTTTCATGAGCAAAAAGTATGTTGGGCTTGGTTTTTCAAGGACTCTGCACAAAATGATCATAAGAGTTTGCGTCACAAAAGCCACACTGGTGCTCTGGCGGTGGCACAGCATCTATGGGGGAGATTTAGGAACCAAACACTGGTGAAGGAGCCGTTAAACCCTCACCTAGTCACGTGGTACCAGACCGGCAAGGCTCTGAACGAACGCGGCTGCAACACCCATGTGCTGCGGATTACGTGTCTTGGTGTCCGACCTGCCACATTTGGTCGTTGGCAGCTTCAGGTCATTGTGACACAATGAATGACTTTGAAAGACATGGCATAGTAGAGCTTTTGCTTTAATATACTGCCTACCCAAGCGTCGCAAAGGCAAGCCAAACCAAACTTGCCAGCAACTTCGCTCCCATTGCATTTTCTGATTTATTGTGGGATTTAACGCACCGATGCTACACAGGCGATGAGGTGCACTGTAGTGGAGGGCTCCGGGTTAATTTTTACACCTGAGGATCTTTAACGTTTCCGAAATCTCGAACACCTGTGTGTTTTTGCTTATCGCCTCCATCAGACAAGCGGCCGCCGCTGCCGGGAATTGAACCCGCATTTTCGGGCTCAGCAGCACAATCACATTTTCTACCACAAGCAAATGGGGAGAGTATGTCACATTCGCGTACTACACTTGACATCCAAAATGAAGATGCCTTGCTTGTAAGTTCACCTGAAGAGTCCTCGGAGATGACCGGGAGCACACATAGTCAGCTCATCGAGCCCCGTAACATCTTCACAAGCCCTATGTAGCGAATTTCCTGAGCATAAAAATACAAGTGATTTTCCTGCGGAATTTCAACGCCGAGGTGAGATATTTGTAGTGAGCAGACAATGATTGTTTAAAGATCCAGACTGCTATTGCCCATAACAGACGTTGCAGGTTGATTAAAACAGGCCACAGTGGGCGTTGTCAAAAGAGCAAGAATGCATCATTCATGGCAAATCAAATTACCGAAAGCTCAAGAAAGAAGTGGAAGGCTCTGAACAACTCTCTTAAAGGAGCCATGAAGAGAAAACACAAGTTTAGTTCATTCAAAAGATTGCCTCGTTAGAATCATACTGACACCACTTTTAACGTAAACTTCGCTCAAATAAGCTACATAATTAGGAAAAAAAGGGAATGGCCATGCGACCCACTAGCTCATTTCCCGCAACAGAACCTATGATGTCATACCTGACATCTCTGCGATTGGCGGAGGGCGGCAAAAGCAAACGCGAATTAGGCAGAGCTTAGAAGCTTGCCAAATGAGCTATTTGCACTTAAATTAAGGGCACATTCTTTTGAAAACCCTAAGAATGGTGGGACAAACAGTGGAAGTTACAAAAGCACACGTAAGCATAGAAGTACCGATGCCTGTGCGGCTGTTGGTACTGTGCGCACTATGCTTGGTTTAGCTGCACAGGACTACGGGGCTTTGGGGCTGTTTCAGACGACACTGGCCGATTGACGCAAGCGACGATGTCTTACGTGACCGTATTTGTTGAGCGAGCACCATGTTTCACGAAACGATTGTCTTCACGAACAAAACAAGCCAGGTAGAAATACGTTCACAAACAAACCGAAGGCAGAAAACGGCTTTCCACGGTGTGGTGGCGCCATCTAGGTTCACTAACGGTAAACAAGGCCCTGTGATGCCACTGCAGACCACGAAAATACACAATTTAGCGGGAAAATCGAAATTTTAACTTAAATTATTTTATTTCTCAGTGAATAAAGCATCGTTTGCATTCGCACAAGTGCTGGGGGCACTATAAAACATGAAATCTTTCGAATAACGCAAACTCGTGTTTTGGGTTCATGGCTCCTTTAAGGCCGGTGGCACTAAATTTGAAGAATTTGCATCAGGGTTCAACACCGTAGAAGGCGGGATGCGAATTAATCTGGGGTACGTCAACTGCAGTGGTACTCTGGGTGTGTGCCCAAAAGACGAACCCTAATGGTATCTTGTACATCTGAATCAACAGGAATGGATTTATTGCACATTGGGGTTAAAGCCTATATGGCGTATTCTCTGAGAAAACAAGATTAGAGGACTGGGATTTATGGTATTTGAGGGAGATTGGCTAACTTTATTTTTCTGTGATGCCAGGAGGATGTTGCGTTTTATTGCTCTGTACAGAGATAATTATCGGAATGAAGAAGAGCACGTTGCCTGGGACGGTTAAAGATGAGAGAGACCAGGATCAGTGGATGCCATTGTACTTTGTAGTATTAACAGTTCAGTCTGATGTAAAATACAGTTATTCTTAGTTATTCTTTCTTTTTCTGTGGCTTCGGACTCGTTTCTTTCACACCCTTGACCATGCTTTAAACTGCAAGTCCTAAATGCTTTCCCTGCAATGTCCTAAGGAATATACGACCTTTCCACTACCACTGGTGCTGACATGGTATATGTTGCGTGGCTGTGACACGGTGGTAGCCGTTGTTGTCTGGTGCTGTGGTGTCATCGCTGTGCCTGGCTGTTGTGGGGCTGGTGTCATAGTTGTGCTGTGTGTCAGGATTAGGGCTCTTGGTGGCTGCTTTTTCAGTAGTTCTAGCGGCAGGAGGCACAACCTGGATTTGGAAACGTTGCCATGTAGTAGTGGTCAAGGCGGCAGATTGATGGAGCTTTTAAACCGCATGGCTGTTGCCACTGCAAGTGCCAGTGCACATGTTGGCGATGCAATGAAGAAGCTGAAAGGGATATCGGCTTGCTCCCACTCAAGCGCTTGCATGGCATAATTGATGACCTGGCCTCTCACGTACCCCTGGCTTGCTCCTCTAACATCTCAAGCTGCTTTCTCCTGCGTTGTCTTTGTGCTACCCCTCAGCATGCTTGTCCCGCACTTAAATCTTTTTCCTCACCAGTCATTGCATTACCTAATCATAGTCTTTTTTGTGAGCATCAGGGGTCACTGCCTTATTCGCCTTTGCCTCCTGTTTTTTCTTTGTGGTGTTCTGTGGTTAATTCACTTCTTTGCGGCCAATGTAAGTGCTCCACTATCCTCTTTTACACCATTTGCTCATGTACGTTTCATCGCAATCCCTTCGAGGATAGCCTATGAACCAGGACACCGAATGGAGGCATTGTAGCCTTCAATTTACAAATTAGCGTTGAAGGCATGTACTGAATGAAGCCGCAGTGAATCATTCAAGCATAATAATGACAGAAGTAGCAAATCAGCTAGCGGGAAAGTACATTTCTTGTAAATTATCCTGTGCTTCGCAATACAATGCGGACAGTGCCGAGTCATAGTGAACAGGAAAAAAAGACGAATAGAAAAGGATGATAATCATACAAGGACATGTTTCGTAATTGAACACTAATGCATCCTGTGTATATGCTTCTGTGTTCGCTATTTTCTAATGAGGCCATGCTCATGTGGACTAAAATATGGATTCGCTGGGCCCAGCCTACTACTGCGCATAACAGCGCCCAAATCCTGTGATCTCATGTAAACTAAGGGACAATATTGGGTACAGTTTTATGTGATGGTAAACTCTGGTGTTCTGCTGTAGCCATATCGCTTGTATTATCAGATTATCACGGATGAAATGAGCACAGTAATGTTGCCAGTGAGTTTTCATTTGTGTCAAAGCATCCCCCTGACAAAGCAATCTTTCCAATGGATCCTAAACACTTTTTGTTGTCATGTGTGCAACCAAAATAATATTGCAATACACTGACAAGGGAAAAAAAAAGCGAAGGAAAGACAGAATATTGCATGGGCCCCTATCTCAGAGCAACAACGAGACAGCAGGGGAAATGTCGCTTATTGGGGCAGCAACATAATTTCACAAGTTCTTGACCTAGCATGCTGGTTCGGGGTTTACTGAGCCCCCGGTAACGGGTGAGAAAGCGATTGGTTATGAAAAGCTTGTGTATGGGAAGAGAAGAAAGTCATATTTTCTGATTATGTATTTGGATGGTCACTTTATAGGCTCTGGAGCGCTCTGAAAACCGGCTGCGCAGTCGGGTGGTTGAAGTCGGAAACTCGAACTATGGTTGGGTGGTCAACTCAGAGCGTCGTCCTCCGACTCAAAGTTCCTCTGACTGTTCTGACGTAAAATTGGAAGTGCTGCCGAAGTCTGGAAACAGGTTGTCAGATGACACCGGCCACTGCACAGATCACCTGTACAACGCCCAGTTTTTTAGGGTTTGGCAATAACGGAACTGCGTGAACCGTATGTAAATCCCCAAGACTCTATACAGTAAATGAGGTGACAGTGAAAACTACGGAAGTGTGCGATTCGCTATGCTTTACTGTCAGTGTTTGTGCACTGAAATTATGTGTAGCACTCAAGCCACATTTCTTCTATATGAAGTGCTCAGTTTAGTGATTTATTAAAGGTTACTTCTAAATGTTTTAATTTCTCAACCTTACTAAGTGCTATATTTCCCTTGAAGAATTTCAAGTCCTTCTATCAGTTTCTTTTGAAAAAGAAAACTAGGAATTTTGTTTTTTAATGTTTGCAACTACAGTAATCCCTCGTTATAACGAAATCCTTTACTCGAAGTATCACTTTATTTGAAATTTTTTCTGGTCCCAACCCAAACACATGCATTTTAGGCCGCAATACTCGAAGCGCACGAAGAGCTTGTCCCACTTACAGCGAAGTGGTGAGCAGAGGCGTCGCCGAACAGCGGCGACTCAGTGGATATTCAGGCTGTCAACGTGGCTGGTCACCGCGGCTGGTCACCGCAAGCTGGTGTTTCCCTTGCGATTTTGTCGAGCTTGTCATGCTCTATTTTCCCCATCCGACTTTAGACAAATGATCCAAATGCGGGGTAGGGCCCTTGAATTTTGTTCCTAGACATTGGTCAATGGCGTAAACCAGATGGTGCGCGAACACTGACACTCATTCCATAGAATCAGCAGTGTCGTCGACAATGGGGCACCAAAAAACTCTTGTGTCAGCAAACTTAACGGCTGCACAGCTTGGGAAAAAATTGCCCAGTGATCATGCAGAGCCCTTAGTGAAAAACCTGTCGGATTTCATAATTGCGCTGTGTATCCGCAATGAGCGGTTAATCGTTTTTTACCTCAAGAAACACAACCTCAAACTCGAGCTGCTGCGTTTTGGCACTTTCCTGCGCGAAACTCTCGTAACGTTCCGTGACGCCTGCACGCCCCCTATAAAAGTGGCCACTGCCACTGCCACTTTTATGTGCGGCGACCGCAGCGCCATGGAATGCTTCGCCAAATTAGAGCAGGGGTGGCTCACGCCCAGCAAGAACTTGAAACAGCCAAAGCTACCTGCCTTTTTTGCACCTGAATACAGTTTTGCTTCACTGAATACATTGTGCTTTGATTCCCCACAGCTGTGGCACAATTAAAGCTCAAATGCTTTCGCTTTTCTCGAGTTGTCGCTTATATCGAAACACTACTTATAACGAAATTTTTGGCCATCCCTCTGACTTCATTATAATGAGGTATTACTGTAATTTCTTACTGGCACACCACTGTAATTTAAATTTGCTGTAGTTTTGGGCTTCTTTAAAATGTGATGAGAGATGAGTAAAGCTATATCATCACCATAGATAGTGGTGTTATGGTTAGGATTGTATGGTTAAGACCATAATTGGGATTATGGTATGGGACGGGAGTGTCCCTCATTCGTGCTCTTGTTGTCCCATGCATTTTGGCTCTGAACAAGATAATACTTATTTCTCACCACTATTTGAATGTACCTTACCAAGCGACGAGTCAGTGTAGCTGCTATGATAAAGCTTGATGTGGTGACTGTCATGTTTGTTGACTATGAAAAGCTGCATATACTACAGCACGGCACCGTGCAGATAACCGACGTTAAGGTTAACTCTGCGAAACGTCCACATGTGTAGCGCCAAAATACAAGTACATTAAGCACGGACGAAATAGCTATTCTGAATGTTGTGGCTTTGAAAAATTTACACCGTCTTCCCGCGAGGGGAACCATGGGGTAGATGCGACGCATCGGGGGTTGCCGTTGCGTTTCCGTTATGTTAGCGTGTGGATTGTTGTTGTTGTGTGTCCTATTTACGGAGCATGTTCATTCCCGATGTGTCGCATCTACCCCATGGTTCCCCTCGCGGGAAGATGGTGTAAATTTTATTGGGGTGGCCGGTGCTTGTTACAGTTGCGCCAACCATTGCGATATCAGGCCTGTTAGTCTCCATTTCAAATCATTGGCGGTCACCAGAGGATGTCATCGGAGGAGCGCCGGCGGAACGACTGAGGCGGAGCGGCGCAGTTACCCGCGTTATATGTACGGGGAGGGGAATGAGAGAGAGCATCGCAGAGCAGCGCATGCGCATAGTGTGTAACCTGCACCCACGCAGAGCTGGCACGGCGACGGAGCGAGCACGGCCGAGCGCTAACACGCAGATGGCGCTGCGGTGAGAGCGGCGCTAGCGCGCAGCTGGCGCGGCGAGGAGAATGGGGGAGGGATGCGGACGCCACCAGACTACGCCGGAGGGACAAGCGGGTGAAAGTGATGCGTTGCATCTAAAAGATGCAGCTAGTTTAGGAAGCAATGGGGAAACACAATGACCCATTCAGCGCAACCGCCAGCGTTTATTGTCTGTTGCAGCGAACAGCTCTTAGCATGGTAGACTTCGCAAACAAAGCAAAATTAAAGGAATTTGGTTTAGCCCAAAGTTAGTGAGTTTGAACACAGGTGGAAATCAAATTCAGAACTCTGGAATGCCCGTTTAGCACAGATGAAGTGCACCAGTTAGGCACCGTGACTGAAGCCTACTGAGGGTGATCAAACTGAATACGCTGTGAACTTCTACTAAGAAAACGAAGTGTACACGCAGTCAACTGTTCAAAGAGTCATTGTTTGGCACGTCGTTAACAATAAAGTAACAGTAGGGTAGTGCGCCATATAGTGATTGCAACATGTCAGCTCGTGTGGGTTCGGCCAGGAAATATTACAGCTGGCGTCACAGGCGCATGGTCAATTCACTGATTTTAATTGGCCTGTAGCTTAACAGTGCACTTGAAGAAGCACTCAGTGGCGTTCAGTTGAACAATAATTCTTTAAAATTCACTACTCATAACAAACCATTAAGCATCCTCGGAATTCTATTAGGTGTGTGCGCTTGAGGGGGGGGGTAAGGTTCACTGCTTGTTTGCTGCTAGATTTGTGAAGGTTTTGAAGAATGTTTTGCCAGCACAGCGTGCATGTCATCGGTAGCGGAATGGCAAGTAGCTGTGCATGCACTCCCCTTGCCTCCTCCCCCAACAAGTACATGCGTAAATTGGCAAGCGGTGATGGGCGCGTGCTTAGGCGTGAGATACACGAGCAAGAGTCGCGCGGAAAGCCTTTCATGTTGAAAAAGAACTATGGGCTCACGGTGACGTTCAAAGAGGGCAGGTTGCTCTGGTAACTCATAAGGGCACTACCGCCGTTATCAGGTGATGGTGCAGCTTTTTAAAGAGGCATCGGTAATGGCTAGGAGAATAACAGTTGAAAAAGCGGTGTCGGCGGTGGTGAGGCTACGGAGTGGAGTAAACCGGCTACACTGAAATGAAAACTTGGGGTTAGCCATATACGGCTTCGCAATAAAAAAAAGGGGGGGCTGGGGGGGAGTGGAGATGTACATACACTGGGTGCACAAGGTAGTTGAGAGCGCTATTACTTATCATCATTCACACCAGCAGCCTCATTATATATATCTAGGCGTACGGCTTCTTGTTCGTCAACCCTTGTCGTTCATACTGCACAGTTCAAAAATGGAACTATACAAGTTGAAGCAGGAAAGGAAAAACGCCATGCAGTCCTCGTAACCCTGGCTGTGCTCCCCAGCGTCTTGTGAATTGCCACCTTTCTGAAAGTAGCGAAATCTTTCATTTACAAGGTGCGGACAGAGCTGATGTGCTGTGGGGGTGACGTGGCATCTGTGGCAAAAAGGATGAAGCACAGTCAGTGGTCAGACATCGTCATAACCCTTTAATTTCTCCAGTGGTGGTGTTATCCGTTGTCCACAATGAGGCTGATGTCATGCTGCCACAATCTTTTTGCAGGAGTACGCGTTAATGCTGCCGGTTACGTGGATGTGCTTGTCACCGTTGTAAAGCCATGGATAGAGTGTTTTTAAGGGAAGACCATATGCCTTTCAGCAAGATTCAGCTCCTGTCCACACCGCCTGCATCAGCTGGCATGGCTGACAACTTCTGCGACCCCGTCACTTCTAACTTGTGGCCTCCTAGTTCTCCAGAGTTAAATCCACTTGATTACTATGCCTGGGGCGTCGTTGAGGGAGAGGCCAACAAAGGGCCGCATAATACAAAAGACTTGCTGAAGGCTGCCATTTCTCACTCCAAGGCCAACATCTCTAGGGAGCACCTGATCCGTGCGTGTTGCCATTTGTGAAGCCGAATCGGATCGCTTATTGCGGCCGATGGTGTATTCATTCAGTAGTTAAATAAACCATAAGAGAAGTACTTCGCAAAGTTTGGTGAAAATATGTCTGATTTTGCTGGAGATATTCTGTTGTGCCTGACGCCAGTGTTCTGTTCTCAAATACGTCGCGCACCCTGTATATAAAATGTGTATGTTCAAAAGGTTCATACGGCCTCTTTTAGCCTTGTTTCCTGTGAGAGAAGTAAGCAGAGTTTTTGTTCCCAACACTGCCTCATCATGATTTCACCAGAGTCTGAGGAAGTGTGAGAGTTCTAGAGGACCTCCACGTCGTAGTCGCACAAGTGCCTTCGATGCTGTTGCCCGTAGACTGCATATCGCGGGCAGCGGCTTAAAATGTGCCTAAATTTGTCGGTAGTAGAGCACACTGTTGCCAATGGCGACTCTACCTAGCCCAGCTTAAATAAGAAGGTTCGGGTGTAACGTTAAGTCGCAGCCAGTGTAGCACACCTTCAGTGTGCTTGGGCAGACCCCACGGATGCCGGAAATCGCACTTACTCTCTATCACATGGAAAGGCGCATACCTTCTCAGAGGATCCTGCCAAGCTGGCAGCCGGAGTTTCCATCCTAGGTGGAATGCAGCTGCTTTGATATCACCATGTAGGCAAGGGCGACACAGGTTTCTTTAATGAACAAATGTTTATTGTAGCGAAGTTGTGCTCTGCTAAGCGATCAAGGAATACAGCAAAAGCCGTGGTGGAGCAGTCAACAAAGTGACGTAGGTGTCAATGAATAGAATGCTGCAGCGTTTGCCTGTCGTGGGTGTCGCCAGGAGTTTGTCTCGAGGGGGGCAAAAGCGTGTTGAATGGTGAGGTTAGAGGAGGAGGGTGCGGTGGAGGGGGCAAGTTCTGGTGCTGCTTGAGGGGGGAAAGTGCCCCTTTTGCACCCCCCTCCCGATGCCCATGGAAGCATGGTTCAGTGGCCCAGAGGACTCGTGCACCCTAACACCGTCGTCACGATGGCGTGGTTTTACAGCATCGGCCGGTGAATAGCTCCGTATTCCGTGCAGCTGCATGCATGTTTAAACGTTTGTTCAGAAGTTTGTTGTTTACCTTACAATTCCTACTGTGATAAAAGGAACACCCGCTTAATTTAAGGTAAAAATAACTCGTTTTGCAAACGTAATAATCCTTGCTTGATTTCATATGCCTCAGCCAATCGGACAAGTGTGCTGTATAGCAGTCTATCATTAATGCTGAAAAGTACCTCATGAGCAACTCTGCCTCTTTTTGGTTTTCCTGATTATATGGCTCATTTGAAGCTCGTGTTAAATGTGACATAAGCATTATTTCAACTTGGCATTCTTTCGAATGAAGCGGCTAGAATTGTATGTTCTTTTCGTGACCCCTTTTATGTTCCACACAGGCCTGCTGCCTCTCTGCAAATTGAAAAGGTCTGCACATAGTGGCCTACTTAGCTGTCTATGCAAGCAGCACATGCACATTTATAAGGTGCACAGGTATGCTTGTGTATGTCATGCAGGGCACGTGTATGTTCAAATGCGAGTTTTCATGAGGGGGTCTTGCATGAGTACTTGGGTTGACACCAACATTTACGTTGCCTAGAAAGGACAATATGCTGTCCTTCAACAAAGCATCGATATTGATCATGGTCCTATGAAGCACTTGAGAGTTTGGGAAAAAATTGCCGATTAGACCGAAACAGACAAGAATGCTCGACTCGTGGTAGCGTTGTATTCGGTTGCTTCTATACCGCTATGCATCACTGATGCCTTGCTTGCTTCCTGTTATCATAATTTAAACAGTGGCTGCAGCAACTGCTGTTTGCATCATAAATTACTGTGAGGGAAGTAAGGAAGGAAATGCGTTGTGTGATTGGCGATTTCTCGGCAATTAGGTTTGATGAGCGCTTTCTCAGCAATTAAAGCACCGTTCAGCTCTATGTCTGAGCTAAAATTGCTATAGGAAGGTCAATCTTTTCGCATATTGTTGGCCTAGTTGGTGCTGCATCCTTTATGTAGAAAAAACTGCATGGAAAAGTAAAAACTAGGGCGAAGGAGCCCATCTTGTCTCCTTCATCTTAGAGTCAGTCTTTCGTCTGAAACCAACTTGCTGGTTGCCATCAGTGCTTCTCTAAAAAAGAAATCATTGTTTCTTTGGTCAAAACACTTGCTATCTGAAACTTTGAAATCCAACTATGGGGTCCCATGAAGAATCTGAAAATGGCATTTTGCCTGTTCTTGGCTCAAATTACTTGCAAAAATTGCCTTTTTAATTAACATATTTGCTTGATGCCTTTTACTTGTATAAGTGCATTTTCTTGTTTGTGTGTCACGGCACTCTCCTGGCTGTGATTCTACCTGAACGTGCAATTCTAACTGAATGTGCAATTTTTGTTTCAGGAAACTGCGACCACCCTTTTCAAGAGAAGCATTTTAATTCCTTTTCTTGCTGAGGACCAGAGAAAAGTTTGAGAGATTGTATGCTGAAGTGAATGCGCAATGTTCATTTTTCGGGGAATTGCAGCCACCCTTTTCAAAAGAAGCATTTTAATTCCTTTTCATGCTGAGGAGCACAGAAAAATTTTAATTGGGTATACCTATCTGTTAACTTACTAAGCACAGAAATTTTTTTCCAATGTCTGCATTGTTCATGCGCATATGCCTAACCTGATGTTTTGGCAGAATTGTGTATAAGTGAATGCTGCGACATGCCTTATATTGCTGGATTTTGCCTTGTGTCGATGGCCTGCTTTAGTGATTTTTTTAATATTCATGAATTGAGACCTGAAAGCTAGAATTGTGTTAAAGCCGTAGTGGTAAAGGATGTAAGGTGAGTGAACTGGCGAAGTAATTCACCTGCTGTAACCAAAGCTTTGCTTATACACAGTTTTCTGTTTCGTTTTGATGAGGCCAGGTCCTGCTAATGTGGAGGGCCTAACAAGTGCGCAGGGGTGGTGAAAAGGTTGCTACCGTTTTGTGGGATGAACTTAGTACCAATGGCTGCCACAAAAATGGAGGTTTTGTTCTAAAAGTGCTGTTGTTTCTGCTGAGTCTTATCCCTGCTGACGTTCATTGCAATGTGTTTGCTGCATCACAGGTTGCCTTCCTCAATTTTTTAGAGCTACTCAGCTTCTCTAACCATTCAGAGTGATAGGGCAATTTCAAATGTGAATTTTCGGGGAGTTGACAAGTGATGACTTATAAAAAGCACATTTTGTATTCTCAGCAATGGCTTGTTGCTCTCTCCAGCTGTTTCAGAAAGATGGATGCACATTTTTACAAAGTAACAAGGCTTGCAGTGCTGCTGTGATGTGAGAGCACCAAAGAAATGAGCCTTTTAAATCTACTGCAGCCGATTGTGTTGGCATTATCACGCCTCGTAAATTTATTACTGTACTTGCTAATCATGCAGTGATAAACAATTTGCCTCTATTATTCTTTCCTGTTAGGAGCCATAAATATAGTAAAGTTGCGAAAAGAGCTCTTACTACTAATGAACAGTTTTTTCAAGAACTGGCAAAGTTTAGAGAAAAAACTACCAATGTAATATCCGACATTTGTTAGTGTGTTTGAAGTCAAATGTCTATTTTGAGGATGTAAGATGTATTTAGCTTGCAGTGTTGCGTAAAAGGGAAAACTATGTTTCACTGGTGAGGTTTTGAGATAGTTACAATTAAATGAGGCCACTGTCTTGTTTCAGAGAAATGGAAATTTGGAGACCAATAATCGCTTTGTATGTTTGCTCCCACCACCCCTCTTCCTTTATTCATAATATTTATGAGACTTCCTTATTGCAGTTTCACTTCATGAAGTCGCAAGTGATCACGTACAAGAAAGGCTGTATGCTGGTCTGCGTGGAAATTCTGACACCTGGAGCAGGCGTTCTACCATTTGCGATAGAGTCACAGGAACAGGCCTTGGAAGTAACAGGAAAAGTGATGTGGTATTGATTACCACGGAGTGCACTGTCAACATTGAGCCGACTGTCAGCCGGAGTGGCAAAAAGGGTTACGTGTGCCCTTTGTGTGCCTACACTGCCAGTACCAAGCACAATCTAACGAGGCACCTTCGTGTCCACACAAAAGAGAGGCCATTTAGATGCGAAATTTGCTCACATTCATTTACTCAGAAGGAGCATTTAACTAAACATGCTCTCTCTCACACCAATCAAAAACGTTACCAGTGTGAAAAGTGTCCGGATCAGTTCAGTTCCAAGGTCGATTTGGCTCTGCACATGTACTCACACACTGGAGAAAATTGATTCAACTGAAGCGTTTGTTGATGTGCGCTTCCTAAAAGGTCAGGTTTAGCCGGGAACATGCATGCTCACACAGGCAACACTATTTAAACACGAGTATTGCTTTTGCTCACTCAAAAGTCCGACAGCTTAGTGGCCCACAAGCCAGCTTTTGGGGGAAGAGCTCTCACATGCAGCATCTGTTTCTGTGCATTCTCTTCCAGGAAAGCTTAATTCATAATGCAGACTTGTGAGAGCAGGCATGTTTTATTGCAGTACTTGATCCGTGGATTTCAAGTAATCAAATGCTCGCATTAAGCTTTGTTAAACTTGAGAGTGGAGTACTTTGTGCTCTAGCAGTCAAACTTTACTTATGAAGTGTTTAATAAATGTTTGACTTTGCTCTTGCTTGTTATGAAAGAAGCTTTGCACAATAAAATACGAAATTCTCAGAAAATTCTTCTGCTTCTTACAGGCACAATATGCCGAGCTCTTATTTGTGCGCGTGTGCATGGATTTTCATTTTGTAGCACAACCTACTTATGGGAAAGTTTGTTATTTACCGAAGCACGAAGCTTCGTCAGCATGCGTAGGACTGCAAACCACGAGAAATTTGCTTTGTACAAATTTCCCTGTAACCCCTTTGAACTGTTGGGCTGAAATCAGCGAGTATAAGCATAATGAACAGAAAGACTATTTCGTATCAGCAGGATCATGATGTGAGCAGAACTACACAAAAGCATGTTGTCATTTACCGCTTCAAAAACGTTACCTGTCACAGCAATACAAGCTGTCGTTAAGCCAGCACCAACCACAGTACAAGTGGCTGACGTGTTGCAGATCTCCAGTAATAGTCGCCTGAGGGTCTGGCTCTTACAAAAAAACTGCTAATCATCTCACAACAAAATCTATGCCCTGCTGAGCCATATGAACCTCCTACTGCCTGAATGCATTCTTGTGTTGAACTTCACCACAATTTTAACAAACGCACACACTCCAGAAGCATAGACATCAATCTGGTCACCCCACGCTTCTGTAGGAAAAGAAAAAAAATCAATGACTTAGCGTTCTCCTTTGTAAGATGTCACTTCAGCCACGGCTGTGCCAAGAATTTGGAGCGCTGTAGTGATAGGTTTATTGCACTTGTTTTAGTACTTACAACTGCTGCATCCTCATAGGCAGAGTCTGCCACATCACATGGTGCTTGTTGGATGTTTCCGAAGGTGGCACCAGCTTGTGTGAACGGTTACGACGTGACAAGAAAGGCAATGTTAAAGCTTCTTGCAGCTTTCCTTGCTGTCAATATAAGGTGGTCTAAGCCACGCAGCCTGCATTTGGGGATACGCGGATGGTCCAGTGCAGAATTTTATTTACGACACTGCGCACACATCATCACCTCTGGATTAGGGCAGGTGTTCCTGCCGTGTCCCAGGTCGCAACAAAGCGAGTAGCACTGCAGTTTGTCAATGTAGTTTACATGGAGTGAATAGGCTGTAAGGCTGGTTGTGAAAAGGATGTGCAGTTTTTAAAAAGTCACTTCTACAGCTTCTGGGCTCCCAGGCGGGCATGCTTGTATTACTTCGTGTATGGAAGACAAGGATGTGGTATAGCTGTTTTGTGATGGTACCCTAATGTAGGCGATTAACTATAGACCTCATGCAAAAACTGGCGCCCTCTTGTGGGAACCGCATGCGCTTCCGCCATGTTGGGGGATTCCCGGATCTCCGGATACCGCAGTATACATGATAGCCCGGGGTTAGCGACGCGCACGTTGGCATTTATCGTTGTCCAAGATGCCTAAATACTGCCGTGTAACTTACTGTGCACAAAGATGATACGAGGACGTCCACGGAAATAGCATAAACATCTTTTTTTTATTTCTCAACGGAAGCATGATTCGAGCCCTGCGTGAAGTCGCTTGCGGGTGTCGAATTTCCTTCACGCAGTAATATAGCTAGATCGCATGCATAGTCACGAAACGAATAATATGTGCACGACTAAAAAGGTCCCAAAGTGAGCTATTTTCTAGCCCTGTATTTGCCGCCGAGCACTCCTGCCTTCTGGTAGTTAAGGCGCACTCCATCGGTCAGCTCGTAATTTATCGTGTGGGATGAGTTTTGAGTCTGCCGTTCGTGCTTTGCGTGCCCGTGTTTTCTTTTTATTCTGGACGGTCGGTGGGCTTTTATGGAAGTACTACGCATTCTTTCGTTTGCCAAACGTTACAGGAAATAAGGGATCCGCGAGAGTTGCAACCTTCACGTAGCGCCATGAGTAGCGCAAGTAACGTATGTAGTAACCCGTGTATTGGTCATTTACCACTCATCGCCTGCTGTTCGACCGTAGCCTATATTCCCAAGATGAAATTTTTCGAGTGGAATTTTCTAAGCGGTAGTGTGCACCAGTTTTGTTGTCCAGGGCACGAGCAGGGGACGCTCAGCGGTCGCCACGAGGCACGCTCTTACGAGCGCTCGGAATTTTCTCGCTCTTTAAGGTTTTTGCAATTTTTTTTTTGCCAAAGCCTTTGCGTGTGCTGGGGAGTCAGACGCTCGGCGGTCACCGTGAGGCACGCGCTCACCAGCGCTTGGCAATTTATTGGTAATATATTGGCAATGTTTAACGCGTTGCATGCCACACGCGTTATGCGCTACACATTACGGCCAGCTACAACAGCTCCACTGTTAAAAAATGCCAGGTATGCAATTTATTAACTTTTTTGTTTGTTTAGCAGGTTTCCTCTGCGTCCCAGAGGATCCTTAGCGCATAGCTATATCGCGGAGTGCCCCCCCTCCATTTCAACCTCGGCAGCCCGCATCGGCTCAAAGCGTTTCAGGAATGACCTCCTGAGAAACCCGCAGGATGCAAACTAACATGGATGTATTTTTAATATTTGCGTTATCAAAGCCCCCCCTCCTTAAAAAAAGAGAAAAAACGAACGTGACAGCGTCCAGAAGCTTCCCCTGCCGGTGCCTCCGTTTTTCGATGCATAATGCGTATTTACAAAGTTGCTCGCAAATGTGGGCAACAGAGAAAGGTCCACAGATCACTCGTCACTCATTTTGCTGCGCTTAGATCTGAATATAAAAGAATCGCCAAGCCCAGAAAGCCTCTCACACGCTTCGTCCCACGCAGTCCCGCGACCGCCATCCCCCAACATGGCGTCACGTGCTAGTTTCGTTTTTCTTCCGGTAGATGGTGGCACTTTTGCATAAGGTCTATTCCATGTGCCGTCCCCAGGATCAGTTTGAGGAAGAGCAGTATTTCATAAATTGTTGGACCAAGAACATTTCAGGCTTCTTCACTCTTCAGGGTGCTCATGGCTGTAAGCAACTTGTACTCAAGGTCCCGACAACTAAGTACTTTTCCAGTTATCTGCCTAGAGCTCTTTTCAAAATCTCAGTGGCAAGCCACCACCCCCTACAAGGCAGCTAACTCCGAAATCCAAGGTAATTCGAGGTACTAATCTTGTGAAGAGAAATGTCACTGCTTTTGATCTGTAGGGCAAATTTAGGCAACCTCATGGTTACGGTATAACAAACTTTTCTTTGAGGTCAGCCTAACCAATGCCTTCTGCACGCATTGTAGGTCCAACTTCCCACCAAAACCCAATATGCACTAGGTGTGGGTCAGAGTCGAGACCATCTACGGTCAAGACTGATGTGCCGGCTTTTTTAGTGATGCTTTGAAATAACCACAGACGTATGTCTTGTTAAAGAGACTGCGGCCCTAAAGCAAACATCTCCCTAACCACCCTGACTTGTGGAAAGGTGCCTAGTAGAGGCTAGTGTCATTGTTAATTGGTTGCCGAGTTTGCAACTGTAGGGCAGCACTCCAATTGCATCTAACGGCTGCAAGGACAGTATGTGATACTACGAATTATGCTTCTATATTGCTCTGACATGCAGCAATCCACCACCAGTAAGCAGCGATAAATATGCTGCATTCCATCTGTCTTCATGTTTCAGTCATGGAAGTTCAGGGGCCATAAAGTAGTGATCATTCACTGTTGCTGCTGACTAAAAAATCTGAAAATGGAACCAAATTACAGTAAATTTTTTGTGCGGGCAAATTTCTGTTTGCATGCATAAGAAATTCCATTTCAACCCTGACACAGTATCACTTGCGAGACATGCGCAAAAACTGATGCCGTCTTGCCTGTGCTGTGTCAAAGCCATGTCACCCGATTTCAGCGAATCATGATGTGCTCAAAACGGGCAGTTTGAATCGGGCATTGAATGGACAAAACTGAGAATCCTGGTCCAAGTGCTGCATGACAAATAGCAGAGCCTATGAAATGACATAACTTTTCAATGAAACAAATCATTTCTGTAACAGGTGCCTTCAGTGAAGTTCTCAAAGTTTCGTTAAAATATTTTTCCGAGAAATAATTTTTGGAGGAGGCATTAATGAACGGTTGAAAAATTTGTTAGTTCTAACCTCGCACAATAGTTTTACAAAATGATTTTGTTATACCGGCAGCTTTAAGCCAAGAACCGCTGTCTAAACTTTCATTGTTAGTGCAAATTGCAAATTTTTTATAACTGTTCTTTCGTAACAGCAGTTTGATTGCTGCAAGATTAAGAGCAATGCTCGGACACAGCCAATGCTGCTGACGTAGACAATATGCACAGCAGTTTTCTCACCTTCCAGTAACATTTTTTTTGCACAGTTACCACAGTTCAAAACTAAAACAACAAAGTGTAGCTCGGTAACATTTTTTATTGCAGTTATCACAGTTCAAAACCAAAACAACGAAGTGTCGCTCTGGGTTTGTACCTGCCTCCAGGACAAAGAAATTTCAAGTCTGGTCAATTTAAAAGCCATCAGATGAAAACTTTTCTGTCGACCAAAATAAAAATGCAATGACCATTAAGAAACTAAACAGGCATCCTGGTAAGCTTCCAAAGAACTATATTGCTGCATCGAGTGCTCACAATGCAGTCACAGTCTGTCCCTAACCCGGACCATACCGTTTTTCAATGTCAGAAATTTTTAGGTACTTTGTGATGGCAAGCCAGCAGTCATCATTGAGCTGGTCTATTTGTGTGCCTTCTCCTGCATGACACTCGACCTTACAACAGACCACTTGGTTGATGAACAAGTAATTCCACCCAATAAACCGAACGGCTGAGCTCACAGCAGCATGTGCCTCTGCTTCGGTCATGCTGGCAGCATTCATCAGGCATGTGAGCAACTGTGGTTTGAACTTAAAGTGCTCAAATGCCTCAGCGCACACCTTATCGGTGTTCTGCCTCATCACGAAACGTGCTGCTTGACGAAGGCGCGCAAAATTTCGCTGCTGAGCTTCTTCCACTGTTGCAAAGCTGTCATCATGGCAGACAGAAAAGGGGAAGCAGAACGTGATAAACTGGTTTTCAACCAACGCTGATGAAATGATGTCTTTGCATGCGGGTGTCACTTCAACCTTGCTGTACAATTGAAGCCTCCAGATAGATTCATTTGACGAAATCAAAGAAGCAATCATCATCGCTGACAACTCGTCCACACTGCTGCAATGAGCTTCCAGTTGAGCTACAGATTTGTTGAAATGGAGACTAGCTGCAGCAGTTCCAACAAAGTGCTCACAGTTAGTGTCTTCATGCAGGATAACGTGCTCCAGCGACTTGTTTTGGCACAATGCATCAAACAGACTATCTACACGGGTGGTGCTAGTGTTGCGGAAGTGGACTTTCAGTTCCTTCAGGCAAACACTCGAGGCCACTGCATTGCAAACGCAGAGAAGGCTTCCCTCGTAAAAGCCCCGGTGTCAAGGCCCAGCTGTGTGGGGCACACGGAGAGCTCGAGCAGAGCAGCAGACAAGCCTGGAGCATCCCAATGGTTCCAAAACATCTGTAGGCGTCCATAGCACTGAGTCTTGGCCAGTTCTGCCGACAGCGCTCTCCTGCAAAAAACCACAGATGAGGCCAAACTCAGATAAAGCTGTGTTCACGGTCATTAAGACATGGATTGAGTCATTACGGCACAAGGGGTCAGGAAGCCAAAGGCTGCAGCTTAGTATGGAGGAGTCCATGCTGCCAGTGGCTCAGTGAGACTGCAGTCTCACCCAAAAACCAGTCAAGCAGTTAATCACACAAAGGCCCACAACAGGAGGCAATCCCTTTGCGTAAATGCTGTGTTTTTTTTTTGCAAAAAAATCTAAGCCGGCAACAAGAACATAGTACACATAAATGAAGTTATTCAACGTTTTTTCTGTTTCGTTGATATGCTTCTATTCATTGTCACAACACGTAGAGAAAACAGTTGCACCTGAAGAAATACTGAAGTCAAAATACAGGTTGCTCTAGATTGATAGATTAGCTCACCGAGAACACGAGTATACCACTCTTACACGTAGGTATTTTTAAAATGAGGTAGAAAATAGTGAAAACGCAAATGCAGGTATCACTGCCACTGGTTATACTGCACAAGTGGCACAAATTGCTGAAATCGTCTGGCGTGCGCAACGTTTTTCCTGGCTGTTGCTGGATGGCGGCGCTACTCGCCCATACTTCGAGCGGCGGTACTGCTTTTTGAGGAAATGTGCAAGCTATGAACGAACAGTTAGTTCATTGCCAACATTCACAGGGCCTCAAAATGACGATGTTTTAGGGGCGAAGCTCCTCTTGCTCGGGCCCTGTCCTGGTCGTACACGGCACATTGATGATGATTGTGGCAGGATCCCCCTAGGGATTGGCCAACCAAAGATTGACCGAAGAGGTCATAACGTTCAACGCGTTCCTTGCTACCCAACAAGGAGGAGAGGAAGAAGAGGTTGTCGTTCGTCGCCTGCGAGCTCAAGACCTTTGCTCGGGCCCTGTCCCGTCCCTCGTTGCTGCCATACACGGCGGAATGATGATGATTGTGGCAGGATCCCCCTAGGGACTGGCCAACCAAAGATTGGCCGAAGAGGTCAAAACGTTCAACGCGTTCGTTGCTGCCCAACAAGGAGGAGAGGAAGAAGAAGAGGTGGTTGTTCGTCGCCTGCGAGCTGAAGACACAAGACGCTCTGCAGAAGGCGACGGCCAAGGTGGCTAAAATGTCACACCGAATTCGCCAACTTACCCACGGAGATTCTCATCATCCCAAACAAGCCCTACATAATCACCACAAACATTGACGTCGTCGGCGGGCTTGTCAACGGAGCGGTGGAAAGCTTGACGTGTCGAGTCTTTATATGATGTGTGGGCGAATGTTTCACGGTTTTAACGATAAGCATTTTAGCTTCGCCCTGCTCATCATAATTCACTTCGTGGAGATGGCGGGATTTTTTCTTCAACAAAGCGCAAATACTGATCGTGGGTCCCATGAAGGAAAATTTTGCTTAGTGGTTCGGAGCTGCGAAAAAGTGGAATTTGAGGAAAGCACGACTGATTTGATCAAAGTGGACCAAGCCACTCGATACGTGGTAGCAGCTGCAATCGCTGTTTGCATCATTATTTGAACAGCGTGTTATTAGCGATTTCTCAGCAATTAAGGCACCTTTTGGCACTGAATAAAAGCTAAAACGGCTAGTGGGAAGGTCCACACTTTTGTTTGAAACCAGGTTGCGTGTTGCCTTCAGTGTCCCTTTAATCCCCTGCCCAAATTTTTCGTGTGCAGGGTGTCTGTGTCAAAGCCTCCGCAAACCCTTTGCAGCCTCTGCATTGTGGAAGTGTCAAGCTTGCAAGTCCTCCTGCAAGTGTCCTCATAAACTCAGGGTTAGGTGAGTGGACCACTTATGCCCACTCACATAACAGACCAATTCAAGTACTGTATACCGTGTAGGCCACTTATGCCCACTCACGTAACAGACCAAACCAAGTACTGTATACCATGCCATCACTCAGTTTGTTGATGGTAGGGTTCACCCTGAAACAAATTAGCATAAATTTCCCAAGAACAGTGTGGGGACCAAACCCCTCCACCTAACCCCTATGCACCTAACCTCTCCAGGGGTTAGGTGCATAGTGTAGCTATGTTTTGTATTGTGGTAGTCCACGTAATTAACCCCTGTACTATGAAAGTTATCGCTTCCCTGAGGAGTGACAGATGTACACGCACGGCGAAGCCGTGGCTCGCTCTCGAACCCGTTGTGGGCAGTTTCTTGGCAGTGCGGTACTGCGCGAGAGCAGGGAGAATAACGACGGAGCATTATTCTATTCCTTTAATGCAAGGAGATGCCCACAACAGCAAGGTTGTTAGAAAGGTGCCATATTTTTTGCTTTGTGTTGATCCTATTGTCTCCTGTAGCTACGAGTTGCATTTTCATATGCTTTTCTATTCATTACCAATACCCACTATGTTCTTTAGGTAATTAGAAAGTATAACAACAGAACAATCAAAAAGGGGGTTTGAATCAGAGAAATTTGCGCTAGTCAGAACACCATATGCGCACGATTCTAATGCACATCTTTATTTGCTAAAAGTTACCTTAAAATTTGTGTGCGCATTACAATCGGGCTTGAAGCCAAAACTGGCTTCAAAGCGACAAGCAGCATTTCCATGTATACGAACGCCCCCAAAAGTGCAAATAAATCCAATCAAAACAAACTTTCTTCCGAAATTTCTTGAGTAAACTTTCCTGCACGTTACAATCAGGGGAGCGCTATAATCGTGCAGATACGGTATTGAGCACAAGAAAGGACCAAATAAGCAATGGGCAACACGAATGCTGTGTGTGGCATCGCAGAACAGTTCATGCAGACACGTGCATCTGCAGCATTCGTGGCATCAATCTCTTACTCATCATGTCCCCTTCCTTTTTACTGGCATGCAAGCTAATTTGGTTTTAACACGCCAGTAGTCCCGAGTGCACAACCTGGACAATGTGAAGCATCGTAATAGACTGCCATTGGTTCATTGAACAGGCACAAGAGTTTCGAACGAATGCTTGTACCTTTGTAAAAAAAAAACGCATAACGAACTAGCAACGGCATGACTCAATGGGGAAGTCGCTGAACCACCGCTGCAGACGTAACTGAAACACATGCTAGCACTCAACGTGAAAAAGAAAAAAAAATGCAAGAATTACTACCTTCGTTTCTCTCTTTACACAAACTCCATTTTATGCAGTCTGTATACACAATGAGTTGCCATTAGTTCAGCCGCAACAAACCATTTTGCAGCCAGATTTTCTATGTATGTATTGGGATGTGAAGCGGTGCATCAAGGCTGCACTAATGTGTCCCATTTGAACAGACATTTCTCACAATTTCAACCTCTTTCAACAGCTCAGGACGAATGGAAAAAGCCTCTCATATTAATCAAAATACTGCATGATCCTTCAGCTAACCCGATGTCTCGTCCCACCAACTATCACTGGTTCAGTCTTAACGCCACTCCAGATTACTCAGGGTTGCATTGAGCCAGAGTGCAATATTGCTAGCAATAGTGCACTTTCCTATTGTGGAACACCATGCCCAGGTACTGCAATGAAGAAATCTTGGGGTGCAAGAGGAAGTTCTGCCACGAATTAAGATGTGCTTGTTTTTCCCCATTTTTTAAGACAGCAACATGAACTTGGAGTTGCTAATTCTCAAAGGTGAAGTTACAGCAACCTGATGTGAAAGTTCACTGCAGATATCAAGGACAATGAGTTTTCTTCAAGCCTGAACAGCAAAATTAGCTGAAAAATCTTTTTTTGCATGGAACATCACTGCATGCTGTTTCTGGAAGGGGCCACAAATTTTTGTGGAAGCTAGGCAAGTAAGTCTGTTTTGACTATTTTAGCATACGTCTTCATGATTACCTTTCACTACTCACCAAACGATTTCTAATGAATAAAATTGGTCCTTGACGTAGAAATTTATAATTTTGCCTTTTCTATGTCTCACATTATCCTACACGTCACATTACATTACCTTATCAAGGTAATATAGATTGTGAAGTTTGATGCTGTTTGTGGGAAAATTGCCACTAAGTACTGCACAAAATTTTAGAACAAAGTCTTTTAGCGCAAACAAAGAAATGCTAACTAAAAAAACTTCCATTGCACTTTTAAAATTTTAACAAAATATGTTTCATTCTTACCTCTCAGTGAAGTTCCCCTCATGGTAGCCAACCTTAAGTGAAGACAGCGTTCTATTGATGCCCAACACAGAGCAGAATGCTTCCAGTGCACAGAAGCTCAGTGTACTGTAATACAGGTCGATGCATTCTAGGGTAGTGTTCTGCTGTAGTCCCTCAGACACAGGTCCTGCGAAGTCGTAATTAATGTCAAAGTCCTCGAGTATTAGCGAGCGAAGCCCAGTATTCTTTGTCAGCATTGACTTCAGTGCTGTTCCAACTCTGTGGTCATGCTCTGTGGAGTCAGTCATGTAAGTAGTACTGATTGTAAGGCACCTAAGCACATTGTTGGTTTCGAGAATGTTCAAAATGCCAACAATAAGATGCTGCTGCGTGCGGTAAGCAAGCTCTGTGAGGGTACTGTTCCGACTCAGTAAGTCACCCACTGCAGTCAGTATTTCCTCGTTGTTCTTCTCGTAATTTATCTCCTCGTCATCAGGCACGCCATCACTTTTCTGTTCTATCACACTCAGCTTCTCCAATGTCTCCGTTGTCCTCAGAAGCATTGCAAAGTCCTTGGCGCCAGCTAAGCCCAGGTTGGCATAGAACGTCAGCTCTCTCAGCTTTCCACATTTTGAGATGCCACTCATCAAGATGTCAGCACTGCTGCCAGGAATGCTGGTAACAGACAGACAAAATGCCTTCATCGAGTCAGCATTGGCCAAAAGCAGCTGGGCCACCTTCGAGGCAAGGCTGTTGCTCACCATAACCTCATCAAGTCTAAGCTCCTCCAACTGTTCTATGGGACCCAAGGCATCGAGAAGCAGAGACCAGTCAAACGATGCATCCCCATCAATTGAAATGCGACGCAGATGAGATGGTGACCTGGCGACAGAGTCAGGGATGGAGACCGCTCTGAAACACTGGAAGTTTTGGTTCAGGTTGACTTCCACAACACAGTGGTGTTTTTTCGGTAGCCACACAGTGAAGAATGTGGTGTCGTAAGGAGTGTCTAGCTCCTCGAATTCAGCCGTGACCTTGTAATCTCGAGTACGAAGGTTCAGCACGCCGTGCCAGGTATTATAAAGGTGGAGTTTCAGGGGCTGCAAGACTCTGTTCCATGCTTCGAGGTCGTCGCAGAGCCAACAGCTGTCTTCTGAAGTAGGCACTGAGCACTCGCGCACAAGGTCCAGTGCTGCCAGCTTTTCCCTCCAGCACTCCACGTTCATCTTGGATGCCCACGGCAAACTTCAGAGAGTCTCTGGGATGCAAAAATATTTAGGCAAATCAGTACAACCGAAGTCAGTGTGCACTGCAAGGACAAAAACAAGGAGGGCTTCCTGCCGTTCGGTGCTACAGAAGCAACCGTGAAAAGCAGATCCATTCATATTGGCAATTAGCGTGACAACGGGCAACATAGAAAAAGTTAGCTATGATTGATATATCGTATCCCAGCGACGCATACAAGACAAGCCATCAAAAGCTGTCTATTGTGATTGCCCAGAACACCTGGACCTTTGTGCTCGAACTGTTGTGTCTTAAAAATCTGTGATCAGGCAAACCGCTATGTCACCATGAAGAAGCAGAGGCAAACAGTGATCCACATGAAAGGCCAAGCAATAGACCAAAACATTCGTAGGCACACATATAAAAATATTAAAGCCCTGCCATGCAATAGATAAGATGTGACATTCACCACTGAACAATTACTGACTACGCCAACAACACGTCCGTTATTTCTTCCAGAAAATTCACTAGTACATAATTACAATTCCTAGCTTGTCCTCCCTAGTAGACCTGCTGTAGTTTGCAACAACTTTTTCTACTTTTTCAGTAAAATGCCAAGACACCAATTTCTGGGAGATCATTAAATTATCACCGATCTGGCATAGCCTCCTTTATCCATAAAAAAGGGGGCTTTGGCTTTACCAGCAGTTCGGGTGTGGCTGTAGCGAGAATGTGCAGTTTTCTCGTGCCCCGCGCTGGATACAGTACTAGACAGACCCCCCCCCGCAGTGGCTCCTGCTCCGACATCGAACTAATAATGTGACTTCCTGTGAAGTCACTAAATATACATCATATTTAATTATTTGATCCATAGATGCTTTCACATTCCAGGCACATCTTAAGATTCTCTTTGACACTGATTATTGAGCCTGCAGGAAACCCATGGGTTTTCATATGCTGGAGTGCATGTATTAGGACACGATGGGCAGCCATGTGTATACCCCTCCTGTTACCGTCCGTACAGCTTCTTTTCTGACCCAATTGTCTGGGTGTCCTTAATTAAGTCCCTCGCATGAAGGGACTCAGTAAAGTCAGGCCAACATAGCATATACCACAGGATATACAGCGAGACGTGAAAGTTGTGGCAGTGCAGTAGCTATGACATGAAGCACCTAGCTGGCGCACCTTTTAAGGACCCAGGTCCTAATTTGTCATAGAATCATGTATGTGCCAATGTGAGGAGCTGAATGCATGACGGAAACTACCCAGCCACGTTCTGGGCCATCAAATATGAGAGACGGCCACCGGTCTGACTCTTTCGGCATCCTTTGTGCCGCAGATGTATTTTTGCCACATTTTATTATAGTGAATTTATTTATTGCCACTACAGCTGCAATGCTTTCTCCATGAAAATCTTTTCAAGCGCTAAATATCACACATTTATGATGCTTGTGGCGCATGCTCACAAAACCTCTCCTGGGTGTAACGCAAATTTTAAGCGACAATTTCGTCCACCTGAAAATAAGAAATACTCAATTTCGATAGTCTTCCTTGCTAATATTCCTGAAGGGGGGAGATCTAGTTTAGTGGGTTGATCTTTTGGTGTTGCTAAGGTGTCTTCATTTGGAGAACACTCCGTGGTTTCAGGCCATCCATTTAAGCATTCTGAAACTTGCCGTAGTGCAAACTATTGATAGCAGATGCCGCCTTGTTGACATGCCTCAGCAGGTTCACATAATTATGCTCGGACTGTGTCCTTTCTTGCATGAAACATGGGTTGTTCGAACGAGGCCAGTTGGCTGTGCAATGTCATCTTACATACGCTTAAATTGTATGTAGGTACCATCGGCGTACATCAGGCGGGCGGTCACAGGTCAACATTATTCGAGAGCGGCTATTTTGCTACCGTCTGGAAAGGCTGGCTTTGTCCCCATGATACTTAAACACAAGCAACATTCTCACGTTTTCTTATAGTGCCTCTAACATTACGAACGCTGCTTTATCTACGTTATCGGCCTGAGAAAATTGGGGCACCGTCCCAGCAGTGGCTGCTGCAGGAGCATCGGCTGCTACCGCAAGAACAAAAATGGTTTTGTTTAGTAAACTTCTAGCAATTGAATAGATATTTAATTTTTATTGCAAATAAACAAAAATATCGGAGTAAAGTAGAAGTCTCGGCCTGTTGGTGTCCTTGTCTTGCCTCTCCTCTTGTGTAGCGTGTTTCCACTGCTTTTTCCCCAACAAAAATATGTATTTCGTACTACACCACTACACGAAATAATCACAATTATTATTACATCACTACGACGTCACGCAGGGCAGGAGCCACTGGGGGTGGGGTGGGGGACCTGTCTCTTACCCCGCGCGGGGCACGGGTCGCTGCCAAAATTAATACACTACCGCCGAGGCCTTTTTGTTGCTGGAGCGGCAACAGACTACCGAAAGGAGCCCCGACTTAAGTGCATTCAGTTTTCCGCCTGTCGCTGTCATCGACACTGCCGGTTTACTTTTTCGCGACCTCTTTAGCACGTACTTCTTGCCACAGTGCCTTTTCAGTGCACGATCCAAAAATACTAGCACACGAGAAAATTAATTGGCTGATTGTGGGGTTTAACGGGCCGACGCTACACAGGCGATGAGGCGCGCCGTAGTGGAGGGCTCCGGATTAATTTTGACCACCTGGGGATCTTCGACGTGCGCCGAAATTTCGCACACACGCGCATTTTTGCTTTTCGCGTCCAGCAGAAACGCTACATATGAGAAAAGAATAAACTTTGCTTTTAAGCCGTTACCAGAGGTTATCGGCACTAACACATGCCAGCTGTGCGTGTGCGGCCAAGACAGCGCAACTCGAACATGAAGCAAAAGAATTCGACACACACCAGCGCTGTGTGTCAAGTCTTTGGTCATCTGCCAACTGCGATGTCTTTTCTTCTTGATCATGCTTAACCAACAGTTGGCAAGGTCCGAGGACCTTGCCCAGCAGTCTGTTAATCCGGGTATACCTTTACTGTTTCTGCATTTTGCAGTGCCGTTGAGGTTCAATGCTCACCCTACAGAGCACACTGCCGCCACGAAGCTTGTTGTTTGCACATGTACACGCCGCGGTGGCTCAAGGTGGTGTTGCTCGGTGGCTATGGTCGTTGTGCTTCCGAGCACAAAGACGCGGGTCGCCGCCCGGCCGCTTTTCTGACGGAGGCGAAAAGCAAAAACGCCCGTGTGTTCAAGATTTCGGCGCACGTCAAAGATCCCCAGGTGGTCAAAAATAATCCGGAGCCCTCCAATACGGCGCGCCTCATCGCCTGTGAAGCGTCGGCGCGTTAAACCCCACAGATCGTCAAAACGCGTGCATTGAACGCACGTGCGCAGGGAGGAGTTAGTTACCGGAGGAAAGATTGGGTACTTACCGCTCACAGTGGCATTGAGTGGTCACTTCACTATGCGCATGGCGAGCTGAGAAACTGTTATTACTGATCCAAAACTTGGCCCACGCATGCAGCGCGCGAACACACAACACGGATCAGGGACGACTCCACGAAGGCACAGAACAGGGACAAATATGACCGCCACCACCCGAAATTCCCTTTGTAGCGGGCGATAACCTGAACAAAAAAAAACTAACAATATGAAACCCTTAAAATAACAAGACAGAACACAAATTCATTTAAATGTAAAGAATTTTTTGTCTTCTCAAACGACTAATCATTAGCACACTATGGTGCTGCCACTCAGTCCAGTGCACGCTCAGTGCAGCTAGAGTGCACTAGAATAGTCTAGTGCAGCTCTATGGGGCATTGGCGGCATTGGCGCTTTTTACCACTTCTATGGGGCAACTCGAACACACTCTAAATCAACCGAAGGAGTGCGCCTCTGTACCGTCGTCGACCTCTTGACCAAAACAACAATCGTCGCTTGCATTTTCCCGTGTGCCTGTCTAGTTTTTGTGTTCATTGGATACAGATTTATGCTGCTGAAATGGAAGGCGATAAAAACGAAGAGACCCGCAACTGTTCTACTCTTAAAACAAGGTCTGGTACTCAGCAGCATTGAGCAAGCCAACGTTACTAGATCATTGGTGCAAGCACAGAGTAGAGCAAAACGTTGGAGTAGAGGTCCGCAGCGCTGCCTTGGTGCGCGGTGCCTGTGGAAACATGTTGGGAGCATGAAACTTTCATTTTCATGTTTCCGGCAATGAGGCTCGCGAAGAGTTGAAGTACTGCGAAGGATACACGCCCCAACTGTGAATGAAGGGCAACATACGCCGTTCGATGAACTCTGGGTCGATCACACCAACAGGCGTGAGTCGTCTGCTAGGCCGTTTCCGCTTAAAGAATTTTATCCTTCAAAAGCATAATAGAATAAAACCTTTTTCTTTCTTTATATGCAAAATTTTTTAGTCGCGATGCTTTTTTTACGGTTTTTTTGTTTCTGTGGGAAGTGCATCCTGCTCTATGCTGCTGTAGCTGCTGTAGTTATCTAGCCATACTACTGACTAAACGCGGTGTTCATAGAGTTTCTTACAATATAACTATGGCGGTGTTTACCATCTCTCTACATTTCTCTGCGCTCATCAATATCATCATCTGAAGAACCCGAAACTCTTTCTTCGCGCCTTCGCAGGGTGTTTGTTGGTGTGGCAGCGGAGGCAGTGTTTATCGTGCTCTTCGAAGGCTGACACCAAAACGGATATGTCACGGCAGCCACTTCTCATCCAACTATTCCCATTGTGTGGAAGCAACTGCAGCGAAGGTACTGTCCGAGACTTGCTTCGTTCCGTACCCTTTGGCCGATCCGGAGCAGTGACGATCAAACGAGGCTGCACCGAAAGCAAAGCTTCGCGAACAGAGTTGTAATGAATTACGCAACACAGACAAGCGCAGGTTTGACAGGCACGACGGTACTGCCAGCTTTACGTGCAGTACGCGTTGTTTCAGTTAACTGTCTGATGTACGCGTACGATTGTGCGCAGCTTCAGTTGGCTGTCTGATGTAGTACGCGTACGATTGTGCGTACTAGCGGCGTTTTGAACATGTCACTCGTGGCCCCTGGCACTTTGACTGTGCCTGCACGCTCGGGGTTCGTGAGACGTCGAAGCCCCATCAAAGGCATCGCGCAGGCTTCAAGATTCAGGACGGCTGAAGTTTCACATTGCCGTTGTTATCGTGGCACATCGGCCTTCTGTTGTCTGCTAGTAGCAGTCTGAGGCAGCATCTCCCTTCGATATATCGTAAAACCTTTGCATGAAGAATCGTAAATATACCGCGAACAAGTCAACCACAGTTATGTTTACGCTATGATCAGTTCACTATTGAGCGGCTGGTGTTTGTATTTGTCAGACAGATCAAAACCGTTCAGAATAACCCCATTAGAAGTGTGCAGTGATGTAATTACGGCGCGAAAGCCCTGCTACGTCTTGGTAATCTGCGCCAAATTCGCGCCAAATCATTGTTTTTATCATTTTCAGACACGCAACCTAACAGCCTGAACTAGTAACACTTTGCAGGCAAGGGTGACAGTTCGCCATGTGCACTCGAAGCCCGCGCTCTTCCATAACGGGTGTACAAAGGAATAAAAGCATGTTTGAGAAGTTAGTGCGAAACACGCACACTTGGGGTGAAGGGAACATACGATGCAAGACGCCGAGCTGTCTCCTTGCTTTTTGTTCTTGGTTGGCCTGTTTCCCATGCTAGCTCAGAGAAATACAGCAAAATGCAGTATGTTGTGAAGGCATGCTGTTGCCAAAACACCGTTTCAGAGTATGCCCGGGGATATCTGCCTGGTACCCTTCGACGCCACTGGGCTGCGCTTATGGACGTTGGTAGCACACATGCGCAGTTGAAAAAAGGATAGTTGGATAACTTAATTAGCCTGTAGAAAAGGCTTTGCCTACTACTCCTCGCAGATGGGACGACAAGAAATGGTCAAGTGCCGTCCAGACAGAACCTGAAGTGAAAAGGGTTGAGTTTCGTCGAGGACGAAACGGCAGCTGTCTCTAAAGATCCCTCCAGAGGAAACGCCAACCTAACACTGGCTTCACAACTTGTGGTGGGAGCAGTCTCTCATGATTTTTACCCAACCTGCGAAACTGCTTGTTTTTGCAGAATAGACATAATCACTCTTGAGTATAATTACCACTAATAATTATAGATGATCAGAATAACTGTAGCTCTCTCGGAATGGAACTCCAAGCCGATACCTCTCACATGCTTTGCGACACACAGCCAAAAGCAGTCGGCCTTGATTTTTGCTCTACCGGCCAAACTGCTCTTGGTCTACCCTAAATGTAGCTGTGTCACAAAACACTAGCGCCATGGTCACAAAAAGAAAAAACCTGTGGGAGGTGCGAGCCCGCGGCTATTGAAGTCCATAAGCAGGCGCAGCCTCTACTCCAAAGACCAGCTCAACGCAAAGTACTCGTGGCATTGTTCGATTATCTGCATGAGGTTGGCGTCATTGAAGTGATTTAGGGTCAAGAAAACAGTCTTTTTAATCACCCTACTGACACAAACTGAATGTTCATTTTTGTTGTTAATTTTTGTTGTTGTTAATTTCCGAGCCGAGGCTCCCCGACGCATAGCATGGTGCCTCAATTTGTAAGAGGAGCAGATGGTCCGCCCGATGACGTGGCGGCCCTTGCAGGAGGGAACAATGGCCAGGCTACCTGGCGCAAAGCTTGGGTACCTGAAGATGGACTGGTGTCCGGCCCTATGGCGCAGGCCCCGCTGTGCCGGCGGAGCGGGAGACGTCCCAGCGCTGCTGCATGGTCGTCGCCCTCGGGTGAATGTCGCCTGTCCGAGGGCACCCGAACTCCAGCCGGTCTTGCGATCCCTCTCGTGCTCCCCGCTCCGTGTGGTCCTGCTTGTCGTCGTCTTCCACTGCTGGCGCGCTCTCGCGGCCCGGGGTTGTCAATCATCACAACTGCTTACAGGTAATGTTTATTGATACCGCACCCATTGTACATGCTGTGCATTAAGCCTCCTCCTCTGATGCAAGTGCATGCATGTACAGGTTCAAGCAGAAGTAAACGGAGCATCGAAGCAGTGGCCACATTGCATCGCTGCACCAGCTGGGCAGACTGATGGGAACCAATTGGCGGTGTTCTGATGGTTCGCTTGCACTGCCCCACTCCCCTATGTGATGTGTTTAATCGCTGCTCTGCTGGCGTGTCACCCTGAACATGATGGTTTTCATACGGCAGTGCCAGGCTAGAGAGTTGCGCTGATTTCATTGCCATTCGCAACGACCAGCGTCAACTGAATCTCTTTCTGGTGAGCTGGTCAAAGCTATGCAAGTGTTTACACATTTGTTCTTGCATGCTACAAAGTGTAACATTGTCGAAGCCTTGTTCAGGGTCAACATTTTACAGTATAACCAGAGTCCTTCAATGCTTTACTGTTCACGAAACTGCTCCGTAACTCAATGGGAGAGCTTCATATGCTGCGTTTGGCCGCCACGCGGTGGCGCCACCCTCTCACTGTGGTCACTCCTCGGGCAGCGTTGCGCTGGGTCGAACGGCGGAGCTGCGGCGAGTTGTGTTTGTTTTGTGTGGGGAAAAAAAATGTAACGTGCATCTCGCGCTCTTGTGATGCGACTTATGTAGTGCAACGATGATGCCTAACATGTGTTGTGTCCCGGGATGTCGTTCCTTGTACAACGATACCAGAGAAAATGTTTCCTTGTTCTGTTGACCAAGCGACGGGGAGCTGCGAGAGAAATGGAGGCGCGCCATTCCAGGGCAAGAAACGGGAGATTTCAGCTTCGGTTATAAGTGTGTGACAGTGCGTGGAAATGCACTGTGTGTGAGAATGGAAAAAGCAATGTACCCTTTTGAGAGCATCGTGGACCTAGAATAGTACAAGGCTAACTTAAACCCGGATTTTCGTCATATCAGTCAGGTTGTAGCGGTGCTTCATTACCTGTTTGCAAACTTGTATTACCTTGTGCTCAGGCTCGCGTGTAAAAAAGCTTTGGGGCGTCCTTGTGCTTTTACTTTTCATATTTCCGCGAATTATCCCTTAGGGTTAGTCTTGTTTGTTTTGTAACCGCGCGTGGCCGATTCCGGTTTCTTATCTGGTGTGTCAACCGGAGCGCCCGTTTGCTCTTTTTGTCGTACGTCCCGTCCGGCAATATTGTTTGATATGAAAAGGGTGCCACCTTGTCGCCAACTTGATTTTTTGTTTCTTCGACAATGTTCTCGATCCCATTTCCATGGATCTGAAACTAATAACGTTCCGAGAGTAATGCATGCATAGCAAACGCTGCGCAACTCACTTTATTGACGATCATCTGTGCACGTCACACTGCAGACTGCTTCTTCGATGTTTGTGTTTCATTCTAGTCTTCTGTAGAACAGGAGCTCGCTAGCTTGCTGCGTCCAGAAAAGCTTTGCGTCGTTCCTGGCTACGCGGCAATATTCTGTTTCCTCCGTGTGCTCCACATCGCAGCGCGAAAAAATAAATTTTTGCACGCTGGACCACGCTCTTTTGTCTCCCTTCGTAACATTGAATTTTTGTTGCGTGTGATAAAATCAGTTTTATTGTTCTTTTTAAGCTTCCTGTTTTTGCAAGGATTGCAAAGCGTGGAAGCGGAAAGACACATGGTGCAACATATATCTCTTCGTGTTTTGATCCTTCGCGTTTCTGCAGCGTTTTTAGATGTTCTCAAGTATGTACCCACTCATTGAAACAACACTATTGGGCTATCTCTTTTAGTGTTCTGTGCATTCCAGAGCAATCAACGGATTCATTAAGCCTAGTCTGAACGACGCGTACTTGGTTTCTTTCAGTTTTTTTTATTGTATTATCGATAGGCCTGCAGCAGTCCGTGACTACGCAGCTACCGTATGTGTGGTATTTACAACTTTTGCTTTAAGAAAAGAAGAAAAAGAGATTTAAAAATCCAAAAACACGACGGCGCAGCGCTTGTGCCAGAGCACGCAGAAGCCGTTGCCGTTCGTGGCCGAAGTCTACGGTAATTTACTACGAAAAATAAAACGCCATTGAAGGCAGGTGATGACTGGACTATTTATCGCTAACTACTGCGGAAAAAAAAACACTTAATCAGCGCGCAGACACCAAAAGCAGCGAGCGTTTGCACGCCAAGAGCAGGCCAATATGCCGCGAAAGCGGCGGCTGGATTACCTTCGTGTGGCGGTGGCGCCTGTAGTGGCGCGCGCGATCCCTATATGAAACGAGTGCCGAAGTTTCGTGACTAGTAAAGCATTGAAGGACTCTGGTATAACCCTGCTTATACGTTACTCACTATTGTGTTTTCCTGACTATCACATTTTATTGCAACCCCACCTAATAAGTCATCATGTTCCTGCTTTATACGTTCCGATTATAGGGCGGAAATAATGAAAAATAGACGTAAAAGAACATAAGTGCATGGAGGAAAAAAAACACTGAAATGTGTAGTCCCCAGCGGGTGCTGTTGGTGCATTACTGAAATCGTGGAAACGGGAGTGCGCGGCATAATACACTACAGTTGTCGCTGCCCAATTCGCGTGGGAACCCTCACTTGTGGCCCCACCCGTACATATTGTTGCACGTGTATCCTGCTAAGGAATTTGCTGTGTTTCAGACTTTGTTTGCCTTTGCCACGACCATTGATGGCATCGAGAAAATGGAAAGCCCTCTCACGCAAAGGCAAACTTGACATTCTGTGGGTAGTCTACACGGAACGCACGTGCGAAAAATATGTACCGCGAAAGTTTGGACTGCTACTGTCGACTTTGAACTGAATTGTAGAATCCAATTGAACTGCATGTTGTACAAAGGTATGGGAGCCACTTTGGCGATACGGATAGCCAGAAGGTGATCTAACAATTGGAGAAGGGCAATGTCATTCCATTGCCCCATAAGAAGCACCGAACTTGTATCAGAGAGGTTCTTAAACCTTGAAAATGCCAACTAAATTTATTTTGTGTTTGAGCCATGGCTTATGTCTTTTATATAATATTTATAGCATGTTTTGCAGTACTAATGTTATGTTCGTGTTATATGGTACCTGGCCTTTATGGTTTTTGTGGTCCCGTGAAGAGCGTATAAGCGGGGTTTTACAGTGTTGGTGGCCTATTCAGTTTTCCATAGCATGTCATTCCGATAGGCATTGTAAGCCTACAACAAAATTTCCCTGGACAATACAGAAACCACATTCAGAGAATTAATAACTACGGAAATTTTAGGTTTTTATTTTGGGTACAGTCCCAATTTATTGCTGTCATCACTCAGGTGAACAAAGGAAAAATACAAAATCCCCACTTGCTCTGTGTTAAAGAATGCTGGGGGGTATGAAAAGTTGTAGTAATCTGTTACAGAGGGCCTCATAGAATGCATGTTTTTATGAACTGAGTGGTAGCAATAACTTGGGAGCAAGCCCCGAATAAAAAACACTGTTAGAAGCGGGATTCTTTTTTAGAATAACGAACATTTCCATAGTGATTCTTTCACTCAGTGGGCTTTCTATATTGTCGGAGGCCATTTTATTATTGGCTTACAATATATATCGCTAAGGCATGATATCGGAAACCACATACTAAGTTGACAGTAATGTGTCACCCATGAGCAGGGATATGACGATGTTGCATTTCATAGGGTGCAACGAGCAACTTGTTAGCGAGTCCGTAGCTTTGTCCAGCTCAGCACTGGCAGATTTGGTCACCGGTGACTATTGTGAGCAACGCAACAAAATACTCATATCCGATAGGGTAGTAGGTGCAGTGAGCGCCCTGTCAGGACGTTGCCCATTGCTTCCTGTCAGACTACGCAGGCGGTGCAGTGATGCAATGTGGCCACTGCTCCCGTGCTCTGTCTACCTCTGCATGAACCCTTCATTTACATAAAGGGGAAGTTTTTTTAGGCGCCCCCCTTATACTTGTCCTTTTAATATTTTGCTTACATTTTTGTTCAATAATGCTGAAAGAGCTAGTCAGAAAATGCATCAAAAAAGGTAATTTTTAAAGCATATAGTGTATAAGATCTTACTCTTGTTGCCCGGTTTTGGATCTCTACATATCTGCCCGGAACCATTAAAGGTATCAATTCAACTCCATACCACAAGCACTTGGAACCAACAATGAAAGCCCTGTTGCTTTCTTTGGGCTGGCATAGTTTTGGTGCTTTCTGCACTGTCCCTATGAGGCTGTGGGACCCCTGCTGAGCTTGCGTAAAGGACTGCTGAATAGGAAATCGCTAACATGCTACGAAAGTATCTTCTAGCGAATATTAGGGATAGTAAATGTGCTTGTGACATCTGAGGTGACTCACAAGAGGGCTAATTAGATTTATTTTCTTTGTTGTTAGAGTGGGTATTATTTACTGTGTTTTAAATGGACTCCAAAAAGTGGAAACAAGTTGGCCTGCATTGCTAGATTACACTGCCAAGAATATAAATACTCCTTTCTCGCAACTAGCAATTGTTTAATAGTGCAGAAAATTTCACAAACATGAAAAAGTGTTGACACCCCGTATGCTTTTGGGTACTAGTTTGTGACATCACAGAAGTTGTGAATGGCGACAGCTCATTGGAGAAGCTTGTATAAATGCTTTCCTGAAATAACCAGTTCGTAAATGCTTAAGCACGTAAAATATATGTAAACCGAAACTTCCGGTGAGCCCATCTTCCTGCGTCCTGGTGCCGCTGTCCATAAAGTGTACTGCGTGCGTTCTCTTAGCTCCAACCTTCTCGCCGGCAAATAGGGCCGCCGCTTGTCACTTGAGCATGGGCTTCGCTTGAGGCCAGCTGGACGGGGTGTGGGTGGCTTCCCCACATTGCAGTATCAGTCGCTTGAGCGTGCAAAAGGATTGTTCGTTCCGTCGTGGTAAAAGGACGGCCAGACTCCTCGGCGCGAGTTTCGTTTTGTTGTCAGAATGGGGCATGGCTTGGCTGCATAAAAGTTACCGCTGTCAGCATGGGAGCGCTTAGAGCCAACTGCTAGCCACACCGGTGCCTTGCTCCCACGTTGTGAAACGAAAGGGGAAACAGATGAAAGAAATTCCAGCTTAATTTGTTTATTTATCAGCAAATAAGGCATGATTGGCTGTTGAACAAAAGCAGGGAGAGCTACAAAACTTGTGAGCTTTCAGTTGAAACAAAATATTGTGTAGCCGTTAGTGTCCCTTAATTAAGTGCATTGGGATCTCAATGCTGGAGCCCTACAGCCACACATGGCTTGCACAGTATAAGAACAGCTTGCAGCGCACAAGCTCTTCTACAATCCCTTTGCCCACATTTACTGTCATCAGCGTTCCAAGTGTCTAGTGGAGTATTAGACAGCATCATTGGTCAAGGGCCAGCCATGGCCTAATACCACGTAGTTGGGTTTCTACATTTCCTAGATGAATCCGAAGAACCCAGGTGTGACAAGTGTGTGGCGCCCCCGACCGTAATATTCGTTGGCCGCTAAGTTCGGTGGCCCCACTAGGCTCGGTGGGAAACATTGTGCACGGTTGACCAATAAACACTGACGAGCACGGCCGCTCTCGGTCAGTCACCATCACCACCAGCATGCTGCTAGTCGTCACACGGATGGAGGGTACCCCGACCTTCCCAGGTTCACGAATGCGGGCCAAATCGTGACACTGGCAACGAGGATGAATACTCACAGATGAAAAAAAAAACAAGCACAGATGGTGCGTAAACCAAGGCACGCTGATTTATTAACATTGCTAAAGCTAAAAACAAGCCAGTGAACTGATATCCAGTCAAACGCATTAGGCGGTTAGCAAAAATTTAATCTGAAGATAGTCAACTACATGAATGTTCTGGGAATCTAAATAATAAGCAGCAAGTAAATTAAATGAACTTAACCACAAAGAAGACTTCAAGTCTAAATGTTTCTCAACATCAGAAAAGGTGTGTCGTACCAGTCCGTGCACTCAATTTTTTTTCACTGTTTTGTGAAAGTGGCTGCTGGGCTCATCGCAGCTGTGTAGGGATGATTTAGGATTCACTGATACTCTACTTATGTTGGGCCTGTCCGAGACAAGTCCGTGGTTTGGCTAGCTCATGCTCATAAAAGCACAGCTGACTTAGATCTTACCTGAATGCAGGCCTACGCAGGATTTTCTACTCTTGCAGCCGGTCTGTTGACAGCCAGCTGATGGTAGTTGGGCTCGCTGGAGCGGCCAGGCCAGGTTCCGAGGATGCAACGGCTAATCTGCTAAGGCCGGCACCTACGGAGCATCGAAGAGTTCAGAAGCTGGTGCTCTGCTGACCTGCTTTAGTTCAGGCTTGTGCTGCATCTCATTCTATATGCATGGATGAGCCCCTGTCTCCTGCCTGCTTTCTCATTATCAGCCTGCCCCCTATTAAAACCGGGGCACTTCTGTATGGGAAAACAGCTGTCACGGCGGTTTTGTATGCGTGAGCACTAATGCTTTCCTTGACTTCACCTTGAACTTACGATTAAAACTTTTCGCAGTAGAATACAATGCAGGCAAGTGAGACCCAGTGGTGCTACGCACTTGCAATGGCACTTTAGTGCGGGATGCACATAGCTCATGTGTACAGCAATTGATGTACAGGCAGAGAAACTGTTGTGACATGGCACTACGCAGTTGAAATGGTCCTTTAAAGGGATACTGAAGTGGTTTATAAGCATTGTGGGATTCCTCACACAAATTGAAGTCTGTATGTAGTCCCTAGGCCATGTTTCGACCACTCTGGGTACGTTTGCGGGAATTTATTTAGTAGAAAATTCAGTGCAAAAGTCCTGTCCTCTGCTATGCATCCTCCTTGCGATTTTCCTATGACGTTCGTATGACGCTTAATTAAGCAAGCTCGGCTTGGCTGCGCCTACTGAGTGGCTTGCCAATTTCCCGACAGAGTCATTTGTCGCAATTCGTTTGCTCGGTCAAAACTAAGCCACAACAAGATTTGTGTCCGGAAGAATGTGGCTCTCGTTTGTAGCTTAGTAAAGTCTATGAAGTCAAAGTAGCCCCACACAAGCGCTCATGCAACACTTCAGTAACTTCGCTTCACTTGAGCTGTAAGCTGCATATGCCTGTGTGACTGGTGCACTAGTAGAAAATCTAAGGCCAATTAAAGGCGGGACAAGAGCGAGCGAAGTTTAGGTAATAAGGGAATAAAATCCACTGAAACTTTTATTTAAAGCATAAAACCATGGTACGGGAAGCAGTGTTTTGTGTAGGATGAACTAGCATAGCGGTCAGCAGCACGACTACACATTTGCAGTCGCGTCTTCTGCCTAAGAAATGCAGTCACTAGAGATAAGATATTCGTGGGGATTTAGGGAACACTTACTGCACAAGCGTTATTCAAACAATACTCATCTTAGCTGCTGGGAATGCAGCTTAGATGTTTTTCTAGTTGGTTTCCTTTTATTATGTAGTATTTCCTATACTGCATTCACCATTTTGTGCTGCAACCTTCGGCGCTGCATGAGCAAGTTCGCAGACACATGCAAATTGACACTCACACTGGTGAATTCTCAGCATGGTGTTGACATCAGCACTGACAGCTTACGGGCACAGTTTCAAATTGGCCAGCTGCTAGTGTGGTGTGAATACACCTCTTACGACACAGATACGAGCCAGGAAAGCACCAATGGTGGGGGCAAAGCGCCTTGTAGTTGATCATCTCTGATGGTATGGAGAGCATTCAGCCACTTCGTATGCCTCAGCTAGTGAACGTTGCGATTCTAAGCGATGCTGGCAGGCTTATCTGACCCACCGTACAGCAAGACAACATGCCAGAAGCGCGGTTTGCCAATTCCTAAGATATTGAGAATGGCCATCCTACAATGATGTCAGATGCCAGCTGTTTTTTACACGGAACCGAAACTTCAATCGGTTTGAATTCCAATCTTGGACGTCGTCCAATCACTTTGCAAGAGGAGTATGCATCACTTCTGTTTTAAGTGCGAAGCACTTCTTAGTCGGGCCTACTCCTGCTTCCACCGCCGTCCTCCGTCCGCAGCCTAGCAACGGAGCTAGCTACCATGCCTAGCAACGGCGCCGGATTTCCGACGCGTGAGGGCGCTCGCATAGCGCCTCCTCTCCCCCCTCGCCTACTCTCCTAAAGCCCCTTTACTACTCTCCAGCTCGCAACACCCTCTCTCGGCGCGCCAGCCAGGCCACTACACTATATAAAAAAAAAAACAGCATCCGGCGCCAGGTTTCGATCCGAGGACTTTGCGGCCGCAGCGCGACGCTCTACCGACTAAGCCACGACTGACGCTGATATCAGTGTTAGTAACGCGCCTTATATCTTTAAAACGCATTCAAAACGCGCGAGTGCGCGCGTAAGAGACTCGGACCCCGTCGTCTTGGTCGGGGACTTAACGGTGGACGTGAGAAAGGGCGGCGAGTGGTTGGTGGACTACATGCTCGACAATCACTCCATGACGTGCCTACCGTTGGAGTCTCCGACCACCGTCAACGGCGGGTATATAGACCTGGCCTTTGCTAGGAACTGTAATGTAAGGGCTGTCCTGCAACAACCCTTAACGGTCCACTTTAGCGACCACAAGGCGGTCGTAATGACCGTCGCATACAACGACAACACAAACAAGTGCTGAAATAAATACTGTCGTTTCACTTTACTTTGCGTGTGTGTGGTGTGTGCGTGATTACATTCCTCTCGAACATCTCTCGAACATACACGTTAATTCACCAAGATTCCGCAGAGGGACAAACGAGGCGTGTTAAGCCGAACGTGATCACGAGGGGGTGTTAATGTAACTAACCGGCAAAATGCCACCAAACTTCAACAAACTCCCCCTCATAGCATCACCCCATGCTTCGCACTTCCTCATACTCCCCTTCGGGGAAATGCGGGGGAATTTTTTGTTGTGGCCGCCGCAATGTTGCTTGGTGTCTTTTTTCCTTACAGGCGTTGTAAAGTAAGTACTGCTTTATCAACTGTATAAATGATGAAAAGTGTTTATTTGAGCAAGTCTATGCAATGCAAACAAAAATGGAAGTTTTACGAATACACTTCTTTGTCCTCTTAAACCTTTTACTGCCGCTGACGTACCAGTATGTTTTTGCATTTCCCTCCGTAGTGTCACTGACGTACTGGAACGTTCTCCATTTTGGCTGAAAAATTCGCGCTATAGCACAAAGCGGGTGTGCCTGGACTTTGTGCCATCTGTCAAATCTTTCAAGTAGCTCGTATTTTGACTCGCTACTCTCTGCAATGGTATATTGAGAAGTGCGGAGCGACCGCGCCCACCCTTTGTTGCTGGGGGGGGGGGGTGCTTGGTCCCTCCGGGTGCTGTATTCTGTAGCGATGAGGGACTGTGCGGCACACGCTTGATTACGCCTGAACTGTTCGCACCATCTGTCAAATCTTTCTGGTACTAGCTCGTATTTTCACTCACCAGCACTTACACAGTATATTGAAGAGTACGGAGCGGCCACACCTACCTTTCGTTGCTAAGGGGCTTGGTCGCTTTGTGCGGTGTACCCTGTCAGGATGATTGACCATGTGGCATGCATGCAAATACAGGTGCAAGGGTTGTTGTGCCGTCCGCAACGGGTTGCTAGGTTTTTTTTATTCTGTTATAGCGTCTGCTACAGCATGCCAGATTAGTCCAGTGCGTCGTTGCCTCTCGAATAGACCGAAACATAACTCAGTTGCGGCTTTCACTCGCTTATTTCTGTGCGTTGGGCAGGCTGCTATAAGTACTCCCTCCATACTTTCGGATAGCTGACCGCGCAGGGCCTTCAACTGCATACAGGAGCGATGGTTCTTCGATTCCGATCCGAATATGAGCTGAGCTCGGATTTGCATTCTGATAGTTTCTCACCCGAGGAAGGGGTGCGAGTTCCACAGCGTCAGATGTTGAAACGGTGGAGTCGGCGTCCCGGAAGCGTACACGGCAAACTGAAAATATCTGGAAGAAAGACGATTTCTCACCCACGCTCTTTCATTTCGACGCATTACGTTCCAGACGCTATCATAGTCAAATAAATCACTATGTTTCTTTACTCATATTTCGGAAACCAAGCTGACACTGGGGGTGCGTCACGGCGAGAAACACCCAACAGTGAATGGGTTAAAGGGACCTTGCAGCATGTCTTGAGCAGTGCAAATACACCTTCACGATGTTTAGATTACTTTGCCCGCATTGTGCAGTGCAAATAGGCCTCTGCAACATTTTAATTGCACTGCCAGGAATACCTGAGACAAATATTGCATGTGCCTGTGAAGCGGTAAGCTTTCAAATCGTGAAATATGCAGGAAAACTAACTGCGCTCTTCAATTTCCCTGATTATGCTGCATTTTAATTGTCATTAGAGCAGTGGCTGTCCTACATGCCTCGAGCTTCGCGATGGTTGCGCCAGCTGCCGCCGCTTCTCTGCGACGTCTACAGGATAAGTGCTGGGCGGCTGATAGGGGCTCATTGAATGTTCAGGTTTTCTTTTGCTTCTTTTTGCCTTTCCACGCTTTAAACAACTTGATATGCCCATGTTTATAAGCAAACAGTATGTTTAGTGCACTTCAAAAAACAGCTGTCGCTTCGTACAGTGCTCGAATGCAAACAAAAGCTATCCAGGGACACGGTTCTGCGCGCTTCCGGACCGCTCTTATGGGCGTCGGCGATGCCAGCAGCATATAACCACCTTCACCCCTCCGAACACATCAAGCAGAAGTTAATTCTATTTCCGCCTTGATTAAACGGGATATACTGCCACATTGAGAGGTTGGTTTGTTGGTTTCATTTTGCGGGGCGGACAATGAATGTGGCTTCGTTTCTATAGGTGGTATTCAACAAAAAGTTTAGCAAGCGATTTCTCCGCCTGGCCACACTGAAAACCGCCATGTCGGTGGCCACCATGCCAGCGCATGCGCTCTGTGCCCGCATCTCGAAAAAAAAAAAACCATGGCAGCGTACGTTGTCTGCTGCGTTTCAGCCTGATTATCGGTAGTGGCGTCAACGGATATAATATTAATCGCACTCACATTAAGTGGTGGCGCTCTACCTACCCTCGAGCACTTCGAATCCACAGAGAATGAAACCGCGGCTGCGAACAGCGTGTATAAGCAGCATAAGTCCGACGCTGCAGTTGGCTGCCGCCGCGAATGTCGACGCAAGTGCACCCGCACCGCTTCCACGACTTTGTCTGGTATGTGCCCTCTAATACGTGGTTGAGTACAAAAACCGAATAATTTCTTTGGAGAAATGGTTCACGCGTACACCGATTTAGCGCTGGCTTTCTCGTGCGCTAAATGTTTCACACTCAGCAAAACAACTCACGTCTGACGTTAGAGCGCAGCGGCTGCATCATACGCGTCTGGCGATAGGTAGATCGTACTGTGCTGGAACCAACAGCACTTGGCGTCGAGGTATTACTTTGCGTTCAGTGGGCAACAGTTTGGAAATGATGCAGTTCCTGCTGTCAAACGGACCACTGCGCTCACGTTCAAGCCTTTGTGCCACGACCGACTCGCACTCGCTCGTAGGTGTGCGCGGAGGCTGGGGTTGAATTGCAGATAAGGTTGTCACACTCATGAGCGGAATCATGACTTTTCGCGTAACCAACGCTATCGCGGTACAACTGACTATCGAATCACTCGCACACGCCTTGCACGGAAACACAAGGTCACGTCGCGGCCCGCGGCCTGCCTGGCCGGCATGAAGGGGAAGAGGGGTGCCTGATCTGCGGGCCGTGCGCACAATGTCGCCTTGGCAACAGACGCTTGGCCACAGATATGGCTTGTTTCTATATAACAATATTTATAATTAGCATCACATCATCAAATCATCAGCAGCCTGCTCAGGTCCACGGCAGGATGAAGACCTCTTCCAATGACCTCCACCCGCTCCTGTCCTGCGCTACTCGATTTCCACAGTTTACCCCCAAATTTGTTTATTTCATCCCTCCATCGGATTAATGGCCTTCCCCTTCTTCTAGTACCCATGTCATGGTATCCACTGTTACCCTAATTGTCCACTGGTTTTCGGTTCGTCTCATCTCACTACATGGCCAGCCCAAGTCCAGTTTCATTTCTCTATTATATCTTCTACTCTAGTTTGTTATCTGATACAGGTAGCTCATTTCTTGTCCCTGAGTGATATCCTTAACATTATTCGTTCCATGGCCCATCAAGCCGACCTAAGTTTGCTTTCTAGTTGTTTAGTAAGCGCAAAGTTTCAGCTCCGTATGTCATTACCGGCAGTGTGCACTGGTTGTACATTTTTCTTTTGAGGGACAGAGGTAGCTTACTTTTCATTATTTGGGAATGCTTGCTGAGTGCTCCCCAGCCCATACCTATCCTGTGCCGGATTTCTTCCTCGTGGTTAAGGTCAGCACTAACCATCTGTCCGGATATACGTAGTAGAAAAATCTCTCTCAGAGGTGTGATTATGCCAACACCTGACAACCACTTGTGCTTTTTAAGGGGGGACACTGCTCTTAAAACAGATTCCTTTCATAGTTAAGTAAACTCTCTGAAACTTGTCAGTCTTGCTGCTTTTTTTCCACTGATTTCAAATATGGCATTATTTTTCGAGTAAGTCAATTAGTTACCAAGATAAGCACAGATAATTAGCCATTTTTGGAGGAACAATAGACAAAACAGTGTTAGCGATAAAACTTTAATCTTCATATTTTCCAATACTATGAAGCCTGGTGAGTGCGATAAGAGAATCGGTTTTTTGATGCATCACTTGGAACTAAATTTACAGCTCATTGAACTTCAGTGTTTGAATTGGGCACTCGAAATGGTTCCTTGCCACTGCTGCCAGTTTTATCAAAAACACTTTTTTGTCTATTGTTCCTCCAAACATGGCTAATTATTCTTGCTAACTAACTGATTTACTAAAAAAATAATGCCATATTTGAAATCAGTTGGAAAAAAGCAGCAAGACTGACAAGTTTCACCGAGTTTACCTAAAAATTAAAGGAAATTGTTTTAAGAGCCATGTCCCCCCTTAAGGAAATATAAGCCACGCGAAAATATTGAGCATAGTGCAAGGCTCTGCATTGTTAAATATGTGCACACTCGTGCCTTATAGAAGATCCAAGGAAAGTTAATGAAACCACGGAACAATAAACGGTCTGCAACTTGGCAAGCAACAGAATAGCTCATACGAGAATGAAAAAACCCTGTCCAGCTTAGGAAATGCTAAAGACGGTCGTCTAAACTTAAGCCAGGTAGTATTCACCAGACCCAACTACATGCGAAATGAAATGAATGGCTATTTGTCAAGACATGATGTGGGGAGGGGGAGGAGGGAGACACTTAACTATCGATGATGAACGAAATCAAGGAATGAACGTTCTATTGCATGCGTAACTGCGTGCTCACTTCCCTTTTGTTTTTCAACTTCAAATAGCTGATCACTGGGCAGATGCATTTTTTCAAGTTGAGGGTAGGTAGTTCACAGACGATAAATAGGTGTCATCGGAAGAGCGTGGTGTCTGATAAGGTCCTCTGATTTTAGTTTGTGTTAGTTTCTGCAGGTTGCCTGTGTCACAGGGTGATATTTTGATGAAGCATTTAGCCGAGGGCACGGATTACTTTATAAGCCCGTCTCTGCACTTCTCCGGAGGATACATGTAGCAGATGTTTTCAGGTGCTCACCTTATGACAGGAAAACTAGCATTCTATCAGGTATGAGTGCTCTGTTAGATTATGTAAGCGCACAAAACCGATTTACATCGTAGTGTATAGCCGTAGCATGACTATCTGAGGAAACGCTGCTTACGGAGACACGGTTAATAAATTTCAGGGCAGTGGAATTGCAGTCTGCTCAATGCATACGCCGGCCTCGCAACGCCGGCCTGTGATCACACCTGGCACTCATACAGACTGACTGTCCCACACTAAGGTCGCGTCAGAAACAGTTACACTCTCGTAAATACACAACATTTGGGAACAGTGACTTTCCCCATTAATATGCATTTTGAACGCATGCGAAAGGTAAATCTCAGCCTTGAACATGCCTCAAAAGCAGCGGTGACAAGGGGGGAGCGGGCCGGAGCGTCCGGTGGCTGCTTTCAAAATGGGCCGCTAGGGGGATTTCAGTGGCGCCCCCACCGGCATCGCTCGATGCGTATCGGCTGTTGTTGATCCATCTCATGGTTTATAAAAGGTAATACAGCCATGAGTAAATTAGAAGTTTATTAAATTTATTTCCCACCACCCAAATTGGTACCTTTAAAAATATAAAAATGGGTGGAAGTGCTTTGCCATTCGTGCCATGCTGCGCCAATCCGCCTTGCCTGTGCCCTCCTGCTCCAAAAGGCAGTACTGCATGGAAACTGCTCCCAAGCGGTGCCGCAAAATGTGAGACAACTGTGAGATGATGTTCGATACCAGTTGCAGTGAGCAGGTAGCAGTGTAGATGTACTTGTTTAGCTGTCTTCCACGACAAGGTGAGCTCCAGCAGACTGCTTAAGGATTAACGTTACGGGTCACGTGTCACAATGTCCTGGTTTCCAAGTGGCGGCACAGTTTCACGGGACTTTAGAGTGAACTCGGGGTGCAGGACTTTGCCCCTAAATGCAGCTGCACTGCACTGCGCACTGAGCCGTGCTGCACGCGTTGTCTCCAGCAGCTGTTGCAATCTTCCCATCAATTTAAAAAAAAAAACTAGTTCTACTGTTCAGTCGTACTCTCACCATTTGATCATATCGTGCGTGTGTTTGCCGTTCCAATGGATAGATGACAACATGCTATGTTGAACAGGCTAAGATAGCAGGTGCAGCCCTGGCACAAGTGAGGGAAGATTCTGTTAAGCTAGCAGCTATCAACAAGTGATTGATTGATTGTAGGGTTTAACATGCCGACACAACGCAGGCGATGAGGCGCATTGTAGTAGAAGGCTCCGGATTAATTTTGACCACCTGGGGATCTTTTAAAATGGGCGCCGAAATCTCGTACACATGGGCGTTCTTGCTTTTTGCCGCCATCAGAAAAGCGGCTGCCGCGGACGGGAATCGAACCCACATCTTCATGCTCAGCAGCGGAGTGCCGTAGCCACTGAGCCGCTGCTGCAGGTAGCTGTCAACAAGTAATCCACTCAATGGTTTTTTTATTTTTTAATACACTGGGGTTGGGGGTTCCTCCCCCATCCTCCCTCCATTAAGTCCACTGTTCTGTGTTCGAAAAAAGTTCATAAACACTGCTACATTCGTTATTTGGATAAACACAATGCATTTGCACGGTATTTTGCATGCATCTCTTCTCTTGGTGATAGATGCGTGCCTTACTTGGGCAATACAACGGGTAATATGCTAGGGTAGTTCTGTCTCCTGTTTTATGAACATCATTTATTTAAAATTTGTTTGGAGTATAGTCAGGTGTATGTAGGCAATGACTCAAATTATCTCGTTTCCTTTTAATTTTTTTTCTCCCAGTTTTCATGTTCTTTTAGTTGTCTAAGTCTCGTTTGGTGTATAATGGAGTTCAACTTTTATCAGCTTAAGTGATGTTTGACCGTAAAAATGGTGTTTGACCGTAAGATCTTCTCCCAAACAAACTGCAACTGGTCCGAAAATCGTCTTTTAATTCTGCAAGGCTGCTCCAAATCTCCCTTTTTATTGCTCTAAAGCTGCTCCATAACAGCATTATTCCTGCTCCCTGGCTGCTATGAAAGACTCAAGCCTGCTTCCACCCCTCTAATAAGGGCAAAAAAATATATGTTTCTTGCATTTCCGTTGACAATCTGTCTTTGGCACAGGCACTGAGCACCAACCTTCTTCTGTGCCTAAACCTGTACTTGCAGTTTGGGCGTTTTTTGTTTTGAGTGTGCGCGGAGTTGGAGTGACGAGCTGAATACTTCACTTTCAACAAGAACACTCAACGACATGCGTTTATTGTTTCAAAAACCCCCTACCAGCCTGAGTGCATGCTTGCGAGCAGGCGCCAATGCCTGCATTGTCCCACACCACACCCTACACACCGGAAATAAGCAAATCCCTGTTGCGGAGAGAAAGAGAAAACTCAGCTGGCCCAGTTTATATCGAAGGCAACCGATGACAATGGCACGAGCTGACCCTTCTGTGGAAGAGAGCACACAGCGTTCACCGCATGCATAGTCTTCGTGTTGAAAGAGAATGGCACAAATACACGATTATGCACGTTTTGCCATCTCGCGTAGCTTCGGTGATACTGAATGGGTTTTTATCATTCTTGCAAGAGGAGATTCCTGGGACAATAGACTTTACCCAAAAGGCATTCGGAATAGTCGGTGGTAAGTGTTGTATGGTTGCTTTAATGTAGGATGTGCATAGCTGACATGTACAGCTATGGATGCACATGCATAGAAACTCTTGTGAGGCTATGTTGTGCACATCTGCCAATGCACATGCCTGTGTGGTCGCAAGCATAGTGCTGACCTTTTGCTATTTCAGAGTTCAGAGCAAGTATTTTGAGTTACAAGCTCATAATTCTTCCAAATTTATGTTTTCAGCAGCAACGTCAGCTCATCCGGTGGTGCTGCTTGATACAATTTTGAGTGAGTGAAGTGAAGTTGTAAGCTGTTTTTGTGGCCCTGCTTAAACACCGAAGCGAGTTTGTCAAACTTCTGTTTGGACTTGCATTGCATAGATGGGCTCAAAAAAATACGCTTCCAATCATGTATCCAGTTGCTAGAGTTATAAAGCCTGAAAGAAAAAAAATACCGTGCAACATCAGTGGCAGCCACAGCAGCTGCAGCAGTGACATGAAATGATGCGTTAGTCATCTTGCGATGTGATTGGACGATGTTCAAGATTTTATAGTTCGTGCATACACACTTGGGTGTGGGTCAGTGTTATCTTTTTCTTTACGAGGAACTTTAGTACAATTCGCAACAAGCATGTGTCGGATTGCAGTTGTGGTTCATTTTTTCAGAGTTCTTCAAACCAGTTTAGCTTTCGGTTCTGTGCAACACGTTCATGGCTTCCAATGTTATCTGTAATCATGCCTTAGCAACACTTAGAAATTGCCATTTCGTGCTACAGTGTACACGCGTTACAACGGACCCTCTTGATCCGGAAAAAAATGTCCACTCTATCCGAAGTGTGCAGTATCGGAATGGGGGGGGGGGGGTTATATGAGCATAAAGTAGGAAGTTTGGCCAGTATTGCATATAAATGCTGCAGACCGTTGGTACTTTCTATACGCGTGCAGTATCTGTGCGCAGCATTCAGGTGGGGTAAAAGAATCGCCTAACACTGTTTTTGAAGCTTAGCCCCTTGGAAGAGGCCTAGCACATGCAGTCTAGTTCATAGAAACGCACATTAAGGTGAGCAAATAAACCGAGAATATAACTAGGAGTAATTACTAACCGGCTATAAAAATCAGTCAAGGCTAGCAGAATTAGCCAGGCTCTATTCAAACCCTTAGTGACAAGGATGGTTTACCCGAAACTGTTTACCCAACAATTCGGATCACTACCCGATGTTCCACCAGGGCAGCTTCTGTAGTTTTAATGATCTTAGTCGGGTCAGTAAAACAGCTGGTAATAAATAATCTGATGAAGGACAGCTGTGAAATAGAAATTTAGACCAGTTGGACTTCGCACGGCCAGTTGCAGATTGCACAGAATGAATGGGAACCATCCGCCTGCTTGAGGCATTTTTTACCAGTTTCATTGAACGGAATGGGAATAATGCATGCGCAGAAATAATGAATGTCAAACTTCAGTTAACCTGAGCTCTTTATTACGTAAAAAAACTGTGTCTAGGGCAGACTTGGCCTTGAGGTGCACCCCTCGTGTATTCAAAAGCGCTGTTCTTCAATCCCACCAGAGCCGCGTTTTTTGGCAGTGGCCTTGTTCTTGACGGTCGAGCAAACCATCTGCTTAGACAGGCCCATACTTCTCGCCATGTCGGCCAGTTTTTCGCCATACTCGACAGCGTTGATTAGGCTTAGTTTATCCGACAGTGAAACCAGCTACCCTGCCGCTCATGTCGCTGGGCACACACAAATAAAATGGCCACCGGCGCTGACTTGGCTTGGCTGCGCCAACGACCCGTTCTACGGTGACAGTGTTGCGAGACATAGTAGTTTTCTCACCAAAATAAACAAAGAAAAGCATACTGGGTGTGGGAGCTGTATTAGTCCGCTATTAAAATTCAGTCAAAACAATTTTCGCCTAGAATTTAGCCGGTTGTAGCTGATAGTCTGGTAAAGCCGGATCCATTGTGTGTATAGTGGATTCCACTTAAAAATGCATGGGGACCAAACAAACCAACAGAAAAAATCTTTGTAACCGAAAGTCCATTGTTGATAGATCTCCTGGAGCGAGCGTAGACTGTATTCTCGTGTTGTGCTTCATAAATTGGCTGTATAAACCTTCCATCACCAATTCTAGCGAGCAGCTATCGTTAAAGGCAGTGACGAAGGATGAGTCAAGGCATATGTAGTGCTGACCACCCTCCACACCACTGGAGATGCTCGACTGGGATGTGTTCATCTTGCACCTTCGAGCTCACCTTTCTTCTCTCTGTAGTGCCCACTGGGGCATATAATGTGTGTGGACACAAGGCCGACAGTTGGTCCATAAACAAATGCCCTTCAGGATTCAAACCTGCACAGTATGGCAGCACTTGCATAGGGCTCCTGCTGCTGAGCTACACCAACATAAAGGGTGGCCCAGAATAAATGTGCATAGTACACTGAGGCCTACCCCGTCATGTACGTTGCTCAAATGGCGGCATCCCAAGCTCCTAATCAGAGCATTTCTTGGCTAATGCTATTGCAGTAAGCTTCACCCTAGCCCTCACAAATACAGTTCAACCTCGATATAACGAAGTCGTACTTGGGGACGAAAATTTTGTTAAATAGAAAATTTCATAAAATCGACGCTTTGATTTTACAGTTCATTTAACTAGTTATTGAGGTTTCACAACCTTGCCATCGCCAGGAAGCAACTGCTTTGTAGTTACCTCTCCACTTAAAGCGAAATTTGTACTAAAACTGACCACGAAAATTGTGTGAATTGAGAGTTTTAACACTTAGGCAATGGAATTCGGACAGCCGACGGTAGTTCATGCGTCGTCGTAAAACCGGTGCTTTTTCCGCAATGCCTCATTAAATATGATAGCAGACTAGGTTTCCACTTTTTCTTTTTTTCATTTCGGTCACTACTAAATGCCGCTGTTAGTCAATTGAACCCGCGTCAATGCCCCGTGAACTTCACCTCGGCGAGGTGCTGGTTCGAAAAGTTACGCCTCGTTTCTTCCGTTTAGTGGTAGGCTTAGGCGTAGCATTGAGGGTGTGGCAGGCCAACAGCGGAAGGCTGGTATGAAACTTTCGAAAGACTTTTTTCATGTACAAAGGCTCTGCAGTATGGGCGCGTGATGCAACCACGACACTCGAGATAAAGCCATGATTGTGAGTTGAGCGGAGTACACGCAGACCGTTTCACTGTGTGGAGCAGCACTTACGTGCTCCCACTAAAGCGGAAAGCTTACATTAAGTATCTGCCGGCCAAATTCGATTAAGCAATAACTTTTATGCCCACTGAGCCCTAAAGAAACTGTCTAATGAACGCGGGTGAATTGAAGATGACCACGTTCAAAGAGAGCAATTTATTGCCACCAGCACTCAATGTTCAAGCCGTAGTGAAAAAATACGTAAGCAGTGCTTGGCGTTTCTTGACCAGGGTGGGCTATACGAGACGCTCGTATGCTGACAGCGCTAACAAGGCTTGCTCTTAAACATTCGCGTGTGCCTGCATGCCTCCACAGAACGTTGATGGCATCCATCACTTCAGTGGCTGTCGGTTTCACCGACACTTTCCTCAGGCTCTTGTTCGGAACACTTATCTTTCCCTTGGAGTGCTCATGTTGCTTACAAGACTCACGTAATGATGCACGAACAAAATTGTGGTTATCAGCGAGCACAACCTAGAGTAGCAGCACCGTGAACAAGGACGCATAGAAAAAAAGCTTGAAGTAGGCTTCGGCAGCCTAAGCATAGAGGGCGCTGGAGTAGGCAACGATGGAAACGTCAAAATGGTGGCCGCACTATTAAACCGTCCATGACCGCTAGCGGTTTGAGCAGCTTTTTTATCGCTTTTAATTGTTGTCAACCGCAGATTTCACCGCTTTTCTTTCATTTTAGCCTTTTAAGAGTCAATGCGAGTACTGAATGTTTTCAATGTAGGCTCTGAGAGGCAAAATAAAACGTGCCTCGACGGGAATTTCGTTCTTCCTTTCTTGCCGTGACTTCGTTAATCGGAAGCGCCGCACAAAATTACTTCGTAAAATCGAGATAAAAATACATGCAATTAGCAAAATTTTGATAGAAAACTTGAAAAAATTTGTTATATCTCGAATTTTATTAAATCAAAATTCGTTATATCGAGGTTGAACTGTATCTGATTACCAGCGACTTCCTTCTGTCAGCAAAAGTAATCGCAAATGTGTGGTTGTACTGCATGCCGGTGTGCTAGTTCACCTTCTAAAAAAGTGCTTCTCGTGCCTTGGTTTAATGCTTTAAGATACAAGTTTCAGTTGATTTCATTTCTTTAACTACTATATTCACGTTACCGACTCTTTTCCTGCCTTTATTGGACTTAGATTTTCTACTAGGTAAACAGCTCCAGTGAAGCAAAGTCAGCGAAGCATCATAAGCCAATATGTGGTTTGCATATGCACGAGTGCAGAGCTACTCTGACTTCATTGACTTTACTAAGCTTGATAGGGTACAAACTAGCAAAATAAAGCCACATTCTTCTAGGCATAAATAATGGCTGTTTTAACTGGGCTACTGAACTGCGACAACCCAAAGGCGGCTCGCCGACTGACTGTCAGAGAATCAGCGAGCTGGGTGAGCTGTGCAGTATGCACAGCCAAGCCAAGCTGCAAGGGTAAGCGTCATAGGAAATCGGCAAAAGAGGAGGCAGAGAGGAGGACAACACTTTTAAATTGATTTTTTTATTAACGGTGCACTCACACTAGGCCGACATGACGATGACTTGACGGCGATGCTGATGAGTCGCCTACTATGGTGTTTGAAAAGTGCATTGTCATGCTGCTCCAATGGCGACGCAAACACATCGACCGATGGAAAGTCCGCGCAATGTGACTGGCTCGCTGACCGAAGATGCCGACAAAACCGGTCGGCCGACAGCTCGGCCGATGTGTTGTCGGGAATCGATCAAGACGCGAAAACTGCGCCCCGACAACGTTCATGCCGTAAGGATAGTGGCACTGTTTTGTTAGTTTCTACGCTGCAATAAGCTTAGTAAGGTCCATGACGCCCGTAAAATTTAGCAGTAGCGCAAATATGGTAAACATATTTTGGCTTTGCGACGCTTTGGCTGTGTGCTTTGGCGACTTTGTAACCCCAGAGCTGCAAACTGCATATGCATGTGCAGCTGGCATGTTTGTGGCAAATATAAGATCAACAGCAGCACAGAAGAAGAGTTACGGAAGGTACTTTAGGTAATAAGGAAAAAAGTTCTTAGTGTAAAGCTTAAAACCTAAGTATGGCGAGCGCTATTCCAGCAGTGCGAAATCGCAGTCACATCCAGGCACACATTTGCAATCTCTTTTTCTGCCGGAAGCAGCGCATTTGTTGGTGATTAGCTGTATTGGGTACTTCATAGAACATTGCAGTGCAAGCAGTTTTTCAAGAAATGTCAGTTTACCAGCCATAAATTCGGTAAACCAGCTAGTAAACACTGATGTATAAGACCCGAAGGGTGGGACCTCCATGTAATATACAGTTTATTACAGGTTGTTTCCCCAAAATATACCGTTTCTGTCATGGTACAGTGGTCTCGAGCGTTGCACACACTATCAACATGGTGGGCACGGTCTTGTTTTTTTTACTTTTGGACGGTTTCTTAAGTGGCATGGTATGCTTATCCTATTTGCAAATCATTTTTTGCATGACTTTGAGAAGCAGCTACATTAGTTAGAAAACATTTTCTCTGAAAGAGCGAGCTGCTGCTTAGCCACAGCGATCAACTTTACTTTTCTTGCAATCCGTTTTGCAAAAATGCCACTGTATGCCATGGTGACACTGTAAGGCCTTCTCTATTACAGGAGGTTAAATTTCCACTGATGTACGCACTAATTTATATGCATATTCTGTGTGCTAGAGAGGTCTTTTTGCTGGGGGCTCATTCGGAACATCCGATCAGCAAACACCCTCTTTTTTCTTCCGTGTTTGTGGTCCAACACAAAGCTGTGGAGTACACACAGTCTAAGCAGTACACACGCAAGTACGCATGAACGGCTTCAGTCGCGCCAGCAGTGACATGATACTCCAAATTAAGTAGAGAAATATACCCTGCGGATAGGCAAGGCGGTGGAGTCGCGCGGTCGTTGGCATGTTGAGACAGGCTAGTCGGCTGAGAGCATGCAGACACCACTGCCCTGTCTATATCTCAACAACGTAGAGAGTTTGCCGATGCTCGGCATCGGTGGTATGTTACATTGCTGCCGACAGCTCGCCGACAGTGTTGGCCAACCGATTCAACCGATGGTTGGGCTAGTGTGACCGCACCTAAAATGAATTCGTGTAAACGCACGCAGAGTGGTCGAAACATGACCTAGAGGCTCCAGACTGGAATCTGCACAAGTAATCTCCCAATGTTTACAAACCACCCAAGTGTCCCTTTAAAGATGGCCTTAATGTAATAATGACGGTTCGTAATGTCTCAGTGGCATGCAGTGTAACAAGGTCATCGTATTTTTTTGTGTGCATGTCTTGTAACATTCTTGCTGTGCTCCCTCAATGTGGTTTTTCTAATTTGAAGGATGTTAACTTGTTGAAATGGTTCTGGTCTGCAATGAGCATTATGATGCATCGAAGGCGTGTGTACTGAACTAAACATGATTGTGTTTATTGCAGTGGACAGATGACCTGCTCTTCGAAACTAACTGTTTTTGCTGCGAAGGCCTCCAAGGAAAAGTGTCCGTACCGCATAGCCTGTGGCTTCATCTTGCATTCGTCAAGTGCCAGGATGGGTTGAGCGTGTATCTGTGATGTACATTTTTTATTTTAAGTGGATATTGTGTGACCACATCTTTCTACTGACTGCTCGCGACTGTCCCCATTTTTGTTTCTCAGACTTAACAAAGGCCCCTTGAGTGTACAAGTATCAAAGTTGGTCTTTGTGCACCCAGCGGTCAAAGATTATGAAAAAAACCTGAAAAAAATCACTATGACAAAAACATGATGTTCTGCAGAGTTGTGCTTACAGTGCAGAAATGGGCTCAGCGCCCCATTGAGCATGAGCATCTCCAGAGTTTGTCTTGAGGGGGGTGAAGCTGTTGCGTTGTGGGGGTGAGAGGGCAGGGGTAGGGGACGAGCGTCAGTAGCTAACACAAAACATTTCTGGTGTATATGGGCAATGTGCTAAAGCAAAGTGTCCTTAGATCAATTTTTGAGCTCTACTTTTTGATGCGCACTTATGGTTGATGCCCCCTTGAAGTTGATTGGGCTTTGCGGAATTGTATAACTTGGCTGTTAAGGACCTGCCCTGTATGGCCTTTATTCAAGGTGGGTCCCTGTTCTCAGACAGCATCATAGGCAGCTTAGGAAGCAAGTTCAAGTAGATTTTTAAAGGAGCCATGAAGACAGAGTACAAGTTTGGTTCATTTGAAAGATTACCTCATTAGAATAACGCTGACACCACATTTAACACAACCTTCACTAAAATAAGCTATATAATAGGGAAAGAAGAGAATGGACTTGCGACCTACTAGCTCACTTCCCACACTATAACCTACGACGTTTATGGGCTGCTGTGCGATCGACTGAGGCCGGCAAAAGCAAGTTAGGCAGGGCTTATATAGAACAAGCTATTCAGCTATTTGCGCTTAAATTTAATGCATATTCTTTTTATAGCAGTAAGAATGATGGGATAAACAATAGAAGTTGCAAACACACACGTAAACATAGAAGCACCAGTGTGTACTGCGTGCACTACGCTTATAGCTGCACAGCAAACCAGCACTTTGGGGTTTTCTCACACGACTTTGGCCAAATGGCATAAGCTACATTGTCTTACGCGACCATGTTTGTCGAGCCTTCTCATTATTTCACGAAACAATTACTATCGACCTTAACAAAACTAAGCAGGTGCAAATCCGCTCACAAACAAAGCGAGTGCGGACGTGAACCTGAGTGGTATTGCGGCGCCATCTAGAGGATGGACGGTAAACGAAGCAATGGAAGACATTTCTTCGTTCGCTGCAGCCCTAGTCGACACACGTAACATTCATCTCAAACACCTGCCCTGGGTACATCACAGCTGACATCACAAAACACTTGATTTAGCAGGAGAATCGAAATTTGGCTTAAATTGTGTAATTTCTCAGTGAATAAAGCATTGCTTTTTACCAGACAAGTGCTGGGGACACTATAAAACGCCCAGTCTTTCGAATAAAACAAACTCGTATTTAGTATTCATGGCCCCTTTAAGTGGGTGTGAGAGCAGCGAGAATGCAACAACACAGCTACCACCCTTCAGATGAAGACACCAGAGCAAAGGTCCAATGATCCAAGCCAGTAGGAAGTATGGGGAAACTATGAGGAGTTTCACAATGAATTACGTGAAGCTTTTATTTTAGAACAGCCTTTTTAGCTTGGTGTAAATAAAGGTGATGTTAGTGCCTTTTTTAAGTTTATACAGTGTAGCAAAGTAGTCAGCATCATTTCGGACTTCGCATGGTGTCTTCTTGAGCTGTGTTCTTTGCCATGCCTTCGTGGAAATTAAGCAAAGTTTAACAGTACTGCTGTCTCTGAAAGCTGTCTGCTGTGCTGTCTTCTGGTGCAATTAGAGTGCAGCCTAAGTTTCGAAGGCCAAGGGCAGGAAAATTTTGTTTTGGCCGAATCTTTCTTAATGTGCCGTAGGTACCACTAGGGCAAGAGAGGCATGATTAGCTATCTCTTTGAAAATGCCTTGTTAACCAATTCAAGTGTCTAAAATAGCCTGGTATTAGAAGTTGCTGCATTTGCCGTCGTAGCTGTGAAGCAGTAGTGACGACCGAGCTGACCTGGTATGCCGGGCAGCTAGGCGGCTGAAGATCTCGTTGAGCTCCACCCCACACGCTTCCCCTAGTGCGGGCTGCATGAGGGCTCACATTTCCATCTCAAGCAGCAAGGGAGCAGCGGCGGGTTTGCTAGTGCCACTTTCTTAGCTGGCTGTAACCAGTTATTTAGGTTCTATGTTTTGTAGTCAACGCGTTCTTAAGTTTTTAGCCGAGGTAAAGTTTCTGCAGCTCTTGTCATATCACGTGTAATCATCCTAGCCCTATACACTAGCCATCTCCATTGTCTTTTGTTTTGCGTCACTTTTACTTTTACTCACATGTTTTAGTATCTATGTTCTCATCAAAAATTCCGTAACTTCTCTGGTGCTCTTTGCCCTTGTTGGCCTTGCGCCATTAAGCACTAACCATCATCATTATTTGGGTTCTATGTATCAAAAAGCAGCCCCTGGTTTGCCCAGGCTTTGGGGTGAACAGGGTAAACTGGATTGGCCTGCTATCTCTTGAAGCAGATTTTTTTAGCAAGAAAGTTTATTGAAACATTAGGCAACATTTCCCAATTCAGTGTTCTCTAATGTGAGGAGCAAGTTTTAATGAATAAGTTGTGCCGTAAAAGTACATGTTTAGCAAACTTCTTCATTTAGCAGCTTCATTTAAAAATTTTTATCCTCTTGACAGGCTCCATATGTGTGCCCTTTATTTGTTAAAGGAGGGGGGGGGGACACACAGGCCTTGCATTCGTAAGCGGAGTTTTGCAGTCTGGCTGTGTCAGTTTTCTAGTTTCAAGATTGCTGATTTTCAGTAGTGCATTACGGCATGTTGAAACATATTTCATGGGTTGTATTGTGTAACCTTTAGCCTTTTTAAATAGACTATCAAAACTAGATGTTCAAGTAATCTAAATTTTTTCCGCAGTTGGCTTTAAATGTATAAAAAATGAGCAGGGCCACTGCCTACTGCCAAGAGAAAGCAGCCCACACTGTGAATTAACATGAAAATGATTTAGCACAGAGGCATGCACGAACTTTCTATTTGCCAGTTCCAAGTAGATTTTATTCTATTTTTTGTGCCTCATTGCATTTTAAAAATGCTTTAGTAAAGTCCTATTGCATTTTCAATTTGAAAAAATGACTGGCGGAAACTGAATTCTCAAGTGAACAGTTGTGACTGGTGGCCACTGCATAATTGTTTCATGCTAGTGAAAACTTTTGTAACCATGTGCTTTCGTGATTATCGAGTCAGCATTGCAGCGTTTCCAGTTCATTAAAGGAGCCATGAAGAGAAAATGCAAGTTGGTTTTATTCGAAAGATTTCGTGTTTTATAGTGCCCCCAGCGCTTGTCCGGATACAAACGGTGCTTTATTAACAGAGAAATTAAACAGTTTCGGTTAAAATTTGATTTTCCCGCTCAATCGTGCGTTTTCGTGGTCCAAATGACATTACAGGAACCGACCGCTCTGCAGCCTAGAGTACCTTCATTGACTGCATCCGCCGTACAGGGTAGAGACACGTATACGCTGGCGCCGCCATTTTCGGTTGCTCGCTCGCCGCCGAAGCAAGTCATTGTGTCAAAACCGCGCTAAAATTATCGCCGCAACGCGGTTTACTGAAGAAGTTTGAATCATATTGTCTGTTTCGCGTTGCTAGGTCTCGTGGGAAACGAAAAGAATAACGCGTTGAGCCCGTTGGCCCAATTGCGGCGGCACGGGACCAGTTCAAAGGTTGTCTCCACCCTGTACAGCGGTGTTGGTTTGTTCCCGCGTTTCTTTACGTTCCGTAACCTAGATGGCGCCACCATACCGTGGCAAGCGTTTGGTTTGTTTTTGCCCGCATTTAAACCTGGCTTGTTTTTGTTCTGGGAGAAAATATTCGTTCCCTGAAACAGTGCTCGCTCGACAAACGGGGTCACGTAAGACACCGTTGCTTGCGTCAATCGGCCAGTGTCCGTCTGAGACAACCCCAAGCCCCGTAGTGCTGTGAAGCTAAACCAAGCATGCTGTGCGCAGTACGAACAGCAGAACGCATCAGTACTTCTATGTTTACATGTGCTTTCGTAACTTCCACTGTTTGTCCCATCATTCTTATTGCTTTGTAAAGAATGTGCCCTAAATTTAAGCGCAAATCGCTCGTTCGTCTAGTTTGTAAGCTCTACCTAATTTGCGTCTGCTTCTGCCAGCCTCCGCCAATCGCAGAGCTTAGCTCATGTGACATCATAGGTTCTGTTGCGGGAAATGAGCTGGTGGGTCGCATGACCATTCCCGTTTTTCCTAATTATGTAGCTTATTTGAGCGAAGTTTACATTAAAAGTGGTGTCAGTATGATTCTAACCGAGACAATCTTTTGAATGAACCAAACTTGTGTTTTCTCTTCATGGCTCCTTTAAAGGCCAGATGCATCCGAACTTTATCTCAGCCAAATTTACTTTGAACTTAAAGTACATACCACCAAAACAACTAGGACATGATTGGTAGCTCCGGGAAATATTAACTAGAAATGTTTAAAATAGCTTTGTCGCAGATGACGCTACGCCTTCCAGCAGATTATGCAAACAGCCATCAAGCCAAAGTAACATTGCGGCCGGCTGGGTGCTTGTTACCGGTCAGCAAGGAGAACCAGTCAGCCTGTGTTGGGTGCATTTCTCCTGGGGCTGCTGCGAGAGCGACAATGGTTGTACGCAGGTTTGCTCCGGCTTGCCAGCTGCTCGCTCGCCGGCTGCAACATCATTTTGCTGTAGCCTGCCCGTGATGGCCGCGCTGTTCTTAATTCGGTTTCAGTATCACAGATTTTTCATGCTTTGTGGTGTTTATACATGTATTGCTGCTGTCATATTTTGTACCTTGCAGTATTTGTAGGGGACTATAGGGAGGGATATCAGGTTTTAAAGAGGTCAAAATTCTGAGGGCACTTGACCTTTAAATCACCGTGAGCTGAAGCTTACAGAATTAAACCCTTTACTTGCAAGTGATTCTTTGATTCTGCTGCCACATTTTTGCTGTAATAACTTTCCTCTTTTCGGTGTACCGCGCTTTGTTTTTGTGCTGCTTTCTGCTAAGTTTTGTTTAGCCAAGGATTAGCCTTATGCATGTTACGTCTCAAGTAAATGTGTATGTGTGTATTTAGTGCTGCCGTATTGGCACAGATCATCGTTTAACTCTTTCCTGCCCATGGGAAAAGCACTGATTTGGTAGTCTAGCAAATATATTTTTTCTGGTCGCAGAAAATATGTATTGAAATGTAGAAGCATAAATTTCCTTTGCTATGGTATTTGTTTCAAACAAGAATATTTCTGTGAAACAAAAAAAGAAAAAAAGCTGTACAGGAAAGTTTTGTGACAAACAAAAATAAGCAAAACATCACGTTTCTCTACATAAAAACAGAAAAGAGTAAAAATATACATTTAGTACACATATAAGCAGTGCAAAACTCCTGAAAATGTGAAACATGTAGCTGCAAAATTTTTTTACTTATAAAAAACAGCCTACCGTCAAGTTCTTAAAGAGAACGCTCTCCCCTGAAACCGCCCACTCTCCTCTAGGAGTAAAACATTCAATTTACTAAAACACCCCAAAGATCGCCCACCCCCTAAAATCGCTGACTTTAGTGCCAATGAGTGAGCAAAATAAACGCGAATTATCTATTCATGTGTTGACGCGATTACTTGTCTTTTTCGCACTTGGCGCGAAAGTTTCCAAATCTCGTATTTTTTGTTGATATCTTTGCTGTATTGGTTGGTGGGGCGGCCACTTTTTTGTAGTTTATCGCACCTGACCCAGAAGTTTGCCCATCATGTATTTTTCACTTGATATCTCTGTACTTTGGGTGGGCGTTCTTTCGTAACTTTACGGCAGTGTATTTCGTGCCACTGGGGAAAGCAGTTCCTCAAACTTGTAAAACCTAGGGTGGCCGCACATGCATTGCTGAAATGATTGGTTTTCTGCTTCACTGTTTTTTGTTCAGAGCACAGTTTACAGTTTCGATATGTTTGCATTTTCTGGGGCTTGTGTTGAACAGGAGTATCAGGTTCCTGGCTAGTTTTACGCACTTTTACTTGCCATACTATAATCTGGTGAATAAAAGTTGTGCTCGGATTCAGTGCTGCTAATATCACCCAAAAATTCACGTGTAGGCTCATCCACATTGCTTGAAATGTGGCGTTTTCGCATCACGTTTGGGTGCAATCTTGATGCTGTCGCCCTGTCTTCAGAGTGCCCGCCACATGGCTCCGGTGGTGCGTTAAAAAATCAGCGCCGCGCCAAAGAAAAAGCAATGAGGATGTAAGTGTGTCTAATACTCAGTAGACGGTTCCAGCTCTCCCAATGCACTTGGAAAGTCCCAAATTTGAATGGAAAAATGTCAAAGTTTGAACTTGAAAGTGTCGATAAACTGCTATCGATTTGAATAGGTGTGGGCAGGAAAGTGTTAACTTAGTAACCCATGAATGCATCGGCTCAAGCTTTTTACTGTTTTTGTTCAAAAGTGCTCAGCAATGTTTCATATTTTATTTAGCATGCACCTTGTAGGTTATTGCTCTTTTGTTTTGCATTTAAAATAGACTCCTGTTAAGATGAACTCGGTTAAGCCGAATTCTTTGGTATGCTAAACAACATGGGTATATTTGTTTGGTTTTTCACAGATTCAGTGCAAAAGGAACTCCGCTTAAGGTTAACCGCCTCCCACAAACTCTTGTGTTAAGACAAACTTGTGCAGTGACTGCCACTGCTGATGCTTGCCTGGCCATTCATGCAACCGAAAGGAAAGCAAAAAGGAAACAAAGGAGAGAAAATGCGGCAACGGCGTGAAGCGAATCTCCGTCTCTGCGCCACGGGAGGAGACATCGAGAGAAGTTAGAAAGAAAGGCATGCAGATAAAGCCACCACTTCCACCACCTACCACCTGCGCAGCTGGTAGCTGGTAGTAAAGCAAACGAAAAAACAAAAAAACCAACTCACGCGCACATTGGCCTTGCAAAAAAAAGGAGAGGAGAAAAAGAAAGTAAGAAGGATGTGATGACAAAGAGTCTCCTACTTGCGAACAAGGAACCTCTGACCAATACCATTCCTTAGCGGGAGCATGTGAGCTCGTGTCTCCAGCACCTACAGTGCCACTGCCATCACAGCTACTGGCCACGGAGTCGGCTAGTCAACTCTGTGTTTGCGTCACAATGAGAGCTACCTGTCATGTCTTCTGTGAATTTCTGATTAGACGAGCAAGTTTGCATGGTCCTTTCATGTGTGTCTTATGTACTGTCATCATCACTGTATCAGTACCTACTGTATACATATGAATTTTCAGCTAAGTTTGCTTATAATTGATGAGCACCTCCCAGTTTTATACATGGTTTTTAGAGATACTTAAGAGTTACTTGCCCTTGTGAAGTAACTGCTGGAAACTTTTCTCATGTGCATTCGGAGTAAATCTGCTTGAAGAGTGTTTTGCATGAAATTTTGGTGAAATTGAGAAAGGTCATGTAATGTAACTGTGATTTTTTTAAAATATTTTTACTCTGCCTTTTGTCTCACTGCAGGTCTCTTGGCATTGCCATTTCTGCTATTATATTGAAATGGAGTGCGAACAATGTGGGCTCCTATATACTGCTAACCGACATTCCTGTGCTCCAACTCAAGTGAGCTGTTATGGATTTGTGCGCAGGCCTAGTCATGGTAAAAGAAGAAGTGGAAAGGCCGGGACCTCTTCAGTCTACCTGTGTAATCAGCGTCACAACTGGCCAGGCACTGTCGCTGTTCAGCTGCCAGCCTAGTCCATTCAGGGCAGAAACCCTAGAGAGCCTACTCGATCATGCGGAAGTCCACACTGGTGAGACGCAATTGTAATTACTTACCTGGGTGCTTTTTTGAATTTTCAGCAGACTTCCTGACCTTAAGCTTACTATTTTCTTTCTCTGAATGTTGCAACTATACATTTAAATTTTAGTTCATTTAGTAGCTTAAAGGAACACTGAAGTGAATTTGTCAAGCTCCTGTTTTTGCTTGCACGGCGCAGACTGGCTCAAATAAACAAACTTTTCATTGTTTATCTGGGCGATAAGGTGGTATTTCTTATATAAAGCCTGAAAGAAGAAAACCTACAATGTGCAGTTTGCTGCGGCTGCACCAACTAACCGCAGTGACGTCAGGTAAAGGTACAACGTGATTGGACGATGTCCAAGATTAGTATTCAAACAAGTTTCGCTTTCGATTCTGTGAAGCAACATGCTTGGCATCCGACGTTATTGTTAAATGGGTATTCTCGATATCTCAGTAATCGCCATACCGCACTTCTGCCATGTTGTCGGCTGTAAAATGCATCAGATAAGCCTACCAGGATGGCTTGGAATTGTAGCAATCACTAGCCGAGGCCTACGCCGTGGATGAATGCCCTCCGTGTCACCGTGGAGCTTGCCTCACTCACGCCTGTATTGTAAAAAGCGTGTTCCCACCACGCAAAAGGTCTGCTGATTCTGGCCTGTGCCCACTGCCTGCAAGCAGTCGGGGATTATGGCAACAGCACACGAACGAGAACTCACTAGCACGTCAGTATCAGTCTGCGCGTGTTCTGGAACTCCCTCATGGAGCAATGAATGTGACAGCGCAAAATGGAGAATTCAATATAGAAAACATCGGCCGAAAGTGAAAAAATCAACTTACAAAAAAAATGATGTACTCTCAGAGATTTGAACTTGCAACTTGCAAAATAACATGTAGCGCTCCAAACCACCCTGCTACGAGCCAGCGCTGACGGGGTTGGAAATATCAAGTATATAATGTATGACCAGTTTACATTTTTATTTAGTTTTAGCATTTCAAGCAGCTTAGATGACTAAGTTGTATAGCGCTCGTGCAGTAAGTGTCCCCCAAATCTTCACAATATCTCATGTCTAGCAATTGCATTTCTTACATAGAAAAGCATTCGCAGATGTGTGGTCATGCTGCTGACCGCTGTACTTGTTCACTTAGTGCAAGAAAAAAGTGCTTCCTGCACCCTAGTTTTGCACTGTATAGCTAAAGTTTTGGGTGATTTTATTTCCTTAGTACCTATATTAACTTCGCTGACTCTTCTCCCGTCTTCAGTCGGCCTTAGATTTTCCTACTAGCAAACGAGTCTGCGAAGCGTCACGTGCGCTTGTGCAGCGCTTGTGTGGAGTGACCTGGACTTGAAGCTTGGTCGAAAATAGGCGAGGATGCAGAGAGGAAGACAGCATTTTAGAATTGATTTTTCTGGTGAATAAAGTGTAAATGCAGCGACAGCAGTGGAAACATGGCCTGCAGACTCCAGACTACGATTTGCACTTCTAATCCCACTATGTTTGCAAACCACTTCAGTGTCCCTTTAAGTTGCAAATCCATACCATAACTTCGTAAGGTTGACGTCTGGGCTAGTTGCTATGTCTCTTACTCGTTGGTATGTTGGTATGTTTGGCGTATGTCCCTTACTCATACTTGTGTGTGTCTTTATTGCGCTGTAAAATTAACCATACCCTACATTTTAAAAAAATTGAGAAAAATTTCCTTAGCTGCCTTTAAGAAATGCCTAATTAGCCCTCAGTATTTTATTTATAACAAAAAAATAATTATGCTGCTTGAAAACTAATTACATATTAGAAAAACAGAAGGCAAAACGCATGCATAGTTATTTTAATTATTTAGGTGGATTTATAAAATGTTCATTTTAAGACTAGTGTCTCCCCTTCAATACTGGTAACGTGCTTGAGGGGAGAGGTGTTTCAGTTGGTTGGAGGTTTAGTTGTAATGTTATCGGTGCTGAAGCTGCATAACATCAATCGCTTATGATGAGCACCTTGCCTTTAGTGTGTTTCATTGCTTGGGCAAGCAACATCACTTAGTGACTTCAGGTGTCGCCGACAGCAGCATCCGCACATTTGGTATGTCGGTGTTTTCCACACACTAGCGGTGTGATTCTTAATGCACTGGGAGCGATGGTGGTTGGTCTAATGATGTTACAGCGCAACAGGGTTGCAACAAAGAATTCAAACATGCTTGTCAAACCGACAGCATAACAGTCCTTGAGCTATGCTTTAACTGCATTGGCACGCTACTTGCAACATCTTCAGGATTTAAGGGGTGCCAATTCAACCATCACAAGGTTTTGGACAGCGCAAGGGAGTTCAAACTGCAGGCAAGTAAAAACACACACACCTTTGCAGTGTTGGCAGAGCACAGCCAACCATGCATGCGCAGGAGGCTGTTAGCCGTACGCAGCACTCGCCTCTGTGCCGGCATGTCAAAGCATGTGGGGTGTGGCTCTCTTTGCGTCACTGCTTCCGACAGAGCAGCAGTGACGCAGAACTGCTGACAGAGCTCCTGACAGGGTTTTGTGCCACTGCACAACAGTTTTAGTAAAGTTCCCCCTTTGCATGCAAATGCGGGAACTCGCAGGACGTAAGCAAAGCACAGACCAGCTGGTTTATAACACGGGCAAATGGACATGGTAGCTGTGGCAGGTGGCCTGCCCCAGCTGTCCTGGCTTGTCTGAGCATTTTTATGAGAGGGCACGGCTGCTCTCTCCCGGAAGGTGGCATCACATATTCTACGCACGGTCCCCATGGGAACACCCTTTAGAAGCAGTGGGAGGCCTTTTTGGGGCGGCACAGGACAAGTGATGGTGCACGCAAACAGGATACACACCTCTTTTGGCTGTCTCCACCCATCCCATGATGAATGTCACAAGCAGTTGCCAAAAAAGGGATAAACCCATCTGAATAAATTGGCACTTAAACTTGCTGTGTACAATGCTAAATGACTAAAGGCACCAACAGTGATGGTGCCTGCCTGAAGAACACTTCTCGCACCAGAAGGACACACGAAAGCTGCCTAATAACAAATCTCTGCTGCTTCACGTGTGAACACGGCAATGATGCATGAACATGAGATAGATGCAGGACATTGAAAACAGAAGGAGCGGGGTTACAAATTTTATCGCAGAGTCGTGACCTTATTTGTAATTAAAACTTAGCCCAGGTGCTGTTGGCCATTCGGCCTTACGGCTGCTCTAATCTTGCCCTACTCATGATGTATTCAGACCTTTTTTAAGTGTCTTGAAGCGCACGTTACAAATATTTTTGTGCTTACATCAAGTGACTGATACCTAGCTACGGAGGGGTCTAGCTTTCAACTAAGAAAGCACCGCTGTCCGTTTGTCAACTGTTTGTTGAAGAACAGTCTTAGGTCGTAGGAATTCAGTGGTTATTGTATTACAGGCCAAGTTTTGTCAATACAATCATGGCAAGCATTAACAAGCCTATTCTGTGAGGAAAGGAGACTGAGGATTTAAAAGCAAGGCATAGAGAGTGCAGCAAAAGGGCTGATGAAAGGAGTGAAGAAAGGTGTCATGAAGCATTCAGCTGCAGAAGTAACAAGATGTACAGGAAGCTGTTTCATGATGAAAAAGTGAAGATTGTAACGATAAATGAACGAGTAGCTCAAAACAATTTGTTCTGTCTAATTCCCCTTATGAAGAGAACAAATTTTGTTGTGAGCAAGTTCTGCTGAAGTGTTTAAACCTCATTTAAAATTTTGCTCTGCAGAATATGTCTTGAAATAATCACTGTTCACTTCACTTATAAAATTACCCTATTGCTCACGTATGCTCACACATTTGTCATTGCAGTTTCGCCTCTTGAAGCTGCAAGTGACAACCTACAAGAGTGGTCAGCCACAAGTCTTCATCAAAATCCTCACCCTACGAGTGAATCTTCAGGTACTGGAAATGTGGGAGTCGCAGCTACAACATCGAACTGTGGCATGAACTTTGATGTGGTGTCGACTACTGCTCGATGTGCCCAGTACATTGAGAAAGCTCCTAGTACAAGCCGGAAAAAGTATTTTGCCTGCCACTTGTGCCCCTACAGTTCTAGTCACAAAGATACGGTGGTAAGGCACATCCGCACTCACACCAAAGAAAGGCCGTTCAAATGCAGCCTTTGCTCGAGCAGCTTTCTTCGCAAGCACCATTTAACTAAGCACATTGCTAGTGCACACGCTGATCAAAAGCCTTAAATTTGTAAAACGTGCCATGCAGATGGGTTCAATTTAAGGGCCGATTTCGCTTGTCTTATGTGTGTTTGAAAAAGAAGTTTCAATGCAACAGTTGTTCCTGCAAGCTTCTTCATGGGACAAAGTGCCAATATTGGGCCGTCATGTCCTCACTTGAGAGGTAATGTGTGGTCCGTTTACAGAACTTCATGAGAGAAAGGCGCCCTGTGTGGAATGCCTGTTTGCATGTATTGGCAACAAGTAGTTTTGTTGGCTCATTATGAACTCGTGTTTGACTATTTTTTGCGAGTATGCTAGAGTCCTACTTGTCAATGAAAAAAAAACGGTGAAACACATTGATTTTAGCTCTGTAATAATAACCTGGTTTTAGTTACGTGATCTTCAGGAATTGCAATAAGGTACGCATTTGGGCTGGTTGGTTCATGATTACGAGTGAAAAAACAGCACTAAAAAGACATCCTAAGGGGAAACGTAGTCGTTCGACTGGCTAGGAGCAAGCAACGAATTCAAGGAAAAGGTCAAGAACTCAAGGTGCTTGGTGATGCCTCAATCCCGAAGAACGTGGCTGATCTCCTCAAGCTTGGGCCGAAATTTTGTGAGCACCCTGATCTGTATAAGACAGAGCTGCTCAGCCTGGTGAGGACAGCTGCTGGTAGAGCAAGATTGGATGAAGTGGACAGGTGTATCAGAGAAGGTGTTGATTGCCTGCCTCAGCGGGTTAAAAAAGGCAGTAGTGCTAGGCTTTGCACAGCGGTTACCGTTCTTCGAGAAGATGGGCTAAAGCTGCTCCTTTCCGATAAAGAAGGAGGATTTGTCGTGATGCCTCGAAGTCTCTACAAAGAAAAAGCAAATGCGGCCATCCGTGGTAACTTCAACGAAGTAAAAAGAGTGGTTCCTGCGAAGGTGAAAGCAAGGGCTGTTCAGCTGTACAAGAGAGCCGGACTTTCTAAACTTGCATCCTCCGTGAAGGCTTGCAAAGAGACCAGTCTTTCGGCCTTCTTCAGTGCCAAGACCCACAAGGAACTATGCCCGTTCCGAGCCATTGTTTTTGAGCGGGGAACCTGGCAGCGAGAACTTGGTAGGTTTCTGCAGAGATGCTTGTGTCTTCTTGAAGTCGACGACCCCTACCTCATTAGGACGCCAGGTACTGTCTCTGACTATCTTCAGGAGGAATGTCCAGTGGGTGTGAGTGCGTTTTCCGTGGACATTAAGGACTTATATTATTCGCTGCCTCAGGAAGAAGTATGTACCGAAGTGAGCAATTGCATTGACAGATACGGGGCTATTAAGTTTCAGAACGCATGTGGAACCACTGTAGACAGGTTTTTAGAATTTTTAAAGTTCTATATGCAATCCACCTTCATCTGCCTGGATGATAAGCTTTTTATACAGCGGAAAGGTGTGTGCATAGATCTTGTATCGCCCCTGTCCTTAGTGACATTTTATTAGCCAGCTACGACCGTAAGCTTGAGAGCAAGCTAAGTCAGACGAGCGCGGTTAAGGTGATGCGATATGTGGATGACTTTTTAATATTTTACAGCACTAACCCTTCTGACGAGCAGCCTGCTGCTAAGGCTGTCTTTGACGTGTTTGTCGCAGAACTAAGCTGTTTTGAACTGACTACTGAGCACCCTTCAGATAACAAACTACGCTTCTTAGACTTGGAGCTCGCGTTCTCAGATAGCCATGTCTGTTGGCGTTATGCGCCAAGGTCTCAAAAGAGCCTTCTTCCTTTTTCGTCTGCCCACTCGAAGATTGTAAAACGCGGCATTGCAACAGCGTGCATGAAGGCGGCGCTAAGTAGGTCTTGTGACCACCAAGTTGATGAAAGTTTTCTGTCGCAAGTAGCATGCCTGAAGCTTGCAGGTTTTCCAGCAACGCTTTTGGCTAACATTGCTGAAAGCCTCTTAGCAGGCCTTAAGAAAAAACGCTCAGTTGCCATACAATCGGAGACAAACTCGCAGCAAAAAATAGCCGTCATCCCATATGTGCACAAGGTGGTGCACAATCTCAAGAAGGTCGGCAGGGCAGGCGTTAAGCTATTGTTTTCTGCCAAAAATAAGCTCGGTAGTCTGTGCCAGAAAGTGAATCAAGAGGGGAGGAGAACAAGAGGATGTACTAAGAAACATAAGCAGAAGTTTGTTGAATGTTGCCAAGGTGTTGTTTACAAAATTCCTCTTTCTTGCGGGAATTATTATATCGGTCAAACGGGGCGGTGCGCGAATGACCGCTTGCGGGAACATTCGAATAAGATTAAAAAACAAGCTGCTGATAGTCAGTTATCCATTCATTGTAAGAACTGTAAGAAATGCAAGTGCCACCCAATTTTTGAAGATACCTTTTCTTGTCAAAATACCATGATGAATGCGCGCGTCTCATTTCAGAAGCCTATCACATTCACAACAGTGGCGAGGCATGTGTTAGCCTCCCCTCGATTTCCCTCCTTCCAAAAGAGATAAAATTCATGTCTGATTGATCGCCCCTTAGCCTCTGCGCAGGCTGAGTATTCCAATCAATTTGTTTGTCATTGCTTTGTGATAATGGTGAAGTATAAATGCTGACTGAAGAAATAAAACACATTTGGTTGTTAGTCAGCGCCGTGGTCCTGTGTCCTTTCTTGTCCTGTCTTTTTAGCGCTGTTTTTTCACTCGTCTTCAGGAATTCTCACAATTGTTGTGCATCTCAGTGGCCTAGTAAAGACAATAGAGCGCTATGTTGCACTACCTTGATCTTGAGGATGAAAACGGAAAACAGTATTGACTGGCAGTATTGGAGTAGCAAAAAAGGGACTGGGAGTGCTCAGAGCACAGTACGTGCATGTGTAGGAAGTTATTTTGAATTGCAAAATAGTAATTTTAATCGCCCTGAACTCCCTGCACATGTGCAAGTGTTCTTTGCATTTTCTCTGCGCTTTTGATGGCACCTGAAGTCCATTACACCCGTGTTCATGGTTTAAAAGAGCAAACTAGTGGCTAACAAGATCAGCGTAGGCACGGTCATGTCAGGAGCTGACTGTCATTCTCGGGGCACTAGAAACAATTCTCCCAGCCAGGAAAGTGTGAGTCAAACAATGAATAAAAACATCCTTAGAAAACAGTAGTTTTTAAAACCTCAAGCTCAATAAAAAGTTCGGACGTTTTATGTTTGGGTGGTCCAAAGTAGTATTGTCCAGAATATGCCAAAAGTGCTTTCATGCGCAGAAGGTGCTTTTATTGCATGGCCTGCTGTACCTCAGCCCAAGCTGAGTACTGTGTCAGTGTTTTGTGAGTACTATAACATGATGTGCTTTTGTTTTGTGGGCGCTTGCTGCAAAAAAAAGTTGTGTTAATGCTAAACGTTCGGCCATTAACCATTTATCCCTTTTTTCTGTGTAGTGTGAGGCCTAGCAGCATTTATTGAAAACAGTTTCAGTGCAGCTTTTTATTGATTGTTTGAGTTACCTCAGTGCAGATCATCAGGTGTCTACGCGCTTCTGCATTAGGTAGCTTTGGTGGTGTTAGTCCTATGCGGTGCTATCATCATCATCAGGTGTCTGCGCGCTTCTGCGTTCGGTACCGTTACAGGCGTTGGTGGCGTTAGTCCTAGGCGGTGCTATCATTATCATCAGGTGTCTGCGCGCTTCTGTGTTAGGTAGCTTTAGAGGCGTTGGTGGCGTTAGTCCTAGGCGGCGCTATCATCATCAGGTGTCTGCGCGCTTCTGCGTTAGGTAGCGTTGGTGGCGTTAGTCGTAGACGGCGCTATCGTCATCATCAGTTGTCTGCGCATATATACTATATACCTCCCTGTTATGCCGTAGGGCAATCTATCGCATTAAAAAAACTCCCACCTCCCCTCGCGGGAACCCCTGTGTAGATGCGACGCATAGGGGGTTCACGTTGCAGCGTTGTACAGCGGAGGAACGGCGCTGGAACGATGGAGCGGAGCGGCGCAGGCACCGCGTTTGATAGCGCACATGACGGTGAGGGGACGTGCCGGCGCCAGTGCGTCTGCCGCGGCTATGACGCAACACAATCCATTTTAATCCAATCCAAGCCAATCGAATCCAATCCAATGCCCCTCGCGAGAGAGTGTTCGTTATCGGAGAGGAGAGGGGGTGAGCGGCGGAGAGCGCAGCTGGCGCGGCGAGGAGAATGGGGGAGGGGCGGACGCCGACGACGCCGGATGCAGGGACAAGGCGAGTGAATGAGATGCAGTCGCATCTAAAAATGTCTGCGCGCGTCTGCGTTAGAGGCGGTGGGGTTAGTCCTAGGGGGTGGGGGGTGCTATCATCATCATCAGGTGTCTGCGCGCTTCTGCGTTAGGTAGCGTTGGTGGCGTTAGTCCTAGGTGGTGGTATCATCATCAGCAGGTGTCTGCGCGCTTCTGCGTTAGGTAGCGTTAGAGGCGTTGGTGGCGTTAGTCCTAGGCGGTGCTATCATCATCATCAGGTGTCCGCGCGTTTCTGCGTTAGGTAGCGTTAGAGGCGTTGGTGGCGTTAGTCCTAAGCGGTGCTATCATCATCATCAGGTGTCTGCGCGCTTCTGCGTTAGGTAGCATTAGTGGCGTTAGTCCTAGAGACCTACAGGTACAGGCGTGCAACAGAGGCCATTGCAATCACTTAACGCACATCACGAGGGCCACGATTTTACTTCTGTGATTTTACGCCATGTCAGGACCGCGCAGGCAATACTCGGATGCCTTTAAAGAAAAGTTATTTCTGCTGCCGAAACCATCGGCAACTGTACTGCGGAGCGGCAGTTCGGCGTGAACGAGCGGAGCATTCGCGGTTGGAGGAAGCAGATGGAAGCCCTTTTTGCATGCAGCGGCCAGAGAAAAAGTTTCCTGGGACCAAAACATGGAGCGTTTCCCGACGTGGAACGAGAGCTGACGGACTTTGTTCGGGAGAAACGAGCTGCACATCTCGCTGTGAACATCGAGCTGCTGCAAGCAAAGGCAAGGGAGATCGCTCGAGACAAAGGCATTCAACGGGCGGACTTCAAGGCAAGCAAGCATTGGGTGTCTCGCTTCATGCGCCGCGCTGGGTTCTCCCTACGTCGGCGTACGTCGATCTCGCAGAAGCTGCCAGAAAGCTACAAAGAGCTGCTTGTGGCCTTTTAGAAGCACGTGATTTCATTGCAAAAGGCAGTCCCCTTTCAGCTAGGCCAGATCGGCAACGCTGACCAGACGCCGGTGTACCTCGATATGCCCTCGGCTTTAACGGTGCATAAAAAGGCTCCAGGCAAGTTACCGTACGATCAACTGGGAACGAGAAAACGCGGGTAACTGTAATGTCCTGAAGGGCAGACGGTCGCAAGTTGCCACCCTACTTACTCCGCCGGCAGCGCACATGTGGCGGCTCTTGCAGACCCTGACTTTCGCACACCGCATTCTCCTTGTGCACATCCACCCACATCAATTCGCCTCCCCTCACTGCCCCTCATGTGGCGCGCTGGACACACTATTCCACTCCCTCTGTGAGTGTCCGCGTGACCCCTTCCCCCATTTCCCTCCCCCTCTCACTGGGAGCAGGCTCTGGGGAGCTCTGACCTCGCAACGTAGGAAGCCGTCACTGACAGAGCCCTGAGGACGTCGCGGGGGCCCTTTTGGCCTCCGCCACCCCTCTGCCCTGAACGCTATGCAAAATAAAGTGGCTCTACTTCTACTACGTGGTGTTTAAACGAGATACGCTGCCTAAGGGGGAGACGTTCCCAAAAAATGTTGTCCGCTGCCAGGACAAAGGGTGGATGGACGAATCGCTAGTGCTGGACTGGATCAAGTCTGTGTGGTGTCGACGGCCCGGAGCACTGCTGGGGCTCCCATCGATGCTTGTGCTCAACGCGTTTCGGTGTCATCCGGCGGACTTCGGGAAGCGACTGCTGCGCGACTCCCGCACCGAACTCGTCGTCATCCCGGGAGGGATGACATCCCAGCTGCAGCCACTTGATGTGTCTCTTAATAAGCCGTTTAAGGACCACATCATGCGCCAGTATATGGAGTGGATGAGGCCCGGAGAGCCAGAAGTGACCCCTGCCGGACGGCTAAAAGGGGCCTCGCCAGCTCTGCTCTGCTCATGGATCGCCGAAGCGTGGGCCTGCATTCCCGAGGCGCTCGTTTGTCATGCCTTCAAAAAGTGCTCCATCTCAAACGCGCTTGATGGCACGGAGGATGAGGTGCTGTGGGAGGACATTTCCGACAAGGGAGCTTCGAAAAAGAGTGCGTCAGACGAGGATGACGAATAATCAAGTGTGGAAATAAAAGAATTTTTCTGTTTTTGTCGAACTATGTTCGCGTGAAAACGTTTATTCTCGCGTTTGCTATCCCCGAATTACATCTCGGACTATGCGCGGGTTTTTACGGTAAATCCGGCTTGGCCCCATTTTGTTTACTGAATAAATTACATATATTTGTGACCTCTGCATACAAGTAGAAATGTCTTCATTCCTAATAAATGTTGTAAATTATAACAGCTTTTTTCCATTAGTCGTTAGTATCGCCTACTAAAAAGAGCAGTGATACTGATGCACACAACACTCTCGTGCATTTGACAAGCTGGTGATAAAAAAGTTCTAACATTAGAAATTGATTGTTAGTAGGCTACATCCTTCTCTTTAAAAATATGATAGTATCGTTCGTGTGTGTATATTTAAATGCAGTTGTTTTCTGTGTGCATGCTGCTCACTCAAAATTAAAATAAATGAAGTAAAGAAATTCGGGATGACGAACCTCAGCTGGCACTTTGAGTGCGCTTGTCCGCCTATGGTCGGGATTTGAAGGAATAAGTAGAAAGTATACATTACAAGGCATGCACTTCCGCGCTAACAGTGATGTAGTTCGCTTTGAGCCACAATAAAATTTTCACTTCAAAGGTACAGGAACTCAAAAGAAACCTAAAATGATGTAGGTAGCACAGCTATGGTAAGTGGGGGGGTAGCGTTAGTGCACTGGTGGGTGCTCGGACCCCCCCCCCCCCTTCCGTCGTCAGTGCCTATGGTCACCTTCTGTACGGAGTGCTTGCACCGTGCAACCTTAACTGCGGGTTGTGAGGTATCAGCTTTTAAAGCTCTAATCTTTCCTCCAACCTTTTTTTTTGAAACTTTATTGCGGTGCATGTTAACATGATGGCAATTCGGTTAACTACATCACGGTCACCTTAAACGGATCCCAATATTCATTGCACCGAGGTTATTTTCAAAGAACTTTCCATGAAGTAGGAGGTACACCGGTTTTGTTTTGATTACGCAACGAAATAGACGTTATAGTGGATGGGCTCATTTTCGATATTTGCAGTTTTTCAAGCAGTATTTTATTTTGGTTTCAAGAAACCAATTTGCTATCTTTGTTGAGTCCTGGTTGGACTGACAACGTGCTTTCTTAGCCTTGCTGATGCGTTGCCATACGAGACAGTGCGATGATCGTCCTTATTCCCACCTCGGTTATCAAAGCAAGAATGTTAAATAGACAGACAACCGATTTTTGTGGAGTACATGTGCCAGAGCGCCTAGCCCAACTTCGCTTCATCTGGCGACGCACGGTGGCGGGGCCTATTCGCGCCTCTGTCAAACCGCCCGCGGCAGACGTGCCCCAACTTGCAGGCGCCACAGAGTCGCCTCTCTTTTTCACTTCTCAACGGCTGGGCCGAATCATGCCTCGGACGAGCGGCCCGCGACAGACGCGCAGCCACATGCCTGGAGAGGGGCCCGCAGTGTCGCCTTCCCTTTCCCCGTCGCGGTGGCTCGGCTGACGCAACCGCTTCGCCTCCATTCGTCGGATTCAAACTTCGGCCAGCGAGAGTCCTGATTGGAGCGATTCAGACTTCTCGCGGACGGCAACGTACTCCCGGGTGTATAAAACCTGCCCGGAAGCACAGCGAGCGCGGCACTTTTCGGGGGCACTGATTAGAGACGTGCTGTCGCCTTTGTGCGAGCCATTTAACGCTTTTGTTGCCCTTGTACATACTGTATATAAATGTTGCTTCAAATTTTCGTCGGCTCAAGAACTTAATCGCTCTGTTCTGCGCCGCGTCGATAGCGGACGGAGCAAGGCAACGTCGCTGCACCGGTGGCTGCGGTGAGATGGACCAGTCCCAACAATGGTGACAGCGTCTGGATGGCTGATTCCCAACAATGTCTTCTATCTTATATGAAAGCCAGCGTTTTATACAATGGGGAACCACCATGAACATGTAACTAAATTGGAAGAAATAAGTTTGATTCGGCACTAAAGCTTATTAAATCTGAAAGGTGGTCGCCATGTAGTGTGTAAACGTGACACTACCGTACGTATACAAACAACCCCGTCGGTTTCAATGCGGGACTCAAAAACCGCATACAGGAATAGAAATAAAAATAGAAATAGGCCTACGACTAATAGTCGTAGGTTGCCGTACCAGACGAACCAAGGAAAGTGGTCATCCGCCTCAACGGTCCGAGGCACGTTTCGTCATTGAGACGGGCAGTCTGCACATCGTCCACCGGCCCGAGGGCAACCGAGAGAGACATCCCCGAAGGGGTAGACACAGGGCAACGGACCGCCCGGAGAGGGGGATAGTCCCTCCGGGCCTCCCTAAGTCCCACCTGCGGGTTAAGCTCTGCTCACGCATCAGGCGCACGGGCTTGAACAAGAAGGCCTCATCCCAAAGGTCATGCGGGTGATCGGTCCGAGGGGTGATAAGGTCCCCCGGGGAGATTTGTCCGCAAGACCCGAGACCGACTTGCAGGGTTCACCCGTGGATCGCAGGGGGGGCGCCGAAGCAGCCCACCAACCCACTCGCAGAGATGCAACCAGTCTCCTCTCGCGTTGTGACGGAGAGACGGAAAAGCAAAACCGCCCGTCTCTCCCGGCAGGGGGGTGTGCAGACCCGCGGTAATTGCCCGGGCTGCCTAAGGATCGATACCTTTCTTTCCACCCTGCGACTGCCGTCCAATGCCGCGCAGCCAGTGGGTGACCCCTATTAGCCGACTTCACCCCCTTTCGGAAGTTCCGCCGTTTCCCAGCGGGAACCTCGTGGAGGTTGGGGCCACCCAGGAGGGCCAGTTCTACCACTCTCCGTAACTCGACACTCGCGCTCCCCAGAAGCAGGGTTACAGGGGCATGCCAGCTCCCCCAGCGAAATGGACCAACACCCTTTAGGCCCCCGCATGGGTTACAGAGGTGTGCAGCCTCCGGCCCGTGTCTCGATAAAAAAAACAAGGCATTTTATTAGTGCTGTAACTCGGGACGACTTTTTAAATACCGCTTCTCATTTCACGTACAGTTAAATATGGTTCAATCCTACACGGCCTCACTGTCATTGTTGCCAGACTTCCTTTTGACAGCATACCCGAGGCTTGTAGATCTAAAATGTCTGTTCTAAATCTAAATTGTCTAAAATGTCTCGTAAATGTCTGCTTTCACATGTTCTATGACCCTAGCAGGAAACCCGTTGTGGTTGAAGGTGTTTCAATTGATGCCCTTTCATTTGCGATAGAGAGCGTGTACTCCACAAAAATTGGTTATCTGTCTCTCTAGCGTTCAGCCCTCTAACCCTTGACGTCACTACGCAAAGTTGATAGCATCGTCCAGTAAGAAGCAGAAGACATTACACTGCAATTTTGCAGACCACAAGTCGTACAATCGAGGACAACGCTACTTTGTTAAAACACTAGCTCATTTCACCATTAGCAGCAATACAAAGCTAACATTGCACCGCGGTGTATTCCCGAACGCGTGGAGGGGGCGTGTTTTTGTGTGTCGTAGTGGTTTGTTTCCGTCTTCGGAGCGCAGCATAACAAGCAGAGCAGCACAAAACAAAAAAAAAAGCCACTCACAAGAAAAAAATCAAGCCATATTTTCGTTCGGATAACAGAGACAATACCGAAATCAAAGCAACAACACAGGGAAGCGGAACTGAAATATCTAGAATAAAGGGTTTCCCTGGCACTTTCTAGTGCACAAATTCAGTTATCCTTCCAATGGGAAGCGGGCAGATAACGCTAGCGCGTACTCTCTCTCCGGGCGCGGTAACGCCGCTGACATAAAGAGCATCCATCCTAGTCGACAAGGCCGTCGACTATGCCTGCTCATCCGACATCCGCTTCAAGCAACCCCGAGTGACCTTGGTATAGTCGGCGTTTTACACAGGTCTTTGTTATAAGCCAATTGCGCTTTCAAAGCTTGAGCTTGCTCTGCATCGTTACATTCATGAATATTAGCCTCCGCTAACACCATTTTTAGGTTTAAAAATCTGTCGACTTACGCACTAAACTGTACGTATATTTTGTTTTTGATCACAAAGGAGCACCAGAAAATGCTACTGCGTGGTCAAGAAGCTTCAGCATCAGCATCTTGGACAACCTAGTATCCTCGCTCAGGAGTTGGCAACGTCTGACGAAGGTCCTCTGCAACACCAGCTCGACATGCACTTTCTCGAACTGGTTCTGGTCTGTGCTTTCCTGACAGTGCCGGCCTCGGAGCCTGTCCTCGCTGAAGGAATTAAATTTGCCGTGAGGTACTTCAACGCCAGCAGGGAAGCCTGCACACCCAGGCCAGAGGCCTTGAGGATCGAAGACCGTGCGACGTGCCGGTTCACCACATCGACCGATGCCGATTCGACTAGGATTCCCTACGAGCTACCCGTGGTGAAGTGCAACTGCCCGGACAGCCTGTGTAGTTGCAAGGGCGACTACCGCTGTACGGAATTGAGGAGCACTATTCACGTTGCCTACCGCGACAGCAGCGACGGTTCGATGCTGAGAAACGGGACGGTAGAGCTTGCAACATCGTGTGTGTGCGTCGCCGGCAGATCTGACGTTGCAAAGCGTAGACCTATTCGTGTAGGTGGCTGAGGGAGATGACCTGCCCTACTACCGCTAATGCTCAACCGTTCTAAGAATGGGAAGGCAAAAGCCTAGTTGGACCATCTGTTGATCTGCCCTTGATGTTTCTATAGAACTTCGCGGCCACGCCCGTCACCACTTGACCATCCGATGCTCCTCCAACACCTTCAGCTCACTCGCCATCGCCAGGAGCCTCCTGTTCGCACCCGTCGGCACCTTCACCTCTCAGCAGGCCCGTATGTGCGGGGACGGCTTCCGGTGCTGGTATTTCCTATAACTCACGATTGTTTGTGCCTCACAGCGCATTCCACGACACATAGAGTGATCTGAGATTTCACCCTAAATACAGCGATTGTACTTGGAACAGGTTTGTATGCTGTTGGTGTGGGTACCTGCCTCTCGCTCTTTCTCGCGGCAGAGTTCGCGGTGATGTCCCAATAGATCTGTTGTGCCATCATTCCGTCAGGGGTCGATTAGCAGCATTTTCTTGCGTTATCTGAAGCCAGCAGCAACCTGATTGTGGGAATCTAAGTCCAAGGGACAAACACCTCCGTGCAAAAAAGAGCGACCTTGTAGATCGAAAGGGTTTTGACGGCGAGTATGAGAAGGATGAAGTAGCTCGAGCGAGCGTCCTACGTGATTATCGGCAGTGATGATGATATTGTAATCGGTGCAGGAGCAATGGTGGTACCAAAGTTTCTACACTCGCGCATAAATTTAGATTGTTTACTACACTCACGCATAAATTTATATTGTTTTGTTTAAAGTAAATCAAGCGGCTACATTTACGAAGGGTACATCAAGGGTACATTTACGAAGTCTGCAACGGTCTTCCTTTATGCAAACTGGCCGTGTATCTGCTCACTTCGTTGCATGCGTCAAAAGACTATCGTCTTCTGCCACCTGTGACACCCAGATGCCTCTCGTTCCGTTCCCTCCCACATCTCGGGCTCTTTTCCTCCCGTTGCTCTCCTTCTACGAGAACACAGTAGAGGTTTGCTGTAGTCAATTCATTGTTGCCGCGTTCCACTGCTCCCTTCATCTACTGGAACCTTTTGTGTCTATTGAACTGGCCACAAGAGCGTGCCGGGAGCGCTTTTTGCATTGTGAGGTGAAAACATTTTTCAGGCATAGTTTATTTTCTGTCGCAAAAATCAAGCAGCCATGTGTTTGTTATTAAAAAACAATCAAAATGTCACTTATGTAATATTCCTTGCTCAAATATGCTTATCTTTTTGCTCTACATTTTTGACAGGTATAGACATTGCCACCAGATTTATTAATTTCGAAATGTTTTGCTCATATGAACGTCGCGTCCAAGAAACTCTTCTAACCCCTCGCCGGGCGGTGGGATCGAGGGTCAGACAGACGGACCAAAGTTTTCGCATTTAAGGAGCCCTAGAATATACCTACAGTCTTAAAAGTAGAGTACCGACATTCTTTTGCCAACTTCACGACACGAGATGCTTAAGTGTGGGTTAGCAATTTTGTGTACCTTCTACCACTCATACTGCAATTCCTTCAAAGACGGAACACAGGATCAACGCGCGCGCGACAAATCCAGAGTTGTTATGTTTACGTTTTATGCAGAGCTCACTCTTACAGCGAAGCTTTCCGCACCTCACCGGTGGCGACTAGAGCCACTAAATAAGCTACGCTTCAACTTCATCTAGTGGCTCTAATGGCGACGTTACGCCAAACCGCGCACTACAGCAAAGCGGACTTTCTCTCACCATGACGATGATGATGATCGTGGGTGAAGTGAAGGATGGTTGAAACGCTGGTCGAAGGTCAATGTCTTCAAAGCCCAAAATCAAATTCGAAAATCCAAATCGTTACGCCCAAAACACACTGCAGGAAAGCCAACTTGCACAATGGGTTTCCACAAGGGCACATCAAGCGCTTCAAGCAAAAAACTCTTGCCGCGGTCGGAGTGGCCCCGCATTTGAAGCCGACGACAATTCGATCGCGCCACTCCGACGCAGTCGAAGCAGTTCGGACATCGGAACTTGACTTTGCCTCAGGTTGCGTGGGAAAAGGATTTGGTTTTAATAATATTTCTCTTAAGAAGGAGACTTTGATTTGTTCATCATGTCTGCATAGAACAAATCACGGTGTTGTGTTCTCCTTTTTGCGAAGGTCAGTTTCGGCACGGTGTTGTTATACGTACCGGTATACAAAAGGCGGTTTGTTCAGCGTCGATTGAGATTTGTGACGTTTAAAGCACCGAAGCGACACCTGGACTATGAGGCTGGCCGTAGTGAAGGGCTCCGGATTAATTATGACCACCAGGGCACCTTTAACGTGCGCCTAAATCTTCATAGACGGTCGTTTTACTGCGAAGCAGTATATGTCTAACCCCCCAGTTTTCATTCCGGTGTCATCGATTTACTCGGCGCAATTCCAGGGCTCCTTCCTCACCACCGCTGACAGCTGTTTCACAGCTATTTTTTCCCTCGCCTCCACCGATGACCCTTTGGCAAGTTGCGCAGTCGCCAGTAACGGCGGTATGTGGTTATCAGATGATTGCGAAAAATGAACAAAAGCACGGATGGGCGTAAAAAATGCACTGACGATTACTACACTCCCTGATATGAAATTTGTGCGCAGCGCGAGCTGTAGTCTTCTCGGTCACGGCGCATTTCTGCTGCGTCTCAGGAAGTGTTCGCGTGATCAGCGAACGTAGGGCGGCGTGCGTTACTCTGCTGCTACCTCGCAGTGCGCCGCCGCCGCCCGGCCAGCATATTGCAAATCGTGTTTGAACCTCCCGCGCAAATTCGCGTGGTTCGGATTAACCCCGCACAAGAGAGCAGCGAGCATATTGTTGCGTATTGTGTTTGAACCTCCCGCGTAAACATCGCGTGGTTTAGATTAGCGGAGTATGGAACTGCGTCTGGGGAAAGTGCCAGTTGAGGGCGCTACTTGGTGGCGACACATGAAACGTGTGCCTGCTGCCGAGATGCGTAGGCCGCATCTCGGCAGCAGGCACGCTTTCGCGAGATGAAACTGCAATGTGCTTTGGCGGCTGCTCGCGTGGAACCAATCGACGGAGGCAGATATAAGCAGGAGCGCCGACTCGGCTATCTGAGACGTTCCGTAAATAGAGAGTTTTAGCTAACCGTTTCTTACGGTCCGCTCCGCTCCGATTGCAAGCGGGAGCGCCATTGCGCATGCGTGGCGCAGCAGGTAGAGCTACGCTTCTGGTGCCTCACCGATGGTGTGGGTCGTCGGCGTTAAAACGCACCGCAGGAAAGCTAACTTTACAGAAGGCGTTTCACAAAACGGTAATGTTGATAAGCGAAGGCACATCAAGCGCCTCAAGAAAAAGAAAAACCGCTTCCCGTGGTCGGAATAGAACATGGGATGAATAGGAGCCAGCATTTAGATATACGGTCCAACGTTTTGTGCATCTGCGCCATAGCGTTTCTTAGTAAAAAAGTACTGTATGATATGCACGACTCGTGAGAGCATTTTTAACTATACCGCCTATTAAATGAAAAAGTCGATCTCGACGCGCATGCTGCGAACATTTGCGAGACAAAAGCCTGCCTATAGGCACGTTGCGCTGATGTTTGCCTCGCAAGTATCAGCGCCGTTTTGTATACCCTGGTGGTTTGGGGGTCATTTCTTGTAAGAAAGATGCCACGCATATCACGGGCTCGTTCGTAGCATTCATATTACGTAAGTGTCGGCGCCGTGTCCCAGACACCAACAGCACGAGTCACGCACGGGCGCTCACACAAAGAAGGCATAAAAGATAACGTCATAATAACAAGGCCGAGAAGAACGAACAGTTTAGGTGGCCCAGACGAAAATACGTTAGCTGTTGATATTGTAGCCTACCAGTCAGGTCGCAGATAACACAAATTGCAGGAAGGAACTGATGCATTCATCACGGCCGTCTTTCTTTACACCGTGTCTCATTGTCAACCCCATAGATCGTCGCAAGGCATGCTGCAGGCAGTGGGTGATAATGGGTCGAGGAATCGCCACTCCTTTACCAATTCCCTAGCGTGCGCTACAGACGAACTTTAGTAGAAAAAGTGCTGCGCTCACAGCGGCCTCTGCCCGGTGCAACGTGCCTATACATTCAAGAATTGCGTAAGCACTGTGACGCCAAGACGCTGTGAGAAGGTCATGCGTGCCTAGTAACGAACATTGTTAACTTTCCCAACTGGCAGTTCTTTTATGTGCACAGCAGCCTGTTGAGGTTGCCGAATTTCACCTGCATCAGAAGTACTGCGGCCGCATCCACGAATAAAACCGCGGCTTTTTTTAACGTTTGCGCCGCTATACGCATGAGCGCAGGGATCAAAAGGAAGCGAACAGTGCTTCCGCGACGTTTTAATGGCTGGTGCAATGCTTTGGAAAGGTTGAGGCGCTAAGCTAAACGTTCAAAAAAATGGCCGCGGCTTATCTCAGCTTACCTCGGATATGCAAAGCAAAAGCTTGGCTTAGTCTGGTTGAGTCTTGCATGATTTCGCTTAGTTAACCTTTGATTGAGCTGTATTGCCGACCATGTCTCAAAGCCGCTCGGACGCGTGCAACGCTCACAAAAGGAGGCCGCGCGAAAGTGGCGTTCATTCACAGCGGACGCACCGTTCCTCTTCTCCCGGGGGCAGACGAGTTACGTTGCCCGAGAAAACCCAGCGCCGCATGCATGGGAGGCTGCGGGTTTGGTCGGCTGCCGATCAGCGGGCCCGGCGAATCCCGCGATGCGCTTCAAAGGGTGTGTCGCGGGGGGTGTGTATCCGGTCAAAAGGTCACCTTGCGCATCCTCCGCGAAATCGCTGGACGAAAGTAGTAAAGCTTTGCTTTAAAAAAGAGGGAGGACAGTCGTCCTGACAGGGCAGGAAAGTAGCTACGCGACGCGAAAATGGTTAGCGGAATTCTCCTGGAGTTGCTCCTGCCAAACTCGTATTTACGCCGACTCCCAAGATAGGGAATGGCCATCTACCTCTACGAGACGCCGGCGTACACGTGCCGAGATAAACACCTAAAATACTGAAAAGTAGGACAGGTAGATGTCAATTGCAGATAATTGCATTTTGCCTGGTCGAGAATAGGTCCCATAATCTGGACTTCGTGAATTACACGTGTAATCGCCATGTTTTTTGAGCAAGCACAAGGGCGTAATCAATGAGTGACGTGTGAACGTATAGCTCCGACGTCAGGCATTTTAATTTGACGGTTAGCTTACAAGACCACTACCAAGCCGTCAGATATTGCGCATAAAAATATCAAAACAGGTGCTGTATTATAAAAATTAAGCCGGCAGTTGAGGCTGGCAAGCAAAACACATTTCGTAAGGTTAAAATTGGCGTCAACACCACAAAGCGGTCAAGTAATGTACGTTTTATCCAAAAGCGAGAGAAAGGCGTGTGTTATGCTAAAGAACCTCACAACCTTTTTTGCCTTGTCTATTTATTTCGTTCAATCGATTTTAGTAACGTACTGGAGCTCTCTGCTTCCATTAAAGTTTTGTTGCGTTATAAAATTAATGACCGTTACCGCCGCCACGCTGTCGTCTGCTGCTATGTTACAAGTTTATGGCGTGACTACAAAAAAAGACGGCCGTGACCATCAGTTGTATGACGCGGTAAGTACGGCAACACGCTACGAGTACGCCGCCAGTTCACTCAACCATCGAGGCTGAACTCGATGAACGCATTAACGAATTAAACCGTAAGTTTTCTTTGTTATTTTTCTCTTGAATTCGATCATGTGACTTACTAGCTTACTAGCAGGAGTGGGGATAAATGTAATGCTGTGGGTTCCTTGCAATGGAGAAGCTTGCAATGCCCTCTCATGTTGCTTTTACGCCAAACAAATAGTGGCTATTTTATTCCGAAACAAACAAGCAAAAAAGAACAAAATATGGGACGTTATTTTTATGCACCGTCATGGGTGACTTGGAAACAGCTAAACTATTATTTATTTTGCTAGGAAACAGTTTTACACCGCGCGTCGTGCGAAACTGCGCCTGCTGAACTTCACTGGGATTTCACGGCGCCGAAGGTCGTTGAAATTTTTGCCCTATTTCACGGCGGCAGAAGCCGGAATTTTCAAGCTGTTACTTAATATCACGTCACTTTTACGCAGGCTGAAATTGCCAAATGTGTGGAGTACACGTTCCCGCCAACTGTTCCAGCCATTCACAGAGATAGCGTGACCTAGAAGCCATATTGCTGTTGAATAGCAAAGACTGGCCTACGTTGTCTGCTGCATTTCGTCTAGTGTTTCCTTCGCGGGCACAAATTATTATGCGCTTTCAGTAGAGGGAAATAAGGTAAACTTGAAAACTGAGGCTAGTAAACGTCGTGATAATTCAAAATTACGAAAGCGCGCACAGCCGCTCTGTCAGCCTGAAGGACACCAAAATTAAAAGCCGATAAAATAAGCCTTCCCGCAAAGTCACGTTTCACGGTAAATTCACGGAGTCGAAAATAGGGCCCCTGAACGCGCACGTTTGAACGCATGCAATGGGTGGCCAAATGCTCGCAGTCACCAGCCAAATATTTTGCCCCGTACAGCCGAGAAGTAGCCCAATGTCGAGCTTTAAGAATAGCCTTAATAGCAAAACCAGAAAACGTCATGGTTTATTTCATACGTCTTTTTTTTGGTATACTTATGCTGCCAAGAGCAGGATTTTTTTGTACAAAACTAGTGTAAGCAATATATGGACACCACATCAAGAAAAGAAACCGCGACACCGACAGCCGCCACGTATTCACAGATGCGGTATTTCAGGATCACCTCGGTGCGGTCGCCTTCATCACTTCAGGGGGTGCTCACTACTCCATCACTCGACGTTGCACCTCCCCAGAAGGAGCCGAACTTCTCGCCATCGCTTTTTCCGCTGCTGAAAACACATCCCCCGTCCGGACGACCCACACGGATTCCAAGCCTGCGTGATGCCATCTGGTTCAAAGACTCGCCTTTTCTTCCGCACTTTTCTCCTCCACAACGTTAAAGGGCTTTGTCACTCGCAGTGGATCCCTGGTTACGCAGGCGTTGCAGGGAATTAGCGCGCTCATCAGCTCGCCCACGAAGCTCTCCTCCGCGACCCTGTCGACGCCCGCGACAAAAATCCTTGTCCTCCCCCACCACTCCGGATCTTAGCAGACCTTCTAAGCGTACGCCGCACGTTTTTTCCCCTCCATTCCGGGCTTACCCGTCGCGAGCAAGTAGTAATTCGGCAGGCGCAAACATATACACTGCACACACCAACTCGGCTCCGTCTATTCCATCACACGCCAGACGCCCCTGTCCCCATCTGTTCCCACTGCCTTGTTCCCGCTACCCAAGACCACATTCTGTGTGAGTGCCCTTACAATCCTACCCAACCACACAATTAAACCGGAGCGTGGCTGGCTGCTACGGCGAATCTCAAGGAACAGCGGGAACTGGCGGCCCAAGCACAATCGCTCCAATTAAACATTTTATTGAGTTCAGTGCAACACACTTGCAAACACTGGAATGTGTGGTTTATGGTTTGATTATGATTTCAGAATGATTAGTGTGAAATCAATATAAATTTCTTCACAAGATCCCGGCCTGTCTTGCATCGGTCTGTCGCTGGCTTAAAGAACAAAAAAAACACAACTAAATTGGTAAAATTAATTTACATCGCTAGAGTTGAAACAAATAGTAAAAAATCAGTAGAAGAATAAGAACAGCTATTGGTACAGTAACTAAAACGAACTACACAGAGTATTACCACACGTAATATTACCACACGTCATTTGACAGCGCAGGAAGTGAGTGAAGGTAGGCAGTGAAATGATACATATTACACATTGGTATTTTTGCTCAAAGCATTACTAAATTTCGTGGTGTTCGGTTCAACAACAATGTGTGATGGCAGATTATTCCATTGTGGTACCAGGAACAAATGATTCGGCAAAACAAGGGTACGACATGTGATGCGTTTGATTTTGCATGGATGATCTCGACGCACAAAAATGGCTGTGGGTTCACCGATAAATTCGTTACGAACGGACACATTGTAGTATAGTTTATGAAATAATGTTAAGCGAGATACGTTGCAACGATGCGATAGGGCTTCGGGTTCCGCACGATTTTTTAATGCTGTCACGCTGGTATAGGGTGAGTAATCAGAAAAGATGAAGCGGACAGCACGATTTTGTAAGGCTTCTAAGTAATTTATTAGATGACTTAGACCTGGATTAAAACCGGAGTCAAGTAGACATCTCCACTGGGTCCGAAGAACACGGGGTTTCCCACAGGCCGGCGGCGGGCGCGCATTCGTAGTATGTGCTCCGCCTGCCTCCCCCAGTAGAGACGTCGATGCGTGAAAGCCCGTTGGCAACACGCGCGGCTGCTCGCTCCTACCAGCCGGTACTTGTCAAGACATGCATCCTGATGCGCCCCCGTATGGATGACATGTGTGGTTCGCTTTGGCTGCTGATTAAATGTGCACGTACGTTCTTCTACTCTGCAGGCCTTCGAACAAAAGTAAACACTCGGCGTTTACATAGCACGGTCTTATGTAGACGAGATGGTCGTGAAACCCTGCAAAAAACCGTTGACTGCTGAATGCTCGGAATAGTAAAGTTGGCAGCAAAAGCGCCTCTTCGCCGACAATTTCGTGCTATGGCGCAAGAACCTCGCGCATACGCCCACGGTATTGAACAAGACTTCAAATGCGACGCCCAATTTTCTGCAAAGCGTAATCCCAAGGTGTCAAACAAACACTTTTTTTCCACAAGAGGAGCCACGTGCACAACGCCAGCGAATTGTGTATCGTAAATGAGAGAACAGATTGATAGGTACACCCGCCTAATTTTTTACCAATATCACGGGAGCGTCGACCGTTCAGTTGATCAGCGCCGTATAACGGCGTGATACGGCAATCTCGGCGAGAGACAGCCGCATGCGCACTAAGCAAAGGGCGCTGCTGCCGTCGTCTGCTAAGCTGTTCCAAGAGCAGGAGGCCGCCCCCGATTTTGTTATTCGCTTATCACACTGCCTGCCGTACTCGAATTTTTTCTTCAAGACCACGCACGTGGCGCCAACTGAAAACAGAGTAATCATCGTTGCTGAACGAACTTTGCGCTGAATGAACCCTGCGTTCGGCAACGCTGAGTACTGTTTTCAGTTGGCACTACGTGCGTGGTCTTGAAGAAAAAATTCGAGTACGGCAGGCAGTGTGATAAGCGAATAACAAAAATCGGGGGCGGCCTCCTGCTCTTGGAACAGCCTAGCAGACGACGGCAGCAGCGGCCTTTGCTTAGTGCGCATGCGGCTGTTTCTCGCCGAGATTGCCGTATCACGTCGGTATACGGCGCTGATCGACCGAACGGTCGACGCTCCCGTGATATTGGTAAAAAATTTGGCGGGTGTACATTTACTCAAAACAAAGAAATTGCGCCTAACACCAGAACAGCCGTGAAACATTCCCCGATTAGCCGTGATAACGCAAATATATCCCCAAAGCCAGAGAGCAAAAAAACACCGCAAAAAAAAAAAAAAAGAACGGCACTGGCTTCGCAGCGGAGCAACACATACTGGCCAACGACTTTACCCGCCTTTTTGCGCCAGAAGCGACGCTTACGTTTCAGACCGGGCGCACGAAAATTCTAAATTACCGCCCTAATATATCAGCCTTAGCGTCACTGAATAAAGGCTTTAGTTCGTGACGCTAGCTTATTTAGTGACGCTAATCAGCCCCAAAAAGAACCGGGGAAGAAAATGAGAGGTAAAGCGGCAACAATTCAAGCACGGAATATTTTTCGCGTCCTTCTTGAAACGCGCGGTGCGGGTTGGCATGCTGCAACACACCCGTTTGTCTCAACAAAACACAACTGTGCCATTCATTTAAATACGCAAGCACTGTATAACCGTTATGCATCTAATCAGAACTAGAAAAGAGAAGGCATCGGATAGGTTTTGCATTGATTAAATGAAACGAATGTCAATTCGCGTCATCAGACAGGGCGTTTTGTCTCGTCACCTGACCATGGCCTGATGCGCCGCTCGCAGAGCGCTCGCGCTAAATGCGCGGTCCGTTCCAGGGGCCGAATTCTCTAAAAACCAGGCGTCGTTTTGAAACGACGGGGCAGCGCCATGCAAATGCATGTGTTCTGGGGTTGGGGCCGTTGCTTTGGGGTTACCCGCAGGGGCAATCACCGCAGAAAAGCGCTGTGGCAAGGGCGCGAAGCGACAAGTGAAACGACGGGGGGGCAGTGGGTGTCACTTCGAGCCCTTGCCACAGCGCTTTTCTGCGGTGATTGCCCCTGCGGGTAACCCCAAAGCGATGGCCCCAACCCCAGAACACATGCATTTGCATGGCGCTGCCCCGTCGTTTCAAAACGACGCCTCGTCGTTTTAGAGAATTCGGCCCCAGGACTCTTGTTTCCTTTATGTCTCTCAAAACGATGTGCGCATGCACTGTAGCTCACCCCCTCGCCCACAACTTGGCACTGGCGCCACTTCTTCCCCCTCGCAGCTATAACGCCGTTGCAAAAAGCGGCGAATTATCGGGACCGTTTTACTCGCTACCGTTTTATACGTCGAGAGCATCAGTACAACGGCACTATGATAAAACAGTAATTCAAAATTTCGCCTTTTAAGAATTGAGAGGGGAAAATAAATCGTTCACTCCGCAATTGTATTAAGTGCGTCTAACTGGGTCGAAAATCTGTTTCGGTCGATGTATCACCAAATCGACGTTTTAAAGGCATTTTTTTTTTTTTTTTTTGCTAGCCGGGATCTGTCAAGGGGCGGTGGCGGGTTGCTCCTGTATCGCGCAGTCAGGGCTCGTGCGCGAGCAGCCCGGCAACCGAGCTGGCAGTTGGCGTAAATATTGCGAGGGATTGATGCTACCTGGATGCAGTTTGCAGGGGTAGAAGGATGCGTTTTTTGTCCCTCGGGTGTATAGGGCGGTGTCTTACTATTTGATTGATTGATTGTATACGGTTTAACGCGCCGACGCTACGCAGGCGATGAGGTGCGCCGTATAGTGGAGGACTCTGGATTAATTTTGACCACCAGGGGATCTTTAACGTGCGCCAATATCTCGAACACACCGCGGCGTTTTTGCTTTTCGCTCCCGGGAACTGAACCCGCGTCCTTGTGCTGAGCAGCACAACGCCATAGCCACTGAGCCACCGCAGCGGGTGGTGTCCTAATAGTGTAAGGACTTGTCGACCTGTGGGAGTCACTTGCAAGCGCCGTATACAGTTGAGCTGAATGATGGGCTTCTTGCAGCTCTTGCCCCGTGTTGTGAACTCCCAAAGCGGCCTCCGAAAGCAGCCGCCCAATGTGACTCCCAAAGTGGGTCACATTAGCAATGGGGAGGACCACCGCGGTTTTGTAAGCTTGGTGAATCGTGGTGTTGATGTTGACTCGAGCCTTTTTAAAGGGACACTGAAGTGATATGTAAACATTGCGGGATTACTAGCGCAAATTCTAGTCCGGAGTCCCCAGGCCATGTTTCGACCACTCTGGGCGCGTTTACGCGATTTTATTTAGTAGAAAAATTAATTCGAAAATGCTGTCCTCCTCTCTTTACGCTCGCCCATTTTCTGTGGCGCTTTCGTGTGACGTCGGGAGGAGTCGAGCTTGCAATTGGCTGCGCTACTGCATGGCTCCCCGGCCTTCAGACAGAGTCAGTCAGCCCAGCGTTTCGTCCGCCGGCCGCCGACGGGTCGTGGACACGTTTGTGAATGGAAGAATGTGCCTTTCTTTACTTGGTTAGTTTGTACACTGTATCTAGCTACAAGTCAAGGTCGCTTCACACAAGCGCTGCACAAGCGCACATGCGACGCTTCGTTAACTGGTACGCCAGTAGGAAAATATAAGGCCTCTTGAAGGCGGTAGAAGAGTCAGCGAAGTCAATATTACTAAGGAAATAAAGTACTAAGGTACTAAGGAAATAAAATCAACTGATATTTTTACCGTACAGCGTAAAACTAGGGTGCGAGAAGCACTTTTTTGCGCTGGGCGAACAAGCACGACTACGCATCTGCGAACGCTTTTCCGTCTAAGAAATGCAATTGCTAGACGTGATATATTGTGGAAACTTGGGGGATGCTTACTGCACGAGCGCAAAACAACAAATAGTCACCTAAGCTGCTTGAAATGCCAAAACTAAATAAAAGTGTAAACTGGTTATACAATATATACCTTATATTACCAAGTTCAGCAGCGCCCGTTTCGTGGCCGAGTCGTCTAAAGCGCTGGGTACGTCACTGCGAGTGTTTTGCAAGTCGCGAGTTCGAATCACCGCGGGGGCGTGCTTTTTTTTTGTTTTTTTATAAGTTAACTCTTTCGTTTTCCGCCGATGTTTTCTATATTGAGTTCACCTTTTTTTGAGCCGCAACGTTCATTGCTCCACGAACTAGTTCACAGAACGCGCGCAGGCTGGCACTGGCGCGCTAGCGAGTTCTCGTTGGCGTGCTGTTGCCATAAGCACCGACTGCTTGCGGGCGGTGGGCACAGGCCAGAATCAACAGACCCTTGGCCTGGTGCGAACACGCTTTTTACGATACAGGCATGAGTGAGGCAAGCTCCAAATATGGGGGAAAAGCGCATGGCATTTGAGCGTCTGCGGGGACGCGGAGGGCGTTCATGCACTGCGTAGTCCTCGGCTAGTGAATGCTACGATTCCAAGCCGTCCTGGGAGGCTTATCTTACGCATTTTACAGCCGACAACACGGAAGAAGCGCGGTACGATGATTACTGAGATATTGAGAATGCCCACCCAACAACGCCATCGGTTGTGTTTTACAGAAACGAAACCGAAACTTGTTTGATTGCTAACCTTGGGCATCGTCCAATCACGGTGCTCCCTCCTCCCAACGTCACAGCTTTAGTTGGTGCGCCGCCGCAAACCGCGCATAGTAGGTTTTCTTCTTTCGCGCTGTGTAAAATAATTACCGATTTGTCAACCGGATAAACGCTGAAAAGTGGGCTAATTTAAACCAGACTACGCAGTGCAAGCAAAAACGGGAGCTTGACAAATTCACTTCAGTGTCCCTTTAAGAACAAAGCTCTTTAGCAAGTCGTAATTTTTCGTGTCCGCAGTTAAAAATAACAAGAAATTGTCGAGCGCATGCACGCACGTGAGCGCGGGGCTCGCGACGACCGCCCAGCGTCATCGGCGCACGCTTGCAAGCCAAGCATACCCACTGGGGAGATCACCCAACATTGGCAAAAAAAAAAAAAGAACTCCAGCGTTCGCCGTTATCGTGGCAACACTTGCTTGGAACGAGAAAAACAGGTCACAGCGTACGCCCCTCCAAGGTGATGTCTAATGAGTATCACACAAAAAAAGACAGAGGGAAGCTCGCACTTATAGAAACAATGATGGAGTAAAGGTCGTGTCAGCAGCAGCGAAGAAGCAGATCGGTGCAATCGTGGACTGAAAACGTCGTGATCGTCGTGAAGATTGCGTGCACCTTTGCTACCTTCATGTCTTACGCGTTAGTGTGAGCTTCCTTCATTTTCTGTTGTTTGGACAGCGGGGTATGGAGTTCCTTAGGTAACGCGGTTAATAAGCACAGCTTGCACTGTTAGAAGGGTTTTCTTCAGAGCAGATCAGCGATAGACAACATCATTGCTCCAGTGTCCTTACTCGAAGAATCACTTCGTTCTGGCTGCACACCAACCGCAATTTTCCTGGATATAAAGTCCGCCTTTGATTCGGTCATCCACACTGCAATTCTTGCCGCTCTGAAAGACAGCTTTAGTGGCATGATAGCGGACCACCTTGATGGACGTTAGTTTTTTATGTCCACTCTGGAAGGCCCAACTTCTTATTACGCCGTAGAAAAGGGTGTACCACAAGGTGCCGTACTAAATCCGTTGCTGTTCAACCTGACCGTGAATTCACTAGAAAGAATCCTACCGAATGGATTGAAGATCACGCTGTACGCGGGGGGCATCTGTGTGTGGTGTGCTTTCTCGTTCAGGGTGATGTACGCAGCAGCGTTTACAGAGAGCCCTATACAACATCTATAACCACCTCGCAGCACGCAGCCTCAAACTTTCTCCAGATAAGAGCGTGGCCGTGGCCTTTATACGAGAAAAATGGATCGCTATCTATTGATACTAGGAGGGCGCGTACTTCCAAATGCACGAGTTCAAAAATTTCTGCGTGTTTTAATAGACCGCGCCATGGCCTGGTCACCGGAAGTTAAACAGATACGGAGCCACATTTCTTCCGCCGCTCAAGTTTTTTTGTGTCTTGCAGGTTCGCGGTTGGGCAGCGATTGCCAATCAATGGGTATGTTGCACAAGAGCTATTGAATGGAGTGCTACGTTACAGCCTCCCTACACTGCATAAAATATCTGAGACAACCAAGAAAAGCCTTGAGACGGCAAGATAAAACAACTTGCGCACCTGTCTTGGACTTGGAAGGAATCTTCGAGCGTTGGAACCGTAGCAGAGGCCTGTTGTTTGCCTTTTAAGTAATTCGACAACCGGAGAGTCTTCGAGTGCACTTGAGGCACCGGCTACACGCAGGAACTCACTCCCTGAGTCGTATCGCCTCCAAGTGCAGTAGCCCCGGTCTCGCCAAAACGGTTGATAGCATAGCGCTGTGTGTTCTAACGCAGCCCTCACAAATAATGCCACCACATTTCCCTCCCTGGGAGTTTTCTCCCCTACAAATTTAATGTGGTACCCCTGGAATTAGCCCTAAAAAGACCATGTATATATCAGAAATCCTCCACATCGCTCTAGACTACATATATACAATGCATGCAGCGAGAACCTTAATATTTACCGATGGTTCGTCATCCACGCAGAGCTCTTCTGGATTGTTCATACCACAAAAATTGGTGAAATGCTCGCATTTCGTTTGGAGCGGCATCTTAGACAGCGGCTGAGCTCAGTGCCCTAAAGAAAGCAATCATTTGCATCATGTGCAATGTGCTGAACCCATGGAGCACCTTCACGGACTCCAAGGCAGCTCTGCAAACTCTATCGAGGAGAAGCAGGTTTTCCCCCACCAAATCACAGCCTGTGACATCTCAAACGTTCACCACCTTCCCGGCTTGGCTGGGCATAGCATTAAATTTCAGTGGATACCTGGACACAGCGGCCTCAAACGGAACCAAAAAGCCTACGGAGCGGCTCGCAAAGGCCTTCTGCACCGGAAATACCGCAAGGTGTTTCTTACGAAAATGGAAGCTTCCGCCATTAGTCACCGCTTTGCCGCGATTGAAAGAAACCGTTTATGGAATTATTTGCAAAATATCCGCCGCCGTTTTCACGCGATTGATCCAGAATAAAGTCAACGCTTCCAAGACAGCGCCCTCGTAATCCGAAAACGTTATATCATCGTCTATGGCTAAACTGTGCATGCACAAACTTGCGACGCCAAATCCGCACTGCGATAATTGTTCTTGTGTTGAAATATTTGAACTCATTACATTATAATGTGCGGCCTACGTGGCACCGAGGTCACACTTTCTTGGAAACGTTGAACGCCTAGAACAGGAACCAATAATAACTCTCAAAATTATTTAGGACCAAGGATTTGTCCCTCGAAGCAGCGCCAAGCTCTAAAAAGTTTGTTCTCTTATTTTATGATATTGGCCTAATTTTTGAAATGGCAAACTATGTGGCTTCAGTTCAGAACAAAAAACAAATGCATGTAAGCCCGTCATCGCGCCAAATAAATTATTTTTTTTTCTTGTCCTGCCCAGCTCTTTCGTGGGCCTCTTCTTCCTCCATCCCCAATCATCAGGAGAGAATCAAGTAGGTGGCAAAATGTCGGCAAACCTCTGCTTCTTTAGTAAAGAGCTGGTTCTACCATTCTTGAGAGTTAACTGGCACAGCGGCATCGCTAAATGTATGCACTCGTGCGCGCGCGTCCGGACTCGAGTTCGGGAACAAAACTTGTTTGCACTACTGTACTCACGAGTGCAAGCACTTGCAAATGCAGCACTATGAGTATTGACACTCATGAGTACTAGCTGCGTACTTATGAGTACTATGTAGTCATGAGTACTGTGTACTAATGAGTATTGTACTCATTACTACTGTGTACTCAAGAGTACTCATACTCATACTCGCGAGTACTCAACTTACGTCTGTACTCAATCGTCATCGTACTTACTTTTTTAACTGGGTGTGTACTCACTCATCATTGTACTCACTCCTGAGTTTGAGTACAAATGAGAACAAATGAGCGCACTCACGAGTGAGTACGGCGACTTCTATGCCAAAGACACATGCGCTGTCAAAGCCCGTGGAAAAAGTATCATCGTTCTTTCGTGACGGGATTTCGAATTTAGAAGGTCGCTGGAGCCCTCAATGGGGACTTACCGTGTACTCATCAAACAACCTTAGTGCGTATCAATCCAATCGTGTAATCTCAGAGCAAGAATTGTCGGGGCGTCCAGCGAGCGGTTTGCGAAAAGATATTCCGACATCACCAACTCACAACTTGCTCTCCAAGAACTGTGCACGTGTACTGAACGCCGCTTCGCTTTAAATGGCGATAGGGCGCATACAGTCTTCCGTCGTGCAGTCGTCCGAACAGCAGCGGTGTGGAAGGAACAAAGGCGTTATCCGCGCCTGATACGACTTCCGATAGCGCGGCGATAGGGAGTGCTCGTTGGGAGCGTGTGTACTTTAGCTTTCACGCCCGTGCCATTGTATCTTTCGTTTCACCCCTGCCAACACACTCCCATTTTGTGCGTCAGGAACGCCTCTGACTGCTGTATACAAGGATGCAACGCGGATCCGAACCGGGACATGTGAAATCGAAAAAATCGCGACGAGGGAGGAATGTCTGCAGACGGAGCGGTCTGCGAACAAAACAGGTGAGTTCACAGCCACAAGTAAACGGAGCATAGGTCTACAACTCTATAGTTCCTGTCAGAAGCTGCGTGCAGCAGCTGTGGAGGCTACATGATTGTCAACAATCCGCCCACTGAGGGCGCTCGACTCTTCGTGAAGAAAAGCGACAATAGGTGCCGGGGCATTGCGGTTCCACCTGCCCAGAGGAGAGACAGTGAGTAAGGCTTGCTCAGCGACCGAAACGAACTATAGGCTAATGTCTGCGTTATGTGTCGGGACAACCTAAGTTACGTGACTGTTTAGGTGGGGTTTTCTGAACTGCGTGCAATCTCTTCCAAATCTCCTGAGCACAAACACAACCGCAGTGTTAGCGATAGATAGCATAGCTATGAAGTCCCCTTCAATTAATTAGCCAGCGCCTGAAAGTGCACTTTCGTTACGAGGGGAACTGGAAATGGGCGGTTTTAGATGCGGAGCATCTCATGCTCGGGGCTGTGTCCCTCCCTCCCCTGTCGCTGTTGTCCGCCGTTCGCACACCCACTGCGCATGCCTGGCCAGGCACAGCTGATGATGATTGTGGCAGATATGCCCCTAGGGATTGCCCAACCAAAGAATCCATCACGAGATAGCTTCGCGTTCAACCACCGTCGTCATCTTCCTTGAGTACCACACCCCCACTGCGCATGCCTGGCCAGGCACCGCTGATGATGATTGTGGCAGGATGCCCATAGGGATTGGCCAACCAAAGAATCCATCACGAGATAGCTTCGCGTTCAGCCACCGTCGTCATCTTCCCGTAGGGGAACCCTGAGTAGTATGCGAGGCATTCCTCCTCTCCTCTCCGACGCTCCTCTCCTCTCCGGCATTCCTCCTGCCCCCTACGAAGCTCCTCTCCTCTCCGGGATTGCCCAACGAATGGCAACACATGCGGCTTCGCGCGGGATAATGCGAAGCAGCTTAGGGTTAGAGAGAGAGAGAGAGGTGATTGGATGGAAGAAAGGAAAGGAAAGTGCACTGGGGATATTATTGAGCTCAGTAGGGAGCTCACCTGCATACAACCCAGTGCGGTGGGGAGGAGAAGAGGGGATAAAAGACTTGGGAGGAGGTTAGGGGTGGAATAGAAAAGGCGTGAAAGAGAAAGACAGGCAGAAAAGAGAGAGAGAGAGAAGAAAAAGAAAGAGGGGGGAGGGGCATTACATAGGCGACAGCGGCACGAGTGTTCGGCGCGAGTGTTTGTGCAGTAGCCTCAGCTACAGGCGCTGGGTTAGTCCAGTGGCCTCGAGGAATGCCAGGAGGTGTCGGAACACTTCACTACGGGAGCTGGCAGGACCCGTCGGGAACAGCAGGTCCTGCAGGTTGGGTCTGGGTCGTCCGAGACGCTGGAGTGCAGCCTGCAGCTCTGCTCTGTGTGCTGCGTGCTCGGGGCAGGACAGGAGCAGGTGCTCCAGCGTCTCGGGTTCGGGGCAGTCGGCACAGGCGGGGGAGGCGCGTCGTCCTTGGTGGTGCAGCAGGGCCGCCACCTCGCAACAGTTGAGGCGCATCCGGAGCAGCAGGCTCCGAACGTCCCTGGTGAGGCGCCCTGGCAGAACGGGCGGGGCCTGGCCAGAAATACTCGGGGGTCCGGGTGTGTGGTCAGGGCCATTCGGGCCAGGATTTGGCGTGGGGCGTCAAACGCCGTCACGTCCTGGGAGGCAGGGGTACCTGGTTGGTGGGCACCCTTGGCCAGAGCGTCGGCCGCCTCATTGCCCGGGATGCCCATGTGGGCCGGCAGCCAGTGTAGCTGCACAGTGCAGCCACGGGACGCCACCGCATGCAGTTTGGCCACCAGCGACCGCTCCACGTGCCCACTGGAGCTGCCCGGTTGGTCAGCCGACTGCAGCCGCAGGAGGGCTGGCCGGGAGTCCGTGAGGACGAGGGCCTTGCAGTCTGGGCCTGCCCGCTCGAGCAGCAGGTCCGCAGCCAGGTGCAGGCCGGCCAGCTCCGCGGTGGTGGACGAGGCAGGGAAGGGCAGGCTTCACACCCGGCTGGCGCCAAGTGCCGGGGCAGTGCAGGCGGCTGCCGCATTGCAGAGACGCGACGGTAGCCGCTGCACACTCCGCTGGGGGCGCCACTGTAGCTCCGCGGTATAAATGACGCACGCGCGTGCTCCGCTCCCCTCATTCTCCTCCCGCAACGCCGCGATCGAACTGAAAACTAACGGGAACTTGAGTCGACCCCATGGCTACTTCGCAGACTACTCTGGGTTCCCCTTCGGGAAGATGGCGAATTTTTTCTTTGTTGAAGGTATATATATATAATATATATATATATTATATATATATATATATAATAGGGTTTTGAAATGAGGGGCTCGTTAGGAAATACAGAAAGAAATGCCGGCAGTCTGCAACGCCGGCAGTCTACAACGGTAAAAATAGTCTAACCATTCCCCTATGCCTTCTTTGGCGTTGTAGACTGCCGGCATTTCTTTCTGTATATATATATATATATATATATATATATATATAATTGCAATTATATGTATACAATTGCGATTAATTAAAAATGCCACACGGTCGGGAACACAGCAGCACACAGTCTCAAGTGGGTGCAGCCAGAGAGCGAGATGGTTCGTCGTCTTCCTCCTCGTCGGTGAACCGTCCACCACACCAGCTGCCCAGGGCTGGGGCCAATCCCTCGGTGCCCATATTCCTTTCAGAGGGTGCATACTCATCTCGTGACATAACCCCCGCCGGTAGAAGCACCGTCTCGGTGCTAATGAGCCTGGTGCGGAAGTTTGGGCGATAGGGCTTGAGGCGGGAGACATGAACGACGTCCGTAAGGCTGTGGCGCGACGTGTCAGGTTTAACCGGGGCGATTCTGTATGTTACGAGTGTAACTTTACAGAGTATACGATTAGGTCCAGGATACCGGGACAAGAATTATTCAGAAAGTCCCACACGGCGTGAGGGCGACCGAAGAAGTAGAAGTGACCCCGGTGCAAAGTGTCGATCTTGGTGCCGGCTGTCATAATGTGTCTTCTGGGACTGTTGGGATGAGCAGAAGCAGGTACGAGCAACTTGACAGGCGTGATCAGCGCGAGCTATGGCGGTGCGGAAATAGTCGGACATGTGTACAGGAGACGGCAAGACGGTGTCCAGTGGCAATGCTGGTTCGCGGCCGACGAGGAGATAGAAGGGGGAGTAGTCAGCAGTGTCGTGACGCGACGAATTGTAGGCAAAAGTAATGTAGGGCAAAGCCACGTCCCAGTCGCGGTGGTCTGCGGAGACGTACATGGACAGCATGTCTATAATTGTTCGGTTAAGTCTTTCGGTCAGGCCATTAGTTTGAGGATGGTAGGCAGTGGTGATCTTGTGATGGGTGGAGCAGGAGCGAAGAATGTCGGCAATAACTTGCCATAGAAAGGAGTGGCCACGATCTGTAAGGAGCTGTCGAGGGGCCCCGTGAAGAAGGATAATGTCTTGAAGCAGAAAATCGGCAACGCCGGTAGCGCAGCTCGTAGGAAGGGCCCGTGTTATTGCATAACACGTGGCATAGTCGGTGGCGACGGCTATACATTTATTGCCGGATGTGGACTGGGGAAATGGACCGAGCAAGTCTTACCCAACGCGGAAGAATGGTTCACTAGGTATGTCCAATGGCTGAAGAAGCCCAGCTGAAGGAGTATTGGGAGTTTTCCGTCGTTGGAAGAGGTCGCAGGAGCGCACATACTGCCGGACAGATCGGTAAGGGCCGGGCCAGAAGAAGCGGCGTGATGCGATGGTAGGTGAGGGAAACACCGAGGTGGCCAGCAGTTGGGAGGTCATGAAGCTGTTGGAGAACGTCCAGACGAAGGTGCTCAGGAATGGCAAGTAATAATTCAGGGCCGTCAGGACGAAGGTTCCGACGATACAGAATTCCGTCTTTCAGTTCGAACATGCGAACTGAAGGCGTCGAAGGTGTAGAAATAAGGCTCTCGATAATGGAGCGCAGACGAAGATCCCGTCGCTGTTCATCGGCGATGTTGGTGATGGTCGAAAGAGACATTATGGCGGGCGCAGCAGCAGGAGCTGGGTCAGGTAGATCTACTGGGTACCGCGATAAGCAGTCAGCATCCTGATGCAGGCGGCCAGACTTGAATGTGACAGAATAGGAGAACTCCTGAAGCCGCAAAGCCCAGCGACCCAGGCGTCCCGTTGAGTCTTTGAGCGAAGGCAACCAGAACAGAGCGTGGTGGTCAGTAATTACTGAGAAGGTGCGGCTATACAAGTAGGGACGAAACTTATAGCCACGGCCCAAACTAGAGCAAGGCATTCTCTCTCAGCGATGGAGTAATTGCGTTCAGATGGTGAAAGAAGCCGACTCGCGTATGCAATGACGCCGTCGCATCCGGCTTGTCTTTGGCTGAGGATGGCTCCAATGCCATGCCCACTGGCGTCAGGGCGAACTTCGGTGGGAGCGGTGACGTCGAAGTGGGCTAACACCGGGGCACATGTCAGCCGGGAGATTAATGCGTCAAATGCCTCAGCTTGCTCACGGGTCCACAAAAACGTGGCGTCTTTCTTCAGTATATCAGTGAGAGGTTTGGCGATGTTAGCAAAGCCTTTTATGAACATACGGAAGTAGGAACAAAGGCCAACAAAGCTGCGAACGTCGGCCGTAGAGCGAGGCACCGGAAACTGCTTCACGGCTTTGACTTTATCAGGGTCAGGCTGAACACCTTGCGCGTCAACAAGATGGCCGAGAATGTTTATGCGGCGCTGGACGAAGTGACACTTGGCAGAGTTTAACTGAAGGCCTGCTTGGCGGAAAAGCGCGAGTATATCAGACAGGTGGGTAAGATGGGAAGCAAATGAGGGCGAAAAGGCTATAACTCCCTCGAAGAAGGGAGTCCATCATGCGCTCGAATGTTTCAGGCGTATTGCATAAACCGAAAGGCATTACCTTGAACTGGTACAGGCCATCAGGGGTGACAATAGCGGTTTGTTCTTTGTCCAATTCATCTACAGAAATCTGCCAATAACCGGAACGGAGGTCAATGGAAGAAAAGTATTGGGCACTATGTAGACAGTCAAGGGCATCATCGATGCGGGGCAGGGGATATACATCCGTCTTTATGTGATTTTGTTTAGGTGGCGATAGTCGACGCAAAAGTGCCAAGTGCCGTTTTTTCTTCACTAACACCACTGGTGAGGCCCATGGACTGCAGGGTGATTCAATGATGTCCTTTTTCAGCATTTTATCGACTTCACTTTGAATGATGGCGCGCTCGGCATGCGACACGCGGTATGGTCGTTGGTGAATGGGACTGAAGTCACCAGTGTCGATACGGTGCTTTACAGCCGTCATTCGTCCCAAAGGACGATCGGGGAAGTAAAAAATGTCTGAGTAAGAAAGCAGCAGGCGGCGAAGATCATGGGTTTGCGCTTGTGAAAGGTCCGGGCTCAGCATTGTCATCACCTTGTCAGTGGACGCAGGGGCAGCTGTATGAATAAAGTCACAGTCAGGGGAAGTGGTGGCCAAAATTGAGGCTTCTTAGTCGTGTAAGGGGCACACTGACGCAAGCGAGATTCCTTTCGGTAGTACTTGTGCACGAAGACCGAAGTTCAGGATAGGTAGAGACAGTCTGCTGCCAGTGATGGAGGCGACTGATTGGGGCAGCGTTACATTTCGCGTCAGCAGAACGTCAGTCATTGGAGTAATAACATACTCGCCATAGGCAAGAGGGCCGGGGGCTGCCAACGAAACATACGTGATGGCCTGAGGCAGGAGACGTATGTGCGTTGTTTAACACATGTACAAGCGGGTCGGGTGAGTGTCACCGGCCACCGGCGCAATAGGTAGCTCCAGACTCAGGAATCCCGCGGAACAGTCGATGAGCGCTGAATGGTCGGCTAAGAAGTCAAGGCCTAAGATCACGTCATGTGCGCAGTTTTTTAACACGGCAAACAAAACAGGTACAGTACGGTCAGCAATCGCAACACGAGCAGTACACATTCCATCTATTACGGGCGTTCCACCAGCTAGCCGTACGTGCGATAGGGCAGGAATCAGGACCTTATGAAGGCGAGAGCGTAGATTTGAGCTTATCACCGATATTGTCGCCCCAGTGTCAATGAGTGCACGAACAGGAATGCCGTCAACTTCAATTTCTACTAAATTGTCTGTGGTAGGGAGGGTCACAAGAGGATTTGTGGGCCAAGTCGCGAATGCAGCTTCACCTCCGGGAGCTGTATTCATTAGTTTTCCGGCGAGTAGCGGTTGGAGGTGGTCGGAGACGATGGTCTCCGAGACTGCGGCGAGCGAGACTGACGTCGGTGCGGTGAGGGCGCGTGGTCGAATCGAGACGTCGAAGTGGCGGCGGAGTCATCTGGTTGCTGTTGGTTTCGAGATGTAAAGCGGCGGGGCGTACTATCGAAGCGGTCATGGGAGAAGTTGTCACGAGGAAACTCGAACCAGCGGCGCTGACACTAGCGAGCAACATGTCCCACAAGCCTGCAGTTGAAGCAGATGGACCGGTCGTCTGGTGTTCTCCACCTAGCTGGATTGCGATACCTTAGCTGAATTTGGCTGTGGCATTTCACAGTTTAGATTTTAGACTTTGGGGGCATTGATTGGTTTTGGACTTTCATTTGACTCAGTTTGCATGGAGAAAGCTTCGTGTTTTAGCCATCTTTGGTATTTTTTACTTAATGGGCCTTTTCGCGCTTTCGCATCAAAAGAAATGATCCTTTCGGACACGTTGGGCGGGAAGCATTACGCAATGTTTTTTGTGGAGGAATCTGTTTAATTCACTAACCTGCGAGGCACGCATTTATTTCTGCCGAAACTCGAACGACCACAAGAAAGCCTTTCATGTCTGACCCGCCGGGGCGACCCATTTCATTGTGCCGCTACTCAGAAAGCTCACGGCTCTTACCCAGCGGGATCTCTGACAGAAGCTAAGCCAACACGCCTTCCGCTGCTAACTGAGGTTTAGGCTGTATTCACGATTCACGTGCGCACCTTCTGACGATCAGTTTACACTGTGCGCAGCTGCATTATTTTTGAAAGAAGCATACATCATTATAATGTTTATTCGTAGTTTGCGTGTTCCCCGTTGGGTGTGTTTCAATATGCGTCTTGCACGAGAAAAGACGTCAAGGTCAGTTTTCTTCTCGTGAGCGACTTAACTGGGAACAACAGGACGGCGATTCAGCTCCTCCAACTCATTACCCGGCCATTGCGTTTTGAGAATGATAAATCCATCTAACTCAAACCACGTCCTTGCTTCACTAAAAAATTGTGCTGTGGTCGTTCCTAAATTGCGCCGTCATGTTGTTTGGAAAGCTTCCAAGGCGCGCCACTATTAAGAATTTTTTAAAGACGATAGTCTTTCTAGCGCTACTTAAACGCAGAAATTTTGGTTTGTCTGTACGTATGTCTGTGTGTCTGCCTGTCTGTGACTCGATTCAGCCACCCGGTCAAAGTGAAACAGAAGCTGCGCATAGTTCTATGTGCCACACAGCCAAATCTAAACGTCTAAGTCCGGTGGCAATGTTTATAATTGTAAACATTGTTGATCAAGAACAAGAAATTACGCAAATATCAGGCAGAAAATCAATACATGAGTGATATTAGCAGTGTTCCTTTATTTAAAAAAATAATCGATGCTTGGTTTTTGCGACAGCATATCAAACACTACATCCACTGCAGAAAAAAATTCACTCCGTCGCCTGCCATTGCCGGCGCTACTGTAGCTCCTGGCGGAATTTTAAGAAATCAAACGGTAACAGTAACAAAAGGTTCCACTAGACAAGTTCAACGTTGCGCTTGAAACGCTCGTGGAGTAGAGAATCGTGGTTCTATACACGTTGGAGTAGGGCGCCTAGGTTCACGCGCATCTCAGCCGTGCGACAGCACTGTCATCAAGGCATCTGACCTGGAGCAGTGGAACGCGCTAAATTTAATTTTTCTAGTGCAAATTTCTAGCCTTTTACTTTGGGAGGACCGAGACGGGAGAGGAACAGCATGTGAGGTGAGCGGGAAAGAGAAGAGAGGCATTTTTTTGGCGGGGGCGCCAGACGACTGTCGTCTTTCGTCGACATTTGCAACGAAAGGAGGAGATACAGGGCCAATCTTTTTGTTACTAAACCCGCTACTCATACTTCATACACGTACATGCATCCTCGCCCATTACCACCACGAACGACGACGCTTCCCGCCGCGACATCCCCATTTGTCCAAAGCAGAGAGGCGAGTGCCTTTCGCCGACTTCAAAAAATTCCTATCCTCACCCCACTATCCTCCATGCCATGTACCCCACCCTCCACTACGCTACATGTAATTTCTGTCCCCAACCCGGCACCCTGTACCACATGGTGTGGTATTTTCAGAAAACCCCATCTCTTACCCCAAATATCCTAACCCAACGTACGAGTTGTGGGCTGGCCAGCTGGCGAGCGCCGACTTTTCAGTCCAGCGTAGCCTGGTAGAGAGGACTAGGGCAGCGCCAGCGCGGACCAGCGCTTCCCGGACTAGAGGAGGCCCCCCACTGGGCGGGCGCCCAAACATCAGCGCCTGAAGCTCGTCTACATAAAGTTTATTCACCCACTCACTCTCTTCGAAAGGGAAGCATAAGGGCTACTCAGGGCTACAGCACCAAATGGGGCGAGGTGACCGCATTGCCTAAAAAGCTGCGACGTCTCGGGAGTTAGCGTGGACGTTGATGACCTGTTTTACTCCCTGCCTCATGATGTGTTGATGCGACGTACTAGAGATTGTATTACAAACGACAATGACGAGTTGGCCTTTGTGAATCGTTGTGGAATCCCCGTGGCGGCGTTTTTGGAGCTGCTGCAGCTTCTACCTTCGGAGTACTGTTGCGGGGTTTCAAGATAACGTCTACGTACAGAAGTCGGGAACGTGCATTGAGTCGAAGGTTGTTGCCCCAGCCCTTAGCAACAATTTTTGTGGGCAAGGTTACATATGATTTGCAGCTTGCTTTACAGGGAATTGCCACTAATGTTTTATTGAGTCCTTCAAATGTGCTGTTCTTGATTCCGTTAAGGCGAAAGGTGAAGTTTTGAAGTTCACGGGCGAGGTTCCCGTTGACGGCAGTTTGAAAGTTCTTAACCTCGAGCTCCGTTTTTCGCAGCATCATACATGCTGGATGTACGCGCCCCGTTCCAGCATGCCGCTCTTAACTTCGCTTCTTTTCATTCGAAGCTAGTTAAGAATCGGATAGCCCACACGTGCCTCAAATCCGCTGTCAACAAGTCCAGTTATCATTTGGCGCAACAAAGCTTCAATGCGCAAATACTTAGGCTGGAGAACGCTGGCTTCCCTCTCTCTGCTCCAGGCAATCTGTCAGCACCTTGTAAAGCAATTGAAAGGGTTCGGGCATCGGTTACAGGATGCCGACAAGAGTAACAAAGTGGCGGTTATACCGTATATATATGTGCACGCGCTGTCGCATCGCCTTAAGAAGACAGCTGACAGATTGGGGGTTAAAGTGGTTTTCTCTGCCAGGAATAAGCTAGGTAGATTATGCAGTATGGTGAGCAACAGGCTTGATTCCCGATACAGTGTTTCCTCACGTGGTGGTATAATTAAACACAGACTTCTGTTTGTTCAGTGTATGACGAACGTAGTGTACTGCACTCCTATGTCCCATGGCCGGGTGTACGTCGGTCAGACCGGCCGCTGTCTCAATGTACGCTAAAGGGAGCATCATTCCTCCTTCAAAGGAAGACCCTACACACATGCCTCTGCACTCTGCAGACTACAGCTGTAAGCTATGCTCCACAGACCCGCAAGTGCTTGTTAAACACATAGACTGTGCTACCCGGGAACTTGCCGAAGTCTTCTATATCCGGATTGGAGGTTCGGACCGTATAAGTCACCCGTCACTGAGAATTCTTGATAAAGAAGTGTTACTTCTTAAGGAGAAGGGTTAGAAGCAGTAAAAGGAAAAGAGAAGAAAGGAAGGAAGGGGGGGGGGGGGGCGGTTGTCCTCATGCACGGCCGTACGCATGTACGACGGTCACACGTTCCTGATTGTTGGGTCTTGGCAATGTATATATGTGATTTCGATTTTAATAAAACTTTCAGTTAATAGTAAGCGCTGGTGTCGTTTCCCTTTCTCGTCCCGGTGTCTGGTTGCGCTCTACTTTCACTCATGGATGTCCACCAACATGCTCGTCTCTTCAATTTGCTACATATCTCCTCCGCGAGCAGCGCGGAGGAGGGCTTACAGAGTCATCCGCGTCCGCGACAAAACGCTGATTCGAAACATCGTCATATGTTAAGAGACCCTGCTGTATCTAGCCCAAACTCAAATCAGAGGGCCTTACCAGACCGCACACTCTTACAACTACACCTTTTCTCGCTTGTGAACTGCCTAACCTGTGAATTTCGAGAAATGCATCCGCTGAGTGATAAGATGTTCGCTTAAGTTGATAGATAAAAGAAAAGTGAACGCACAGCTTGTATGTGCGATTACTAAAACGTTCATTCCTTGATTTCGCTCCGCATTTGTACACAACAATAGTTAAGTGTCCCCCTCCTCTCCTCCCATGTCCCTCCCCTCCTTCCACGTCTCGCGAAACAGCAGTGCATTTCGCATCTAGTTGCTCTGGTAAGTCCTACCTGGCTTAGGTTTAGACCCTTTGGCATTTCCGAAGCTGCCTTGGGTTTTTTCATTCCCATACGAGCTATTATGTTTCTTCCGGACTTGCAAACCATTTATTTTTTCGTGGTTTTATTAACTTCGCTTGGTTCTTGCTATAAGGCGTGAGCGTGGACATATTTAATGGCGCACAGCCTTGTAATATACCTAACATATTCTTGTGGATAATATTCTATAAATGGCACAAGTGATTGTCAGGTATTGCGTAATCACCTCCCCAAGCCATGCTTTTCTACAGCGTGCATATTCGAAACGAAGCGGAATTCCACGTCCCCGCTCCAAAACGAAACCAACCTCTCGCTGTGCCAGTATCATGTCTAAAAGAGGCGACAATAGAATTCACTTGTGCCTAACGTGTTCGGAGGTGACAGTGGTAATATGCTGCTGCTGCCGTCACCGACGCCCGTAAGAGCGGCCAAGAAGCGCTCAGAACCGTGTCCCCGGATAGCTCTGGGCGTTCGAGCTCTCTACCAAGACGCAGCTATTTTATCAAGTGCCCCAAACGTGCTATTTGTTTACAGACGTGACCTTAGTGCGCGGAAATGCAAAAAGAAGGGAAGGAGAACCAAAACACTACATGCGCCGCTATCAGCCACGTAGCACTCGTCACGTAAACTCCGCGGAGAAGCGATAGCGAAGCTCGAGGCGTATAGCGAGCATATAGTTTCTAATAATACTAATATATATTAGTATGAAACTCCATGATAGCGAGAAACTGCGAGGCGGAAGGGGGGGCAGCGAGGGCGGGGCTTGTGGGTGGCGGCTTTTCGTCGCCGCCGGGGTGTCGGAACGAAATGTGTTTCGTTCCGGTTTCTGTTTTGTTCCGCAAATAAAGTTCCGTTCCGTTTTAGCTCCGAAATGAAAAAAAATGGTTCGTAACGGTTCATAACGGTTCACGTTTATGCTGAAGAGATTGATATTTTTACATTGAGAATTCTGAAATTATGCGAAAAACCTTAAGTGATGAATATTTTCTTGGAAAAAAATTTGTTGAATAGCTCAGCTCAACACACACCCACACACACACACACACACACACACACACACACACACACACACACACACACACACACACACACACACACACACACACACACACACACACACACACACACACACACACACACACACACACACACACACACAAATCCGAGGACAGCTAAGCACTCCTTGTCGTGTACTATTATGAGCAATATGAAAGGGAACACAGGAACGGGTGGCAAACAGCCTCGAAACAGACTGAGCGATACGCGGATGGCGCTGTGACAAACAAAGGGGAAAGGAGGGCGCTCTTCCACTAACGGTTGGCACTCCCACCACGCTGGTATTTTTCCAAAGCAGCTTACGTCATTTCGCCGATAATATGGTATCGTCCGACAGCCGATAAGACGCACGGTGGGACTGGAAACGGTAGTTAGAACAGCGTCCCCCTTTCCACTTTGTTTCCCACGGCAGCCGCTGCGTATCACTCATAGCTGGGTCTGAGGGTGTTTTCCACGCGTTCCTGTGTTCCATTTCATATTGCTCATAATGGTACCTACTGATGGCGCAGCTGCATACGACGCTCCAAGTTTCTAACCTGATCCCCAGAAACTAAATGCCGGCAGTCCTCAACCTACACCCACGCTTAATTAGGACGGTGTCGTAGATGAAAAATCTTCGAGCGATTTTAGATGCAGAGCATCTGATTCACTCCCCTTGTCCTTCCGGCGTCGTCGTTGTCGTCGTCGTCGGCGGCGTTGTCCACCCCTCCCCCATTCTCCTCGCCGCGCCAGCTGCGCTCTCTGCCGCTCACCCCCTCTCCTCTCCGATAGCGAACACTCTCTCGCGAGGGGCGATGGATTGGATTTGATTGGATTGGATCGGCTTGGCTTACTTGGATTTAGATTGGATTGGATAAAGTGGATTGTGTTGCGTCATAGCCACGGCAGACGCGCTGGGGCCGGCGCATGTGCAGTACTCTCTCTTCAGCGGTTTCCTCTCCTTCGGGCGCGCTGCGCATATAACCGGTGTACCGTTCTCCGGCGAAGCAACATCCACGCTTGGCCCAAACACCTAGAGTCCACGCCGCTTTACAAGTACGCCAACGTCGTCATCGACTGGGACCGGCTTACGCAGTCCCCTAAACGTTATGCGCGCTATAAAACGCGGTCCCTTCGCCGCTCCGCCTATGCGTCGCATCTACACAGGGGTTCCCGCGAGGGGAGGTGGGAGTTTTCTTTTTGTTTTGGGGCGCCCTATCGGGATGAAGTATACAATTGTTTGGTGCGAACATTCCATGCCTCCAGAAAACCTGCGTGCTGCGCGCGTATACCTGAGTATGCCGCCTTGCTATGGGACCCGAGCAGTAAGGCTTACGAATAAATTTGAAGCAATTCTAAAATTCCTGCTGTGCGCTTTATTACGAAATCGTACATTTTTTAGTCATTTAAAGCGCTCTGTCTCATGGGACACTCTAAATTCCGGAGCACATTTTTGCTGCGTTTAAAGGAGCCATGAAGAGAAAACACAAGTTTGGTTCATTCAAAAGATTGTCTCGTTAGAATCATACGGACACCACTTTTAACGTAAACTTCGCTCAAATAAGCTACATAATTAGGAAAAACGGGAATGGTCATGCCACCCACCAGCTCATTTCCCGCAACAGAACCTATGATGTCACATGAGCTAAGCTCTGCGATTGGCGGAGGCTGGCAGAAGCAGACGGAAATTAGGTAGCGCTTACAAACTAGACGAACGAGCGATTTGCGCTTAAATTTAGGGCACATTCTTTACAAAGCAATAAGAATGATCGGACAAACAGTGTAAGTTACGAAAGCACATGTAAACATAGAAGTACTGATGCGTTCTGCTGTTCATACTGCGCACAGCATGCTTGGCGCACAGCATGCTTGGCGCAAGCAACGGTGTCTTACGTGACCCCATTTGTCGAGCGAGCACTGTTTCAGGGAACGAATATTTTCTCCCAGAACAAAAACAAGCCGGGTTTAAATGCGGGCAAAAACAAACCAAACGCTTGCAACGGTATGGTGGCGCCATCTAGGTTACGGAACGTAAAGAAACGCGGGAACAAACCAACACTGCTGTACAGGGTGGAGACAACCTTTGAACGGTCCCGTGCCGCCGCAATTGGGCCAACGGGCTCAACGCGTTATTCTTTTCGTTTCCCACGAGACCTAGCAACGCGAAACAGACAATATGATTCAAACTTCTTCAGTAAACCGCGTTGCGGCGATAATTTTAGCACGGTTTTGACACAATGACTTGCTTCGGCGGCGAGCGAGCAACCGAAAATGGCGGCGCCAGCGTATACGTGTCTCTACCCTGTACGGCGGATGCGTGAATGAAGGGTACTCCAGGCTGCAGAGCGGTCGGTTCCTGTGATGTCATTTGGGACCACGAAAACGCACGATTGAGCGGGAAAATCAAAATTTCAACCTAAATTGTTTAATTTCTCAGTGAATAAAGCACCGTTTGTATCCGGACAAGCGCTGGGGGCACTATAAAACACGAAATCTTTCGAATAAAACCAACTTGCATTTTCTCTTCATGGCTCCTTTAATCTTAAAACAGGTGGTATGAGAGGAGGTAACAACGGATCAACATCAGTACCTTCAACCCCTCACGTATACGTGCAGACGAAGAAATGACACCTAGAATATTGGTGAATACTCTTTGCGCACACCGGCATTCCAAGCGTTTTTTTTATTCTAAGAACTATTAAAGATAATATTGCCTTGCCCGACACTGTTATTTCTGCCCCTGATAAAATTTTTGCCGCTCCGCTCTGGCAGCACTTGCGTGCAAGCGCAACATGGCTGGTAGGTGTCTCCTTTTACAGTGCCGCTCCAAAATGCTGTTTTTGCTGCTAATTGTGCATGCTCTGTAATCACGACAATAATTGCATTATTATTATTTTTTATTACGTTGTGTTTCAGAGTATTTGCTTTATATTTATGATAAGACCCCCCTACAGCGATGCCGTAGGGCGAATGTAGGTATGTTTAAATACATGAGAAAATTCGCGATGTCTGCATCGCACGCAGCTGCGCCAGGCGATCGCGCGGGGAGCTCGATTGGATCAGTACATTGAGGCAGGAGAGAGTATGGAAGCAGGCAGCAAGCCTGCCGAAGGGAAGAGGTCGCCAGAGAAACAAAATTCAAAAATATATATATATATATATATATATATATAATATATATATATATATATATATATATATATATATATATATATATATATATATATATACAGAAAGAAATGCCGGCAGTCTACAACGCCAAAGAAGGCATAGGGGAGTGGTTAGACTTTTTTTACTGTTATTGACGTTACATTTTTTTATTTTTATTATTTATTTTTATTATTAATTACGTGAGAAAGAAAGAAAGAAAAACACGCGTCCAGAGTGGGGACCGAACCCACGCCTTTCGATTAGATCTCGAATGCCTTACCAATTCGGCTATCTGGGCGACTGTGTTCTGCTTCACATTCTGTGGTATTTATATTTACTACAACTGTATCTGACGCTTGAGGGTGGTACCCAGCGCCACTCAGACTACATATATATATATAATATATATATATAGATAATATATATATAGATATAATATAATATTGATATATATATATATATATATATATATATATATATATATATATATATATAGCGAATTAGAAAATGGGAAATGAGGGGCTCCGTGAAATAAGACAGAAAATAACTATTGGCAGTCAAGAAAACCTCGGAAAGCAAAGGGGAGGTTGTGGTGGGTCATAAAAAGAGATGAAGAATTTTTTTAGTTAAAAAGAAAGTGGTGAAAAAAATGCCTGCCGGGTGGGATCCGAACCCACGACCTCCAGAATACCGGTCTGGTGCGATAACCACTACGCTACCGGCGGGGCTGTTTCCCCAGCACTTTTTCGGGTATTTATGTTAAGGTATTTTTGTTTCCTGCAATTGGGGGTGGTAGCCAGCGCCACTCGGACTACTCGGGGTGATGGGGACCTTCTTTTTAACCCCCGGGCCGTGAGTCGAGTGTCTACGACATGTCGAGAGTGGTCGACAGGCGTTGAACCCTCTTAAGCTCCCTTTGGCACCAAGACTGCCAGAACAGAGGTCCTCTCTAAGCATGTAGCGAATTAGAAAATGGGAAATGAGGGGCTCCGTGAAATAAGACAGAAAATAAGGATTGGCCCGCCAGGTTCGGATCCCACCCGGCGGGCATTTTTTCACCACTTTCTTTTCAACTCAAAAAATTCTTCATCTCTTTCTATGACCCACCACAACCTCCCTTTGCTTTCCGAGGTTTTCTTGACTGCCAATCCTTATTTTCTCTCTCTCTCTCTCTCTCTCTCTATATATATATATATATATATAGAGAGAGAGAGATCATTAGGTTCGATGGGCCAGTATAAAAATGTGAAAGTCGACTGACACGTTTTCCGTTTTTTGTTGCCAACAGTTTCGGAGTTTGAAACTCTTTCTTATATATATGTATATATATATATATATATATATATTATATATATATATATATATATATATATATATATATATATATATATATATATATATATATATTCGAGCGAAATGATGGCAATCTCACACCTTGCTGCATGGAAGTTAATATAAATGCTGAAATACCTCAACTTTTCACTCAAACTGAGAACTAAAATAATTTTTTTTTCGGTTTCGCTCCTGAACGAAGCAAAAAAACGAGCGAAGCTCACACTAACACGTAAGATTTGAAGTTAGCAGAGCTTCACGCAACCTTCGCGACCATGACGATGGTTTAAGTCCATGATTGGAGCCGATTTGCTTCTTCGCTGCTGCCGCAATGACCTTTACTAAATCATTGTTGCTGTAAATGTGAGCTTCCTTGATTTTCTCGGAAGTGATAATACTTGGACATCGCCTTGGAGGGGCGTACGCTATGACCCGTCTTCTCGTTCCGAGCAAGTGTTGCCACGATAACAGTGAGTTGTTTTTTTTTGCCAGTCACGGCCAATCTCCAAAGTGGGTATGCTTGTCGTGGCAAACGTGCGCAGGGGACGCTGGGGGATGGCCGCGAGGCACGCACACACGAGCACTCGGCATTTTGTTTTTTTTTAAACTACGGACACGACAAATTACGATTTGCTAAAGCGCTTCGCTCTTAAAAATAACGTTCTGTTTCCGTTTTCGTTCCGGCCAAAACTTTAGCTTTTTTTCGTTTTTCGATTCCTGTTTTCGGTCCCTTCCGACACTCTGGCCGCTGCGACTGCGGCGAGTCACGTGGTACCACTTTAAAATGAAGCTGTCACGCACGGCGAAACTTGCTGGACTAGGCCAGTAAGGCTTACGCTTGAAAAAAATGGCAATAAATTACCCGTGCCTACAATGGTCTCATTGCCTAACCAGCATCTCGTTTTCATTCTTTTTGCAGCGGACGTCAGATGCTGGAACAGTCAGCATGGCTGCACATTTACGGGCGACTCCACGTTACTTCTGCAGCACCTGGAGCAGGACTGCCCTTTCCACGAGATAACGTGCGCCGTGTGCCACGTTCCGGTCCTGCTGATGGACATATCTAAGCACTTGAGGCAGGACTGCTCTAAAAGTGCTGAAGCTTATAGCGGGATCGCGGCTGCTTCCGTAAGTGCCGAGTCAACTTCAAGACCCCTGTCTACGGCAACAGTATCACCAGGTGACTCACCATTGACTGTTGGGGACGTGGACCGTGCTTTCGTCGAGCTCAAAGAAATGTTCTCTGCTTTAACCGCGCACCAGGTTTCCGTCGTCGAGACCAGAGTGAATGAGCTCTCCGAAAACATCGCTTCACTTGAAGCAAAGCTGGTAGACGTCGACGCGGGTGAACAGCCGGACTCTGTCCGGCTGTTCACCCGCGGCTGTTCACCCGACTCTGTCATGGCTAAAATGGGCGACCTATTGAAGGAGATCGTCACGCTCAGGACGGCTGTGTTTAAATCCATGGATACGGCCGCGAAGAAGACAGAGAAGTTGCAGGAACAAGTTCGCCGTTGCGCGGAAAAGGAGCAGTTGAATGGGCTTGATTGGAAGGTCAATGAACTGCAGGAACAATTGCGCCGTTGCGCAGAGAAGAAGCAGTTGAATGAGCTTGAATGGGAGGTGAACGAACTTGGAGCAATCGTCTCTCGCAATAATGCCGACTTGATGCAGAGTACGGAAGACATCAAGGACCGCTGCGATACACTGGCACAGGAATCAACCGTGCGTTATTTACGAAGCCAACTTCAAGGGTTGATAGCAGATTTTCTTTCTTTTGAGTCCAAGTTGTATCTCAGGATAACATTCATTCTCGCAATCCTGTGCTCCGTCCCAGCCGGGGTGGCACGTATTATCATTGCCGGGTGCATCGCCATAACTTTCATGAAAAAGCGTAGTCGAAATTAACCTCAGTGCAGAAACCATTTCAAGCTGTATCGTCGGGCAATATTTCAGTGGAGGCTCGATGAGAGAGTGGATAAGCGGTTACAGTATATCTTCAGCGGGAACAAGCATTTGTAGCAAGAAATTACACTACATCTTACGCACCCTACTTAATTCTCCCACGAATACGCAGTGGGAAGGAGAAGACCCCTCCAAATTTTCGTTTCCGGGGAGCAGGGGAAAAACCGGCGATGTTAGTTACTCCACCCACCATCAAGTCACGACATTCGCTAATTAATTTTGTGTCGGGAGCTATGCACCGGCCACCTGCTGTTGAGGTCTGCGCTCTCGTTGCGAAGGGCAGCCATTTTGTTACTTTACGGGGGGAAAATGCACGAATCAATAAAAGTGATGTGGATTACGGCATCCTTAAGTTTTTCTTAAGGTCGAAACATTTGTGCGGTGAACGTCGCGTTTCCGCACGCGTTTTATCCCTCCCCGAAACCTGTCCGGCAGCCTTCATGCGGATTGGTGACTTTTGCCGCACTGCAGATTTCCGGAGAGAGAAAACGCGTTGGGGAACGCGTCGTTCACCACACGTTTCTCGCTAGTTTACACTTGCGACCGAACGGGCGCAGTGCACATGGTCGCATCGGCGCTCGACGTCCTTGATGGCATCGGGCGAAAGGACCTGGAGTTCGCACTTGTGAACACCGCGCCTATGGCGCGAGCATCGCTGCGCTTCTGCGGCTGCCAGAGAGAGCAGTGGGCTGGTCGACGCGGCGAGTTTCGAACCGAGAGTGACTTCGACGAATGCGGGACAACCACAACGGGCCTATAAAAACGCGGGGCCTATGAAAACGCGAAAGGCTTCCAAGCAGATCAAACGCAAGGCTTAGCGGTGCAATCATATGGCCAGAGACTCTCGTACGTATTCACCATGTCTTGTGTAGTTTACACAGCAAGGCCCGCGGTGTTTTAGGCAACAGCTGGTTTCCGGAATAAGAAATACTTTCTGGACAAAAATCAGTAGTGAGAAAATGTTTGGACAAAAGCCTTCAGTGGCACATGTGTGGTGTTGCAATACGCCGAACACAACTTCCACGTATTTGTTTAATCAGCGTGAATTCACGGTGAGTAATGCAAACAGTGAGCTGAACAAACTCTTAGTCTCATGTGCTGTTAGGGCGGTTCTCCCAGTACTCGATTCGGTTGCTAAACAATCGCTGCAATCGACGAGCTCCGCACTACGTTTCGTGGCACTGCCCGGCGGGGGGACGATTATGACGATCGGTTCATAACAAAACGGGAGCACTACGCAACCCTACATGTATAGTAACAACGAGAGCTGCAAATTTTAAATGCAGAGCATTTCAGTAACTCACGATGTCACCCGCGTTGACGTCCGTAGTCCGCACCGCACCCCTCCCTACGATAGAAAAAAAAAACTATCCGGCGTCCGGTTTCGATCCCTCGACCCTGCGGGCGGAACGCAATGTACATGGTGTTCTACCCACTGCGCCACAAAGCCGACACAGAATGGGACTCTACGAACGCGCCTTATATCGTTGACTCATTCAAATTACTGCTGACGAGCGCTTTCTCGTCAGCAGTTGCCACAAGTGCAACAACATTAGCGTAACGCAAACTACTTAACGTCGTGCGCCCCCGGAAATGCTCTGCATTTGATCGTGCCCCTCGCGTGGGGATGTTTGACTGCGTCTTCTCTCGGTCGTGGGACCCGTGGCGCCATCTGGCGGAGGCGCGGCACAACTCGTAGCACTTTCTTTGAAAAAGCGCCTCGAAAGCGCGGCAAATATGAAATAGGGATGACGCGCTTTCTTCAGGAGTCCAGATGAAACTTCAAGCCAAGCAAAACAAGAAATAGGGGACGATATGACAAAGTCGAGAACACGGCCCGAGGAGTCAGCGTCAGTCAAAACACATTACCGGACACCGCTACTCGCAGACACAATGCGCAACTTTTTTTTCTAACGCGATAGCGTTATCAGGCTCTTTTTTTTTTTAATTTCTCCTTGCTGCTAGTCGTCTGCTACTATCAGCCGTGCTCATGAAGCGTCCGTGGAAATACGCCATTTGCTGCCATCCTGAAGCTAATTCAGGCAGCCAGATGAGAGGGCGCGCTTGTATTTAGGGCCCTATTATCTACTCCGCGAGCTCACCGTGAACAGTGAGTTCGCCGGAACCCTTGTCAGACTGCTGTCTCATTATCTTTCAGTTCTTGTCACGTGCTTCCGGCTGACAAAGCAGCTGTGTGTGATTTCATCCTTTTGGCGTATCATGACGTTTACTAGCCACAGTTTTAAAGTTTGCCTTATTTCTCTCTGACTGAAAGCGCATAATTCTTGGTCGGCAATAAAACACTGGAGGAAATGCAGCCGACGTGACAACGTAGGCCTGTCTTTACTATTCAACAGCAATAAGGCTTCTACGTTACGCCATCTTTGTGATTGGCCCAGAAGACGTGACGTAATATGAACAGTTTGCGGGAACGTTTATGTCACACATTGGCAACTTCAGCCTGCGTGGTGTTAATACCAGCTTGCAACAGCGGCTGCAGTCGCAATGAAGCAAAACAAAAAATTTGAACGACCTTCGGCACCGTTAAATCTCCAGGAATTCGCAGCAGGCGCAGTTTCGCATGACGCGCGATTTAAAGCTGTCTTCTAATGAAAGAAATGATAGTTTTGAGTACTGTTTCCGAGACATCGATAATGGAGAATAAAAATAACGCACCGTATTTTGTTTTTATGTTTTCCAATAAAATGGTCATTATTTGTTTGGCGTAACGGCGACATGAGAGGGCAGTACACATTTCTCCGTCACAGTGAACCCAACGCATGGCATTATCCGTACATCAAGTAAGTTAGTGGGCTACTGATAGAATTCAAGAGAAAAATAACTAAGAAAATCGACTATTTTACTCATTACTGTGTTGATCGAGTTCGGCCTCGATGGTTGAGTGAATCGGCGACATCAGTACGATCTGCTCTAATTAGGCGTAGCGTGTTGCCGTCCTTACCGCGTCATAACACCGGTGGTCGCTGCCTTCTTTTTCTGTGATCACCCCATAATCTTGTCACATAGCAGCATATCATAGCGTGCCGGCGATGACGGGCGGGAAGGGGATAACGCCTCAAAGCTTGCATTGAAGCAGAGGGCTCAACTATGCTACTAGAAGCGATTGAAAGAAATAAATAGTTACTGCAAAAATATTGTGTGATGATTTATAGCTTAACACACGCCTTTCACTTGCTTTTGTGGCTTTTGGATCAACGTTACTTGATCCTTTGTGGTGTTGACGGCAATTTTGAACTTAGAAAATATGTTTCTCTTGCCAACCTCAGCTGCCGCCCAATTTTGAGAAGACATGACAGGTATTTTTATATTATTTGCGCGCAATATTTGATAGCTTGGTTTTGATATTTATGAGCTAAGCGCCAAAATAAACTGCATGGAGTCATAGCTACACGCGCACACGTCACTGATTGCTTACGTTTTGAATTCGAGAATACGGCCCCTAGAATATTTCGGAGCGGCAACGGAAGGGTGGAATACAGGAGAATGATAGCCCGGCGGATACGAAAAGACGGATACGCATTCGCCCTGTCGGTGGTAGCATGCCCGGTAGGCAAGGCGGCCAGGCGTTCCCGAAAGTGACGCCATCCTACCAAAGCTCACGGTCTCCATCGGAAATATTCAAATTTCGGTAATTTAGGTGCCGAAGCCAGCTGGGCTCTGAGGCGAGGTGTAGGCTCCGGTTTGGTTTCGACACCCTGGGGACCTCTAACGTGCCGCAGAATCCCGTCACACGGGTGTTTTCATTTTTTGCCTCAACATCATGATTTTTTTACTCAACATCATGATAAGCCAAGCGTATAAAACAGCTCTTTGCCTCTCCACTGCCACTGCGACCCATAAACTACTTGCTTTGGGAGTTCACAACCCGTGGGAATAGCTGCGAGAAGCTTATCATTCAGCTTAGCTACGGCGCCTGCAATTGACTCCCACAGGTCGACAAGTCCTTAAAGCATCAGGACAGCGCCTGATACCCCCGAGGGAACAAGCTCATCCCTGTAGCCCTGCGGGATCGCATCCGGGTGGCCCCAATCCCTTGAAATATGCACGCCAACAACCACATTGGCCGCCGGGCTTCTTGTGCTCGAGCCCTTACTGCGCGATACGGGAACGACCACACCGCCCTATATACCCCCTACCCTGGGTTCGCCGGCCACGTATAGTTACGCATACCCCCCCACAGAGTGGCTACACAGAGATTCTCGCCTATTACAAGCTAACTCACCGCATCCTCCCACTGCCACACTGGCGCCTTTCCAAAGAGGAAGCTACAACATGGCGGCGGCTCCAGACGAATACTCACCCACATCCCACCCGCCTTCACCTCATCTTCCCCACCCAACAACCTTCCCTCTGTGCTTACTGTCCCCAGCCTGGCACCCTCTACCGTACAATATGGGAGTGCCAACGTACTCCAGACTTGCCCCCACTTCCCAACCCCACCTTCGAGCAGTGGAGCGCTTCCCTGGCCAGCCCAGACCCGGATATCCAGCCCAAACTGGTGACCCGAGCACGGACGGCCAGCCAAGGTCAAGGCATCGCGGACTAGGGATGCCTTCCAGGGGGAGAGGCTGACACATCAGCCTCTGCTCGATAAATAAAAATATTTTCACTCTATCTCTCTCTCTCTCTGTTGCTATGCGGGTAGGTTGCTATTCGGGTATTGCGTATGGTCTGTATTTAAATAGCCTTAAAAGTTGACATTACAAGAAAACTAGGCTCACCATGCTTTGTCGATTAAATTCCACTATTGCGTGAACGATGTCCACCTACTAGTCCTCACCTGTCAGTTCAGTGGAATGTTGTGAGATATCACCAAGGCTGATACCACAAGTTTTTCAAACTTGATTGCGTACATGTGTACGGACGGCAATAGACTCCCCTACGCCATTAACACCTTGAGCGGACCCTGATATTCATTGCCCCGCGTTCAATTTGCGGAGAAATTGCCGGACTAGGAGTTCTGACCGTCTTATTTTGATTATAGGATATAGACGGTAGTGCATGGGCTCATTTTCGAAATTGTTTTCCATAAAATATTTTTTTGGTTTCATGAAACATTTATTGTCTGTGTTGGGCCCTGGTTAGACTTGGTAACGCGCTGCCATTCGAGATACTGCGATGATCGTTCTCATTCCACACTTCCGTTATCACAGCAACAATGTTAACGTTCAACCTTTTAACCGTTGACGTTACTGGAAGGTATAGCGCATCAGTTGATTCTGAGGTGTTTGGCGCGCTAACGCACTCAGGTTATGAGGATCGCCGTAGTTGAGGAGTCGCGATTAATTTTGGCCACCCGGGGATCTTCAACGTGAAGCCCAAATCTCGAACACAAGCATTTTCGCTTTTGACCTCCATCAGAAAAGCGGCTGCCGCGACCGGGAGTGGAAACCGCGTCCATTAGCTCACCAGCACAACGCCTTAGCCCCTGAGCCACAGTGACGGGTTATTGCGGATCAGTACGCTAAGTTGATGACTTTATCCAGGAAAGAGCGTAACACATTATACTCCAATTTTCCCGCACCACTTCATACAGTCGGGGAACAATCCTCCCTTTTGTAAAGCATTCATTTCGCCATAAGCAGCAATGCCATTCCAGCATTGCATTGCTGGCATGGCATTGCATTGCGTCACTTCTTTTGGCTTTCACGGGACGATGTCACGCTCATGTCCATCTGCTGAGCGCCGCTCCGCTCGCTGCTCCGTCGGCGCGATAAATGAGATCCAATTAAAGTAGGTTATTTGCATCGCAGGCCGCTCATATTTCAGCCAGGGTATTCTGTTGAGTCAAGGAAGCGAACTATTAACGCCAAAAATTGGTGTCAGTACTCTTTTAAGAATGTTGGTGTGGTTAGATGCTTCAGGTACGTGGACGATTTCCTTGTGTGCATGGTTTCTGGAGGTGATACTGATGGCATTGTCCAGAATGTATGGAATGAGTTTAAAGCAGCGCATGATCGAGGGGTTGGATTTCACGTTTGAATTGCCCTCAGATAACTGCCTTCAATACTTAGACTTAAGGCTTAAGTTCGAACAGGGGCACACTTGCTGGTGTTACCATACCAGGGGAGAAAAATAGCTGCTTCCTTTTGATTCTGCGCATAGCAAATTAGTAAAGCGAGGCATAGCCAGAGGTTGCCTAACGCAAGCGATAAACAAATCGTGTTATCATGCCATGGGCGAAAGCCTTTATATTCAAAACCGCCAGGCTCAGAAAAAGTGGCTATCCGGTATCTTTGATCGGTTCTGTTGCAAGAACGGTTATGTCCGCTGTTTGTAGAAAAGAATCGACGTGTGAGAAACCAGATAGACGTGCGGTGGTGATACCGGGGCAGACATTAGGTACAGGTAGTTTGTTATGCGCCAGATAAGCTTGGAAGCATGTGCAGTCGGGTTGATAAAGCGCTGGAGACCAAGAAAACGGGCACTAGTAGAGATATTGGTTGTGGTGTTGCGCACATGCGTAAGTTTCTGAAGTGCTCTGTTGGCATTGTATACAAGGTAGAAAAGAGGCATAAGAGGCACTTGCAAAAAGGCATAGATAGGGCAATAAGGACGTTGTCTGAATGAAAGGCTGAAGGAACTCCGTGCGCTGTGTCAGCAGACGGCGATTTCTGGCAAACTGGCACAGCACTGCGCCAAGTGCAAATGCACTCCAGATTTCCCAAACACGAAGGTGCTCTTTAAATCACGGGACACAGTTACAAGGGAAATATGCGAAGCATTTTTGATGGCTTCTGGACTCGAAGGCGAGTGCGTCAGTGCTCCGTCAGTCTCGTTGCTGGAAAGAGAGACTCAGATTCTAAAGAAGTGTTGTATGAAGTGATATGACTCGCACGTGCACTGGGAATTGAGTGACACGATGTGGCAAGGGTATTTATATGTTGTCTTGTTTATTAAACTTTTCACAGTTGCTAGTAGCGCATCTTCCGTTTCGTGTGCCCTTTTTTTCCGTTGCTAGTAGCGCATCTTACGTTTCGTGTGCCCTTTTTTCTATTTATGCTGTGGTTGTCGTGTTAAGTTCAGCGCTATTTGTTCCATTATGTCTAGATACCAACTAGCCAAACACCAAGCTTTATTGAAGTAGACAGACTTCAGACGGGGGCATACTATGCCCCCGCTGAAGTAGACAGCGGGGCCATAGTATGCCCCCGCTACATTTGTACAAATACATATGCTAGGTAGAGCGGAGCTGCCTCCAGAAATATTCTTCAGTATTTCTGAAGATTTCAAACCAAGAGCCTAGTGGGACCATCTGTTGGTCCTACCTTGATGTTTTTATAGAACTTTGCGGCCACGCCCTTTACCACTCGACCAGCTCCCTCAAATGCACGTTCGCATCACTTGCCGTGCAAGGAGCCTCCCGTTCGCCCCAGTCGCCGCCTTCACCTCTCGAGCAGGCTTTCAGGATCGACGACGGCCTATACTTCCGCCGGTGCTGCTATTTTCTGTACCTCACAGTGCGTGCCACGAAACACAGCAAAATGTTTTTACCTTAAATCGATTGTACCTGTAATTTTTGTACCTTGGTGGTGTGCGTACCTGCGTCTCGTTCGTTCTCGTGGCGGAGTTAGAGACAATGCCCTAGGAGCTCCGCTGTGGCATCACTGGGTCAGGGGTCGATTAGCACCGTTTTCTTGCGTAATCTGGAGTCAGCAGCAAGCTGATCGCGGGAATTTTGATGGTTTTGTATGAAGGTAAATCAAGCTGATACGTTCCCATGAATTTTCGTCGGGGCTGTAACGGTGTTCTTTTATAATACAGTAGCGACGTTTCATGGCAACTTAACGGAACCAAGTGCTGGCACCTGTCTTAGCAATTTTGTTAATCATTCACTGCTCGCTATGCTTGCGACAAAGACGAAATGCAGGGGCAATGTGAGCGCCGTAATTACAGCGCCTCTATATTTACGTTTTGTACAGAGTTCGCTTTTAAAGCGAAGCTTGCTATGCCACACTGATGGCGACGTTGTCCCAAAACGCACTTCTGGAAAGCCAACTTCCTCTGACGATGATGATGATCGCTAGGTGAAGCGAAAGGTGGTTGAAATGCGCATTTTTCTCGGGTCAGAAGCCAGTCTTTAAAGTCCAAAATCTAAATCGCTACGCTAAGAGCGTACTGCAGGAAAGCCTACTTACAAAATGCCCGAACCCAACAAAAACACTTTATCTGCCATTCACATAAATGCCCGCTCTCTCTCTCCTACGCAAGACCAAATCAAAATATTTTTTTAATTCAACTTTAATTCCATTGTAACAATGTTCTCCGAAACTCGGCACCACAGTGACAGCGACATGCTGTCCTTAGATGATTATAATCACTTTTTAAATCGCACTGGCATACGCGGAGGGGGGTCGCAATGTATGTTACACGACGCATGTCCTCTGAACTGCTACCCGAGTTAACGAAGATAACTGCAGATTACGAATGTCTATCTGTCCTTAGCGACAGTAATGTTTTCTGTTATCTATCGTCCACCATCTGGCAACATTAGCGCATGCCTTGAATTCGTAGAAAAACCCTTGGACCAGGCTTCACTTCACGGCTATCGCATTTTACTTGGGGGTGACTTGAGCATTAATATAGCCCAACCTACTGGTCATTCTCTCCAAGTGAGTGGTGTAATCGATGCCCCCGGCTTGTACGTCATCGACACACCCACTCGCGTAACGTGCGATATCCACTCCATTTTAAGAGAGAGAGAGAGAGAGAGAGAGAGAGAGAGAGAGTAAATGTTTATTGAAAAGGAGAAGAGGCCGGCCTCAGAAATTGATCTTGGGCCTGCTACTTCCCTCCGAGGGAAGGGTACTGGGGACAGGAAGAGAAAGGGATGAATATGGAGGTATGGGAAATAACAATGAAAGCGACCAATGAACTATGTACAAGCAGTAAAACCAATAAACGTCTCACATACAACGGGGCGCGGAATCAGGTGACTACAGTTCACTTTTCAGCACGTGACTATCGTCCATGAAAACAAAAACCACTGAGACATTTCGCAGTCTGTTAAATTTTGTCGCAACCTAGAGAATTTATTTATAGTTAGCAGGGGCACCGTGAAAACAGCTGGAACAATATCGTACGACATCAGTGATCATTGCCCAGTGTTTGTCATTTACGTGGCATCTACATCACACAAAGGAAACCAACAAACCAGCTCAATCTATAGGCAAATTACACGTGCAGACATGGATTCATTTCGTTCACGCATCTTGAACCAAGATTGGTCCTCAGTCTATGCCAAGAATAATCTCACTGGTGCTTATAATGGATTTCTCATGATCTTTCTTTATCACTATAATGCCTCATTTCCTTATAAACGAGATTCCTTTGTCCTTTCCTTTGTAACCTTTTCTTTGTAAACTTCCTTTGTAACCGTTTACTTTTGATGACTAAACTTCAACTTCAACTTCAAAAAAAAAATCAGTAAAAATATTCGAAAGCCGTGGGTGACACAAGAGCATATAAAAATCATTCAATAAAAAGCAAGGTGTTTAAAAAATGCCCCCGTAAAAGATCCAACTGTGCTAGCAACTTTTAAGAAATTGAGAAATAACCTGAACACTGAGTTAAAAAAAACAAAAGCAACGTATTTCGAATACATTTTCTCCCACACATTCAGAGAGCGCCCTGATGAAGCCTGAAAAATAATTAACCAAACTTTAAAGAAAGAAGCGCACTCTGGCGGTTGGGAACTTCGCATAGGCAACAAAAACATTTCTGGTCTTGCGTTAGCCGAAAGTTTTAACACGCATTTCGGTAGCATGGTGAAACCTCTAGATAAAGCTTGCGAGGCTCCGCTTAGCTATAGATGCGATAAGTCTATTTTTCTTCGACCTACAGAAGCAAAAATATGCCGGACATTCAATAGCCTGAAAAACAGTTCTTCCAAGGACATTGGTAGTATCAAAATAAAGCCCGTTCATATGTCGTTGATCTCACTGCTCCTTGACTGGCACATATGTTTACCCTGTTCTGGAGTCGGGGTGTTTTCCAAATGCTATGTAAATAGCGAAGGTTTCTGTAATTTTTTTAAGGGAGGGGACAAAAACGATATAAATAACCATCGGCCAATTTTCATACTTTCAGTGTTTTCCAAGGAATTAGAGAAAGCCATTTTATTCCGTATCAATAATTTTTTAGCAAACACTTTATACTCGCAAAAAGCCAACACGGATTCCGTCAGGGAAAGTCCACTCATACGGCACTTTTAACAATGAAAGAATTGATCATAACAAATATTGAACGCAACGAGATCACGCTTGGTACATTCATAGACTACAGTAAAGCTTTTGACTACCTAAATCATAATATATTGCTCCGTAAGTTGGAAGCGTATGGTGTTCGCGGGGTTGCACATGCTCTGTTTCAATCATACCTTTGTAATAGGATGCAGTGTGGTGCAATTGAAAACTGTTTCATTGCAGAGCAAAATATGTTCCGGTGTACCACAGGGCAGTGTTTTAGGTCCGTATCATTTTAATGTTTAGTTCAACGACATTGTTAAACTTGATTCAAGTGTTGACTTTGTACTTTCTGCAGACGACACCAGCCGCTTTATTTCAGGGCCAGATGCAACTGATGTAGCAAGCAGGGGAGAAAAATGTGTCAAAACTATCCAGGCGGTCTAACTCAAATGGCTTAAAAAATAAATACGCAGAAAACAAAAGCTATAATGTTCAGGGCCAGGAACAAACAGACAGTGTTAAATAAGCAGCTAACACTTGCGTCTGCCCCTATCGAAATTAATTTGTTAGCAGACACAAGATTCTTGGTGTAACTTTTTGTGATGATATGACCTGGACATGTCATGTGCAGTATGTAGCGAAATCTTTATCATCTGCCTCGCGAGCGCTAGCCAGATGTCATTTTTTCCCAACAAAACCCAAGCTGAAAATTTATCATGCCCTGTTCGCTTCGCATGTCAATTACTGCACACTTATTTAGTGCACGACTAGAGCTAAAAATATAAACGAAAATCAGCTTTTGCAGAAGAAAGCACTGCCTAGTATTGCCAATGTCCCGTCTGCTCACACGACACTGTTTTTATAAGATATTACCCCTTCCGCGAACATACGAGTTTCGTCTGCTTTATTCTTTTTTGTTCTCAAGCCAGAGCTTCAAATCCTTTTCGCACTCTGTATCTGGATTATCCAAACATGTTACGGATGTACGCACTAGATGCAATGACAACTGGCTTGTACCACGCCGACGCACTATGTACTGCAGTCACTCGCATACACATTACCTGTTCTGCTAAAAAACGCGTGAAAAAAGGCGTTGATATTGGAAGCGTTACCCGGAAAGGACTGGTGGAATACTTTTAGACAACTCGTTCTCAACAAATCATTTGTACACATGTTTCTTCCTGGCGCAGTGTAGGTTTTTTATGAGCGTACGATTTCATGCTACTTTTTATCGCAAGTACTTTACGTTGTAAATAAATAGGCCATTTTATGAAGCACTTTTTATTGTGAACACGCTGTCGTCCAAGGGTCGTCAGGCACCCTCAAGCAGTACGCAACTGCTTTTCGCCTTATGTAACCCAAACCTTGTGTTGAAATAAATAAACTTTTGATTTGATTGTGATTTGAAAAGAGACTTCAACAAAGCCTTCATGTGCCCTAAGAAAAGAACACCCTCGTGCTGCCGGAATCGAACCTGTCCATAACGTTATAAAGCTGACGGATATATCCAATTGCGCCACTCCGGCAAGGCGGAAGCCGTTTAGATTTCGCACTTCGACATTAAGTGAGGTTGCATCGTAGAAATCTTCGCGTTTTAATGTTCTTTCTCTTAAAAAGGGGGCTTTGATTTCTTTACCATGACTGTAGAGAAAAATCAGCAGTGATGAAGTGTGCTGTTCTGCTGCTTCAAAACTGGTCGGTTTCGGCCGCCTGTTGTGCTACCATGCAGTACAAGAGGTTTGTTCAGAACCGGTTCAGGTTTGTGGAGTTTAACGCGTCGAAGACCTGATGAGGCGCGCCGTAGTGTAGGGCTCCGGAATAATTCTGACCACCGAAGGATTTTTAACGTGCGGCGAAATTTCGACACGGGGGTGTTCTTGCTTTCTGCCTTTAAATGAAAAGCGGCCTCCACGGCCGGGATTGAAACCTTGCCCTTGGGTTCAGTAGCACAACGCCTTTGCCACTACGACACCGCGGCGGGTTTTGTTCAGGATTGGCACTGCTTGTACTCTAAAGTTTGGTGACCGCAGCTAAAAAAATGGCCGCGTATCTGCTCCTTTTGTTGCAAATGTCGCCGAAAGACGATAGTTGACGGGTGCCCCTGCCAAGTAACCTCTCATGCTGTTCCTTTCCCGTCTCGTTCTTCCAAAGATAACAAGGTAGAAGTTTGCTCAAATCAATTTAAATTTACCGCGTTCTACTGCTCCAAGTCGGGTGTTTCGATGCCAGCTAGCGCTGCCGCACGGCGGAGACGCGTGAGAATTTAGGCACCCCACTATGACATTTATAAAACCACGATGGCCTACTGCACGAACGTTCCAAGCGGAACGTGGATCCCATCTAGTGGAACCTTTCGTTGCTATTGCCGTTTGATTTCTTAAATCTCACCAGGAAGTACGCAGGCAACATCAGGCGACTGTTTTCTGCCGTTGATGTAGTTTAATTTGCTATGTAAAAACCAAGCATTCATATTTTTTAAAATAAAGGAACACTGCAAATATCACTTATGTATTGATTTTCTGCCTTATATTTGCGTAATGTCTTGTTCTTGTTCAACAATGTTGACAAGTATGAACAATGATACCGGACTTAGACGTTTAGTTTTCGCTGCGAGGATATGACTATTGCGCAGATTTTTTTTTTTTTCACTTTCGCCGGATGGCTGAATCCAGTCAGACAGACATGCTGTTAAAACACTCAGAAACGTCCAGTCTACCTTGACAAGCCTAAATTTTAGGAAAAGTATCGGTAAGCGAACTGTGCGAAAAATTGGCATAAACCAGTTGGACAATAATCAGATAGCAAGATCACGTGGCAACTGTTGGCATCAGCTGACTTCGGCGGAGCTTGATTTCGGATGGTTGCGTGGCTGGGAAGTTCCCCCGACGTGTGACCGTCTGGCGAAATTCGGCGTTGTGCGTTCCTCACGGTGCCCGCACTGCGGGCACACTGAAACATTAGAACATGCCTTGTTCCAGTGTCGTTATAACGGCAACGTTCTGGAACGTGTTAAGCAGGTTGTTTGATCTCACACTTCGAATGAGCACACGTTCAAATGACGTGTTGGTGAACTTCCTGGTGTGTGCCGGTGCTTTTGTATTGTGGCGAAATCGTGGTGCCGCGTCTCCGCGGCCGACCACAACGGGCTGTTTCCACTGCTCTAGCATGTGCGGTCGATCCTTGTGAGCCACTTAGAAAATGAGTTGGCAGTTCTAGGCAAAGAAGCCTTTCTGTTACGCTGGTCCGCACGCTTCATAGTCAGGAACAACATTCTGAGCATACCTATTGTACCGTATTGAGTTTAAGATATCTTTCTCTGGATTTTGCAGTATAGCTTGTTTCACCACCACAGACATTTGTTGTGCAGAGTGTTGAATGCCGGGAGCACTTGGAAACTGGGTTTTTTCTGGTTTTTGGGCAGCGCTGTTACCCCTAGTCACCGCGCCATGATATGTGGATTGTAATTAATGACTATGCATACTCATCGTTTCCGAAATATCTTCCCCTCCTCAGTTTTCCGCAAAGCTATATAAGAAATGTGTTCCATATGTTTGTGGCAGCAAAATCATGTAAGTGTACTCTGACGAACGCAAGTCCCATTGCCGCTACGTGAGTAAACCTTTGTTATTGTTCTTCCTGTTTATCCGACTCTTTACTTATACTATATATATATATTGTCAACATAAGCCTGGCTGTGTCCACTGCAGGAAGGAAACCCTCTCCCAAAGATCTCCAGCCACGCCTATCGAGTGCTAGCTGAGCCCATGCTTTCCCCGAAATTTACATAGCTCATCCCTAGAGAGTTCTTGGCCTACCCCTACTGCGTTTGCGGTCTAGTGGCAGCCACTCTGTTAAACGATGGTCCACCTGTTGTCTGTCATACGCATTAAGTCTCCCGCCCATGTCCATATACTTCAGTTCATATACTTCCATATGTGTCATATGTCATATACTTCATATATGTCCATATACTTCCTCCGGCTGTTACTGCTCCCTAATCCATGTGGCTGTTTTCCTATCAGCGTGACCCCTAGCATTCTCTGTTCAAATGCCCGTTGGGTCGATTTAGGTTTCCTTTCAAGTCGTTTGGTGAGACCCCAAGTTTCTGTCGCGTTAGTCAGTACTGGAAAAACACATTGATTAAATGCAAGTGTTTTGAGTGACACAGGAAGCTACTAGCCAGGAAATCCAAATTCATACCCAAAGCAGCCGACTCCATGCTTATTCTGCGGGTAATTTTTCGTTCATGGTTTGTATCAGCAGCTATGACTTGGCCAAGGTATAGGTATTCAGCAACTGTTTCCAAGACATCATTGCCTACCTTGAAGTGATGTGCCTTGGCTTGCTGATTCGACATAACCTCAGATATTTCCGTTTATTTTAAAGCCTGCAGCCACACTTTCTGAGCACAAGTGGCAAAGCATGCGCTGCATACCTCGGCTGCTTTCACAACAGGATAATGTCGTCTGCAAACCTCACGTGACTGATATTCCTCACTGATTCGCACCCCGGTCTTCATCCCATTATGCTTTCTGGACATACCCTCCACACAGGCTGTAAATAAGTGCGGCGATATTGTGTCCCCTTTCGGGCCACCCTTTTGTATAAAAAATTTACAAGTTCTGTGATGGAGCCGTATAGTTCCCATGCATCCGTTGCTTATATCTTTCAAGACTGAAACCAGCCTGTTCGCGTGACTGTTGAAAGTACAAAGCGGCACTTTAATTACCTTTATAAATAATTTGTAGGTAACAGAGAGAAGGCTGATGGGCCTGTCATTTTTTAAGCTCTTTGGCATCACCTTTCTTATGGAGAACTAAATTCGCATTTTTCCATGCTTTTGGCATTAAATCCCTCAAGCACTGTGAGAATAGGGCTGCAAGATTTGTTAGCACAACAGACTGAAGAGAAACGATTGAAACTGCCAAGGAACTTTCCATTCACCAAATTTTCAAGTTTGCCCACTAGCAACTACAGTCTTTATTGCATTCACATCACAGGCCACACTTCAAACTCAGAAAACAAAACTACAAGGGGCAATAAATTCATAAGTGTGAGATCTGTGATTTCAACTGCACAGAACGAATAACTCAGAAAAAAGTAAAAAAAAAGGAACACGAAAGCAAAGCACAGTAGCAGGGGAGTACAGGCACAGTGACATAAAATAAAAAGCATCTCAAAACCACTTAGCAGCAAAACAAAAAACTTGGAAACACAATAGGCAATAGACATGTGCCAACAAAAATATGAAAATAAAAGAATGCTATCCTGGCACACATTACTAAACTTTCTCTGCACATAATACTAAGACTGCACCACGTTTCTGTTCCACTTAATCTCGTTATCCAGCGATGTCTGACACTTTTAGGTACTTTGCAATGGCAAGCCAGCAGTCGTGGTTGAGCTGGTCTATTTGCGTGCCTTCCCCTGCGTGGCACTCCAGCTCATGGCAGACCACTCGGTTAATGAACAGGTAATTTCTCTGGATGTACAACCTGGCTGCTTTCACAGCTGCCTTTGCCTCAGTTTTACTCATGTCCGAAGCCCACATCACTTGCCTCAGCAACTGCGACTTGGAGCTGAAGTGCTCAAACGCCTCGGCATACGCCTTACCAGTGTTCTTCCTCAGCACGAAACGTGCGGCCTGGTGAAGGTGTGTAACGTTTCGCTGAAGAACTGCTTCGACAGTCTCAGAACAGTCATGAAGGCCATCATAAAAGAAACCGGAAGTGATAAAAGTGTTCTGAGCCAATGCCAAACACAGCGTATCCTTGCAGAATGGAGCAAACTTAACCCGACTATAAATTTCAAGCTCCCGTAAAGAATCGTTTCTTACAAGGAGTCGAAAAAACATTGCTGCCGAAGTCTCATCCATGCCGTTACAAAATACATGCAGTTGAACGACAACATTGTTGAAGGAGAGACTCTCTGCGGCAGTTGCAGCAGAGTGCAGGCTGGGAGTGTCTTCATGCAGGGTTATGTACTTCAGTGACGTGTTCTCCCGCAGTGCTTTGCATAGGTTTTCCACATGAGTACTATCACCGTTGCTAAAATAAACTGTCAGTTTCTTGAGATTACTGCTTGAGGCCACTGCATTGCAGATGGTACAGAAGGCATCCTCAGAAAAGAGCGTTGTGCAGAGCGTCAGCTCTGTAGGACACAGCGACAGATCGAGCACTGCAGATGACAAGCCTGGAGTGTCCCACTGATGCCATGCCATCTGTACGCGTTGGTAGCAGCCCAATTTGGCCAGCTCTGTTGACAGCGCTATGCTGAAAAAGATCACAAATGAGGTACACAGATTCATTGGTGTGCAAGGGAACCAAAGGCTGTCGCCTGGCAGAATACATATCACTTTTTGTGTTGCTATTCTTTAGTTGCTCAGAGAAATGCTCCATCCTTATATACTGGCACATAACGCAAGAACTCATGATTGCAGTGAAATGGGGGAAGCGTCCCTTTTCTTGCTTTGCTGAAAAAATAACAGCTCTAAACACGCGTCTTCCTATCTCGGGGCAATGCAAACCGAAAATAGGGGATTTTCAGACCATTCTATGTAATAATTACCACGCACTCATTTAAACTGCCTTGTTGGGATTACCGTGCCATTAGGCATTAATAAAAGCAATAAAAAGGGAACATAAAAATTCGGTGTCAGTATTTTTAGGTGCACAAATCTCAACTCCACACACCATATATAAAATTGAAAAGTGTCAGTATGACAAAAATAGGATTTGGCATTGTTTGTCAAAATTTGTTGCACATGCTAAATTATAACAATGTAAAAGCCCCTGCCCACAGGGGCTATCAGCACAAAACCTTAAAATAGAATTTGGAGGAACTAGCCTTTGGTAACTCACTCAGCTCCTCTCTAGCCACGAAAGATAAAAAAAGCAAGAAACGTTTACAAACCTTCAAATTTCATGCTGCAGACTTCAGCAGTGATGCCCTAGGGTAATGCTGAAGGCTTAGTTATCAGCGTGTTCACTACACATTACCACTGAATTTGTACGATTAAACAAAGCTAGAAGCACCACTACAATTGCAGTCACGTTTATACAGCTAGTTTCTGGTTAGCAGCTGTCAATCGCAACAGCGAAATCCCATTACATGAAAATAGCAGCCAGGAAGTGGCTAGCGAGCCATCACTACTTCATCTGCTTGATATCTACATTTGCTTTAAGTTTACGAAAAAATCAGCATCGTTATTTGGACAGTTTTCTAAATGAATCACACTTGTATTTCATTTTTATGCCCTCTTTAAGGGCCCTTGGGGGTCTTGGATACATAAAACGAGATAAAATCGAATCCTTACCTCTCACTCTTGTCCGCCTGGAAGTCACCAACCATGAGGGAACACAGCGTTCTATTCACACTCAGTACACTGCAGAGTGCGCGGAGTGCCAGAAAGCCTAAAATACTTCCACTTAGGTCTAGACATTTTAGGGTGGTGTTTGTCTGAAGTCCCTCAGACATGAGTCCGGCAGTGTGGTAATCAAGGTCAAAGTCCACTAAACACAGTGAGTGAAGCCCTTTGTTTCTTGCTAGCATGGACTTCAGTGCTAGTGCAAATACGTGGCCAGGATCAACTGAATCAGTTTCGTAAGTATCAATTGAGAAGCACCTCAGTACGTTGTTGCTTTCGAGGGCATTCAAAATGTCTATGAGAAGATGCTGATGCCCACGGAAACGAAGCTCAGTGAGGGTCGTGTTTCTCCTCAGTAGGTCTCCAACTGCAGCCAGTATTTTTTCATTATTCTCCTCTTGATCTGGTCCCGAGTCCTGATCCTCCACAAGAAAAAGCTTCTCCAATGTTTCTGTGGCCTTCAGCAGTGTTGCGAAGTCTCTCAGCCCAGCTGAGCCCACGTCGCCATGAAATGACAGCTCCTTGAGCTTGTTGCATTTTAAGATGCTGCTCACAAAGATGTTAGCAATACTGCAAGAAATGGCTGTACCATACAAATGAACTGCTTTGAGGGAATCACTGTTAGTCAAAATAAGCTGGGCTAGCCTTGAGTTGAGGCTCTCGGACACTGTAAAATCACCCAGCTCAAGCTCCTCAAGCTGCTCTATGGGATGCAAGGCACTGAGAAGCACATCCCAGCAATGTGATGACATTTCAATTGAAATACTGCGCAGATTCAATGTGTTCTGGGCAACAGAATCAGGGATGGTCACCCTATCACAGTGCAGCAAGCCCTCATAAAGCTTGATTTCCTGGACACATTTATGCTTCTTTGGAAGCCACACAGCGAAGAAGAAGGAGTTATAAGGAGTGTCCAGCTCCTTAAAATCATCTGCGTTCTTTGCCTTGTATAGAAAAGAATGGAGGCACAGCACTCCCACCGTCTGCTCGGCAAGGTGAAGTTTCAGAGGGTGTAGGACCGCGTTCCATGTTGCGAGGTCTTCACAGAGCCAACAGCTGTCTTCTGAGGTAGGCACTGAGCACTCGCTCGTGAAGTCCAACATAGACAGCTTCGTCTTCCAATGCTCCACGTTCATCTTGGATGCACGCAATGATAAGCTTGAGTCTGTGGGATTTGAAAACAAGCCAAAGCTTTAACATAATGCAGCACTGACTGAGGTAATGCGTTTCGTACAATTCTGCACTACAAGGCGGCAAAAAGTACAGTGGGTTACCTGGTATTCAGTGCTGCAGCAACCACAACATGCAAATATTTCTAATGCCTTTGCACTTTTGGGTACTGAGAGAAAAGTGGATCGCATGAACGGCATTCCTGTATGAGTGATCGATCTGACTACAGTAAAGCAGGAATGGCAATTAAGACTGGTAAAATGCAGTTGCCCACATTTCTTCCTCTTTAAAGGGCCCCTGGCTGAAAAGGTTGCAATTTCATGTGCACAATCACTAGAGTACATGTTCCTGATAATATTTACCAAATATTACACATGGTTGCAGTGAAGTAGCCATAAAAATATGTGGAAAGCATACTGAGTTTTTGTTTGCCTCTGAAACCCTTGCTGCCAGCTAACAGTGGCTGTGACACGGTAACTCCGTGGCTGCAGTGTAGCAGCTGCTGCGACACCATAGCACCACTATTGATGGGTTCCATCAAAAGCCGCAGCTAATTAGTGGCCGCACTGGGGTGGTTTAGGTGGCTTGCCTATTTCTGCCAATTGCACGAGCTGCGCATGGAGTTACAGGGACCCGTTATGCTTTGGGTTCACCAGGGCATTCTTATGGTGTTAGATTTGAGTTGAGTGGGCATACAATTAGGCTGAATGACAGATGCCCTAAACAGGCCCCAAGGCATCTTACATCGCTTTGTTCTTACAGATGTCTTGCATCATTCTTGCAATCGGCAAAACTTCATGAACACTGGCTGAAGCACGGGCTATGGCTCCTGGCTTTTTTCACAATGAACACTGCGGACTACGGCAATAGCTTAGCCGGATTTGAAGGTTAAGCAAGTGATCCACAAAAGAGGGGTAGAGATGCAAGGCCTAGGACATTTTTTGCAGGCTGAAATGCTCTGCGAGCAAGTTGGTTGCAGAGCCAGTGTCGCTACACCAGCCCCAGCTAAGTGAGTGGTGAGTGACGCAGAAGCAGCATAGTGCTGCATGCATGCATGAACCGACATAAGCAGTTGTAGCAACAGTTTGTTGAGGCTCGGCAGAATAGCACTCACGAGAAAAACAAAGTTGGGCATGTATGACGGCGGATGATAGCGCGGTGAGAAACTACATGCGGGACCGTCATTTGCAGTGCTGGTTAAAGTGGGGATCGAATAACTGCTGTGATGGTAAGCCTCAAGCTCTCTACGCGGACCGGCTTATGAGGAATATGGCGGAGCCCTGCCGGGAAAACACTGCATGCCACAAGCACAAGGAACAAATTACAATGAGTCGTTTGGCAAAACCCTATTCTAAAAGTTGTGGGCGAGCATGTTGCGCTTGAGTCCCCCTATTTTGTTCCCAAACACTGGGTTCCCCTAATCTAAAACTAATGCGAGAAGGCAGGTGAATGTGTGCCACCAGAAGTGGGTGGAGCGTATGCATCAGCTGCTGAAGAAAACCATAATGTGCTGCAACGCATAGCCAATAATGGAGAATATCTTGGAGCAACTAGGGCTTTGACAGGCAGCAGACAGACCCACAATGGACAACACACCAGGTGTTTCCGAAGTATCAAAAAAGGATCAATTAGGTTGCCAAAGATAGTGCTCGTGCTGTCACTGTAATTGAGTTAATAAGCGTGCTATTCTGCACAGATTTATCAGCACCAGCCTAAAATTTACCCACAAAATGGGATGCTACTGCTGATCAGCAAAAATGTATTTAACGTCACAAATCACATCCTGAAAAAAAAAAGGTCCTCTTCGCAGTCATTGCAAGTTTGGTAAAGATGTGAGAATAATACTTCTGATGGAAAAAAAACAGCGCAAAGAAACAGCACGGAAGACGAGAAAGAGACAAACACAGGCACTTTCTTCCGTGCAGTTTCTTCGCACTGTTTTTTGCCATCAGTATGAACCAACTAGCCCGTCTTCACTCTACTTCTCTGTAGTCTGTCAAAGTAAGTTCTCTGTAAAGTATGACTAAAATACTGGAGTAAAAGAAGGTGGAGATGGTAACATATTACTAGCATTTTTCACTTGCAAATGCCATCCTGCGATGCGAAAACGAAGATATCAGAGCTCAGCTTACTGAAACCGAATTACAGCTTAAAGACTAGCTGGTCTGAGCAAGGACTGAGCATAGCAACTGGCTTTATACAAGCTTCAAAGTACATAATTGTTGGAAGTCACCAATCACTGAATTTCTTACAAGATTCATGTTGAGATAACTGAAAGGGACTGGGAAAACCTGCTTTATGTATTAAAAATCAATCTAAAGTGGATTTTGCATTGTGTCTGTTACAAGAAGAGAATGGCATTTGTGTCTTGTTCATTCCTGTTGCCTAGAAAGTGCGGTCCAGTAGCACACACTCATTTTACGCACTTTTGCGTAACTTTTCATGCTTTAAGGAGTTAAAGAAATACTTTATCTTGTGTGAGTTAGTGCATATATCTGGGTAGAAAGCAGCTTGAATTTAGAAAAGTCCAGAGTACAAAAAACAGGAAAGCTGTGCTACTGACTACCAAATGCATTTTACTCAAAAGATACAAAAGTTATTCACATCTGGGATTTGATACGTACAAGTCATTGATACATACTGTAACAGTACGCTGCACCGAAATTGCTTTTCACAGCTTAAGGCCACAGATGATCAGTTGATGCATGATTCCCCAGCTTCGTTGATTGCATTGGCTTCCATAATCTCTTGTCTGAGTTTTTTTCCAGATGACCAAAATGTTATGAATGCTCACTTTGCATATGCATGCAGTCACAAAAAGGTGCCGTAAGGTGGTCGGACAGGGTTGTTTGGGAAGAGGCTGCATGTTCACATTCCATGTTGTTTTACACAGTCAAATTTGGTTGGGGTAAACATGCCCGCATGTGAATGGGATTCAGTAAGCTCCATCCTTGCGCCATCCAGGAGGGGGTTCTTTTCGCCAACAAGCAGCTTTGCACGACTGTTCACCTAACACCGCATGGCTGTGATGCTGCATCTGTTCCCCCTTTTTTTCAAGGGGTGGGAAAACTCGTACAGGTATGGTGAAACTGCCAGAAGCCTCGTGTTCACACGTGGCCGTGGCGTTAATAATTTTATGCAGCAGCATTTCACACACGGGTCTAAGCAGGCTCTTCAGGTACCCATGTTCGGTGCACGGCCCGTCTGCTTTTTGGCACGAGACCACGAGCTAAGCGCAATGCGGCCAACCTTGAACAGCTTCGCTACAAACTCCAAGGTACCAAGGAAAGGTCCCTGTGTGTATTCCTTGAGGCAAAAAAAGCCATAAAGAGGATGTCCCATTAACGGCCACTGTCTCAAAGCCTGCAACTGACGGGTGTTCCACCATTCAATCCGGTACATCTCTTAAAGGCGCAGAGCCCCCTTCCCGCCCTTTCTCTCAACTATTCATACATTTCGGCAAAATACAGGAGGGGGGAGTATTGCACTACAAACTCGCTCGTACTGTTCTCCGAGCGGCAGCAGCATGATGTCACTTGCAACGCGCAAGATGTACGGTTAAGCATTATAACGTACTTTTCGCTACAGTGCCCTTTGAGTGCACGATTGAAAAATAGTAAAAGCTCAGAAAATTAAAAACAAAAAAACTTCGCTTAAAACGTAACCAGAGGTAATTGGCACTACCTTGAATTCCAGCGGGCGCTGGACTAGGCCCATGTAAAAATATGGGTACACACACAAACACAGCGCAGCCAGAACACTGACTAAAGGAAGGGTTGACACACACGAGCGCTGCGTATGTCAAGCAAGCTCTCTCTCGTCCGTGTTTCCTCTACACTGTTTTCTTCTTGATCACGTCTAACCAACACGCCCAAAGAGCCGGCACTTTAGCGCAATTTATTAATGAGGGCATAATTTCACTGTTTTTGCATTTTGAACTGCCGTGGGGTTCATGCAATCAATGCTCACTACAGACATAGCACGCTGCCGCCACGGGGCGACTCTCGTCCGCATGTCATGACAACACGTGCATTGAACGCACGTGCACTGGGGTGCGGAAGGCACTTTGGAGGTGCAAAATTTGTACTTACCGCCAACAGTCGAGTTTTTCACGTCACTATACGGATGTCGAGCTGATGAACTGTAAAGTAACTCACCGCGCTAAAAGTTTTCCTCCGCGCACGCATACTTAACGATGCATTCACAAAGGGGACCATCCAAAATAAGCCCAAAATGACTTCTTTCCCGCTTTTCCGTTTTCCCCGCCTTATTTTCCCCTTGTAGCGGGCGGCCTCTACAGTGTGGTTTTGGGCCGCGATCCAAACAAAAAAGTACAAATACAACAAAAAACTGAAAATAAAATGACAAAGCAATAAAGTTTTTGGCACACACAACGTTTTTTGTTTGTTCAAACGAATCGTTGTTAGTTTGCGCCAGACCAGAATGTGCTGCCACCCAGTGAACTCAGTGCACTGGCAGCACTTTTGCGAGTAATTGAACTTGCACCGTGCACTTTTACAAGGCAACTCGAAGAGGCCTTGAATTAACCAATGGCAGCGCGTCTTGGAAGCATCGACTGGTCATCAAAACAAAAGTATCAGTGCTTCTGTGAACACATTGCTTTGTTTGTGTGCCTGTTGGATATGAATTTCGCCGTTCAGGTGGAAGACGACAAAAAAGGAAGAGATCGGCGACAGTCCTACTACTAAAGCAAGAGGTGGTCCTACGGCGCGTTGTGAAGCACAGCGAAGAGGTCTGTTGCATTGCCGCAGTGCGCGGTGCGTGTCGGTAAAATTTTTGCCTTTCCGGAACTGAGGCGCGCGAAGAGTCGAAGTGCCACGAAGGATACACGCTCCAACTCTGAACGGCGTCATGCCGGGGACGAATCACGCATGCACGCGCGGACGCACGCGCACACATCACCGTCGTTCAAGCCGTCCAGGTTTGGCTGAATGTATGTTCTGTTCTTTTGCGTTTCCGAGTGTAGCTAAGGTAGGCATGAATAATATGTTTTGCTTAATAATGAGTCAATCACTGCTGGGCCAAGGAAGGCGCTGGCCAAAACTAGTCCCCGCAGCCGGTCACGAATTGGGGCAGTAGAAAATGCGCCGCTAAAAAAAATTTGTGCAGTAAACATCCGGCCTGCACTGAACAAGCGCTAATGAAGAACCCCTGTTGCGTCAGTATAACGAAGTACCCGTACAGCTCTGCACGAGCGTACAGCCGGTTTAGTAGTAGCGCAGGATCGACGACCTGAGGGTCCGGTGAAATAAGCATCATACCCAGAAGTCGTCTGCTATGCTGTTCCCTCAAGCACGACGCAAGCTTTTTTTTTTCTTTTTACTTTGTGACAGTACACCCCTTTGTTAACTAGCTAGCTCCGTTTTTCCGACAAGCCACAGCGAACTTGCGTGCGCCGTGTTCGCTGTTGTCGTTTCTCTTTCACACAGGCATTCTTCGTAAGCAGAAATTCCATCTCTCCTTGACTAATGGCTGGAATCACAGCCAAGCTTTCTGTATTTCCGTTTAACTTTTTACATCAGTGCGCGCTCAGAGCTGGAAGTTGGCGCCTGTCCGGTCTGACTTTGTCGCCGCCTGCGTTTTTCGTTGCGCATCAAACCGTAGGAACTACCCACCAACTAGCCCAGCAGAAAGTTACGCTTCGGTTTGAAAGATATTTTTATGACCAAGCACTGCCGATTTAACGTAACAAAAAATATGGTGTGCATGGTAATGGAATGGGTGCCACTTTTTGTTGTTCCCCTTGCGTGTTGCTTTCTTTTCTTATATTGCGGTATACAAAAAGATTGAGGTACTTTTTTAAACTTAGGAGTCGCATCTCTTAGCGCCCTATATGTATGAATAACCTGTCACATTGAAACAATGAAACACAAGGCAATGGAGGGAAAGCCGACTGCACTACACATTTGAAACTTAATTCTTTATTTAAGATATGCACATCCAAGCTGTGAGGATTGGCCGCAAAAGGGCCGAGAAGGGTCGACTGTGCAGGCCACAAGAAGAAGAAAAAGAAGATGTGACCTAGGAGTGGAGCGAAATGACCAAAGGACTTCTGGAGCCCGTACGAGCTGTCAGGGACTGGAGACGAGCCCACTGTTCCTGTAAAGGCCTACCCATGGTTCCGGACATGCGAGTCGAGGCCCGCCAACGTGTGTGGGGCCCACAGACAACCAGAGCTCGCTTCTTCACCTGGCCGATGTTCCAGGTGTCAGCCCAGGTCAGAACTGTCACCGCCCCTGTGGTGCTGGTCTGAGCAGTACCAGCACCTTCGACTTCTTGACGGCCAACACACCGTCTCACCCTGGGTCAACGACAGCCCACTACACCCTCCACCGAGCGGCAACCAGAGCACTGAGACAGTGAGAATGTTCATGTTTCCCCCTCACTCGAACTTGCATTAGAAACATGATTGGTTGGAAACAGCGCGTTAAAACAGGATCACGAAGAAAAGAACCAGACAGGACGAGCGCTAATTTTTCATGTATAAAGGTTTCTTCTTTTTCAATAAATCTCAGTTGATAGTTAGCGCTCATCCTGTCCGGTTCTTTTCTTCGTGATCCCGTTTTAACGCACTGTTTCCAACCAACCGTGTCGCTTTACCAACTCGCCCAACTCTCCATCCCACTTGCATTAGAACTTTAGCTGTGAACCTTGTTTCTTGTTCTGCTCTATACTTCCCTTTTCACCTTTCACAATTGTAAATACAGCCCACAGTTCTCTTCCTTTTTTCCCAAGTTCCGTTCTTGCGCATCGCATGCCTGCAAGGCTAAATGAACAGTAGTGGCCTTCCCATCCTTCGCATTGAGACGCCTCTCAGCATCTCCGGGACCAGGCATGTGTTGCTGCCCTTTAAAGGAGCCATGAAGACAAAATACAAGTTGGGTTTATTAGAAAGACTGCTTAGTCCCGATAACAATGATACCAATATCATCGCAATCTTCGAACAAATAACGGAGATATTGAAGAAAACGTGTGAAGCAGTCGCGACCCCTCTAGCCAATTTCCCGCAACTTTTCTGTGACGTCACAAAACCTTGTTTGTGTGATTGGCGGCTGCCTAACTGAGCTGTCGCGATGACACATGACTGGACGTCTGTAATGGGGCCTCTAGTTCCATTTGACTGCATCACTTGAATGCTAACGTGCAGTTAACGCACTGAAAATTATGTTTTATAGTTAGCCCGTATCACGTCATTCTTGCTCATAACACGTCACTGTGGCGCAAAATTTGAAAGCTTTTAAATACTTCTTGCTTTTTTTTGTTAAAAAAACATCTTTTGTGGCTGTAATGGAGCTGAGTGAAATACTGAATCCTAGTTCTTTCAAATTATACGAAGTTGTATTTTCTCTTCATGGCTCCTTTAAATTGAAATCGTATCTTTGATAGCTGTGTGTTTGTTGAAATCGTCTCTTTGATAGCTGTCCTGTGTGTTTCAACACCTGCCTTGTAATCCGTTCAGCACCTAACTGTTGAAACTTGCAAGTGCCATGCACTTCTTCCAGTGTTGTTGGATCCTGTAGCTAATGCTGCCACTGTTTCACCGCAAGCACAGGTCACTATTAGAAGCAGCGCAAGAGACAGGACGAAGAAACTGACAAAGACGGGCGCTCATGGTAAGGAGTCGGTAAGGATCATGAATCCTTACCGACTCGCCCAGCTTCGCACACTTGTCCACAGGTCCCTGTTTCAGATCGCGGGCATATACATGGATTGGAGTTCATAGCTTCAACGTTGCGTGATGCGATTCGCCAAAGTACTACCCCTGCCACACTATCGTTCGAATGACATTTGAACGAAATGTCATTTGACTCAAACGTGAAGTTGTGCTGCTCCACTGGGTTTTGAAATGTCAGTCGGTTCAAGTTACATTCAAGCCAAATGAGCACCCAGAGAGACATTTTGGGGCTCTCGAATGCCATTTCTAGCACTCTCGCGCACAGCGTTCCAACTCAGCATAAACAAGTACATTACTGGTGTACTTAAAACAAAAACAAAGTATTCTTAATTGTGGACTTTGTTTACTTCTCATTCACTAAGTCAGCACCAGTGCGAGCAGCGACAAACCAGTGTGGCCAGGCCGCACAAAAAACTTTGATTGCGATTCAGAATAAAGCAAAAACTGTGTCAAAGCTTATGTTATTCATGATTTGATGTCATTTTATTGCCAAAGACGGTCGCGAAATTTGATTGTTGCATTATTGTTTTAAAAACAACTCGACAGCAGCAGCGCCATGCAGCCTGACGAGCGATTGTCAAAGCTTTTAAATGCCATCAAAATTGTAGTGGAGCACGGAGGATTCTGAATGGCAGTTGAAGCTCCTCATTTGAGTCAAATGGCATTGAGTTTTAAGGGACATTCAGACCCTAGTGTAGCCGGGGCATAGCACACAGGGGAAGTGCGAGGTGTGATGATTGATTGAATGAGTAAACCTTGTTCTAAACAGCTAGTGTGATGTTAGGGCACCCACCCGGTGAGACTGTACTTAGTCCACGATGCGCTGAAAGTGCATGATAACTCCTTTCTCGCTCAGTCAAAGCAAGAGATGCGACAATATTTATTTTAGCACGGTCGGCAGCCCATGCGTGTGTACGTGTGCTGTCGTCGCTGGAGGTAGAAGGCCCCGCACATGCTCAAAGTGAGGTTGAACGCAAAAGGATGATTAATAGGAAGGCATGGGACAAACAACGCTTACAGAAAAAGAAAAAACTGGCGCAGATGTAGGCACTAGTGCACGCAGGCACTAAATAAGGGATGCGTTACAAGGGCAGCACATGCGCAGGAGGTGGCCTAAAAAGCAAGTAAAAACCAACAAAGTCATACACAAAGGGGGAAGTACAAAAAAAATGGGCTGTATAAGGAGGCCTGCATGCTAATCCTAGGTGTAGATAGCCTTAACACTAACCTCCGTATTCTGAATCCCTTCTCCACTCAAGCCTTCAGTAGAAGAGATCCTTGAAAACACTTTTTATATGTAGAACTGCGGGATCCTCCACCCATCGGAGTGAAGGAAACATAGATGGGAGGACAGTCTCAGAATACGGCCATAAGTCCAAAAACAATAGGTGTCTAGATAGCCCTGGGGCTCATGACAATGACGCGAGCTCGATCCAGGGAGACAAGGTGCTGGTCCAACCGCTGCAAGCTTACCAGTGAACTTCTGCTAATGAAGCTTCTCACCCCCCAGTCTCCCAAGCGTGATGCACCTCATGCGAATTCCTGGAGACTGCCCTGAGACTCCCCTTGCGCTTTCTTAAAAAACCTCTCCCTTGATGAGCCGACTGTGCCGCAGTCCCGCTACATTGCCGACCCCATCTCTGGCTTGCTGACGTCGCCTTTTTGGAAACGAGCTGCTCGCGTGCGTGCCGGACCACCGTGGCCCGATTACAATACCTTTTTCGGGGGGACGATGAAGGAAGGGATGGCAAAACACACAAAAAAACGGAGTGACGTGGGTGTGGGAGGCAAGGAAGGAGCGACTAACAATAGCCATTCCGGCAGGGAAGCCAAAATGGTGGACGCCCAAACAAGTAAACAGATGGCCTGACCAGATGTTTGTGACAAGGTGACTGCCCTTGCTGCCCTCTCTTTCATTACGCACTGTGTGAAAAGTTTGGCGCTGGTCAGCAACTCCACACACTGCTGCGTAGTAATGCTCCGGAGTAGTGGTTCGATATGGGGTGTAGGGGCATTTTACTGTCATGAGGTGGAATGAGAAGGCAAAAAATGTTGCCGGTAACGTCAATCACTTGAAAGTTCTTTGTGACATTCAGACGGCAAAGTTTTTGTGAGCCTTCGTAAGTCCGTCCTAAGTGCCAAGAACGGTGATCGGTTAGACATGAGGCTAGTTTGCTTAAGCAGTCAACTTGGTACTTAACATTTAGGTATCACCATTTGAAAGGAATTACGTACAGCTCAGGGCCATAGCCAGAAATTTTTTTCTGAGGGGAGGAGTTCTGCCGAAGGAAACACTAAGCCTTGCTTACGCGCTGCCTGAAAAAAAATTTTGGACGGGGTTTGAACCCCCAAACCCTCCTTCTGGCTACGTCCCTGGTACACCTTAAAAGAGAATCATTGTGTGCTTCTTTGTCATGCTTAGTTGCAACAAACAGGTTAACTGATTACTACCTGCTTCCAGCTTCATAGCTAAATGTGTGTGACAAAGGCACATAAAATGTTCCTATTTCTTTAAAATGTGTTGGCTTCATACTTTTTGCTGTTGTTTGATGTGTTCGAATGGTTTGCTCTTTTTTGTGTTCTTGATGTGGTTATTCTAGGTCTGCTTCAGTAATGCGGTTGTTGGTCTCTCTCCATTTTGTGGTGTGGAAAACCAAAGAATGTTCAACTGTAACTAGTCCTTAATTCCAGGATGCTAATGAGTGTTGAAAGGTAATTTGCTTTTGGGACTTGCATACTAAACTGAACGTGCCATTTTTATTCCAGGATATTGATGCCCACTTCTTCAAGAAGAGCGTTGCCATGCTTTTTCTGCAAAGACATCCATAAGAACTGCCTACATGACATGCGCTAGGGCTGCCTACCTGAACAAATGAGCACTGAAATGTGTACAGCTGTGATTTACGATTCTAGTTCTAGTGCTTAATGTTAAACCTGTTTCAGCTGCAAAGTCTTCTAGTGTCCACTGTTCCCATCATGAAGTTTTTTTTTCACTATTCAATGAATGGCTGCCTTGAAGCCTCACAATCCTCTTTCTGTACAGACTTATGTTGTACAGACCTAAAATCTGGTCTTTGCAGCTTTTAATTAGCTGCTGGGAAAAAAGTGATAACTCCGGGGAAGTTTTTTAGTACATCAGGGGCATGGTTTTCTTTCAAAAACTACTTTTCACCACGAGTAAAGGCCTGTTCACACTTGCGACGAAGCGACGCGATTTCTGTCGTGGCAACAAAAATTGGTCGAGACCAAACGACAAAATTGATCACCAGGCGACAAAAGCGACAGAAATTGCGTAGGCTTCATTGAAAGTGTGAACGGGCCTTAAATGTGGCTGCACTTTTGCCCTGCAAGTAAGCCGAGTGACCTAATGAGTAACCTTAATGATGAATACAGTGCTCTTGGTCTCCCATTTTTTCACTTTTTAAGGTTCTTTGCTATGCATCTTTCCATATTTACTACTGCCTTTTTTGGCTCTTAATGCTTGTTAATTCGAGATCAGCATCGGTGGCTTCAGCAAAGTTCTGCTAATCTAGCATAACTCTTTTATGAAATTCGTGACCCGCTAAAGCATATGTGGAAGTGGTTTTGTTCTACTCGTACTGTTTAACATGAAACATGCTATAGCATATTCTTGGTCAATAATTGAGTATTTCACAATTGTTACATGTGAATGGCACAGCAATTGTGCTGCTACATTTCAGACTATGCATGCACTCCTCCCAGCATGAAATGCATGGGCATTTCAAGCAGAAGTTTAAAATTTTTTTTTATAAAAGCTTCTTTTCCAGGATTACAAAACTTGTTTGTAGTTTACCCAGCTGCTTGCTGCTGAATATTCCCGTTGACGTGTAACTCTGACTTGGTGAATAATGTTGGCTTTTACATTTAGTTTTTACAGCTGAGGAAGCAGCCTGCCCTATATGGTGCAAGTTTTGTTTAGCTCTTCATTTTTGTTAGTATTGGATTCCATAATTTGTTTGATTTGAAAACAAACTGCATAAAATCTTGCGCTAGCAAAAGGAAATTCTATTTTTTTGTGGTTTTATTGCACTGTTCACTTCATAAGCTTTTGAATGCTGCAAACATGACAGTGATGTGACGAGTATATCCCTGGATATTGTACCCGCCAGTTGACCTCGTGGAGAAAAAAAATTGGTTCTAAGAAAACAAGGCACGAAGTTTGGAAACATAGGGGAAGTGATCATTTAGCTGACTTCAAATGACAACAGCTTTGTGAATACTTATGGTAGAGCTATAATATTTTGCAGGTACATTCTTTGGGACCCGTAGACTGCATATAAGATAAATACAGAAAATTGATTTTTTGGCAAATTTTCGGTCCTCAAGACCGGTGTCCCCTCTTAATTGAGTTGTATATACATCTTTAAATCCAGCAAATAAACAGGGCGGCAACTACAACAGGAAGTGTATTCCTTTCACTTGTGGCAGCTGTATTGGTAGAGTTGGCATAGAATGGTTTCGTGACAGTGATGACGAGCTTTTGTGGCAGTCAGTGTTATTATTTTGGTATGCATATCAGCCTTTCCAAAATACGGCCAGACAAAGCATATAAGGAACCTGTTCTTCTACCTCTAAGTGATGCTCTACTGTTCTGACTCTATTGACCTATCACGGGATTTACACGCAGGCCTGATCAAGGTAGAAGCCGCACCAACAGAAGAGGCTGGAGATTTCGGTGGCTGCACCACGATCCAGTTCCGGTGCCACCTCTGTCCATTTGATACCGAGTCTCAACCAGCCTTGGTTGATCACATCAAAGGCCACAGAGGTGAGAGGCAGTTTGAATTAGCCAAATTGCTTGTCTGTATGTGTAGTTTCCGTAGTTTTCACATCATCCATGCTTGACATAAGTATGATATTTCTATTAGTGGAAAATTTGCTTAAAACCTTGAAGCACGGATTTCAGTCCGAGGAGGGGTTAAACTAGCTCACTTTTAAACGTGTAACCTTGCATGAACGTATGGGCGCATTGTAGAAGTGCAAATATTATTCCAACCCATGTCACCTTGTTTTAACCCTTTCATTGTCGGGTGTTTCTTTCCGTGATGCACCCCCAGTGTCAGCTTGGTTTCCTGAATATCAGGGAAGGAGCATAGTGATTTATTTGACTATGATAGCGTCCAAAACGTAACACGTTGAAAGGAAAGAGTGTGGGTGAGAAATCGCCTTCCTTCCAGACGTTCTCAGTTTCCGTGCACACTTCCGGCATGACAACCCCACTGTTTCAACATCAGAATCTGACGCTGGGGAACTCGCGCCTTTTCTTCGGACGAGAAACTCTCAGAATGCGAATCCGAGCTTGGCTTGTATTCAGAAGGGGAATCAAAGAACCATCGCTCATGTCGGCGTTCGAAGGCCCCGTGTGGTCAGCCATCCAGAAGTAACCGCGCGCATGGAGGGAGCACTTTCAGCAGCCTGCACAACGTACGGAAATGACGCATTGCGAAATCATGATTGCAGATAGAGATGAAAACAGTACAACATTGATACAGCAACCTCGTTTGCTGCTGACAGCGGCAAGTGAGGGCGCGGTGAAAGAGCAAAAGCCGCGATTGAGTTATGTTTCAGTCTATTGGAGAGGCTACAGCGCACTGGGCTAACCTGGTGCGCCGAAGCAGACACAGGAACAGAATGGAAAAAAAAAAACCTAGAAATCCGTTGCGGATGATAGAACAACCCTTGCACCCGTAAACTAACGCGTGCCGCATGGTCACTAATCCGACAGAGTACAGCGCATAAAGCGACCATGCCCCCCAGCAACGAAGGGTGGGCACGGTTGCTCCGTACTCTTCAATATACCGACATATGAGAGCTTTTGAGTGAAAATACAGGCTACTAGAAAGGTTCAATAGATGGCGGAAACAGGTCCGGGCGCGCCAGTTTGCGCAATGGTGCAAATTTTGTGTGCAATGACGGACGCGCACAATGGTGCGGTACGTCAGTGCCACTGCGGAGGAGAAATGTGAAAACATACCGGTACATCAGCGACAGTGAAAGGGTTAATGTACAAGAAGTACACCTTATTGGAGCCCTACGTAACCAGCCCCATTTAGATGTGGAATGATAATGCGCTATAATGCCAAAAGGTCTTTGACAAGGCATATTACCCTGACAGGGGAAAGAGAGTGAGGATTTTGAGGTGCCACATGATTTATGAAAAGCTTTACCAGGGCCTGTGTTGCTGGGCTTTATTCTTCAAGCTATGGTATTGTACGTTTCTTTCATTGTCCGTTTAGAAATGTTTTTTTTTCTTTCCATTACTTTGTTAATCCTGGTGCTACTAGTTTTTAGGGTGTATATAACTGGTAACTAAATCCCACGTGCCGTCTTTCCTGGAAATGTAATCACCACGCTTGGTAACAACCAGACTCTACTGCAGTGGGGATTGCATTTTGCCACAAAATGCGTGCTTCTTGGCCGCAATGAAAGGGGGAACCCAGGATGAAGTCCACTCTCGAAGGAGTCTGCATTAACAACCTATGATAGCACCTGTATGCATAACAGGCAAACACACTCTTCGATCGGCGGTCCACGTAAGTGAAGAGCGGGTACATTGTAATCTTTCTTCAGGAAAGGAGCCCTGATTCTGCTCCTGATTGCACTGAAGAACACAGCATTGTCCATCTTGCGTAGAAGAATCATGATCCTCCTTCTTGAAGGTGCAATGACATCATTCTACTTTACTGCTTACTCGTTCATTGCTGCCTCATAACCAGTGAAGTCGTGCATTTGGACCTTGTTTCTTGCACACATTTCTGAGGAGTAGGGTGGTGGGCCACTGCTACCTTTTATAAGCTGTAATACTGTTACTATTTGTTTGCTCCTGTATACTAGTTAAGTGTGAACAGTATTCTCTAATCAAAGAAAGTGGTGTTCCATTTTTGGAACGTAGGTTGGGCTCGAACAGGCCGAGTGTTTCATAAAAGCTTTCATATAGATGGTTTGGCTGCATTAATATTATAATGTGGTGCAGAAGCAGCTGCCTACAAAACATTCTCCAGTGCGTCATTGGAAGTATGTGCTAGCCTGTCTGTTCATAACACTTGTCTAGGAATTAAGAGCATGCATACATGATTCAGGGCGCGGGCATCGATTTTTTCTGGTCGTCCCGCCTAGTGCTTGTGCTGTAAGTTCATTGATTGATTCCTTGATTGCTTGGCACACGTTCTAGTAGCATGTACACTATGAGCAGCATGCATTGTGGCAGCGTACATTCCTGTTTGAAAGGCACATTCCGATACCCTGCTGTGGGCATGGGCAATCTCGTGGGCATGTATCACTAGGGTCCTTCTATGCTTTCGCTGGTCATAATGCTCGTTTCATATGGGGGTAGTTCGCACCACTACAGGCACTGTTGTGTGCTGCAAGCCGCTGCAATTTTTGTTCAGTTTCAGCATGCTAATGCTTGCTGCTTCAAGTCACTGCACTCATATTTAGCTGCAATTTTTCTCTGATAAATCACCCGATCTTTGTGAAGGTGTACTCTTCATGGGAAGGTGTTTTTTTTTTTTTTTTTTCAAGTTCTTGACTTACACTTGCTATGGTCGATAACTTCACTTTCATCCTTGGGCTTTAAAGGGACACTGAAGTGAATTTGTCAAGCTACCGATTTTGCTTGCACTGCGTAGACTGGCTCAAATTACCACACTTTTTATCGTTTATCCGGTTGATAAGCCGGTAATTATTTTATAAAGCGGGAAAGAAGAAAAACTACCATGTGCGGTCTGTGGCGGCCGCACTAACTAAATGCTGTGACGACAGGAGGAGATGCACCTTGATTGGACGATGTCCAAGGTTAGCATTCAAACAAGTTTCGGTTTTGGTTCTGTAAAACAACATGCTTGACATCCAACGGCATCGTTGGATGGGCATTCTCGATATCTCAGTAATCGTCGTACCGCACTTCTGCCATGTTGTCGGCTGTAAAATGCCTAAGATAAGCCTCCCACGACGGCTTGGAATCGTAGCAATCACTCGTACGCAGTGGATGAACACCCTCCGCGTCATCGCAGACGCTCAAATACCATGCGCTTTTTCCGCATATTCGGAGCCTGCCTCACTCATGCTTGTATCATAAAAAGCGTGTTCGCATCCACCAAGCCAAGGGTCTGCTGATTCTGGCCTGTGCCCACTGCCCACAAGTAGTCGGTGCTTGTGGCAACAGCACGCCAACGAGAACTAGCTAGCGCGCCAGTGTCAGTCTGCGCACGTTCTGTGAACTCACTCATGGAGCAGGAAATGTTACGCCCCAAAAGTGGTGAACTCAGTTTAGAAAACAGCCGCAAACGAAAAAATCAACTTACAAAAAAAAAGCATGTACCCTCAGGGATTCGAACTTGCAACTTGCAAAACTGTAATCCTAGCGCTTCAGACCATTCGGCCACGAGCCAACGCTGCCGAATTCGGATATACGGTCTACGCTCGTTACAGCGGATCTGGCAACAACGGACTTTCGGTTACAACAGACCATTTCTGTAGTTTTGTCTGGTCGCCATGCATTTTAAATAGAGTCCACTCCGCTCATAACGGACCCAGCTAGAGCAGACTATCGGCTACAACAGACTAAATTTTAGGCGAAAATTGTTTCGACTGCATGTTTATAGCGGACTTCCGCGGGGCCGGCACCTCTTTTTTTGTATATTTTGGCAAGAAAACTGTTATGTCTGGCAACATTGATGACAGCCGGGTTGTTGGTGCAGCCAAGCCAAGCCAGTGCCAGTGGCTTTTTTTTTTTGTGCGACCAGCGGCGGCGGGTTAACTGATTTCACTTTAGGATAAATTACGCGCAATTAACGCTGTCGAACATGGGGAAAAACAGGCCGACATCGCCAGAAGTACAGTCCTGTCTAAGCAGATGGTCCGCTCTAACGTCAAGAACAAGGCTGCTGTTGATAAACGCAACTCCGGTGAGATTGAAAACAGGGCTATCTCTGAAGTCGTGCACCCGGAGGCGAGTCTGCCCTTGTCGGTTTTTTTGTAATAAAGAACTCGAGTTCAGTGAAGTTCGGTCTTTATTATTCCCCTGCATGCATCGTTCCCGTTCTGTTCGGTGAAAAAGTTGAGAAATGCCTCAGGTAGGAGGGTTGATTCCCATCCATTGTGTGCAATCTGCCGGTAACCGTGCGCAGTCCAACTGGTCTAACTTTCGATTTCACAGCTGTCCGTCATCAGATTATTTCATAACAGCTGTTTCAATGACCAGACTAAAATCGTTAAAAATGTGGAAGCTGCCTTGGGGGAATCTCAGGCAGCAATCCGATGTGTTTGACGAACTGTTTCGGGAAAACCTGCCTTGTCGTGAAGAGATTTAAAAAAGCCTAGGTAATTCTGATGGCCACGACTGATATTTTATGGCTGGTTAGTAACTGCACCTAGTTATATTCTTGCTTTATTTGCTCAGCTTATCATGCGTCTTTACAAGCTTGACCGCATGCGCTAGGCCTTTTCCAAGTGCCGCCGTGCTAAGCTTTGGGAACGGTGTTTACGCGATTCTTCGTGCTCGCGCGAACACTGTGCAGAGGTGCTGCAGGCGTGTAGAAAGAACAAAGTGAATGTACTATGCATCTGAAATATTGGTCAAGTACCCACTTTAAAGCTCATACACCCCCTCCGTCGGATACTGCATACTTCGGCTACAGCGGACGTTTTTTTCCGGATTCAGAGGGTCCGTTGTTACGGGCGTAGACTGTATAAAGTATATAATGTCTGCAACGAGTTTACACTTTTATTTAGCATTTAAAGTACCTTAGCTGAATATTTGTTGTATAGTGCTCGTGCAGTAAACGTCCCCCAAACTTCCACAATATCTCACGTCTAGCAATTTCATTTCTTAGACGGAAAAGCGTTCGCAGATGTGTGGTCATGCTGCTGACCGCTGTGCTCGTCCACCGAGCGCAAAAAAAGTGCTTCCTGCTCCCTAGTTTTGCACTGTACGGTAAAAGTTTCAGTTGATTTTATTTCCTTAGTACCTCTATTGACTTCGCTGACTCTTCTCCCGCCTTCAAGTGGCCTTAGATTTTCCTACTAGCATGCCAGTCAGCGAAGCGTCGCATGTGCACTTGTGCAGCGCTTCTGTAGAGTGACCCGAACTTGGAGCTTGATACAGTGTTCAAACTAACAAAGTAAAGAAAGGCACATTCTTTCATTCACAAAGGTGTTGTGGCTTAGTTTCAACTGAGCGAGCGAATTGCGACGACCTGTCGGTGGCCGGCGGACTAAACGCTGGGCTGACTGACTCTGTCGGAAGGTCGGCGAGCCGTGGAGTAGCGCAGCCAATTGCCAGCTCATCTCCTCCTGACGTCACACGAAAACGCCACAGCAGATGGGCGAGGGTGCAGAGAGGAGGACAGCATTTTCGAGTTGATTTTTCTACTAAATGAACTCGCATAAACGCGCTCAAAGTGGTCGAAACATGGCCTATGGATTCCGGACTAGAATTTGCGCTAGGAATGTCGCAATGTTTACAAATCACTTCAGTGTCTCTTAAAGCACAGCTCCATGTTCATGGATATTTTTTCGGTACATTTAAAGGGACACTGAAGTGAATTTGTCAAGCTCCCGTTTTTGCTTGCACTGCGTAGACTGGCTCAAATTAGCACACTTTTCATCGTTTATCCGGTTGACAATCGGTAATTATTTTACAAAAGCGCGAAAGAAGAAAAAACTACCATGCGCGGTTTGCGGCGGCCGCACCAACTAAGGCTGTGACGTGAGAGGGAGGGCGCCGTGATTGGACGATGCCCAAGGTTAGCATTCACACAAGTTTCGGTTTCGGTTCTGTAAAACACAACCGATGCGTTGTTGGGTGGGCATTCTCCAATATCTCAGTAATCATCGTACCGCGCTTCTCCGTGTTGTCGGCTGTAAAATGCGTAGATAAGCCTCCCAGGACGGCTTGGAATCGTAGCATTCACCTAGCCGAGACCTACGCAGTGCATGAACGCCTCCGCGTCCCCGCAGACGCTCAAATGCCATGCGCTTTCCCCCATATTTGGAGCTTGCCTCCCTCAGTGCCTGTATCGCTAAAAAGCGTGCTCGCACCAGGCCCAAGGTCTGTTCATTCTGGCCTGTGCCCACTGCCTGCAAGCAGTCGGTGCTTTATGGCAAACAGCACTCCAACGAGAACTCGCTAGCGCGCCAGTGCCAGCCTGCGCGCGTTTTGTGAACTAGTTCGTGTAGCCATGAACGTTGCGGCCCCAAAAAATGTGAACTCAATATAGAAAACATCGGCGGAAAACAAAAAAGTTAACTTACAAAAAAAAAAAAAAAAGCACGTACCCGCGGGGATTCGAACTCGTGACTCGCAAAACATTTACGGTGAAGTCCTAGCGCCCCAGACTGCTAGGCTACGGAGCGGGACCGCGAAAGCCTTGCTAATATAGGGTATATATTGTACAACCGGTTTACACTTTTATTTAGTTTTGGCATTTCAAGCCGCTTAGGTGACTATTTGTTGTACTGCGATCGTGCAGTAAGCGTCGCCCGAGTTTCCACAGTAGCTCACGTCTAGCAATTGCATTTCGTAGACGGAAAAGCGTTCGCAGATGCGTAGTCGTGCTGCTGACCGCTGTGCTTGTTCGCCCAGCGCAAAAAAGTGCTTCCCGTGCCCTAGTTTTACGCTGTACGGTAAAAATATCAGTTGATTTTATTTGCTTAGTACCTATATTGACTTTGCTGACTCTTCTCCCGCCTTCAAGAGGCCTTATATTTTCCTACTGGCGTACCAGTCAGCGAAGCGTCGCATGTGCAGCGCTTGGTGTGAAGCGACCTTGACTTGGAGCTAGATACAGTGTACAAACAACCAAGTAAAGCGAAAGGCACATTCTTCCTTCACAACGTATGTCCTGGCTTCGTTTCAACTAAGCGAACGGAATTGCGACCAAGCAATTTTTTTAACCTCCTTGATTGCGACGACCCGCCGGCGGCCGGCGGACGAAACGCTGGGGCCGACTGACTCTGTCGGCGGGGAGCCGTGCAGTAGCGCAGCCGTGGCCGGCAGCCAATTGCCAGCTCATCCCTCCTGACGTCACACGAAAACGCCACAGAAAATGGGCGAGCGTAAAAGAGAGGAGGACAGCGTTTTCGAATTAGTTTTCTACTAAATAAAATCGCGTAAACGCGCCTAGAGTGGTCGAAACATGGCCTGGGGACTCCGGACTACAAATTTGCGCTAGTATCCCGCAATGTTTACATATCACTTCAGTGTCCTTTAAAGGGCAAATGTATTAAAATTTTTGACAGTGTAGAGGTCATCTAACAGCACACTTGAAAAAGGTGCTAACTACAAAAACTGCATTTTACACAGGAAAGCGTGCAGGGCAAACAACTCGTTAATATTTGCGTTACTGGAACTGAAAAAAAAAATAATAATAACCGGCCACCTTTGCAATTGAGGTATGAAGACTGAGCGAACAGTGGAGTTGGTGGTCTTCACTAGGTTTAACTTGGCTTTTCTTTAATCTGCCCCCTCCTTACGGGGAACATGGTTCATAGCAAAGCTTTCTCCATACAAACTGAGTCAAAAATACACAATACACCCTCTTAAAGTCCAAAATCCGAACTGCCGAAGTCCGAAGCCGAAGTCAACTTTAAATCAGCCGAAGTCCAAAGCCAGCGCCTGCGCTACGAACCCAAAGGAATCTGCCTGCACATGATGATACCTCAATCGGATAGATGCCGGTTTCCTAACACAAGAGACCCAGGTTCGATTCTGACCACGGGAAGTGTTTTTCTTTTTTTTTTTTTTCTTTCCAATTGGCTGCACATGTTGTCCTTCCCCGCCGCTGCTAACCCCATACCCCATACCTATCAGGCTTTTGGGGTGGCTCAGCGGTTAGGTTGGCGTTATTCTTTTAGGGGCAAAGCCTCTTAGGGGCTGGGGCTGTTGGCGTCTCCTGTCTTCGTCGTAATCGTCGTTCGTCTCATGTAGTCACAGTACTAAAACACCGGAAAACTTGTTTACACCTCGCGCTAGAACGTAACGCGTACTCAAAAAAGCACCGGGACACTCGTTTACACCTCGCGCTAGAGAGCTCCGTGCTTTAACGACACAGGACTTTTACAGCAAAGCTGTATACCTCTACCCCCCAACGGTTTCATCTCCGTTGGCAAAAACGCCAAGGTGCCAAGAATACACTTATACACTGCATGCTTCGCCCCTCCTCAGGTTTTACATTAGTGGAGATGGCCCAGGGATTTGTTCTTGAGGGATGCACTGTGATCATTTGCTTTTGGGCTTCTCGCCCCCTCTCTACTTTGCCAGTGATGATAGTTTTCTGCTAACAATCTGCACGGAGAGAGCTCAAGCTTAAACAGCTCCGCTGTTAAAAGCAGCCATGACTGGTGGTCGGACGTGACGTAGGTGATCGAACGGAAGTGGGCACGCCAGTTACAGTGGCCACTCACAGCTGCCTCAAAATGTGTGTGGTAGCGTCATTTTTCGCACCGTTATTTCTGCAAAAGAACTTTTGCTAACATATTGTCAAGGCTAATTGAGTTAATGAATTCCGACATCGTGTTATTGTCATCCGAGTTGAAGTAGACCACCCAGCGGACATTTTTGCATCAGAATACCTGCCAGAGCAGCGATCCTTGGCATTGCAAGTAATAAAGGTCCACATTTACTGTTTGCTCTTATGATATCGAAAAGCAGCTTTGGTTATCCAGTGCCTTGGCTATCATCTCGCTTTGTTTGGGTGGAACAAACCTTGCACGGACTGCGACCAGTCACAAACCGTTTTTACTATGTCTTTACATGCAAGTAGCTTTGTGAATATATGCCCACTAACTTTCAACTTGCTTTACATCATGGATCAAACTGTAAAATTGGTTTGAAACCGTATATCAGCTTCCACAGTTACATGGTGCGATAAAGCACGAAAAATGTGACCTATGTAGTGCTGTTTGCTACTTTCACCAGGGACATGTGCAGCTTGATAACAATTTACTTTCAGGAAAAGATAAATCTAATCCTCTACAAAAGTAATTGATCTTCCAATTGAAAAAAAAATAATGTAGTTTATCATTTAGGAGAGGAGCAGTTTCCTAAGCTTTCGAATTTCGCAAAGACAACGGCCAATGTTTGTGTGGGGATAGTTCCTGCCATGAGAAAGGCTGATTTTGGCTCGTTTAGTGAGTGAGGAAAGACACCCAAATGGTTATACTTGCTCATAGAACAACTGTCAAGCTTTTGGAGCAGTCTAAGGGTGGTGGTGGCATTGGGCCAGCCCAGATATACTAAATATGGCACGCAGGAGTGCAAACAGTGAAGTATTTAGAAAAAAGTTTTTTTTCTTTGGCGTGCAACAGTATAGATAAATGTGCAAGACCGCGTGCGTTTTATGCTTTTTTTTTATGAATTAAAATGTTTATTTTCTAGTAAAAAAAGCTTTGGTAACTCCAGAAGCATTGCAAACACGTGCGTATAGTTTGTGGGCTTGTAATTTATTTTATTGCATTGAAAAAATTGCAGATATTGCTACCTATGTAGTTAGCTTTAAAGTGTTATGCTGACGGCAGTACAGCGAGCGACGTAACAGAGAAATCTCTGGTGAACACATATTTATGGAGCTGATTAAATATTTATTGCATCTTTTTTTCTCTTTCACTTCCCACTATGAGGTTTATTTTTGTCGCTTACTAAATTGGTCGCTCTATTGTTTCCTCTTCAATCGCTTTTGTCTATGTTTTCAGCTATGTCTATAGGTTCTTCTGTTAGCTCAAGGCCTGGCTGACTCCCAGTGTTCTGTGTGCATATGCACCTTGCTTCACATTTGTTTCCTAGTTCGCCACCTTTAGCTTCACAGTGCTCCCTAAAAAACCTACCGCTCTCCTACTAAAGGCCACCCTACCTTGTTTTCTAGTCTGGGGCTGACGTGAATCCCGTCCCACTGAAAAGCTCGCCTGTGCCCAATGCTGCTTATTACCCTGTTTACATCTACCGCTTCGAACCCAATTATCCTGCCGCCCCTCGTAGTCTCGGTGTTAGTGGCGAGTACTGCCCATTTTGTGTGCACGCCCTGCATTATCCCCTCTGGCACGGTGCAGACTGCAATTCACACGTTTGTGGCCTCGCCTGCAGATCCTTTACCCCCTTCACTACCTCCTGGCCAAGTTTTCCCTCCTCTCCCTTGAGAACGTCGTGACGCGCCACGGCAGTCACCACAAGATTTTTAACTTGTCTAGACCAGGCCAGCTGCTCATTCGCTTTCACCATCACACTTTGCATCGTCTGACTGGGGAACCACCCAACATTGGCGATTACCACCCGCTACCCTTTTCATTACGGCAAGGCCGCTTCTCCTCATGTTTGTATCTTCCGCAATGATTGCGACACTATGTATGACTTGCTGCTCTTTAGTGCCAACCTGCTCTCTGACTGGTTTGCTAAGCCTATCTTTCAGCACGGGGGAGTAGCTGTTGCCTTTTCTATCTTCTGCCATGTGTGTCACCTCGGTGCTTGCCTCTGCTTTGCTGCATGTGCCGAGTTGTTGGTTAGTTTTTGGGGAACTGACGATTTGTGCTAGTTCCCTCTCAGCTACTTCGAACTTTCACTCAGTGGCCCTGCGTTATTTGTGTTTGTTACTTAGCACTGCCTCCAGTTTTGCAACCCGCTTAGCTAACGCTGAGTTATACGCTTCTACACGCTCTATCCGCAACACCACTAAGCATTGACGACACGTCGGCCCCTACGTTTGCCTCGCTGCTATCCTGCTGAAACTCCTCTGCGCGTACTTTCGCGGACAGCTACTACACTGTAGCAGCTTTCTACGCATATTCATCATCTTGATTGAAAACCTGACACAACGAGAAAGAACTGTGCAGCTAAATACTTGGCGTCAGCTGTCTTCTGCTGTCTCTGTCATTCTGCTGACCTTCACCGTAGTCCCCGCCATTGTCACAGCACAAGCACGACCACACTAACGGAGCGCACTGGTGGCACTCAGGGGCTGCGGCGCCCCCTCTTGACTACTTTCGTTATCAACGCCAGGCTGATACTGAAACTAGTCAAGAGAGGGCGGTAAGGGTCAGGTGTGCCTGACAACGTCGTCATTGTTGCATGCCCAGTCAGGCAACGGGCCATGGCTTCTCGTGTGTAGAAGGCCCCCCCTCCTGCATACCACGTTGCTGCCCTTAGTGCAAGACGGAGGCAATCGCGAGAAGGGCACATCAGTGTTGCGAGATTGGAAGAGGCTTCAAAACCAGCTCTTCGTGGAAATTTCAACACTAAAATACTCACACTATAACGTATTTTCTGCTCTTTCATCATTTCTGCGCATGCAGTTCGCCAACGCTTATAGCAAACCAGCCTATCACAAAGAAGACTTGATTACCTCTATAATTAAAAATACAGAGGTAATGACTTGATTATCTCTGTAATTAAAATACAGTTAAACCTCACTATAACGAAGTCGTACTTGGAGGCGCAAATTTTGTTAATTCATAAAATCGACGCTTCGATTTTACAGTTCCTTTAACTAGTTATTGAGGTTTCACAACCTTGCCCGTCGCCCAGAAGCAACTGCTATGTAGTTACCTCTCCATTTAAAGCGAAATTTATACTAAAACTGGTCGCAAAAGTTGTTCGAATTAACAGTTTTAACACTTCGGCAATGGAATTAGGATAGCCGATAGTTCATGTGCTTTTTCTGCAGCGCCTTATTAATATGATAGCAGACGTCGCTAGGTTTCTGCATTCTTATATTTTTATTTCGGTCACTACTAAACGCCGCTGTTAGTCTGTGGAACCTGCGTGCATTCACCTCGGCGAGGTGGTGGTTCGAAGTTACGCCTCTTTTCGTCCGTTCAGGGGTAGGCTTAGGCGCGGCGTTGAGGGGTGCGGCGGGCCAACAGCGGACAGGTGCTATGAAACGTTTGAGTGACTTTTTTATGTACAAAAGCTCTGCAGTATGGGTGCATGATGCAACCATGACACTTGTGGTAAAGCTATGATTGTGAGTTGAGCGGAGTACTCGCGTACCGCTTCACTGTGTGGAGCAGGGATTACATGCTCCCGCTAAAGCGGAAGGCTTACATTAAACACAGGTGAAACAAAGATGACCACGTTCAAAGAGAGCAATTTATTGCGACCCGCACTCGATGTTCAGGCCGTAATAAAAGAGTCCGTAAGCAGTGCTTGGCGTTTTTTGACCAGGGTGGGCATTAAGTGATGCTCGTATGCTGACAGCACTAACAGGGCTTGCTCTTAAACGTTCGCCTGCGCGGCGTTGGCCTGCATGCTTGCGCAGAACATCGATGCCATCCATCACTTCGGTGGCTGTCAGTTTCACCAACACTTCCTCAGGCTCTTGTTCGGAGCATTTTTCTTTTTCTCGGAGTGCTCATACTGCTTACAAGACTGACCGAGACTCACTTAATGATGCCTGAACAAAATATTAATGTGGTTATCAGCGAGCATAACCTGGAGCTGCGGCACTGTGAGCAAGGAGGCATAGAAAAAAATGTGGTTGTTCCCTCTTCCATAGGAACCAGTAAAACACGAAAGTGAAATGTGCCTTCACAGGAGCAGTTGAATGTTATGTGCATTGGTATGAACTTGCTCGCCGCTATTTATATTTCGTCGGTATGGCACCGTTAGACGCATCAACGTTAGACACTGGATTGCACGCATCAGAGCATTGCCTAAATATGACTGAAACCACAGGCGCTCACAAACCGTCCGTGCGAACGAAACCAAACGAGTTATCAGCGAATTGTTTGGTGAACACACGCTGCAGCGGACCGCGTCACGTCACGGCATGAGCGCGACATCAGCAAGTCGGCTTATCCGCAGCTTTCCGCTACACACTAGGCACTGGCATCGAGGCGCCAGCTGTCGGCGCCTCGGTGCCTCTCCTAGATAAGGCGCGTTTGTCGCCCTATTCACGCATCTGCTCATAGCGTAGTCGGCAGCACGTTTCGTACCTCCCGTCGCGACGGAAGAGTTCGTGGATCAAATCCCGGTGCCACCGCGTCAATCGAAGTTTTTCTGGTGATGTCATTTCCGTGGCGGATATGACGTTAGGTCTTGGTGGACCCCGGCATAAAACACTTTCGTGTTAAAAAACTCGAAGTAGTCTTCAGCAGCCTAAGCATAAAGGGTGCTGGCGTAGGGAACGATGGAGGCGTCAAAATGGTAAATGCACTATTAAGCCGTCTATGACTACTAGCAGTTTGAGCAGCTTCTTTCGTCACTTCTAATTATTTTCAGCCGTAGCTTTTGCCTTTTTTCTTTCGTTTAGCCTTTTAAGAGTTAATGCGAGTACTGATGAAAAATGTAGGCTCTGAGAGGCAATAAAACATGCCTCGACTGGAATCTTCTTCTTGCTTTCTTGCGTGTTAAATCGGAAGCGCCGCACGAGATTGCTTCATAACATTGAAATAAAAATACATGCATTTAGCAAAATTTGGGTAGAAAACTTGAAAAATTCGTGATATCGCAAATTTAATTAAATTGGGGTTCGTTATATCGATGTTCAACTGTAGCAAAATAAATTTGAGAGGTGAAATAAAATTTCTTATTCAAATTCATGGAAATGGCTTCTTATAGAGCACTTCATTTTTTATGGGCATGCTCTCAGAGAAAGTTGCTGGGCTTGCTGGGCTTTTCACCTGTGTTAATATTCAAACAACGTCCGGTGGTACGTGTATTTCTCTCAAGCTAATATACAGTTTTATTTGAGCATACACAGAGAGTTGCACGTGCACGTAGCGGCAACGCAGCGCGCGCAGCAAAGTTCTTGCGAAGAACCAGTTTTAGTTGACCGCACGCAGAAGGTGATGCGTGGATAAACCAGTAGCGCCGAAATGCGCGCTTTGTGTGTCATGCAGCGCCACTGAACGCCAGATTGGCGAACGAAACATGTGGTTGTCGGCTAGTGCCAGATGTAAGCCTAGCCAGAAGAAGCCATAAACCAGTTTGTGGGGAGACGCCGTTTCTTTGTTCCTTTCATTCACGGGCGAGAGAGACCGGAAAGAAGATGGGAGGGGCCTCGTGCACAGCCCGCAAAACCCCTAACCCAAGACTCCCAAACTTGCGGGCGCACGCAAAGCACGCAGCGGCCGCTTACGTACTGCGCATGCGCTCTCACGCCTCCGCAAGTTCCTTGCGTGCGCAGAGCTGCTGCGTACGCTCAGCTAAAACTGTTTAATATGCGAGCATTTAACACTTGGCTGGTAATTGTGCAATTAGCAGCCATACAAAGCTTCTGTAGCCGTGAAAAATTAGTCAGGAATTTATTAGAGAGGGAATGGTACTGCTACATCCTCCATGTGGTTTGTTCGAAATACAAAACTTCATATTCGATTCTTCGTTACTTTCAAGCAGTGCTGAAAATCCAAAATACTTATCGGGCACACTAGAATATGCGTGCATTCCAGTACTCGGCTTATGGTAATAAGGAGCGGGAAAAGCTTCCATTCAGGAAAAGGAAACCACGGTTTAAAGCAGTCTCACAATTTTTTCACCACTTCTCACCAGATATTCTCTGACGAAGCCGTACCGGCACCTCAGCACCAGCAACGCCAAAATTTTCACCAGATTTTCACGATGTGGTGCTGTATTTCACCATCTGACAACCACGGGGCATTTCCCACGCAGTGCGGCAGCTGCTAGGTTGATGATGTGCGTGGTTGTGCAGAATTGCATGTGCTGGCTGCAACAGGCAGGTGGATCGTAGAAGGTGCCAGATTGGGGTGACGTGTGTTTTATGCACTTGCACGTGGGGGTCGCAACAGGCAGGTGCATAGGAGACACAAGTAGAATCCACACGGCCTCCTCCCTGGAACAAGTCTAGGTGGAGAAAGAGGAGAGAGCACAGGTGGGGGGGTAAATTGAAAAGTTACAAGGTTTCTTTTATGGGAAACTGCGCGAGGTTAGGGCAGTCTTGGTTGGGTCGTGGCTCATCTCTGATGGGGTGGGTAGGGAACAAGACAACCAACAGGCTCATAGTATCCTCCTTGTAAGTACATGTAAAAAGTATAAATACAGAAGTTCTCCTTTCATCTTAACGGGTTGTCGTCGCCATCGCTGTTGCAGCACTGCACCAAAACGCAGCGCAGGGTATGCAGGAACAACTCCAAGCATCATCACCATCCATCTTGAGCAGAGGTGAAGGAGAACATTACTGGTGCATTCGACAGAATCCTGCTTGGCGAAGCGACCAGGGGATGGCAACAGAGGATATACGTGTCAGCAACGGTCGGAGGGTTCTGTCAATTCGAGGAGCACATGCTGACGTGGGAAGGCAAGCTTAACCCAAGCTTGCTGGGTGCGGTCGAGAGCACCAGAGTTGTCACGATGCCTACAGAGGAATGACGGCTGGGTTGCAACCAGGCAAAGCAGCGCCTGCAGGCAACCGGAAACCCCAGGCAACGAGCTGAGCAGCTGGAGAGTTCACTGAGGAGTGGCTGACTGAGGCGAGCGCCTCCTTGATTTGGCGAGGCTTTGTGGTTGCGAAGGAAGCCGGCAGTCATCACAGACCAACATACTGAGGTGGTGAGCAACACCATCTCGGTGAAGGCGAAAGAAAGGAGTGCGTGCAAACATCGCAGACTTGCCAAAGCATGAGGAAAAGTTGCGCGGTTGCGCGGGAATGACGGACGAGGCTGGCAGCCGCATTGGATCGACACTGGAAGAGTCCGTTTTGTTTTCGGCTGGGGTGCGATCACTGCCACCCAACAAGAGCCGCGTAACGCATGATGACATGTTTTGCCCAGTTGAATCCGGACAAATGAGGGGAGCCTGTCATGGGGAATGATGATGGATGCGCAGAGGCGTGGAGTCCACTCGAGCCAGTGACGTCAGAAGTGCAGATGCAAATGAAAACATTGGAAACTGAGCTCACAATAGAACAGGAGTGACGATTCCCGGCCGCGGCGGCCGCTTTTATGATGGAGGCGAAAAGCAAAAACGCCCGTGTGTACGATATTTCGGCGCAAGATAAAGATCCCCAGGTGGTCAAAATTAAACCGGAGCCCTCCACTACGGCGCGCCTCATCGTCTGCGTTGCGTCGGCGCGTTAAACCGTACAATCAATCAAGAACAGGAGTGACGCTTGGCTGAGGAGGCGCGATGCCTGGCGTTCAAGTGGCAGATCAAGTGAGAGTATCGGAAAACGAGCCACGAACCAAACGCGAGCACGACACACGCGATGAACTCCGACATTTCTGAAAACTCGTGGCGGGAGGTAGTGCCAAAATTCCCTTCAAAAGCGGGAGTGCCGATACGAGTTTGAGTTGGTAGAGAACAACCTCGAGGCATACGCCGTCGCCGAAGGAGTTATGAGGGCGAAATTGTCTTTCCACTCATTGCGGAAAAATTTGCCTTTGTGTAAACACAGCTCACGCCATCTCAGCATAGCAAGTACGAGGTGCTCAAAAAGGACAGTGCTGAAGGAGGCTTCAATTGTCCAGCTGGGGAATACCAGAGAAAGCTTCTCGGGGTGAGAAAACTGAAGCAAGTGAGGGGTGGAGACAATTTGCGACATGACTCCAGATTTCCTTCATTTTACCTGGAGGCCAGAAAGGTGAAGTGCTTCGAGGATGTGGTCGAGTTGCTCGTAGCCGACCAGCTAAAAACAACCTGGCTGAGTCCACGCTGCATTGCATAACCCTTCAAGAAGGGGAAGGCTGGAAGAAAGCCTCAGTATTGGCAGGCCTACTGCAGACTTCTGAGGATGCAGATGGAAGGGATAGCACAGCCAGGAAGCCGGAGACGAAGGGACAGCATGCGCCGGCCACACGGGGGCACGCCAGGTGGGCCACCAACCAGGAAAGGAGCGGCGAAGCAGAAGCCTGATACGTGATTGAAGGGGGGACTGTGCTTCATGTGCGGTTCTAGGGCCCATCTAAAGGTGTAATGTTGCACAATATAAACGGACTGCAGGTGCCTCAGAAGGAAAAGGAAATAGCTTGTCAGCCCGAGCAGCTACGAATGAAGTGGGGATTGGCTGTAGTGAACTAAAAACTAAGGAGCTTAGGCTGCCGTGGCAAAAATATCGATGCTATTCTGGACATGGGAGCGGTGATAACTGTCATGAAAGAGCAGGCTCCCACTGGAAGTAGTCGAGCCATATAGGGCAATCAACTTGACGTCCACATTTGGAGAAAAGGTAGTGGCAAAGCTCGCAGCGGTGTCGTTGATGATTACGTGCGAAACCTGACAGGTTTTTGGACCTTAAAGAGGCGGTGCTGGGGCTTTGCGCACTCCTGGCATGTGCAGACGGGAGTGACGTTGCAGATCGCACGGAGGTCGAACTAGCAAGGCTAGCAGATGACGAGCGGGACGCAGGTGGGCGGGTTCAGGTTGCAATCGGTCAGGTTACAACACGAACACAGGGTAGTCAGTAACGCGGAAGGTGAGGAGCAGTGCAGTGAAACAGCTCACGAGGGGAACAGTGAGAGGAGCTCGTCAGTAGTTTCAAGCCGAGCAGCAAAGTGATACGACACTGCAAGCAGCCTGGAAAATGCCAACTGTGGAAAAGGGAAGCATATGTCACTAGTGGACGGCATTCTCTACCACTGAGACAAACTTCTGGGGCAAACAGTGATGCAACTGGTGCTACCAGAGAGTCGGAGAAGCGAGGTCCCACACGATACCACAGGAGTGTCGCCATTTCAAATGGTATATGGGAGACCGCCGAGTGATCGCTAGCCGTCGTCAAACGCGCTTTGTCAGGCGGAACAATGGGGTTGGTGGCCCAGGGCCCATTCCTTTACACGAAAGAACTGAAAGAGCGTGTGGGGCAGGCAGCGCATATGGCAGACCTGATAGGGTTGAGACAGCAGAATGTGTTCGCAAGGCAGTTCAATAAGTGGGCGTTAAGTGAGACTTTTCAGGAGGGGGACGCGGTGTTGCTGTTTGGTGGCGAGAGACCGTGCAAAATGTTCCCTTAGTGGAAGGGGCTAGGCAGGGTAACCAAGAGGTACAGGGAGGATGCTTTGTTGATATGCCGGAAGAAAAGCGACAGCTAGTACACAGAAGCAAGCTGTGACCCTATAAGAGTAGGGTAATGATGATAAGCTTTGCTCTTCAGGAGGGTGAGGTGTTTGGGAAGGTGGAGATCACAGCCCAATCTGGGAAAGCAGGTGCCTGAGGCGTGACCGATGTGGAGAGTTCGTTAGGTCATTGCGAGGCAAATGACCGTTATCAGATCCGCAAGGTGTTTGTGGAGCACAGTGGCTGTTTGACGGCAGGCGGGGGGAGGCGAAGGTGCGTGAACACGATGTAGTGTTACAGGAGGGCCAAACCGTGCAAACCGTGTCGCACCCCAATGCTCTGAAGAAAGAAGTGGGGGTGGTGGGCGCAGGTGATGAATTGCTACACAGGTTTAATTTGCTGATGCCAGAGTCCGCATGCACATTCCCTTGGTCTGAGTGGCTACTGCTGGGATTACATACTCAACTACACTGAGGTGGTGAGGTCGCTTACGGAACTGGTTGAGAAGGGCATTTCAGAAAATATTTTTAGGTTGGCTGAAGCTAGCGGCGTGTTCCAGAGACTCAAAGCGGCACTTTTCGAAGTGACAGTGCTAGCAACGATGACACCAGACGCGTCATTTTGGTTGCCTTCCAATGCCTCTGTCTTCGCGGCGGGTGCTTGGTTGTCCCAGCGCGCCAACGATGGCTCTGAATGTCCGATAGCATCGCGAGCCATGAGTTCATGCCCACTCAGACTCGATCGTCTACGATAGAGAGGGAGGCATTTAGGGTTATCAGGGGGCTTAAAAGGGGGCCACGAAGACAACACAGAAGTTTGGTTCATTCAAAAGATTGCCTCGTTAGAATCATGCTGACACCACTTTTAACGTAAACTTCACTCAAATAAGCTATGTAATTAGGAAAAATGGGAATGGCCATGCGACCCACTAGCTCATTTCCCGCAACAGAACCTATGATGTCATACCAGCCAGCTCTGCGATTGGCCGAGGCCGGCAAATGCAAATTAGGCAGAGCTTATAAGCTTGCCGAACGAGCTAATTGCGCTTAAATTTAGGGCACATCCATTTTAAAGCAGTAAGAATGGTGGGACGAACAGTGGAAGTTATGAAAGCACACGTAAACATGAAGTACCGATGCGTACTGCTGTTGGTACTGCGCGCACTATGCTTGGTTTAGATGCACAGCAGTGCGGAGCTTTTAGGTTGTCTCAGACGAAACGGGCCAATTGACAGAAGCAACAGTGTCTTACGTGACCATATTTGTCAAACGAGCACTATGTTTCACGAAACGATTATTTTATCCCTGAACAAAAACAAGCCAGGTTTAAATATGGTCAAAAACAAACCAAAGACAGAAAACTGCTTGCCGTGGTATGGTGGCGCCATCTAAGTTCACTAACGATAAACAAGGATTGCAATCGGCTGCAGAGTGGTCGGTTCCTGTGGTGTTGTTGCAGGCCACGAAAACACACGATTTAGCGGGAAAATCAAAATTTTAACTTAAACTGAATCATTTCTCGGTCAATAAAACACCATTTTCATGCGGGCAAGCGCTGGGGGCACTAAAAAACATGAAATCTTTCAAATAAAACAAACTGGTATTTTGTCTTCATGGCCCCTTTAAGAAAGTTGATGTCTGGCTCTTCGGTACCTGGATGACGGTGATCTCCGACCCTACCTTTTCTTACTTGATCCACACCACGGGGAAGAGGAGGAGGAGGGTAAAGTCCCTTTAAACACAAATGCTTCGCCCAATGCACGTTGGAGCGGGTGGCAGTGTTAGCGGCCTGGCAGAGGGCAAGGAGGACCCACTCGAAGAGCAGAGAGGGGGTCACACGGCGAAACAGAGAACGCCGTGAACATTTGAACAGGGGAAGGACGCATCAGCCTGCGAACTATATTTGCGCGATTGTTTGTTTGGTGCATGTGTGTGTGTTTTTTACTGTGCCATACTGTTGCCACGGACACTATGCTCATGGACAAGTACCGTATTTATTCGAATCTAAGCCGATAGTTTTTTTGAAATACTGATATATCAAACTCCAGGGTCGGCTTGGATTCGAATATTTTGAAATACGCGCCAATTTCCAAGTGAAGTAGCGCGCAGCTAGCGCCACCCAGAAAAGAAAGTATTGTAGCCATTACTAGACGAGCCAGTAGCCACTTAAGGGCCATAGGCCGCCATTTTGAATTGTGCGGACAGTGGCCTGCGTGCATGGAGGAAAGAAAAGTTTCTTCCTCCATGCCTGCGTGCAGTGTGGCGTTTGGTTTTGACAGCGCAAAAAGAAGCGGTGCCATTATAGTGCCGCTTTTAAAAGAAAAGTTGTTTTAGCTGCGGAGTTGTCGTCGAACGTTCAAGTCGGGCGGGACTTCGGCGTGGATGAAAAAAATGTCCGTCATTGGAGGACGCAACGGGAGAGGATATTTGCGTGCGCCGCAACGAGGTTGGCAATCACCGAACCACGAGAATGCCGTCACCATGAAATGGAGATGGCATTGGCTGACTTCGTTCAGACGCAGCGAGCAGCTGCCCTTCCAGTAACGACGGAAGTGCTCCAGGCAAAAGCAAGGGAGCTTTTAAGGGAACGAGGCTTATCGCGGACACACTTCGAAGCTAGTCGGGGCTGGCTACAGAAATTCATGAAGCACTTCGGCTTTAGCCTCCGTCGTCGAACCTCAATCGTCCAGAAGTTGCCCGGTGATTTTCAAGAGAAACTGATTGAGTTCCAGCACCGCATCTTCATGTTCAATAAACGTGTTTTCTTTTTGTGAACGCTGACCTCGCCTTTTTGTTCGGCCTACATTCGAGGTAAGTTTTTTTTTTTTCGCGCCTTCGGACTTTCGGGGGTCGGCTTAGAATTGGGGCCGGCCTACATTCGAATAAATACGGTAGCTCTGTCGCCTCTGGGAGGTGACCGTGCGGAATTTTATTTTGTTTGCTCTGCATCGTGTTTATTTTTTTGTTCGGTTTTGGGGGTGTGGTATTCACTATTGTCGGGGCCTTGTTGGGACCTCCATAAAGCCTTTGGGCCCTTGTGTTTATCTTAGGAGGGGCTTGTATGGGTCAGGTGGGCCTGACAATGTCGTCTTTGTTGCATGCCCAGGAAGGCAATGGGGCAACGGCTTTGCGGCCGTAGAAGGCCCCCTTCCATGCCGCGTTTCTGCCCTCAGTGCAGGACAAAAGCAATGACAGGAAAGGCGCGTTCCACGCAGTGCAGCAGCTGCTAGGTTGATGACGAGCATGGTTGCGCAAAATTGCACGCGGGCTGCCGCAACAGGCAAGTGGTTCGGAGGAGGTGCCAGATTGGGATGACGTGTGTTCCTGCACACGCCTGCACACAGAGGCTGCAACAGACAGGTGCGTGGGAGGTGCAAGTAGAACACATGCGGCCTCTCCAGAACAAGCCTAAGTGGAGGCAGAGGAGAGAGTGTGGGTGAGGGAGAAATTGAAAAGATAGGAAGTTTCTTTGATGAAAAGTGTGCAAGGTTAGGGCATTCTTGGTTGGGTCGTGGCTCGTCTCTGATGGGGTGCGTCGGAACAGAGCGACCAAATAGCTCACAGTATCCTCCTTGTAAATACACGTAAAAAGTGTAAACACAGAAGTTTTCGTTTCATCTCAACGGGTCTTCATCGTCATCACTGTCGCAGCACTGCAACAAAACGCAGTGCAGGGCAAGCAGGAATAGCTCCAAGCATCGTCACCATCTGCCTTGAGTGGGGGTGAAGGGCAACAACGTACTATTGCTGGGTGCCACAACCCCTTTGGCAAATCACTACTCCACACTTGACAGCTTTCACGCTGAGAGGAACTGGTTTAATTTTTATTTGCTGCTTTGTTGGCTTGAATTTCCCCTCCGCCTGCTATGTGGGTTGCTCACTTCACCACATGAGATTGATGATTTCTTTTAGCATGAAAAAATGCAGGTTGCACCAAAAGGAAAAGTGAATCGATTCAGAAGCCATTTCACAAAATGTGTGGGGTTGTGCCTATGCAGCAAAACCTGCCTGGCAATGCGTATGCACAAGAAATTTTGTTTGTTGTAAATTTTTCATTGTGCCCTTCAGCAGATTGGAGCCGGGGCAACAGCTTGGAGGACGGTATCTGTAAATAACCCAAGACCCCACAAGTATAAGGTCACTTGGCAATCTTTGAGAGCTGCTTAGCGATTCCGCACAACTGGTGCAGCACAGCTTACAAAATTTTCATGGCAACACATTTGTTACTTTCTTGGCGTGTTCTTGTGGTTCATAACAACGGGGTGACGGCTCACAGCATTGTTTCGCTGGTGATCTTGTTGTGAGTGTCCAGTGACCGCAGGTGCAGCTTGGTTAAATAGGCTGTTAAACTGTTCAAAGTTAGATAGATGGCATTAGGCCTCTGGATCGGCTTGTTGTGCCGCAGTTCCACAGCATCACTTTTGGAAAAACATTAATCGCCACAGATGATGCCAGCGGGGTCAAAATGCTTTTCATTTACACGTGTGTACTTGGAGTTGAAAGTGAGGTCACTTGTTTCTTCCCTTGGCATGGCCCACCTCCACCCCTTACACTGCTCACCATTGCTGTGTGAATAAATCAAGTATACTTTTTCTGTTCCGTGTACCTTTAACAGGAGTGCTAGCCCAAGACACAACACACTTGGCATTGTTCTCCACATGCACAACATCAGCTACATTATAGCTCGTAGCGCGAGAAACTCATTGAACGTCTTTTCTGCCGCAAACACTCTGATCTGACCGTGTTCTCATCATTCAAGTCAGCGCTTCGCCGCCCAGTGTGTGCCCTCAGATGGATGGTGGCATCATTGCACGGCCACCAAGGAAGCATGAAGCTCTCCCACAGAGTTACGAAGCAGTTTTAGGATGAGTAAAGCATTGAAGGACTTTAGTATCACTTTGCTCGTTTAATAGCAGCAACTGTCGGGTATGTGCTGAAGCGCCAGTACTTAGGCATAACGTCATGCTTTGAGCCCTTAGGACGTTGGTCAGTGCTGACAGCTTGAAGCTGGTTGAGTACACTAAATGCTTTTCCAAAAAAGTAGCAGTTAGACCTCAGCATGTGACGTTAAGCCTTGCATCGTATGTATAGGCCTAACTGTAATAACATAAGTAATGTTCAAGTCGAGCATCAAGCCTGATGACATGCCAGGCAATGTCAGAATCATTGTACTAGGAAGTGCAGGTATGGCTTGACAATGTTAGACTCCAAAGCATGACACTCGGTTTAACACCAGAGCCTTTAGCATGTCCACCTTGCTGTCGCTTGATACGGGACTCAACTTTTGTACAAGTGAACTAAAGTGAAAATGCGCAAGCCCTCATATACAGTCGCACTGATTTTGGAGATGGGCCACTTTTGCTTGCACATAAAACTTTGACAAAGAGACTTGGCTAGCCCCATTTTTCATTGACCCTTTCATAATTGTCGGGTTAGTTGCCTTGTTAGATGGCCCTGAATTATTTTTCACATGTTGTGCCAGTTAACTGACTGAAGGCAATGTACATGCACACTTTCTGTATGTTATTTCTTGCATCAGTTTATCTAAAAGAAAAACACTAATCAACTGTTGGCACATTTACAATGGCTAGCCCAAAGCCTACTTTCTAGTTAACAGCTGGCTACTTTCCCGGTTGCTCCTAAAACAAGCTTGCTGCATGTCTGCATTCACGTGGTCAGCTGCAAATAATAACAAAATATAAAAGCAATTGAAGGTTCATGAGTGGACCAGTAAAAATTCATTAGCATCCCATTTCGCCCTCGCAGGAACTTAGCATCGGCTCTACGTGCACGCTTTGTTTTGGCTTCAGAAGCCTGCTGATGAGTCTTTCACACATTGTACCAACCGTGCTTTGCATTCTTCCGCTGTCTGCTTTCTTGGCTCTTGGTCAATTCGCATTCTATTTCACACTGCATTAACGCTTATGAGGAGGGGTCAGACGCGTACAAATGTGCCCGAATAGCAGGGTTCCAGTTTGTCAAGAGACGTTTAGCCGAGGCTGGATCTCGCCTTTCTTTATGTACAGCTGCTTGGCTGTTGCTGTACATCACTTGCCTCTGCATCACTTGTGGCCGACCTCTCACGCCCCTCTGTCTTGTGTTCATGAAAAGATGCCTTGACTTTCTTGGCACCAGAATAACTCTTCTATTTCTAATGGAGTAACCAGGTAAGGAGCAGTGGTGTCAGTGCACTATTGAAGGACAGTATTACACAAATCCTACTGCATTACCAAGCGCACAGATGTTTCACTTTCTAATGTAACTTGCATTGTTACTGTTTCTTTGCAGGTAAAGTCGTTTCTTTTCTAAGGAGCGCCTCTAATTTGATCAAAATTGCACGCTTCACTTTTCTATTTAGATGTCTTTCTTTGTTGTTGCAGTTTCACATGCTGACAATGGAAGCGGCGACTTGCAAGGACTTGATGCTAACCTCCATCAAAATCCTGGCACGTGGTGTGGAAGTTCGAGCGCTGGAGACAAAGTCGTTGCTGAAGAAAGCCTCGACATTGATGCGGGGTTGAATAACGCATTGTGCTGCCGTGGACCGTTCAGACTGCTACTGCATCTGCTGGCCGCATCTGCTGCCCTTTGTGTCCCTTCACTTCACACAAGAAAGCGATCGTAACGAGACACATCCGCTCCCACACGCAAGAAAGGCCGTTCAGATGCAGCATTTGCTCCCGGGCATTTACGCTCAAGGAAAACTTAACCCGACATGCTGCGACACACCAAAGGCGCTACAGGTGTGAGCTGTGCCCGTCAGTGTGGTTTCATACCAAGGCTGATTTGGTTCAGCACATGTACTCGCACACTGGGAAGAAGGTGCATCGGTGCAACATTTGCTCACGAGCGTTTCCCAACAAATCTAAATTGGCCACGCACATTCCCACCCACACTGGTGAAAAACCATTCCAGTGTGAATATTGCTCACTCTCGTTTTGTCAAAAGATGCAGTTAGTGATCCACACGCGCAAGCATACTGGAGAAAAGCCATTCGTCTGCAATGTCTGTTCTCAAGCATTTACATCTAAGGGCGTCTTACAGGGCCACTTAAACACCCACAAGGGAGAGAAGTCATTGCAATGAAGCATCTCCTCAAGTTTATTTTCAGGGAGATTAGATATGTTCTGTTGTGAAAAGTTCGATGTTTCGTTCCAAGATAAACACAAGCCCGGCACTTCTGGTGTTAATTGAATGTGCTGACATGCTGGGCCCCACCTTTGAAACAACCGAAAAGAATCTAAATCACTTTCAAGGGCAGAGCACTTTAGGGGCTCGCCTTGTCGTAGCTCGCTCTCTGGACCCAAGCAGAGCCCCACAGCATTCCGTCGTAGCGGCTGTCGCGGCGTAACCCAGGGGCTTCGAAAGCCAAGCGGTTTATACGGTCAGTCGCGTTCGAAACTCATGACTCGTTGGCGCTTTTCATACATTTCCCCTTTGTTTAGCGCAAAGGAAACTGTAGGCACATTTGAAGCAAAATATACGTAATTAACCGGCAGCGCTTGTGTTCATTTAGTTAGGAACACTCGTTGGGTTGGTTTTTGTGGCAGTGAGCGAAAAAAAGTGGCAGTGCAACGCCGGCACGTGCGGGAGGAAAAACAAGCACGAAAAGAACAGAACTTATGCTGGCGCAGTTTCTGGCAGGGGCGCGCGAGCACTGCAAAAGCGGGAACTTTGGGTTGCATTGGGTGGTAGCAGTGAGCGGAAAATGGCGCTACAGCCCATTATGGTGAATCACTGCTCTGCACTTCTGGCAGGTTTTATATTGAGTGGAGCGGCTTTAATTTTTTATTTACGAGATGACTGCACAGAATTGAGCTAAGGAAACATTTTACTGTGAAAAAAAATGATGGGTCTTGCAAACAGTAAGACGTCTGTGGCTCGAACCCAGGGCGTTCATTCTTAAACCTATGATTTTACCCTCAGGTTACCAAGGCAAAATAGCAGGGCTGTTTTAGCAGTTCGCATAAATGAATCTTCTAGCAGCTTCTTTTAAATAAATGTTTTAGCAGCTCCATACAATGAATAAGATGGGTGCTCCAAACGAAGCAGTAGCTGGCTGGCACTACGTGCACACAGAGAATGCCGGGTTTGTACCTACAAGGAAACAGAATCTCGTGTGAGAAGGTGTCTTGCACTTGAATGCCTCGTGTTTATTTTTTATTTTTAATCAATCCCTTCTTTCAAGTGTATAATAGGTGCTTAAATTTATGCTTGTAGACTGGCTTTATGCCACACTACGCTTGGTGCAAAGCATAGAGCTTTTCAATCTTACCTAGAGGCGAATCTGTTGCTAGTATCAGCAGGATTTTGCAAAAGAACTGTGTGACTGATGGAATCATGGGTACTTTGTTGTCAAGCATTGGCAGGGCTGGCAAAGGCTTTGTAGCTATGCAAATGAGGTTATTTGGAAAACTGGAATGGTGTTTTGTTAATAATAGTCCTCACATTTAAATGGTTCTTTGAGCCATCCAACATTCAAAAGAAATGCATTTATGAAGAAAAACATTTATTTCAAGGGCATTTGGCCTTGCATTTGCCCATCCTCCCAAATTCAGTGGCCACCACTACATTTAGGCATGAACAATATGACCAGTGGCATATCTCTTGCTTTTACTTGTAATTTGACGAAAATAAGGTATTTAAATGGCTTTGAATGTCGTTTTGCACAAAAAGAAAAATATTTGCCTCCAGTCTTAGCTCACGCAATGGTGCCCGATGCTTCCGACTCCTCATGTGCTGGCGACAGCAATATGTATTTAGCTCCTTAAAATTTGCATGCGTTGACGAAGATCACAAAGAAAAATGTTGGTTTTGTTTGTGTTAACATTTTGTCAGTTGACTGGCTCAGCTTACCAGCTTGTAGTAGAATTTTAGCTTACCATGTTACCATACTGTTTCCGGTGTACCTGGGCCCGACGGAGCACGTGCGCATTCATTTCGTTAGGGTGCTTAGTTCTGGGGACAGGCAGCCCGGCTCACTGCGCCCGCGCATTCGTTCTAGTGAGGGGTGGCGTGCCTCTCCATGTCTGTGCATGCATGTGCAGTTGGGTCCCGGTGACAATGGAAACGGTATGGCCAGTAACACGCTAATTTAAACCTCTCTAATAATTCAGAAAAAAGAACTGCCTTCTACTTTGCTGATACTCTGCAGGCTTTAGCAGTGGCCGAGGCCATGTATTGTTGGTGGCCAAGAGTCAGCAGATAAGTGTCTTATCTCTAACATGAGCACAACTTAAATTATCAGATTTCTCGCGATTTAATGCGCATCGAGGCCCAAGGAGTTGGTACACTGTGCTCTAAATGAGACGAATCTTATCCAACCTGCTCTGACACGAAAAACAAGGCACACTGCTAAACATGCCCTAACCCCTATTTTTGCGAAGACTAATTCATATAAGTATAGTTTCTTTCCCAGAACACTGAGTGAATGGAATGACTTGCCACCAAATGTTGTCAATTCCAACAATTTTTTACAAGAGTTGGAACGCTTCTTTAGTGATCTGTAGAAACCGCAGTTTTGGCGGTGCATGCTATTTTGTGGTTATTAAGGTGCTATTACATTTTATGCTGTTTTCTTTTTTTTTCATCTTTTCTGTTGGTTTATTAGGTTATGGTTTGTGCGTTTTGTGTTCTGCACTTTATTAAGTTTACGCTCTAATGTTTTCAGTGTTGACGATGGTTCTGTTACCTGTTTTTGTTTTGGCATTATGTCTGCCCAGTTGTACTAGCGTAGTCCACTGTGATACTTTTTGAATTAATACTGTTTATCATTGTTTATGTAATGCCCCTCCTGCCAGGGCCAAAGAATTGGCCTGCAGTATTCCTAAATAAATAAATAAATACTGGTGAACAGCTCATTACCACTCGCTGCTCACATTGAATTGTACACAGATTGCTAGTTCTATGTCATGCAGGTATGTTGTAAAAATGCTTTGACCCATGCCCATCACAATGCTGGGCAGTAAACTCCACAGCTCCAAATTGACGGGGCAGCGTTTTCAAGCTTGCTTTCAAACTTACATTGTAGGACAGCTGATGCGACGCGTGTGCAGGCTGTTAACGGAACAAACTTCACAGCCAACAAGTCCTTTCCATAACGCATTGTACCATTGCACTAGCAGCCACTGGCGGCCTATTCAATTCATATATTACCCGTGGTTCCCACGAAGGCATGCGCTTGCAGCTGCAGTTTCGTCTCTAGGTAATACAGTGGAGACCATTTATAACGGAGGTTATTGTGACCACCGGTTTGTTTCCCATAGAACTCTGTGCATGAACATACTGCTTAAAACGCTGTTTCTCGAAGCTCAATACTGTTTATAGTGCGGCTTTTTGGGGGGCTACGCTGACCGACTGGTGCAGCTGGGGCATCGGTTTAGGGTCGCGAGAAAGAAAAAACTAAGATGGAATCATACCTTTTGACGCAGCGCGTGCTCTCTGCTTTCCTCTAACTTCGACACCGAAAAGAAGACAAAATAGGCACCCTTTCGTGTGCGTGTTCCGTTTGCACTCACGTGATAACCACAACTGCCCTTGTTTGCCGCGTCTCGGAAGAGAGCGGGCCACCCCTATTTTCACCCCCGTCCCCACTTCAAGTTATTTCTATTAAAACGTCGTGCAGATAAGCAAATGTCCCATCCCTTTTCAAATATTTGGAAATAGCAAGCAGTGACACCGGAGGTTTCCACTACCTGTACAATGTGCTGATATGCAATCGCCTTCGGCATTGCAAATGCAAGGTAGGGTGTGTCACGCGTCTCACGCGGCGGAGAATTGAGGCTCAACTTGATTCATTTTATGACCACACAATATATTTACAGAACCAAAACCTCAAACGAACGCGAACATAACACACTCACAAGCATATCACACTATACAAAAAAAAAACAGGCACAACCTCACACTACCAAAAATCTACTCCTAAAGTCACTATAACACATTAACTGCATCTGTCACATTCAAACAAATCCTACCGCCGGTACCACGGTGCGATGCAGATGACGTGGCCCAGTGGGTTGGTTGGCTTCCGCGTCGCCGAACGTCGCGATGGCCCGTTCTGGTGCGTCGTGGTCCGGCGGACCGCGGTGCGATGACTCGGCTTCGCTGAGCAGCGCGGCTCAGCAGGGGGCCAGCAGAGCAAAGCTGCTGGTAATCGGTGGTCTTGAGCTGCCCGCTGCCAGACGGTGCGGTGCCGCTGGTGCGTCGTGGGGCACTGCTCGACGGGTCGCCGGCGGTGCGATGCCGCCGGTCAGCAGGAGGCCAGCAGAGCGCAGCTGCTGGTAATCGGTGGTTCCGGGCAGCCCGCTGCCAAACGGTGCGATGCCGCTGGTGCGTTGTGCAGGCACGGCCCGAACTTCCCACCGTTCCTCCAAAGAACCCGTTCCACTCTGTCTACTCCAACTTTGTTCTCTTCCTCTTCACCTCGCACTCTATCGTGTGCGGCTCCCATTCGCTGAACCAGCTACCTCCTCCTCCTCTTCGATTACCCTGTGTTTCTTCTCCATTGGTCACTTCAAAATCCTTCTCACCATCCCGTATGCTGCTTCTTCCTCTTCATCTTGTCTGGCAACATCTTCTGGGGCCAATCCCCCTTCGGGTATGGGCTCTTACCACATGACATTACCCCCCGAAATTGAAGAGTTTTTTTTTCCAAAAAAAAAAACTGCTACACACTCCGACTGTTCGTGGAAACAAAGTCCGCAGTCCGCACGTCACAACAATATCAGTCCTATTGAGCTACTACATCAGTCCTACTAAACTACTAATATTCATTACACACCAAGTTCACTGTTCACCAAAACTAACTTGAAATCCCACAGTCAATCACAACACGTATTACTAAAAGACAACTCTTCCTCATTCTCTTGCACTAATCCACTCACGCGAAGTACTCTAATATCACCAAAATCAAACACATCAACACATCTCAAGCTTGCAAACACAATTAATCTACACTACTCAACTACCTCCTTTCCGTGTACACTTCATACTCCTACAACACCTTGTCTGCACCATACCACAACATTTATGCTTTAACTTAGTACCCAACCTATTCGTCACCTTTATGAGTCCTCTTTCTGTCCAGGTCATCTCCGTGTATTCCATCAGGTTAGGTGACACTTGCCTTCATCTTCACCTTCTTGCGCCTCTTCCATTCAGCACCTTTAGCTACACTGCCATCTCTCTTTGAACCACGATCAATGTTCACTTGTCTCACTACCCTGTCACTTTTCGCACAGCTCCGTTCATGCACTCGAACCTTCCTAAGAACCAACCTCTTTTTCCCCCTCTGCTTCGCACGCTTACGAAAGCGCGGGCACTTTTTCTCCCGGTCTTGTGTCTCAGCACCCTTATGGCGTGCTGGCCATTGCCTTTCGCTTGGGACTAACCCCGGTCCTGCGCCTAGCCTAAATTTCTCGAGCCGGGACTCTTTGTCAACAACAAGCTGCTCGGTCTGAGGGAGCTGTCCTAGTTGCTCTGAAATCCCTCCACCTGGCTGTGCACTGGTGACCCCGTTTATCATCTTAGACGCTGAGCTGTCCGCTGAGCCGTCTAGAAAATTCGCACTGTCCTTTTTTGGGGCAAGTGTACTCTCAATAGTGATAGGCATTTGTACCCGACCAGCAATAGAGCTTTCTGTCCGGATGCCATTACTGCCAGTGCACGGAGCGGCAGGTACCTCCGCCTCAATTATTGATATTTCAGAGACCGTGAGGCCAACTGGCTCAACTGAGAGACTAGGCGGCAGCGCGCTGTCCTCGCATGGCGGCGTCTCAGTGCACTCATCTTTACGCTCTTCACCTTCGGTTCTGCCATACCCGGCCCGCTCACCTCCTTGCGCTTCGAACGCGCCTTTCTCCTCCGCGGTCGTTGGCGAGACCCCTTTTTCTTTTCTTTTTTCATTGCCATAACCGCGCTGTGTAAGCCGCGTTCTCTCCACAGCACGTGCTTCTTCGCTGTCACCTATCTGTGTTCTTTCTTTCTCTCGTGCCTCAGAGAGGTCTGCAACCCTCGTGCCTTCATACTCACGTGCTGCGCGTTCACCGTTGTTTCTCCGTTCTATTTCCTCGCGGCGCCGCTTTGACTCTGCTAGGCGTATCTTACGTTCCAAAATCTCTATTTCCTGCACGGCTTTCCTCTCATCTTCTTGAGCTCTCTCTCGCAACCTTATACTCTCCCGTTCGTACAGACTGAACACCTCCTCCTTGGTCAAACCTAACGTACTAGCCAAGGTTAAAATCTTCTCGAGATTCATCTCTCCGCCAGGTGAGACGTGTGGTTGGGCCAAGGATAATCCTGGCAGGCTCGCCAAATGTTTGTCACGCGTCTCACGCGGCGGAGAAATGAGGCTCAACTTGATTCATTTTATGACCACACAATATATTTACAGAACCAAAACCTCAAACGAACGCGAACATAACACACTCACAAGCATATCACACTATACAAAAAAAAAAACAGGCACAACCTCACACTACCAAAAATCTACTCCTAAAGTCACTATAACACATTAACTGCATCTGTCACATTCAAACAAATCCTACCGCCGGTACCACGGTGCGATGCAGATGACGTGGCCCAGTGGGTCGGTTGGCTTACGCGTCGCCGAACGTCGCCGAACGTCGCGATGGCCCGTTCTGGTGCGTCGTGGTCCGGCGGACCGCGGTGCGATGACTCGGTTTCGCTGAGCAGCGCGGCTCAGCAGGGGGCCAGCAGAGCGAAGCTGCTGGTAATCGGTGGTCTTGAGCTGCCCGCTGCCAGACGGTGCGGTGCCGCTGGTGCGTCGTGGGGCACTGCTCGACGGGTCGCCGGCGGTGCGATGCCGCCGGTCAGCAGGAGGCCAGCAGAGCGCAGCTGCTGGTAATCGGTGGTTCCGGGCAGCCCGCTGCCAAACGGTGCGATGCCTCTGGTGCGTTGTGCAGGCACGGCCCGAACTTCCCACCGTTCCTCCAAAGAACCCGTTCCACTCTGTCTGCTCCAACTTTGTTCTCTTCCTCTTCACCTCGCACCCTATCGTGTGCGGCTCCCATTCGCTGAACCAGCTACCTCCTCCTCCTCTTCGATTACCCTGTGTTTCTTCTCCATTGGTCACTTCAAAATCCTTCTCACCATCCCGTATGCTGCTTCTTCTTCCTCTTCATCTTGTCTGGCAACATCTTCTGGGGCCAATCCCCCTTCGGGTATGGGCTCTTACCACATGACAGGGTGACAAAAAAATCCCACCTGTGTTCTTCTCACATTGTCTCATGGCATACGTTCATAGATGCTATGACACCCAGGCGTGCGCTCCCTTGAAACATGAGCACAAATGAAGTTAAAGCCATGCTCGGGGTTTGTAAGACCATACAGCAGCTTGTAAGGCCCTGCAGCAGCGCCTAAAAGGGGAAAAAAAGACAGAATGAAGGCTACACCTCTGCTTTTAATAAGGGGCCTTCGTTTGAGTGATGATTAAACAAAAGATGACTGTAAGGTAGATTGAAATGTGGTTGGGTTTGCTCGTGTTTTTTTTATAGTGCGGATTTTCACAGCTCCCGCGACATACGTTACAAGTGGTCTACACTGTATAAACTCTCTGGTGCGATGTGATCTACACACTGGCACGCAAACTCTAATGCAGTGAGCTTCAGCAGTGTGTGTAACACAATTGATGTCATTTCCTAGACAGATCTTCGCAATTTAGAGCGTAAGTCCCAAAAGAAGGAGCCTTGGTAATAAAGTGCTTAATTAAATTGTGTGCTTTCTGTTAGTGCATAAGTCTTTTCAGGTCTGCCCGTTTTTGAAGTTTTTTGTTTTGGTTTTCGCAAGTTCAAGTGACGTTCTCTTCATATGTAGCAGTTTGAGATACAAATACGCAACCTATTGCACCAGTCATATCTCAGCGTGCTTCGAATATGCCCTAGGTGGTGTTAAGTCGATAACAGCGCAACATGTTTTCAAGCACATAAGCCGATTTGTAGGGTCAGTGTGATGGATTAACTCTAATGTTTAAGAAATTTTGTTACAGTGAAGGAAAAAAGGTAAAGAACTACATACATTAGAAGCACTGAGTTTCAAATTGTTTTGCTACCAGAATTGTATTTGTGGTGGAACGCAGTGCTCTTAAAGGGACCCAGAAAAGCATTTTATAAAAGTTACGAAAGGCCTGTATTGTCGCTTAGCACCAATATAGCGATGCGACTGTACTTATTGATGAGTACAGTCGTCTGCAGTTTCGGGAACATCAAAGGGTGCTTTTTGAAGGTGGCGTGGTGGTTATTTAAGGGATAAAAGTTCAATACACGGAACGGCTAAAAAGCGACAGGACCTGTGCATACCCGTGCGTTCGCCACACCCTTGTAAAATTACGCTGTCTCTTTGTAGAAAGAAGAAACAAAAACAATTACAATGCACACAACCCGTGCACTATTGCCCATACGTTACCGGGGGCGTATTTTGCACCCGCAAGCGCCTGTGTGATCGAATTCTTCCCGTACTTTTTCGAAAATAAGTATACCATTTTAGGACAGACGTTGCTTGTACTGTGTTGCTAATTTTACATATTTAAAATACGTTTCTGTGGACGCGCAAGCGTATTCCGGGGGGATTTCTGAGTAGAATGAAGCAGTTCTGAGGTTGCGCCTGTCCTGTAGCATTTCGTGGGTCATTTTTATGTATCCCATTTTAAATACCGACATGAATCACCTTGTAGATAAACGTGTTTCGCTCAGCATAAAGCGCTAACCACATGGAGCGATTTTTCCAGCGACGCGACTAGGATCCGCAGTCGCCGAACCGAAGTCGCTCGCCGAGGCAACCACATGACAGCGACGGCTCGAGCGACTGAGCATGCGACTGAGGATGGCGATTTCAATGTTTCCGCACTGCGCATAGTAACGCGCTTGGTACGCTGGATGTTTGCAAACATTTTTTTGTTCATTTGTCATAAAAAGCATGACTAAAAAGTATTACGCCTTTCTACCTTGCTTTTTGCACTTCATTGCATCTCTAAAACTGGTTTGGGTTAGCGATAGCGCACGCTTTTCCTTCTGCGCCTCGTCTCTCGGCTCCAACATGAACGCCGTGAAGAATTCGCTTTCTTGACGTCGTTTTTCCCACACGGGTCTCACCCAGTGTGAGCGGGAGCCTTCTTGCTTCTGCTTCAGCGTGTACACAAGCTTTGCCACGCAAAGCTTTCTTTGCCGCTGCACCGCAAACGTCGTCTGCGTGGCTTTGCAAAATCTTCCCCCCGTTCTCTTTCAAAACCGGAGGTTGCGTGCTTACGTAGGGGCTCTCCTATTGGCTAGTCGCTGAGGCCAGTTCCGGGAGGCGAGCGACTGTTTCTGGCGACCCAGAACCGAGCGATTCGATGAGCGACTTGGTGCGCGGCGAAAAGTAGTTCGTCGCTAGTCGCGTCGCGCCCCAAGTCGCTCGCAAAATCGCTCCATGTGGTTGGGGCTTAACTGAATTCCTAATATGGTCCCGTCTTAACCTCTTACGGTGGACCTTAAGGCGAGAAAAAGTCGCCTAATATAACGCACTTTGTTGCCCATATGTGTGGAGGGTGTTTGCAATGACTTGCTAATTTTTTTTATTTTCCCACGTGGGAAAATAAATAATATAATTTTGAAAAATTTCCTCCACCTCCCCTCGCGGGAACCCCTGTGTAGATGCGATGCATAGGGGATTCCGTTGTTGTTTCCCTTAGGTTGATTCTCCCATCGCATGAAACGTGCCGTAAACCCCCTGTCGCGGCTATGACGCAACACAATCCACTTTAATCCAAGCCAAGCCAATTCAATCAAGTCCAATCCAATGCCCCTCGCGAGAGAGTTCGCTATCGGAGAGGAGAGGGGGTGAGCGGCGGAGAGCGCAGCTCCAAGGCGAGGAGAATGGGGGAGGGGTGTGGACGGACAACGCCGTATGGAGGGACAAGGCGAGTGAATGAGATGCAGTCGCATCTAAAAGGCGAGCCACAATTCCTGGACAATATCGGTCCAAACGGGGGGTTAATCAGTTTTGAAAATACTGGTGTCTACTTGTTGAAGTGTTGCTTTTTCACCGCTACGGAACTGATAAGGAAAGTTTCGCTTTTCGCATTACATGCGTTCTCTTCTTGCCGCGCTTAGAAGGTTGGCTGAACCCTCCCCCCCTCCCCTCCCCCCCCCCCAAAAAATCGAAATTCACAGAAAACGTTTATCCGTGCCTTTTTTTAACAAATCCTCAAAAATTAAATGCCAAGACAAAAACGAGGTTCAGTTTACAACTCGTAGTAGTTACCGGGAACCTGTTGCACTGTTTTGTAACGAAAAATAAAATAAATGTTTTACTACATCTGCAATAGGGCAACTTCATTTGCCATCTGTATGATTCGTAAGCGACATTACGCAAAAATGCAAACACATCTCGCTATTCTGGGCACCTGTTAGATTTTAAAAGGAACGCAAATGGTCAACAGTGTACCCGTAACAGAAAATCTGTGCTCATTGTGAGGTCCCAGAAGCTTGGTTTACACACTGCTTGTCACTTTGCAAGTCTAACTAAACACGAAATCTTGATTGTACTCCCCATGTTAGCAATTTAGTTCGCAAGGTCACTTGCGACGAAAGCATTAAATAAGTGATTCGACACCGTTATTCATCAAACTTGCCTTCAGAGTCGTTAAAATCTTATTTTACTATAATGCGTGCAAAAGGCCTGTTATAACGGTGGCATTTATATTTCTGCACAAGTTAAAATTCAGTGATTTTATGTTGCCTTTCGAACGCACAAAAAACATCGCAATCTGTTAGAAAAAATGTCGGGGCAGTTAGATGGAACTATTTAGGGGGCTCAATATATCATTTTTGTTATTTCGGACAGTTCTTGAAGGGTGGCCTAGATGTTCTTTAACAAAAAAAGTGAAAGCTCTCAGTTAGGGATCTCAAAAACATTGTTTAGCCTCTCCAGCAGTTGTCCTAGCCTGAAGGAACTCGGCTAATAGTTGGTGCCGACTGTCGTCCTCGCTTGCTAGCTCCCCTGAGCAAGCACATGAATGCAGTGACTAAGAAAGATGGTGACCAAAGTGAGAGAGAAGGTGGATCCCGTACAACAGCCCTTGATCATCTAAACACCAGAAAAAAGCGCCGATGACTTACAGGCCACGACTAAGGCGTTAAAATACCTTTTGACATATATTTACAGGGCATTTACAACCTTTTATAAAAAAAATCTTATGATTACACACAGTCCCTCCATGGAAGGGGTTTGTTTCTGACAAGGTCGTTGAAATTTGTTATTAGTAACAACATAAACTCATCATTGGTCCCTTTCATTCAGCACGCTTACGAGCTTCGTTATAAAAACCCTGCTGTTTCTATTTCAGGTATACATGAACTGCTTATGCAATATTCTCTTGTTTACCTATGTTCGAAGTGAACTGTGTTATACCGTAAAATTGGATGTGGCGAGTGCATGCAGGTGTAACATTCTTCAATGGGACATGCAGAACATGAAGCTCAGTGCTGATAAACTTAAATCGGAAAAGGAAGCTTCCCATGTTGCTTCTTTATTTTTGTAACTATTCTCTCTACCAAATACCTTGGTGGTACCTCAACTAAGCTCACCTTTTCCCTGGGCCTTTATTATTGTTTTGCTCTGCAATTGTGCATTCTCAGCTGGAGCATGCCTGCTGAATTCAGGCCCCAACCACGCTTTGCTATTTCATAATTGCACCTGTATGAAATGTTGCTCTTTAGGTTTTGCCAATGATTTCCAACAAACCACTTAACTAGTGTCAAAACCATTTTATACCTTTAATTGGTATTTATAGCAAACAGTATTATATCATTTTTCATAACACATTTTGTTGTAATCTCACTCAATGATTTTGTTACCCCGCCAGCCTGGTTCATAAATCTTTGCGTGAACATAAATGCCTTATTGCAATACATTCACATGCCCGTCTTGCAGCAAATCTGCAGTAACAGACATCACACATTTTGGCTTTCCAGCGTAGCTTTGGCGTCCACAAAAAGGAATCTTTTTCTTGGCTCCTCTGCAGCGCTTTGTAGAAAAAGATCACTTGCTGGTTTGGCTTTCCCGCAGGACTCTAGTGTAGTACAAGAAAGTATCGCTATCTTATTCCTTTTTTGTTGGTTTTAATGCTGTGCATCTCCCAGAAGAACCCTGGCATTTTGTCTGGAAATGGAGCTTCACACCACAACCAGTGCAGAGAAAGTAGAGCTACTCACTTTTTGCATAGACACGGAAGTTCGGCAGATCACTTGTCATTGACAAGCGTTTGATTTCTGGCTTCAGGTGCAACGCTGGGATAGTTTACTAGTTGTGGGGGAAAAAATAGCGCTGATAAACGGTACTAAAGTACTACGAAAGGTGCTGATCAACATGGTTTCCATGTGTTGGCAGCTTTTTTGTCCGGTGTTTTTTATGAATATTTGCCAGAGGGCCTTAACATGGCCTGCTTTTGTGTAACAAAAATGTCAACAGTGAAGCACTTATCAATGCTCACATGCTGCTCATTAATACCAGAGCAAAAGTACGTTCAGCAGTCATTTTATTGTTAAAGCCACCCATGATCCATACCCCTTCCAGCTGTACTGCAACTTTCACAAACACCAACAGACATTCACATCCACGCATGTGGCCTTGGCTCCAGTTCTTGCACAAGGTATTGGGAAGTACTCTCGAGAGCGGGCAATGTCACGCTTGACACCAACCATTACCCCGAAGTTGTACTTGATAAACTATTTTTTAAGCCTGTTGGCTTAAAGGATTGTTTAAATGCCCGCTTTGTGGAAAAAAAAGAAACAGCTAATGGGCACACAACACACAACCGGTGAATGTGTTTTCTAGCAGCTGGCTTCTGACGAGACTTGCACCATTGTGAACGAAATGTGGGACATTTTGTAATGCCCCTTATCTCTGAGTAAATTCACTTGAGCAATTTTCCAAAACAGTGTACACAGTGCGGAGTTAAAAAGCTATAGAATGTGAAACGTCCCCTCACAATTGGAAACTCTTTCTGTTCACTACCCCAAAGGCTTGGACAGTAGACGCTTAAGCACGCTTCACCAGTTGCGAATACAAGCATTAGTGTCAAGTTGAACTCCGCAGAGTGCTTGGGATGGGCATATAGATGTCACAGCCACTTGGAACTTGTGCAGACAGCAAGCCTCCGAGATAAAGCTCTCATCATCATTAGCCCATCCTGCTGAGAGTGAATGAAAGTATTGTGGCTGGTTATGTTCAATTCCAACCAAGCCAAACACAAGAGTAAAGAAGGAACGAGCCTATCAAGATACATACTCAAAGCAGATGCAGGAGGAAGTTTTGTTGCCTAACCAGGTTAGAGGAGGCAAAACGTACTGGAGCAAAGGAAAGGGAAATAAAAGCCAAGCAGTAATTTTAAGCTTGCTTATCATTTCATTAAGACTTTCCAAGTTGAAAGCACAATGGTACTCTAAGCAAGAAATCTGAGCATACATGAAGAATAACTGAACTGTCACTTAACCTTATGCACACCAGACTTTTAAAAGACTATTAGCGGAAGTTCCAAACTTGGCTCACACGGCAATCTTATCGGCTGCACTTCTCCCATGCTTGCACAGTTGGAGCTTGAGCCTCCTTGCACAAGAAGCCAGCCAGTCGGCGAATGGTTTCAGTGGTATCTATCTTTGGACGGGAAGTTGGGGCTCCACCCACGGAAGTGAAGCTGCGCTCCCTGCACGGATTCTGCAGCGCCGCGTGCACAGATAGTTTCTGCGGAATAGTCAGGATACATTTCTCGGCGATAGTAATACTGCCCCGGGGGAAAAATTGCAGAAGCTACATGCGAGGTCGGACTGCGTTCGATGATGCTATGCGCTACCTGACGACTACTCGATTCGTGGCACACGCTGACACTACGTCGCTTCGCGTTGGCATGCATCAAGACAGCTACCTCGTTAGCCACAGGCGCGACGCGATGGAAATACTGATTCCCCATGTTTTATAATTGAGCCACCACACGAGAATCAGAACACAAGGCTTGGCATGGAAGAAGCGAGGCCCAAGTAGACAACGAATGTAGGCGCGTAAGCGATGGGCACGCGAACTTCAAGACAACGTGAAGCTTACAAAATATTAAACGACAACAGTACAGTACTAGGAGCATGTAAAAAGCGGGGCGAAGCAGCGTGCAGAAAAGAATGCGTTAGGCTTAGCAAGACGTGCAACAGCAAGTTCACGAAAATAACCCATCTATATAAGTACAAGCACACACTTCCCCAAAGAAAAGCGCCGCGAGGCAGCCGCTGTACAGGGAGATAAGGACGCAAACGATGCGTCAGGCCTGCCATTCGAACCACGGGCGGAGAACATCGGGACACAAGACGTGAACACCTGCTGCCGTCGTCGTTAACACAAAAAGCGACATGACCAATAACGTAATATGACGTTTGTTTTGTGACGTCACAGAAAGTCACGTGATTACTTTAGCTTGACGTCACTTCTGCGTGGCAGCAGCCACTGTGAGGGGGGCGCGCCTCGTACCACGCGCGTGGCACGACATAACCTGAGACATAACCTAAAACACGTTCGTTAGTTCTGGCTTTTCAAATTCGGTATCAAGATGGCATCAATGATGGCGGCTTGCCAAAGTCGTTATATAGATTCCCATTTCTGTTTGTGTGCGCCATAGAGTTAATAAGGTCTTTTAAATACATTGCAGTAACTTTTGGGGTGACTTTCGCTGGCAGGATGGCCACGGAAATGGAAAGCCGCGTGCTTGTGCAGTGTCGCACTGGCAAAGCGTGGAGTTTGTGACGATTACGAGCTGTCAATCGCGGTCGCTGCAGTCATCGACAAGACAGTAGGCAACCACAAATACAACAGAATTTTTGGACGCGTGCTACTTCAATTGTTTTCGCTGCGGACAGTGTATTTTCCGACCGTTGAGAGCCATAACGCCCTGCTTGGCGCAGTTTGCAAATCTTTGCTGAACGCGTGGGTAAGCTCGGCCGTGCCCTGTCCATTTTGCATGTCGGCGGCTACACTGAGACAACGCGGACGACGCCCGCAAATAATTGTCAGATCGCGCCGTGACTCAGTTTCGCTGTCTTGATTGCTAGCGTTTTCCGAACGGTAAGTTTCAACGCGGTCAATTTTAGTGCCTGGGTTGCGACATACGCACTTCTCAACCCGATAGCGCTAGCGAAGCAGTCGTCATCGAGCTGCTGAAGAGCGAAACCTGTCCGTTTCACCCTAATAATGGCGGTCACACCAGCGTCAAATCCGAGCTAGCAGCAGGAAAAGGCGCCTGTGGTCTCCAGAAAAGTGTGCGCTTTCATTAGGTGTCGCGATTAATTTGACAGTCAAGCTCCAGGAGACTTTAGCACACAAAGCAATCCCGCGTCTAACTGCTTGTTGCAGTTGTGAATTGTCGAGCCGTTGTGGAGGCGCCCCTGGTCCGCTCGGCGGCTGTAGAGTAAGCTTTTTTGTGACTTCGCAAAACTGAAGCGGCTTCGTATGTCGTGGTTCATATTTACAGGAATCATGCTCGCCAGTGAACCCCTGAGCTGCTGGGGCGAGGATATCGTGCTGAAGATGCCCACCGTCTGCATCCTGACATGGCCGTGATCTTCAAATCCATTATGCACGACTTTACAGTTTCCTCAAGTTCTACCAAGTGTCTGAGCCTAGCTGTATCATCTGCTGAGGAGGAATAGGCGAGCAGTTCAACCCAGAAACAAGGCCATGTTTGGAACTTTGTTGTTGTGTTCCGATGTGACGTGTTCTAGCGACATTTGGTGCCACCAACTAGTGCTGCACGTGTCATTGCTGCTGCATTCATCAGTGCTTGAGCTGGTCGCTCAGTTGTTACGAACTGCTCGGTCGTTTCCTGTTGGTTGTCCTTTTGTTCATTGCCCTCCAGTTGACATCTGATGCTGCTGTGATTGTCGTCTTGCGGATGTCTGATGTGCTCAGCTGTTATTAAGTGGACACTTAAATGTACTACTTGGGTGATGTATGAAGAATGCCATGTGTTAATGAAATATTTGTACAAGATATGATAATTTATCGTCAAGTGTCGCAGCAATTTCACCCATGTATGTGCCATTGCATAGTTGTATTGGTCTGTTGGTCTCTAATTTCTTATAGCCTAAACGGCCACTCAAGTCAGTTGGAAATATTCTCTTTTTAAATTTATAAGGTAGGTTTTGAGGTTTTATGGGCGATTTACGTGCATTTCATTGGGGGCAAAGCGCAGTCGAGAGCACTGTTTTCCTCAAACTCTGCCCTCTGTATTGCTGAGATCGGCTATTAAGACATCCTGGCAAGTTCTCAGGGCTATTTTTTAAAAATTGCTAGCGTATTTAACATGCAGTGAACAAATCTAAAATTAAAAGGACGCCTTATGATGCAGTGAATTAATGTGTCGTTGCCGAATGATTCTTTTCCCATGTTCGCACTGCTGGCCACCTTGAGTTAGGACAGTACCGCAGGACTGCAGGTTCCAGTTGATGCCGCATGATGGCACGGTTGTGAAACACCGAGCAAAGGGGGCATTTTGCAGAAACATGCGTTGTTGCCTGAATAATAAGTTCTCTAATTTACGTTCCTGAACTACAAATGCAGGCATCCTCTAGCGCTACAGTGCATTCACTGGGTGCACCTTTCGTTAGCTGGGGCCATTGAGCCGCTGTGTTGTTGGGGACGCCTGCCCTTGTATTTGAAAGGGCCTGACTCCCATCCAGATCCATATTTCCTCAATTTTCTTTTCAGCTCAATTGCATTAGTTTGTTTACGGTTGCTTTTCTGAGAAATATGCCGTCAATTTCATTTGTTTTATATATCAGCCTTTTGTGTGTGTGTGTGGGTGTGTGAACCATTCATCAGCCATGTTGTGCGCTATCTTTTCATTGTGACAACACCAGGTTTTTGAGCTACTGAGTTGACTAATACTTTTGTATTAAACAGTGTATATAACAAACAAGGAAAAAGTTAGTTTTGAAGGCTGACAGTGCAAAATCAGACTTCAATCTAGTATGGCATCATTGGGGTAGTTTAGTTGCGCTACAATCAGTCTATGTGGTTTTCTTATCTGCCACCTGTTACAAATAAATTGGAACTAGAGTTTGCTAAACAACGAATTAATCATACGGAAGACACTTCATAACGCAGTGCCTGGAATAATTTGCTTCACTGCCCCTATAGCTTCGTGTTTGCGAATTCCTGTCATGAATTCCGTGGATGGAACTTTATCTGTTCATCTGTTAAAAGTGAAGTGAAGACATGTTTTTTTTTCTGGTGGACTTGTTAACAGTCTCCGAAAAATTGTTCACATATCTGCCAAGTGTTCTGCACAGCTATCGGGCACGTTGGGCTTGTCTGACACGATGCTGGCCAACCGGCATAAGTGACATCATCACTTATGGGACCCTGTTTGTCGAGCATACCCAATTTTTCACGATTGATTACTATAAACCGTAGCAAAAGTTAGCCAGGTACAAATATGGTGAGAAACAAAGAAAGTGCGGACAGTCGTTTTGAGCAGTATTGTCGCACCATCTATGATGGCAGAGGCTAAAGACGGAAACAAGAGATGTTTCAACATTTGCAGCGGTGTTACTCAATATACTAACTTTGTTTTCGGACACCCTTCATTAGTACGTCACTGCTAACGTCTGAAAACACACAGTTTAGCAAGGGAATTAAAATTTTTGATTCAAATAGTTGACTTCTAAGTTAATAAAGCATTTCTTGCTGCTGGGGACTATATAAAATGTCATATCTTTCGATTAAAACAGACTTGCATTTTGTCTTCATTACCCCTTTAAAACTTCTCTGCTGGCATACCACCAGTGTGTTTGTTAGTGGAAGGTCTCTGAGCTTTTTCCCCTTCCTCCCTGTTTCAGGACCTTCCCCAGGAAGCCACCGGTGGCAGCAGGGCCCCTTGCGGAGGCGTCGTTTGTTGCGTTGCCAGCAGTGCAGCTACGTGACATTGTATTTGACCAATCTGAAGATGCACATGCTCACGCACACAGGCGAGCGCCCACACCAGTGCCACCTGTGCCCCATGGCCTTCTCCCAGAAGGCCACACTAGACAGCCACGTGCGCAGCCACACGGGAGAGAAGCCCTTCCGCTGCCGCTTCTGCCCCAAGGCCTTCACGCGCCGCCACTACCAGAAGGCACATGAGTGGAAGGAGCACAGCTAGGGCAGCAGGAGGCCCAGCTGTGTGTGTGCGCAAACGCTCGCCTTAATAATATCAGAGAGGAGCAGGCTCCTCTTTGCGCAACTTTGCAGAGAAGGGTTTTGCAGCACGCCAAAAGGTGTGCAAGACTCGTAGAGGGAGAGCCTATTTTGTAACACCTGGCTTCAAGGGAAAATTTCCTCCTTTGTCATCAAATTGCGGCCTCACCAGCTGGGGGACAATTTCGCCGTACCACTGCGGAAAGTACGATTGTGGAGGGGACCTGTGGCAGATGGTGCGTCTTGTGTTGGTGTCAAGCGACCACTGTAGAACGCCCATTTGAGTACCCACTGCTGCTTTGCAGAGCAACCCAAGCAAGAGGATGCAGCCCTCTTGGAAAGGGGCAATCGTGATGTGTCGTCATTAATGCGTATGTGAATGCACAGTCTGTGTGTACGTTTCTCATTTAATTTTCCACTGAGCTGGTGCTTTCTGTCGGTAAAGAAAAGCTGATGTTCACTACTTGTCCCGCGTGCACCTTGTACAAGTAATGACATTGTTTAGGTGCACCCATGAACACTTGGAGAGCGAGGAAATAAGAGAGTCATAAACGTATGCCCCCTCATTTAATTTTATTTCCACCATTTGGCAACTGTGTTAAAGGGTCAATCACAAACCCTAATTAAAATGTGAAAGGAGGAAAGTGTCATTTTTTTGTAGCAGCTGATACCTAAAACTGGTATTATGTATAGGGATAGCCGTGTTTCCCTCTTATTTATTGGTGTGATGGGGTTTATTTCTTTGTTATATATAGTACCTGCTAAATGCAGAAAAACAAATTCACTGGCCTCTGGGCAGTTGGCAGCAGTGTATGTCAGTGTGTTCCTTCACTCCCTGAATGTTTCTATTCGAACTTTAGAATTCCTTGCGCAGTAAATTAGCCTGCAGCCTCAGTGCCCGCCCATTTTTTACTCTTCAAGGATGAAAGACTGGAGGGATCCCTCAAATGGGGATGGGAACGAGCATCCAGTTACAGCAGCAATGACAGTGTGTTTTGGGGGCAGCCAACGGGGTTTTCATGTCTGAAAAGAGTGAGGGAGCCATAGTGTCTCGTGGAGGCTACCCCCCGACACAGTGTCATTGTTTCTGTAGACAGATGCTCCTTCCCATCCCCATTTAAAGGATCCTCAAGTGTTTCATTTTCACTCCACATGTTATGTGACTTCTGCGTCAACTTGAATACACTGAACTTCAGATGGCTTTCTTCCCCAAAGGACATCTGAGCTGCTACGTGCATCGGGCTGATATGCTACCAGTGAAGGTGATTGCATGCTACCAGTGAAGGTGATTGAAACTGCTGTTGTAAACTGAATTCCAGAGATAGAGGCTTCCTGATCTGTTTCTGTTTATGATTTCATTGAAGGCTCAAAGCCATAGTCTTCAAAGATCGAGCTTGCTACGAGCCACGGCGTACAAGTTCATTGTCATTATTGCGGCTCTTCAGAGATTCCCGATGGGGCGCCACTTTTTTGGCGTAATATTAAAATCGTATTGCCGCTTCCATGCTATAAATTGAACGTTGAGGAGCCGAACTACAGCATACCACTCTTGTATGCGCCTTTCGTGCGCACATACGGCGCGAGAAAGGCACGAAGCGCGCCCACAGTGTGCATTCTACCGGGCCGCTCAGCGGAGCATCCAGATGTACCAATCGTACATCTGTCCAGCGCTGAGCGCTGGACAGATGTACGGTGTTTAAGCGCTGGACACATGTACGCTGGACACATCTTCTCAGCGCTGGACACATGTACGATTGGTACACACGATTCGCATGCGACTGATCGTTCCGACTGTCGCCACGACTAGTCGTACACGTGAATTTGAGACACATGACCCGATCCGCGCATGCGATGCGTCGTTGGCATGGTTACAACCATTGTTTTTGCTCCAATGGTCAACTACGACGATCGCTGAGCTGAATTTGTAGATTCCGCGCCTTTGTTCGCAAGAAATGGATAAAGCAGGCAATCGTGAAGCGTTTTCCATTGGCTTTACAATGCTTACAGTACTGTTTCTCGGGGGTACGGCTATGTGGGCATTCCTTACCTTGGGTGTGCGACGCACTTCCACATCCAGAACAGACGGAGTGCTGGGCGGGGCACGCGTGACGTTCTTGTGTCCAGGCATGTGGCACCTTCGGCCTACGAGGGCTCTTGGTTGGTACCGTTCCACCCGTCGAGTCTGTCCCCAGAATGCGACGGTTCTGGATGGCACTGCAGCTGCGAAGGTGATAAGTACCGTGCCGCGGTGTCCCATCGCTCGTGCTGCTAGGATTTCGGCATGTTCACACTGTAACGCTGTCATAATCATGTCATTTGACTCGTCGGGCGTGCAGTTGAACATGACCCCTCTCGAGATTTGGTTGTTAGGGACTTGGTATGCTCTCACCGGCAATGTAGGTCGCGTTTTGAGCGGAATGGCCGATATGCGTTGCGTAGTAGTCATAGCACCTGCGCCTCTTCGCTTGTTCTCACCAGAATGCTGTTGGACCGCCAGCAGGTCTTGATATTGAGGAGAGGGAGCAGTTGCCTGTCTTAGGCGGCGCCGCATATTCTCCTGTAGAGATCCGCGGGGGGAACCCTTGTCACGCCGACTTGCTCACAGTTCTCAATTGGACAGTAAAACCGAAAATGCTATCGTTTATGGTGGCACAAAGGAGCCATCACTTGTCAATAGACCCACAAGACTGCTGGACTTATGACGATCCGCTGGCTTAACTCAAGAAGTGTACACTCATTATCAATGGCCATTGTCGCTTGATAGAGCGCCGTATATAGTGAGACAGGCATGAAATATATTACCTGGAAGCTTAGGATACTAATTCAAAAAGCGCCACTTGATGTCTGCCTTACGCAATTAAATTACAATAAAAAAAAAAGCAAACACAAATAATAAACGCGAGAGACGACGAAACTCTGGCAATTTTCTCATATATATTAGCCGAATTGTACAATCAATGCGTCCCAACACGACCAAATATACTTCCAGAAATTTGAAGAGCATTTTCCAAAATGTTTTTAGCAGCCCAACAAATTTTTGATGAAAAGCGCAATTTAGAGCCCGTCAGCAGTGTGAATTATATATACAGCCAAAACATGATCTAGGAAACCCAATCTCACAAATTTTCCGATCTAACGAACAAAGTTCAGATTTCCCCCGCAGGTGCCTCATGGCTCGATGCTTCGATGAACTCGAATTAACGAAATACGTTCAGTACCATTTTCAATTTAACGAAATGTTTAGGGACACGAACACATTTGAAGAGGGAGAAATTTAGAGTGTGTTTCGTCAGAAAGCCACAAAAATTATTGCGTCCCACAAGGAAAAAAAACGAGGCCTTTGGTTTCGTTCTTACGGAGCTCTCTGAGATCAACTAAGTCCCAGGGAATGTACAATCGGTTTCCGGCGCACAAGAGGCGCCAGCGGATGCGGACGACCTGCTGCAGCTGCTGTGCCCGCTAGACTATTAACTTGCCGAGGCACTTTGATAGGGCTCACGAAGGAACCGAGGACGCGTTGAAAGCGCTTGCGTGCTACGGAAAGTCTGTCTGCCGAATGCTCACGAGGCGCACGCAGGCGAAAATCGCAGCCGTTTTTGTAAGCAAGTAAATTCGTTGCCCCAAGACGCGTTGGCGTTTTATTATTACTATTTTCACTGCGGAAATTTAGGACATTGCTCAATTATTGGCATGTGAGCCCTGCGGCCGGCGCAATTACGATGTTATGGTAGGCGCTGGGATGCGCCTCTCTTCAGACATCGAATTTATGGAGTCAACTGCTTGTAAGATGGCGGTCCCGATTTTACGAAGTTCTCGATTTAACAAAATAATTCGCGGTTCCCGGTGACTTCGTTATATCGGGTTTTAACTGTGTAGGGTGCAAGGAAAGGCAGCTGCGCAGTGGTGGTATTTAGACGTTGACACTTCAATATATATGAGGGGTCTACTAACAGAAGCGTGTTCAATGCTGACCCGTTTAAAATTAAGTTGTATTTGAGCATGTTTCTAAAAAGGGAGATGCGAGTGCACTTGTTTGGAGCAATCGGTTTGTAGCGTACGCTGAGCGTACTCTAAGAATCACTGTGAAAATTGTGGAAGCCGTATTGAACTACCCCATCTCAATGTTTTTTTTTTATTCGAAACTGTGCCTCTTGTCACTGTGAATATTTCACGGCTGGTAGCTGTTGTTTCCCGGAAGTTAGATGAACTAGAAGAATAGGTTGAACAATAAACCCGATACAGTTCAGAACAGCCAATGTTGGTGTGCGCGGTGTGCGGCAAGGGCCGGGCGACCATGGCGCACATACTGTGGAACTGCAAAGTGAGCGAAGGGACTACGGACGCGTTGCCACCGAGCCTGGAAAAGGCGGTGGCAAAGGTTGACTACGACGCCCAGTGCGAGGCCGTCCAGCAGACGTTGGTGGCCCTCGAGCGACAGAGGCCGAAAGCGCAGCCCTGCGAAGGGGCGGTGCGAGTAGGCAGCTGAAGCCGAGCGGCCCGCCAACGTGACGTTTAGGCCGCGTCACAACTTGCCGGAAATAAAGATGTTGTTTCTCTATCCCTCGGCGACATGAACAACCATCTCAGACTACACTCAAAAGCGAGGCTTGAAGCTAAAAACTTCATATAGGGACCGATTTTGTAAGATAGGCATTTATAGGCATTTATGAGGATTTAGTCCAAAACGCCGACATAGGTATTGATAGGCACTATAAAAACACCACAAAATACCGTCTTTACCTCTAATTCATGCTCGTATATCAAAATGGCGTGATAGGAGCGCAAGAAACGAAATGGACATTTGCCTAAAATCCGGCCTCTAGTGATAAGATTCGAACCATGCGGGGGCTCAGAGTAGAAAACACGACATATTCTTTCTCCGTCAGCACGGGCGAGTTTTAAAGATTGCTTAACAACATTATCGGCCCGCGGGGAACATAAGAGCTTACACAGGTCGCTTAACCACTTGCAGTATATCTTGTTCATTTTGTCGCGGCCCGCCGGAGATATTGCTGGCAGAAGATGGAGTGTTATCCACTTATATTACAAACCTGCTAATTGCGCACCAAAGTAACGCACGTCGTTTCCCTAATGAAACTGAAAGCAAAATGGCTGACTCTGTCACTTGAGCGAAGCAGCCTGTCTCTCAAGTGTAAAAGGTGTAATATGTGTTTTTTGAAAAAGATGAGCTCAAACTTTTATTTACATTTATTTGATGTGCTCAAGTGCTAAGGAACTGTCTATTTTAGGAAAAAAATTATGCGGCCCTCTCCAATGAGCTCGAACCTTTCACAACTTTTGTGACGTCACAAACGGTCGTACCCAAAAGCGTACGGGGCGTCGACACCCGTCTTCACGTTTCTGGTATTTTCTGGATTATTAAACGAGTGCTACTTTCGAGGATGGTGTATTTAGATTCTCGGCACTGTAATGCACCGATAGAGGCCCAGTAGTTTCCACCCTTTAGTGTTACTTTAAGACCTAAGTAACACAGTAAAGTGGATAAAAATTGGTGCTTTTCTGGTGATATCTTAATGGCTTATTTTCGATTTCTGAAGACCTAGAGGCACGAAAGCCTCGCTATTGACTGCGCCCCACTGCACCCCAGTCGCATCAGAAAACAAATTGAAGGGCCGGTGTTGGAATTTCACAAACGGTTTTTAGTGTGGGGTCAAAAGAAAGCGAAAACAGACATCAGCCGACAAAAAAATGAACTGGTACATGAGCGCCATCTCCCGGCAAAAAAGCATAAGCTTCTGTTACCAGTTTGCTAGATCCAACTTTCGCTTTGGGACGTACGTGGGTATATTGTGCTTAGAAGCTGTAAAAGCGCAGGAACAAGCAGTTTTTCGAAGGTATAATATCGATGGAAGTAAGTATGTTGGTTTTGCATAAACAGCCTCTGGTTGGTTTTGTATGCAGCCTGTGCTTGCATAACTAATTTTACTGTAATTTAAGTTGCCATGAGCCGCAAAACTTTAAATTTCATTCGGAGAAAGGTGCGAGTATTCAAAACTTTATATGCGCAGAGTGAAGAGCGCTCGCTATTCGATTCCGTTTGAGGCAGAACCTAGTTAGCAGTAGTCGAGTTTGTCAAATATTCGTGAATCGGTGATGATGATGATGATGATTGCTATTGGTTTCCCCTTTGAAGCGGGGTGATGACACACCCGGCACACGAATGAAAGCTGGTTTTGCTGCAAGGCTCGGGCCGCTGCCTAGCTTTACCACATAGCACCTGTCTGTAAGGTGCCTTCTTTGCTATACGCCACAGCCCTGTGGGAAACCCACAACTTGCGTGGACGCTCTAAACCGTGCATTCTTTATTTTTTGAAAGATACAAATGAAATTGAAACAGGTATATCTAACGGTATCTTGCTAACTAAACAAATTAACAATTTCTCCAATTAGCTTCACGCTTAGAAACACTGCACACAGAAAATGAGGTACAAAGCAGCACGGGCTCCTTTCCTATCTTCCAAGAACTTAGAAGGCACATCGTTCCTAACAGCCACCGGAGTTTGTACTAAATATCTATTTTCGTTGCCTGGAGCTGCAGAGGGAAAGGAGGCATCGCAGAAAAGGAAAAATATTGGGGCAGCTTTGCACTAGTTGCACGAAGACCGGTCAAACAGCGAAGCTGGTGGCCCCACCTAGGTAATTCTAGGTTCCGCAAGTTTATGCGTGATTAAGCTTGAAGACTCGGCCAAGTTTTCTGCGTGGTTATGCATCGAGACTCAGTAAAGCTTTTTGCGAGGCATCGTCTTTAGCCCCCCAAAGCGCAATGAACCCTCGATCATTAAGGTATGTACAATGTGCGCGTGCCCATTCGGCTTTACGGGGAAGCTCCACGAGTAGCGGAGGGCGCAGCGGAACGAGCATTTGCTGAAAATTTTGGTACTTGTTCAGTGGCCACCGTTTGCATTGTGTGGTCCGGATTGTGGGACGCTAATTAAGAAGCTGGTTAACGATATCGCTTCTCTAACTTTTGGATTCTTTCATTTTGGCATTACGTTTTCCCTTTGCACCGTCAAAGCTGCACCATTCGTCGCAACAAGCGATAGAGCGAGCCACCCCGCGGCGCGTTTCCAAATTTCCAGAGACATGCTTGTACCAGATGTATCAAGCCTCCGACAGGTGGCGACAGAGTCCCGCCCTAGCACGGCGAGGCACTGCTATGTAAAGTGGTGCCGGCGCGCGAGATGGCGTCATCGCTCGGCGAGGTTTTTCTGGGCACGTTCGCCGGCCCAATCACCAGCTTCAACGGGATAGCTGTTAAAAGAACCATTGCACTCACATTCGTTCATGAAAATGTTCGGAAAGATTTTTTGTTGCATTGCTTCGTTCGCTTTATATTTTCTTTGTGGCGCACAAATAAATTTTAGTGGGTGTGTGCTTGCTGATAAAATGCCTCATGTACTCATGCGTATATGTTGCGCGTACAAGAAACGAACATATTTACGGTGGATCTCTCACCGCAGTCACATGTTGTCGTTGGCGCCGTCATATAGCAGCCGAAAGTGCTCCTCTCTTACTTTGCTGGGCTTGCCAATGAAGAGAACAAATCAACAAGAACTGGTAACATTTTTCTTCGTGCCAGTCTTTCATGAAGTTTCTAAAAAAATCTTTGAAACAAAGCTTTGGAGCTCCGCGTTTTCATTGATAAAACGACTTTAAGTAATCTTTTAACAACAATATTGTTTTTTGCAGCCACAGGCAACTTTTAAGCTTGTTGGCGAGCAATGCCAAGTAACGATGTCAATCATCTCGGCGGTACACGTCCACACGTCACGCTCGCTGTGGCACGGCTCGCCTAGACACTAGCGCCAGCAACTCCACAATTCTTGGAAACTCTGCGGTTGAAGCCATGCTGGAAGCCAGCTTTTATTTCCTCCAAAAAGGAATCATTCGTTCGTAGCATGAAGGAAAGGAAGCTATTCGCAGGCATCTCAACTTCGCAAGACCCTTGGCCTCCGCTATAACCAACGCGATCAGCTGCGGACAGCGGGCACAAGACGCTATTTACTTTCTGGCGCTGTCGAGAGATGGCGCCAGTGGTCGCACCCAAGCGCCGGCCGCGAAACTCGATTGAACAAACAAGAGCCGCGCGCGTAGGGCAGAGGCGCGCAGAAGGCAAGTCGAGCGAGCCTACAGTACTGCATAAAAGGAACGGAAACAGCCGGCAGTGGGCTCGCGCAGGAAAGCGCTGTAATAAACGTGTTTGGAGCGCGCTGAATGGGGGCCCCCGTTGATGATGACTGTGGTAGCGAGCCATTTTTCCTACTTGTCACCCCGGGGTCGTCATCAAGCCGGAGTGGCAAGCGATAAATGAAAGAAAGAAAAATAATGCTCCGCGCGCAGCCGAGATTCGCCGCCTGCTTTTCCCGCTGTGGGACGTCCGGAGAGATGGCCTGCAGTCCGCCGCGCCAGAAGCTTCACCCATGAATGACTGGAGTGGACCGCAGGAAAATTGGCCTCGCGAAAAACGCCGCGACGCGTTGGCATGCCTAATGGCCCTGGCGCGTTTTGCGCGCATATCGGCTCTCGCGCGCTCCTAAGAGGACGCGTTCTTTGTCCGTCGCTGTTGGCCGCCGGCGGGAAGTCAACAGCCCGACTGTACACGGTGGGCCCCATTCGTGAAGACCACAGTTGCTACCCTTTCCACATTTTTTTATGTAGTGAAGTTCCATTACCCGTTTTATTTTTCTACTTCGCGTCGTTGGGTGCTGTCGTTGCTACTCTCATTTAAATGAGCTGATTGCAGTCGTGTAGTTGCTGGCAGGTGGCGTGACACGTTAGCAAGAGCCTCGATGTACGCGGTGCAGAAAGTTGGCCGATTGCTGATTTGACGCCTCAAACGCGGTTTGAAAGAGTGTAGAATATTGTAGCAGCAAAAGAAAAAATGTTTCCGCTTTAGGCCTTCGCAGACTGAAGGAATCTAAACAAACCGAACGCAATCCTTTTGTTAGATGGGAAGCTCTGTTATATCTGGCGCAGGCCACAAACGTTGGACATGGTCGAGCACCAAGGTAGAAGTTTTTTTTTTTTCGTTAATTTAAAACACTGAGGGTATTTGGTTTTTTACAAACAAACGGTTTTTTACCTGTCGCCGCTGATGCCTCTTTTCTTCGCGCCCCTCTCCACCGGTTTCATTGCACCCTAACGACTGGGAGAGAGCACTGTTCAGCTCGGACCCTGAGGACCAGCTATGGCTGGTGCAGAGAGCCCAAGAAGCCGGGCGGACTAAAGGTGTCCTGGAATAAGAACTCTTCCCCAGGGCTGACTGCTTTAGAGACACGTATATTCCTCCTCCTCCTCCTCCCAGTCAAGGTGTTCCTGTAAACACAGTAAGAATTGGGTTGGAGAGGAAATTGGGTGAATTGGGGGGGGGGGGGGGGGGGGGGGACAGGAGTACAAGTTGTGTTGTAACCACGCATTCTCCTTAGATGGCTGATGCCTCGCGCCAGCCTACAAAAACTAAGCTTGCTTACACTAATCTGGCGAAAGTCGGCTTCATCTTTGAGCACAAGTGCATTGCTAGAAAGCCATTTTTCGGGGTCATTTCACGCCGCCTTAAATCAAAATATCGAAAGCGAAAAGACCCGTGTGTTTGAAATTTCGGCGCACGTTAAAGATCCCCAGGTAATCAAAATTAATCCGGAGCGCTCCACTACGGCGCGCTTCATCGCCTGTGTAGCGTCGGCGCGTTAAGCCTCATAATTATTCTATCATCAAATTATGGAGGCCCCCATACCCTTTTTTATTGTTTATATTTTTCTTTATACGCTGGACACTCGCCTCTCAATGAATTGTAGCCGCTGGCGCGAGGCCCTCGCATCCGAGCTATATACAGCTTCGCTGTAATATCTCCCGTACAGCGCCAGAACAGACAAACACAAGCTGTAGTACATGTCGCCATCTAGAGGGCAAATTAACATTAAATAACGTAATCAAGAATTAACGCCTCCGGTGAGTAGTTCGGTATAAAATGAATACAATGTGTTCTAATAATTACGAATAACCCACATTACCTTGCCTATTTTAACTTTGTCCATGGCTTAGCGTACAGGGGCCCATATATCCTGTGACATCCCTGAAACTTTATTGCATGCATAGCAAACCACGGAACAAGCGTATACGCTAAAACGCTAAAAGCCGCTATTGTTTGAAGTGCAAGAGCCAGGGTAGTAGTCGCTACGAGAGAGAGAGAAGAGAGAGAGAGAGAGAAGGGGGGTGGGGTGGTAGCAATCTTTAATGACGCTGCCGATGTTAGCCAGCGAAAACATCTAGCCTGCTTCGCTAATTGCTAAAAAGAGCAAAGCAAATGAACATGACGAATACGACAACCCTGATGATGATGATAAGGCGCTCGCATTTGTAAAGTAACCCACAGATTCCGGTCCAGTGCCGTGCGTTGCAGGTACGTGAACCGAGCTTTCAACCCGCGAAACGCCCCTGCCGGACATGACCATGGAAACCGGTCGTCCCATAGACACTGCACTAGTTGCAAAAAAAACTGTGGTTGATTCCTTTGTTATAGGAACCAGTAAAACACGAAAGTGAAATGTGCAGCAAAATCTGCAGCTAAACATGATTTGCGGGTCGGCGGCTGTCTTGTGGGTGTGCTTGGCGAGCGACGTCCTGTTGGCGGGTCGCTTCGGCAAAACGTGTACTGGTGTCATTTCCGTGACGGATATGACGTCAGTGAAATCTAAGGTATCGCGGCACAAAACACTTTCGTGTTAAAATACAAAACCCGAAAACGAACAACCCCAAGTATAAGGTACTCTTTAGTGCTAAAGGTTGCTTCCCTGCAAGAAGACCCTGTGTGCATGGGTGCACCCTTTACAGGCTGCTTGCTTCGTTGTACTGGTGTCACTTCCGTGACGAATATGACGTCAGTGAAATCTTTGTGTATCCGGGAATAAAACACTTTCGTGTTAAAATCGTGCTCATTCCCACCGGACGCGCACATCGGAGTAACGGCTTTCCACGGGCCCTCACCTCCAGCATGTGACACATCCATGTCTGATTGCACTGGTCAACACCTCGCCGATTCCTCGGAGCAACTAAACGCTCCACGCAGCGAGGTGCTCTCACGCGTCTATACGTTCACATACCGACGCCGTCGCTTGCAAAAGCGACGGCGGCGTCCTCCCAGGACGTTCGCCACCGCGTGTAAGCGTTACGTATACGCCTTGTACCCGACGTAAATCATCCCCCCTTCCCGTCATCCTCTTCCGAGTCCTCTGGCGCGTTGTGGCTCCGAAGTCCTTCTAAGCTCCTGTCGCTTCCGCCCGGCTTCCGCGTGCATACAGCACTACGTACCACCGTTCTTTCGTCGTGCCCGTCCGTTCTCACAAGCGGCCAAGAACACCTGCCATACCCGCGGCCGCCGTCGGCTCGCCCCTGTGAAGCTGGGGCGGCGGTGGGTGGTTGACCCGCTCGTCCCGGGAATGTTGAGCGTAGAAACGCCCTCTGACCTTTCGTCGTACACTGCCAGCGTTCACCACTCAGAGCCGATGGCGGTTTTGTACGCACTGCGGCAATCCTCGTGCAACACGTCGCATATATCTCCATTTACGCGTTTAAGCGATTGAATGTGCTAACTCCGCCAATTATACATTTTTGTGCAAATGCAAAGCGTTGCACGGTTGGGGATGGGTAGTGTTTGCACGCGCGTGTGTGTGTGTGTGTGTGCGTGTGTGTGTGTGTGTGCGTGTGTGTGTGTGTGTGTGTGTGTGTGTGTGTGTGTGTGTGTGTGTGTGTGTGTGTGTGTGTGTGTGTGTGTGTGTGTGTGTGTGTGTGTGTGTGTGTGTGTGTGTGTGTGTGTGTGTGTGTGTTGTGTGTGTGTGTGTGTGTGTGTGTGTGTGTTTGAAAGGGGGTACCTTGAGAAGAATGCGAAGCATTAACAATATAATACATGTGATTTAAGGTGGGATGCCCCACAAATATCAGTGGGGTCGCCCCCCTCCCCTCTTTTTTACTTCCGGAAGAAAATTATGCCGTGCTCTTCGGTGTTGCCATTTGAAACTATACTCGGGCGCAACTCAGGAACGACAACGGAATTTTGCCACTGCACCTCACCACCGCAGCCGGATATTCCTCCGCGTGGCGCAAAGCGCGTCTTAGTGATAGTATTTTGGGCATGACGCGAGTCATTTGAATGATTTTTCACACGTAATCTGCTGATCAATTACTGCAGCGACGATAAACAAACTTCGTGGAAAAAAGCAGCCGCGGTTACGCAATAAGCGCAATCTCCTTTCATAACGCGCGCCCACTCTGACATCCGTGGCTGTCGTTTCGGCGGAGTGATAAGCTACATCAGCTATAGGTTACCGCAGTAAAAAGCGCGAAGGCTCATGGGTACATTGTTTTCTCCCGCGGAGTGCAGTCACTTCCGGTTCGGGAGCTCTCCTGGCGTCCCGTACGCCGTCGGCTTTCGCGCGCGTGTGTGCTTGTTGTTTATCGGTTTTTACTGGGGAAAAAAACGCTCATGCATCGGGAATTCCAAAACTAACAACGATTGACCCTACTAGGGGTTTATCTGACAGGTAAGCGCCCTGTGACAAATAGACAACATACACGCGTGCGCCTGAAAGCCGCCGGCGTACGGGAGGGCAGGAGAAATCTCGAACCGGAAATTGCAGGAGCAGACGACGTACCCATGAGCCTTTGCGCTTTTTACCGGTCACCTATTGTCGTTCTTAACTGGTACCTGAGTATAGCTGGAACCCAGTTTGGTTGCGCGGTCTGCACTACTCCCGCAGTCCTCCACCCACTCCCTTGCATCTTTCCGGCCTGCATTATATCTGTCACGGCCGTCGTTTCTTGCCACCATCATTTGTGAGGCCACACAGAGCATCGAGGCTGCAGGTGCACCGGTGGGTATACGACGGGAAGAGCTTTTGTGCTCTAGGTGTCGACGTAAAGTAACCCGAGGAATGATAGCGGCTGCGTAATAAAGAATTCGCGAAGAACTGACGCAACAATGGCGTCGTAAACAAGTACAGTAATTCCTCGTTAATTCGAAGTCGTTAAATACCGCTTAAAATTTGAAGATAAGCGGAGCTTCAAGTTAAGCGAAAAAAACTGTGGAGTGAGTGAATGTGCAGTGAAATCTGCAGCTGAGCATGATTTGCGGGTCGGCGGCTGTCTTGTGGGTGTGCTTGGCGAGTGGCGTCCTGCTGGCGGGTCGCTTCGGCAAAGGTGTACTGGCGTCATTTCCGTGACGGATATGACGTCAGGGAAATCTTGGTGTATCCCGGCATAAAACACTTTCGTGTTAAAATATAAAACCCGAAAACGAACAACACGAACTATAACTTACTTTTTAGTACTAAAGGTTGCTCCCCCGCAAGAAGACCATGTGGGCAGGGGTGCACTCTTTACAGGCCGCTTGCTTCGTTGTACTGGCGTCACTTCCGTGACGGATATGACGTAAGCGAAATCTTTGTGAATCCTGGAATAAAACATTTTCATGTCAATATCAAAAATTTGTGGCCAAGTCACTGAAACAAGAGCCAATCCTGGTAACAAAAGCTCCTCTGCATGGGGGGCTTTCGTAATAAAGGGAGAAAGCACGCATGAATAAGGGATTTTTATTATTGGTGAAGAAATAACTGCGTGATGCTCGCCTGTTTTGTGTTTGCACATGGTCCCAGACAAGCGTTGTCGAACTGCTCAATGCATCGCATCAATTGTTGGTCGTCAGCCGCCTACATCCTACCTTGTTGAGAGGCAGGCGCAGTACTTTTGTTGTTTCTGTCGTTGTAGGCACTTCTGGAGGCTCCTCTTCGTCCTCATAATCAGCTGCATCGTTCGCTAGCTCTCCTCAACGATGTAGGAGTCGTACAGCATTCTAGTAACGGCAACATCGGCCTCGCACAGCGCAAATTTGCCGTTCACGACCACGTTCGGCGTCGTAGTGGAGCTAAGCGTTAGAAGGGAGACCTTATTAGGTTTCCTAGCGGACTTTGCCTTGTGTACTCTCTGTCAGCATTTCGAGATATTCGCGGTCCCCCGACAAAACGTTTAAAAAAAAGTAAAACGCAATTTCGAATAAAGGGATTTCGTTATAGCGAGAGTTTGCTGTATTCGATATTCGCTTCCATCAGATTTTCGCTTTCAACCAGCCGCGTCCAGGCGTCACAACTTGGCCCTGGTATCCGCAACGCCTTCGGCCAATGAGCTGCCGCGCTGAACCGAGGAATGTGTGCAGAACCGGGCTTGAGACTAGAGGTGTAAGTTTTCGTAAAATTTTGAGGGGCGTGAAAAAGACTGGTTTTATTTCACGAATTAAAAAAAGAAATGAGAAATTGAAAAAAGACGATTCCGCGCAGATCTATAAAGGACTCGAAATACTACTTTAAATACTACAGCCCTAGATGTCTCTTCAAACGCGAAAAGCAGCCGCAGTTGTTGGCGACTACACGAATGAAACCAAATTATGGCCGCTGTAAAAAAAATAAGTAAATAAAATATACATAGAAACTCATTTGGGTTCGAATAGGATTTGAACCTGTGCTGCTAGAGCCGCAGCCAAGTGTCGTAACTACAGCGCTAACCCGGTACTGTGCCAGGATGGAGCAAGATTCATCCGGATGCATGCCGCATGACAGGTGAACGTGAATACACCGCAAACACGATGCGCCAGTGAAGAAGTCTTCGATGATCACTGGCTCGTGCCTTCAAATCCCTTAAAAGACTTAGGCGCATGATAATGTTTTTCAATTAATACTGAAAAAAAGTAATGTATTGTAACGTAGTATTTTGGTTCCAATACTGCCGCTACTGTAGCATGAAGATCGGAAGGAAAAAGTCGAGGCGTCGAAGAAGTTTTAAGGTTAACTTGTTTACTTTACAGATGGCATTGATGAAATTTAGCACATACAAACTTGTAACAATTACACTTATTACATAGATGAAAAAGACAGTCAAAGATTAAGAGTACTTAGCGAAACATAGCTGGCGGGCGAACGGCTCCCGGCGTCTGGCCCCGACGATCGGCAGCAAGCGGCTCTCCTGGTGTTGCTCGCTGCTCTCCGCTCGCAATCGCCAGAGGGGCCGCGTTATATTTGCTTTGGGGGGACGCATTGGGGAAAAAGCGCATCCTAGCGTGTGCGGACCGGGTGGAAAAGGCTAAGGCACACCCGCAGCCAATCAGGAAGACGCTTCTTAGCTCCAATCAGACATGTCCCCGCCAACGTGAAAAGACCAAAAACACAGACACAAGTTTTCGACTCGAAAGCGCGCACTTCGAGAATTACGGGCGTAGAGCAAGTATTAGACAAAACACACTAAAGTAAACAGGGGAAAAGGGAAGGTCGTCTGAAGAACACGGAGCCCGAAGGCGAGCAGCGCACACGCCACAGGGGGAATGGAACGCCGCGGCCGCGGTAATACAAGCCGAGGCGAGGGTTCGCTTCCCCCAGCAGCCGTCGTCTCCCGGTCGGCCGACGGGCAGACACACTCGGCAACACGTTTCTTAGAAAAGCGGGGCCCGGTGGCCGAGCCGCGTCCGAAGCGCTTTTACACACAACACTTTGGAGGAAGAGCCCTGGCTGTGGGCAGAACTAAAAAACAACCAGAAAACTCAAGAGATCTCCGCTTCGCGACAGTATTGTTACGGGATGCATCACAAAAGTCCTACCAGAGCTTAGGCTCTCAAAGTCGAAGCACCATTTCACGTCAAAGTATTGATTTCAAAAAGCGTTCCCCTCACTGCAGATTGGTTCTATCACAACGAATTTCCCCGGAGGAACTACCCGCCGCGGTGGCTCAGTGGCTAAGGCGTTGCGCTGCTGAGCACGAGGTCGCGGGTTCGATTCCCGGCCGCGGCGGCCGCTTTTCTGATGGAGGCGAAAAGCAAAAACGCCCGTTGTACGAGATTTCGGCGCACAATAAAGATCCCCAGGTGGTCAAAATTAATCCGGAGCCCTCCACTACGGCGCGCCTCATCGCCTGCGTTGCGTCGGCACGTTAAAACCCTACAATCATCATCAATTCCCCGGAGGAACTCTGTTTTTTTTTTTAAGGACGATAGCTCTTTCTTGGGATACTATAAACGCACATTATAAGCCACCCGGCCAAAGTGAAACGGAAGCTGCACAATAGTTTTATATACCCACGGCCAAATCTAAACGTCTAACGTCTAAGTCCGTTGGCAATGTTCATACTTATCAACATTCTTGAACAAGAACAAGACATTACGCAGGTACAAGGCAGAAAGTCAATACTTAAGTGAAATTTGCAGTATTTCTTTATTACAAAACTCATGAATGCTTCGTTTTTGCGATAACAAATTAATAGTGCATTACCTGCACAAAAAAATTCACTCCGTCGTAAGCTGTTGCCCGCACTACTATAGCTCCTGGCGGTATTTTAAGAAATGAAACGGCAACACCAACGAAAGGTTATCCTACATTGGTTCCACGTTCCTCTTGGAATGCTCGTGGAGTAGGGCAACGTAATTCTATAAACGTTGGAGTAGGGTACTTCGAATCACGCGCGTCCCCGCGGTACGGTAGCGCTGGCATCGAGGCACCCGACCTGGAACAGTGGAACGCGGCAAATTTAAATTCATTTGAGCAAACCTCTAGCCTGTTATCTTGGGAGGAACGAGACGGGAGAGGAACAGCATGAGAGTTGAGCGAGAAAGCGAAGAGAGGCATTTACTTCGCAAAGGTCGACGAAAGACTATCGTCATTCCGCGACATTTGCAACGAAGGGAGCAGATACGCGGCCGATTTTTTTTTTTTTCAACATTTTACTGTCTGAAAAAAAGGGAAGAAAACTGTTCCTTTTAAGCTTTCTGTGTTTTTTTTCAACCACTCACATCTCTACTTGAGACTCGGGAATTCTGGTGCGACCAATTCGAGCACGTAAGCTGCTTTTTCGAGTACTGGATCGCCACACCCCCGACGTTTCGCTGCTCATCGTAACTCCCACTGTGAAGAGTGAAGGATTGAGAGCTGCATGACCGCCGCATTCGCTTCCTGCTTCGACGATAAGCGGCGTATGGCGAAAAGCCCAGGGGCTGGTCATTATCTCTCCTGCTGGCTGGAGTGCTTATCAGAGCCTCCCTATCCAAACCGATGACATGAGTAGAGAATAAGCCGGGTAAGCTCTTCGTGCACGCTGTGTCAGCACAGTTCTGCACGGATACTTTTTGAGCCTCTGAGGGACGTATCTAACTCTGGGAAGCGTTCTTCGAAGACTTCGCATGAACCTAACAGCCCCGTCCACTGCAACATGATCAGTTTCGTGGTGATGAGAACAGTAATTTGAATTTGAATTAGAGCTGCGTATACACGCGCTCGAAAAGTTAAATATACGAACTGGTGTTTGCGCTACACCAAAGCTGCTTAATTTTTCGTTAATTTGGGAGAATCCACTGCTATCGATGCTCTAGGACTAATACATTGAATTAGGTTCACCCCAGCAGATGACATTGGGAACTGAGATACGTGCATGGCGTGGATATTCCCGCAGAGCATGCACACATTTTGGAGAGTGTCATTTAGGGTAATAGGATTATCGCACGACAGTTGTTACATGCACACAAATGTTCTGCGCGAGCGCAATGCGCACGCTGATGTGTGCGTAAGTTCGCTGTTGTCTTTTCTGATTCTTTCTATTGTAACAGCAAGCTGTTAAGCTTTTTCGTTTCCCGTGGAGCGTTACCAGAAACTCAGCCCAGCTGAGCGCACGTGAGCGTGTGCCTCGTGACGAGTATACGGCGTCGTCCTGGCTTGCGCATGGGCTTGCGCCACGTGAGGAACTCGCAAAAATACCAAGAAAGAATACCGAGCGCACGTGAGCGTGCGCCTCGTGAGGAGCACCTGGCGTCGGCCGGCTCGACCATCGAGAACACTCTGCCGAGCGTTCGTGGCGTGATCTCTCGCGTGCTGTTCTCCTCGCCAGTTCACGTGCGTTCGCGCCTGGTGCGGGGAGCACAGAAGCCGAGTACGCGAAGTTGGTTGCCGCGGGTTCTAGCGTGTGCTCGCGGTCTACTTTGGGAGAGATGTGAAAGCCTGCGGACAAAACGATCCGGGCCTGTCAGTCGTGGAGAACTTTCAGCGGGAAGTTTGAAATCCACGTGCGGTGCAACAGACGGGTCTCCGACGATGGGAGAGAAGCCGCCAGCTCTGCTGTTTCTCCAGCCTTGTACCGCTAGTGCAAGCTGCGCCAATTTTTTTTGTATTTTAAGGTTTTTAAAATTTTCGATGGGCCAATTGTCTCCAATTGCGCCAAAACAACCAATAAATGTGTTAACTCGGCCAATTGTGCATTTTTGTGCAAATGCAGGGCGTGTCTGAGGGTATAGTCAGTAAAGAATGCTACGCATTGAAATCTCGTTGTTTTTGTCTACAAACATGCCTTCTTATTTACATAAGTAGAATACAAACTAGGGACAATTAGTACATTACGAAAAGGAAAAAAAACTGCACAAAAAACGAGGATACAAGAGAACACGACTGATCAGCCTGTGCCATGGGTGTCTAGTCGTCTTCTCTTGTGACCTAGTTTTATGCGCAATGTTTCTTCTTATTTACAATTTCACCGGGTTCATCTATTCCTGAGGAAGGGAGCAGGAAGAGGAAAAACGCGAAAATAACTGTGGGGGTATACGAGCGCCTAAAGGCGATAGGGCTTATTTTTTCGAAGCCGCTCATTTCGCATAGTGGTAGTGCTTTTTACTGAAACCTGCCAACCAGCATTTTCCCTAAGCCTACTGATGAAGATAGATGGCAACTTGTGGACAGCGGATTCATCCCTCGTGGGTAGCAAAGCCGCGGAACTTTTGCTTATGCATGTATGTACTTGCCGCGTAAGGAGCCCTTACATGAAAGGCTTCAAATGTTTATTGAATTCGAAAGAAAATTAAAAAAGCAAGGCGGAAACGGGGTTGCAATCCGAGGGCTCCCGTTTCAGCCTCCAATTGAATCCGCTGAATTGAAACTTCCAATTGCAAACATCGAATTGCAACCACCAGTGGTTCCACCAGTGCATGATCTCATGCGAGAAGAGTATTCACGCCGATTCTGGGCTGTTGCTGCCAGTTGTTCGAGAGAGTGCAACGTGCGCTCACCGATCGCGTTGTGGAGATCAGGAGGGGCGTAGCTCATGAATTCCCACCGCTGACCTCTTCTGCTCTTGGCAGGTGCGGGTGTTTGTCTTTCGTGTTCTCTCTGGACGTGCATGTACGTGACGTTAATGGCTCAAGTGACTTCATTGTGATTTGCAAACACCGGAGGAAGACCGGTGTTCCGTGTTTTGTAATGATTGCAAATGTTCACGTTACCGCTGCGACTATTCTGAATCCAGTAAACCCTCGTTTTAATTAAATTGCTTTATTCTAATTATCGCTTTATTCGATCTGCTTTGAATTTCCCATTCAATGCATAGAGTGGAAATCATTGCCGATTATATAACAATGTATCGCTTATAGCGAAGGCAGTTTTTCTTTTGTACTGAGGTCTTCGTGATAGCGAGGGCTTACTGCAGTTTTGGGGAACGCCGGTGGTAGCGCCACCCGCGAGCCAGTCTACATAACAGTGTTCGCGAGAATTGCAAATGGATCTTTGCGTTTGTCCCAGTCCCGTTCACTGAGACTACAATTTACGGGCGGCATAAGTTATCAGACGACGTTAAACGGCTTAACCGAAGGCACACGCCGTTCAAACACCAGCGCTATCTTCTCAAGTTGCCATTCTTCCATTATCCCCCCTTTTTTCTCGCCTTTTGTACGCCCCACGAGTGTCGGCGGTCGTTTTGTGCGCGTCTGAATGTACATACGTGTGTGTGTATATGCGGTTGAACCATTGTGATCCAAGAAGAATGGTGTTTCTGTTCCGCCGGGCTCCCTTTGAAGACGATGCGCGCGAAGCAATATAATGGGCCCGGTGACAGCCCGAGGAGTATCGTCCAAAAAAAGAGAGTACTCGTCTCGAATCTCTATCTCAATGCCATTCGAAATGCACGCTTATAGCTTTACCTCCCCGCTTTGAGTTGCAGTCAGAATTTGGTCGTAGTACGGGAGCCCTGTGGTAGCTGGAGCGGCCGTGATATGCTTGTCTTGAGTACTTATAGATTAGAAAGCTCGGTATGGCGAGCCCTTCAGATACTTTCGGATATCTCTTGGCGGGAGGAGGTGCTCTTTATGCGTTTGCAAGTGTGCGTGTGTGTTTGGCCGTGTAAGAGGGGAAATCTGATATAAAAAAAACTGGGGGTGTCGCAGGGAAGGGCTTGGCGGCAGTCGGTCGAGGAGTGAACCTACCTTATATATGATAAGGTGGCCTCACAGGTAGGGCGTGTATGCTGCTGTATGGCGGGGGAGCTGTTCACCTTCGAGCCTGCAGTAGCAACCTCGTCGATCGTTCGGGTTCGTCTCTTACTGAATGCACCGTAAGGAAGTTGACTTCCGGACCTTAATTCAGCGTGTGTTGTGTAAAGAGCCCGCTATTTCGATAGAGCGCGTGTCATACAGAAACGTGCAATCGTTCTATTTCGTTGGCACATTTACAAACAAGAAATAATTGTAATTTGGCGAGGTGCAAAAGCCGGTTTTGGGAAATCGATATGAGGTCACGCGCATCAGCATGGGCGCGTGTGTCTAAATGAGTTTTAGCGGCGGCAACTCTTTGAACAAACTGACGCTTGGTTTACACAGTCGGACATCCATACTCGAACGAAGAGCTTACCCAGGAATATCCTTAGTGCTCTGCTCGCTCACTCACTCACTCACTCACTCACTCACTCACTCACTCACTCACTCACTCACTCACTCACTCACTCACTCACTCACTCACTCACTCACTCACTCACTCACTCACTCACTCACTCACTCACTCACTCACTCACTCACTCACTCCTGCGGGCTGAGAAGGTAGAAAACAGGTTGAAATGTACAACTAAACATGTCCATAGCTGGACTCAACTCAACTGCAACGTTCTCATTTTACCCCCTCAAGATCAACCCCACCCACTGAGTGGCTACCAGAGATCCTCGCCCATTACAAGCAAACTCGCCGCAGCCTCCCACCGCCACACTGGCGCCTCTCCAGCGAGGAAGCTACAACTTGGAGGCGGCTACAGACGAATACCTACCCACATCCCACCCGCCTTCACCTCGTCTTCCCCACCCAAGAACCTTCCCTCTGTGCTTACTGTCCCCAGCCTGGCACCCTATACCGTATAATATGGGAGTGCCAACGTACTCCTGACTTGCCCCCACTTCCAAACCCCACCTTCGAGCAGTGGAGGGCTTCCCTCTGGCCAGCCCCGACCCGGATATCCAGCTCAAACTGGTGACCCGAGCACGGACGGCCAGCCGAGGTGAAGGCATCCCGGACTAGGGATGCCTTCCACGGTGCGGGGCCCACAAATGAGCCTGCGCTGGATAAATAAAATATTTATTCTCTCTCTCTCGTTTGAGAGAACATGTAGTGCAGCTTGCCACCTTCAAGGTTCCCTCAAAATTAAATTTGTGCAAAGGTGTGGTTGCTAAATAAAGTAGCGGTGTGCAACTCGGCATGCAGCTCAGCAAAAGTGGCCTCGACGGGCGATCTAACACGTACACCGGTCCCACTAAATCTCTGCTGTCAGAGGTCTTTGGCGCAAGATCAGTGCGGGGAAAAACCACACAGTGGCCTTGTGAGGCCTCGCGGCGATAGCGTGGTTATCGCTGCGGGGCTCGAGTGTGTTGTCCTGGGCGGCTTTCATGGTGCCGTGTGCCGGCCATAAACGGAACGTAGAATATCGGTTCCCAGCCCAATAAGTCGTTCAACTATGCTGCTTGTACGGCTGGGCCATCCAACCACGGTACCGACAACATAAGGCTAGCAATCTATGAGGCTAATTGGTTACTCAAGCGCGTATGAACACAATTCATGCGCTGAATCCAGCCACTTTGTTCACCGTAACGTTAGAGTGAAATGGCCTTAGCCTTATTATTTAGCTTCTTATGTTTAGTCCACAAGGACGGCATTTGCTATAAAGGAGCCGCACCCCTTTCGAGATGGGGCCTCTTTAAATAAAAACGCTTTCGAACACAAAGACGAAAATTCCGCAGTGACATCATGCGTGGTTGCGCGGAGTGGTTTAGTTTTCGGCGACATGGTGCCCGTTTGCAACCGAGCCGAAATTCCAGAAAAAAAAATTCCCTTAAGACAGCACTGAAAAGTATTTCTAAACTACTCCTAATCGGTCATTTTATTTTTATTTATTTATTTATTTTTTTGCTGCGGCGTGCCTTAAAAGCCACAGCTAATAGCTTCGTGTGCTACCTGTAAATATTTTGGGCAAATAGTTTCCGCGCCCGCTCCATCAGGTCTAATCCCTCCCGAGTTCTTGAGCTTAACTCCGATAATTTAGCCCAGTCATCATAATGGGGGGTGAGAGCTTCTGTTGTGGGTAATATCAAGCTCATAAGATGGTTCTGCGAGGTTTCGAGGCGTAATAAGGCCATCAGGCGTAACTCACTTGGGCCGCAAATTTCAATTTTGACTAGGAATTACGCGAACATTACTGAGTGCTCTGCGAATTATTCTAGTGTTTTTCGCATTCGAGACGAATTCTGGCTATATATGACACAAAATGCAACGCCCCTGAGTTCGTTGTGGAGAGTTTTTGTGGGGCATGTATACCCTTTGTGAAAGTCGTCCGGGGTTATACATCCGTATAACTAATCGCTCATACGGACGTTGGCCAGCGCCAGCATAGTTTTTTAACGTCGTGGTGTGAAACATGCCTATAGCCTTAATAACTACGCCTACACATGGTCCTCTAATAGTCTGTAGTAGGTCTATAGTAACTATGTAGCGCATGTCTAGAGTTTGTGTATAGTAGGTCTCTGGTATGTTTAGATACCATCTATTTGTTTAGAAGGTCTAGAGTAGGTCTATAGTAGGCCTATCGACATTTCATACGTCGAGAAGAGTCACGCGCGGATCGAAGCCGTGAACCTACTTCACAGCAGGACGTCATAGTTGTGTCACGTCCCTAGCGATCGCAGTCAAACTAACAAAAACGCTCGTAAGAGGTGAAAGCGCAAGCCTCGTCACAAAAGTAAGACACAGAAGTAGCATTCGTAGTAAAATCAAAACGAAGTTTACGTAACACACAAATTAGGAAACGTTTTTGCAGTAGCAGACGACAGCTTCCATTCCAGTGCCTACAGAAATGTTGGAATTGGCGAGAGGAAAACCCCCACATTCATTATTTGTACACAGTCCATGAGTGGGGGTTCACCCACCACTGCCATGCGGATGATAGTACTGATAGTAGGAATGCCGTGACGTATAGACGTACGTAAGGACACCAGCAGAAGTTAGCGGACTATGGCAGTCGTTACAATCAGCGAATATGCACACGCGTAATTACTTCAAAGAAAACTCAGTCATACAGACTAAATAGTCCTCATGCTGCCTGGAGGAAGATAAACCCCGCAAAGTAACTGCTCTCGTGGTTCGTAAACGTCTGCCCGCATCTGTACGAACGAAACGACTGCTTGGAAAATTAATCGTACATGCTTGGTATAAAATAATCCAAACGAGGAGTTTTTGTTGCAATATGCGCGTGGCTTTATTGCGTGTTCCTGTCGGGACTGCACAAAGTAAGCGGGAGAGATAGATAGAAGAATCCTTATTTGCTCCCATCTGTTGAAATTATTTTTATTTATATTTTGCATGTGGGCTAGTCTCTTAATGAAATTGGGACTTCGATTGCGTTCCGGTTCTTCATTTAGTTCATCATTAGAATGGTGGTTTCTTTTTTCGGGAACTGTTTTGCTGCTTAAGACACTATCTGTGTGGCCAGTGTTACAAGGGGCCGAATTCTCCAGAAAAAATGGTCATCGCTTTGAAGCGACGCGGTGTTTGCATGCAAGTGCACGTATTTCTTGGGTGGGGGCATCGTTTTGGGAGACGGGAAAGTGTAGAAGAGACACAGAGAGGACTCCCTGAATGCCCATTTTACCCAACAGTTTGGCAAAGAGACGCATCCCTGGCTTTGGCTGTTCGGCAAAGTGGGCATTAAGAAGGTCTTTCCGTGTCTCTTCTACACTTTCCAGTCTCCCAAAACGATGCCCCCACCCAAGAATACATGCATTTGCATGCAAACACCGTTTCGCTTCAAAACGACGCCCTTTTTTGGAGAAATTCGGCTCCGGTGCCCGAGGTCAAGCTACGCGACATTTACGGCCCCTTTAGTCCCGGCATCATGGTAGTACTGTATACACACTTCCGAAAATAAACTCAATTCAGTTAAATCCAGCTCTCCACGTGTGTGCGTCCGAGGTATGTGGTGCGGGCTACCACAACCGCCGACGTTCGTCCGATATTTCACGGCACATGGACCAGTGGCATATGAGCCATGACCATGACGCACTCCCAAAGCCGCCTTCCGGAAACCCTCAGGCCGGCAGGCATTCGGGTGGAGCGGACCGGTGTGACGCCGGGGCGTCGGCCACTTTACGTCGTCGCCGTCGCAAGAGAGAGCCGTCCTCGCCGCGTACTACATCCTTCGCAGCGCAGAGATCGCACCGCGGCGTTGTGATCGTCCGTTCGATGGGCGCTGGAAGCCAGAAGCCAGCGAGCCGTGACGACGGCAACCGACCGCGTCTCATCGGAAACGCCCTGAGCGTGGACCCAGCAGAGCGTGCACACGTTCTGCCCCTGCGGTCGGAACCCGTCTCATGGAGACGTCTCGATAGAGCGCCGGCCGTACTTATGCCAGAGCGCCTCCCTGGAAACGCGATGACTACACAGATTTCTGCGCCTGTCCGGGAATGACGTTGTATACCCTGGAGTAGCGACGTAGTGCGTCATGAAGCTTCCTGAGTGTCCGAGGTCTTTGGCATTCCTAGAATATACAAGTACACAGCTGCGTAACAGAGAGACTACCAATAGACGGGAGTAGAAGTGTCCGGCAAGGGGACACAATATCCCCACAATTATTCACAGCCTGTCTGGAGAATGTGTTCAGAAACCTTAGCTGAAGAAAAACAGGGGTGAGAATATCTCAGCCACCTAAGGTTTGCAGACAACATTGTCCTGTTCAGTCAAAGCAGCAGGGATTTGCAGCGCACGCTCTGCCATTTGTGCTCCGAAGGTATGGCAGCAGGCTTAAAAATCAACACAAACAAATCGAAGGTAATGTTGAATCAGCATGCAACAACACGAGACTTTAAAGTAGGTAACGAGTTTCGGAAACAGTACGCCAGTAGGGTGAGTATCTTGGGCAAATCATATCTGCTGATCCGAACCATGCAACGGAAATTACCCGTAGAACTAGCATGAAATGGGCTGCTTTCGGTAAGAATTCAGATATCCTAACTAGCAAGCTTCCGCTGTCCCTCAAAAAGCTGGTATTCAAGCAGTGCGTTCTTTCAGTAATGGCGTACGGGGCAGAAACTTGGGGTATGACTAAACGACTTGAAAGGAAACTTAGATCGGCACAACGGGCTTGGAAAGGAGAATGTTAGGGGTCACGGTAAGGGATAGGAAACCAGCCCCGTTGGTTGGGGAACAGACTAGGGTGGAGGACATTCTAGTTCAAATTAAGCGAAGAAAATGGGCATGGACGGATCACATAATGCGCATGACGGACAACAGGTGGACCATCCGTTTGACAGATTGGCGTCCATAAAGCCGCAAACGTAATAGGGGTCGGACCGAGGGCAGCGTGGCGAGATGAGTTGCGGAAATTCGGGGAAAAAGCATGGACTCAACTCGCACTCGATAGGCGTGGTTGAAGATCATTGAGAGAGGCTTGCGCCCTGCAGTGGACACAACCAGGCTGATGATGATGATGACGATGGTGAGAAGTAGCGGAAGACTGGTATTAACTCGATGCAAAGGTGAACTCTGAAAATTCCGAGGCAAAGACGCGACTTCAGGCCATCGCAGCACGGGAACGGCTGAGAAAACATGGGAGGGGCCTTCGCCCTGCAGTAGGCACAAACAGGTTGTTCTTGTTGATATTATGAGGCTGCTGCTTATGATGATGACGATGACGATAGGTAGAAATCACAACCATTCAGCCACAACTGCTCTGGGAATAAGAATAGAACTTCGACGTCATAAGCTTAACGTTTCGACGTCATAAACCCAGGAGGTGAAATGTGGTTAGTATAATTTTAATTACCCATAACTTCCATGAAAGCGGGAATAGCGCTTGACTCTTTTGCCCTGCTTTAGCTTACCTGCCGCAGATGTGTACGAGCGCACTTACAAAATTAATGGTTCGGGGGAGCTCCACTGTTACAGCACTACGTGCTTAGAAAGCGTGTTTGAAATGAGTCATGTGAAACCTTATGTGCAGTATCTTCCATCATCGTGAAGTACGCAACGGGGGAATTAAGAATCGCATGTTGTAGATCATATTGTTACAAGGAAGCTGGTGTATTTGGAAGATTCGCAGAACGAGTTCCCAGGCACCTCGCTGGACGAACGAGGCCATGCACACGAGTTCCCGGCTATGATAATGAGTGGTGACTAAGAGGATGATGATCGCTATAAATTGTGCTAGATTGTCTAACTGTGGCTGAGTTTCTAGCATGAAGCACAAGCACATTCGATAACGATGCGAACACCCAAGCTGAACATAGTCCCTGACGGAACATGGCGCTAACACGTCTCTCCGTGTGAATTCATTGATTACGCATCAAAAATAAGTGCTAGTTTTCGCTTATGCAAGCATGCACTTTTTTGAAACAGCGGGGCGGTTTTGCAAGCCGTAAGTTAGCCAGTTGCAGGAAAAATATCATAAAAATGTGGAGCACTCGTGAGCTTGTGCCTCGCGGCGACCGCTGAGCCCCGCCCGCGCAGGGCTTTAGAAAAAAAGCTCCAGCGTTCGCTGTAATCGTGCCTGCACCTCCTCGGAACGAGAATGACTCGTCATAGCATACGCCCCTGGTTCTCGATATGGGCCGACCGCGAATACCGTATTTTCGGGCGTATAACCTGCACCAAAAATGTGAACGTTTCAGTGACAAAGTAGGTGTGCGGATAGTACGCGGGGATGTTTCTTTAGTGCAGCTTCACGGCAATGCGGGTAGTGCAGTGAAGCTCCTACGCTCATACGCAGTAACCTTCTATGGGAGCGATTGCTCAAAACATACAAGGACAAGGAAGCAAAAGAAAGGACGAGCGCACTCTAACAACTGAATTTCATTAGTGAATTGTGACTTTTGCCTTGCAGTCAGTTCGTATAATTTGCTAAAGATACGCTTTTATGTCTACACATAATGTGATGTGTTGCTTGACCAGTAGCTTTGGTGCAGCCTTTCTGCACGAAATGTGCGGGCAATACGCGAGGATTTTTTTCCGGCAGGCCGAAAGGGGGTGGGGGTGGATTATCGGCAGGGGCGGGTTATACGCGCGAAAATATGGTAGTTCGCAATGCCGTGGAAGAGGCCGTGCTTCGAGAGGCTGGGCGGGCTAAAGAATGATAACGGCAACGTCTACGAAGATCCGACCCTGCACACGTGGACCCAAACAATGACGTCCCGGCCCAACGAGGCCCAACGTGAGCGGCACATGGCACTCGAGAGAAAACGTACGACGTTTGGGAGACCGGCTTCAGCGTGGTGCTTCGCGGGCGTGAACGCTCGCTTTCAACGTGAGTTCTCTCGGTGGAGTTTGGCCATTCTTGTCGGGCGTGTAACACACTGTGGTTCGATTCGAATCTCTCGGTTGTCAAATCCGTACATAGCCTCCACAAGCGGACGGCAGGGTTCCGAGTGCTGCGTGAAGTCTTCCCCGAAGCCACAGACCACGAGGATGGGCTAGTGTGCCGGACGTGTCGCGAACCGCTACTCTGAGGGAAGGTGCCGCAGTTCAGCTTCACAAACGCACTCGTGTACCCTCCCAAGCCCACCTCGCTACCGCGACTGGACGAGATCGAAGAGCGGATGTTGTCGCCGCGAATCCCCTTCATGAACATTCGTCGTCTCACTCGAGGCTACGGTCAGTACGGGATACGCGGACAGGTGATTAACGTGCCCATCGACGTTCAAGAAACGGTTCAGCTACTCACTCAGAGCTTTCCCGTGGACGTTGCCGCGGAGGTGCACCTCAATCGTCGACTGCTTTCCAAGCCGGTGTACGAGTCGAGGATGGTCTCCAAGAGAAACGTTTACGCCTGGTTGAGGTTGCTGGTGGAAACTACGCTCTACAACTTCTACTTGATCAAGGTGGACTGGAATAAGTTTGATCGAGTTGGAGACCTGCCGCCGGCGGCACCGACCGATGAAGAGGAAGAAGAAGGAGAGGGAGACGAACAGCTCGAGCGTGGAGGCGTGCTGCACGACGTGGACGATCCGCTACAACTCGCACGTGGGATGAATGCTTCTAGCAAGACCATGGTCTTAGATGACGTGGTCGGTGTGCGGCAACTTCTTGACGGTCGGCACTACTTGGACATTGCTCGGGGTGAGCCCAAGGTTCAGATTTCTCTCGTGCACGACAACCATTCCGAAGAGTTTTCGTTTCCTCAGATTTACTTGGGCGAGGCTAGAAAGGTGAAGTTGCACCCGACGCCGTTTGCAATGGCCAGTAGCGAGATGAGGAGGGCTGACCATCGCGAAGTCGAGCCCACTCACGTGCTCTACATGGCAATGAAGGTTATGCGTCACAGCCTGGTGGAGAATTCGATCACGTGCCGCGGTAACGACGCCGTTCTGGCTATAACCAAACAACTGTTGCAATAGTTCTTCCAGAAACAGTTTCTGGAAGAAGCCGTGAACCGCGACTGGGCCTTCATGCGCGGAATACCGAACACGATTCAGTACTGGCAGGATAGGAAGAGGAGAAGTTTTTGGCCATGATAAGACGATTTGGGCAGGCCGTACGCGTTTCTAACGTTGCCGTTGTCGGCTTCCGAAGTTCACTGGGACCGTCTCGTCGGCGTGCTGGAGCTACTACGAGCACGCACCGCGGGAGAGACTGCGCGATAGGTCGATGTTCTGACGAGCATGTACCGGGTCAACTTTGTCAACGCCGATCCCGTCACTTCCGCGATATACTGAGAGAGCATCTTCTGCGGAATTCTCAGACATTTTCAAAGACCACCGCATCTCGACATTGCGGCCGCACTACAACTAATTTAAGAGGGTCGAGTTTAAAAAATGGGCAAGCTCGCACGTTCACGTTCTGCTGTGGCTAAACGATGGCACTCGAGAGGAAGTGTCTGCCGATATGTCCGTAACGAAACCGCGCATCGCGCACAAGCTCTAACAAACCGAAATACCAAAACGTTTGCCTTCTCTTTTCTTGGGTTTAATTCTTACTACGGAACGTGTATTGCTAGGATCCGGCTTTCTCTTCCAGAGGCGACAATTTACTCGGCACCGCTTCACCTGTCGCCTCGCCCCTGCCGACGCCTGTTTCGCAAGTTTTCGCAATCACTGTTATGAGCAGTTGCCCTTTTAACTCGCCATGAAACGAACCCGCGTCGTTGCTCTCAGGAGAAAAAGAGCGGGAATTTAAGGAGCCTCGGTGCGCACAGAATGGGGAACGGGCGCGAAAACAAACCGGAATCCACTGTTGCAGAATGTGCAGCCACCTCCGTTGACGCTCAAGTTCTACCTCGTCGAGTAGCTGCGAATACCTCCCTGATGAAGATAAAATTGACCGCTTGGATCGATTGCGTGAGCCAGTAACTAAAATATATAAATTCACTATATGAAAGCTCCACCATAGCAAAGCCAACATTAGCTGCAGCTTCCGCTTGCTTCCATTTTGACAGAGTGGAAAGGGTATGAATTACTTTCCTTTGAGCCAAGAAATACTTTTGTTTTTAGAGGGTTGTGTGCTCCCATAAAAATTCTAAATGCTATTGAATTAGATAACACTTTAGTTCGTAGTTGTGTTACTTAAGCGACGCGAGAATGTGCGGGTGAACGCGTATACAGTTAGCCGTCGACATCACTCAGAACTGCACGGTGAGCTGGACCGAACGGACGCTCTCCTATAAAAAGAAAAAGGAAACGAAACAAAAAACACACATGCAGTAGGTACGGCCGAAGAACACCGGGGACCGCAAAAAAGAAATGAACAAAAAAACAAAACAAAAACAGCGCAAGTGGCCTCGGCAGAATGATCGATCGCGCAACGCTGTCCCGATCCCACAATTGGTGTTCGCACATGGCGCCACATGTTCTCATCGTCCCTCCACTTTCCTCGCTTTACTCGCTCGACTTTGTGTCGACAAGGAGCGCGCTGCCCTCGTCGGAACGGTGCCCTAGAGAGCGTACAGGACGGTGGCACTAGATGGCGCCTACTTGGCTGTCAGTGCGGGCAACACTAAGATGTAACGAAGGAGGCAACAGACACATCTGTGACCGAAAAAAGTAACTTTTGCAGGCGATCTATTTTTTCATATCCCCAGTGCAGAGGTCGTTCCTCCTTGCTAGGACTTCACGTCTGTGAACGTATAGGGGTTTCTCACCCCGAAATGGCTAAAACGGTATTGTCGCATCTACAGTCTACCGAAATGCGGCCGCACGGCTTATAGAGCTGAACTGAACACTCCTTTCTACCGTATTCGTCGTACACCCATTCTTGCAACTGTGTGGTGCTTTACGGCGAATCATACCTCTTTTTTCGCCGTGCTTCTGGATTCAATGTAACGTTATTTCTAAATAAAAGCCACTTCTAGACAAGAAGCTTACTCAAACCAGCAGTTTCATTCTCACGATTAGCAGGTGTATCTCTAAAGAAGATTAATGGCTTTGTTTTCAGGAGTGGCTTGACGGTTGGGGCAGCGGGGTGGTGGGGTAGTGAGGGGATGAGGGGAGGGTGATGACAGGTTTGATTATAACAACGATTATTGTAGTGGCTCCCGATGGTCATGCCCAGTCCAGTGATTGCCGCGGTGCCGCTCGATTGAAGCGGTCCCGGTTTAAGCAGAGAACAGGGCGGCCCTCACTGCGCCAAAAGGCGCCAAGATAGAAACGATGATGTTCATTCATTTATCAGCCATTGGTTCTTACGGCCAGTGGTTCTTACGACCAGTGGTCTTACGAGCAGTGGTTTCTTACGTGGTTCTTACGAAGCAGTGCTGAGCGATCTGAGCGCCCTACTAGGGTTAGCGAACGGACCAACACCTCGTGTTTATGGGTGACATCAGATTTCAATTCAGACTTGCTCGCTACCCCTTCTCTGATATTAAATATCACTGCGCGGCCTCAAGCGAGGATCTAAATAAAGGCATTTATTTATTCAATCCTGAGCAATGGAAGCTCAGATTACTACCCTCCGTGGCGTATATCAACGGACCAGATAGACACAGCCCACGGAGGCGTTCTTCTTGTACAACTACGGCATCGCTTTCAAGCCCTGACGCTACAAAAATCGCACTGTCCGTTTTAAAGGGACCCTGCAACACTCGTTGTGCAGTGCAAGTAAACCTGCGCGACGTTTAGATTACACTGCCAGAAATATCTGAGCAAAATATTACACGCGCATGTGAAGCGGTAAGCGCGCAAATCGCTGAGAAAGTCGCGAAAAAACCAACCGCGCTTTCTTCAGTTCTCATTATGCACCCCTGGCATGGCCTATACGACGTCATTTGGGCCATGGCTGTCCTGTTGGCTGTCGCTGGTCAACTTCGCGGCCTATTTCGATCCGCCGTCGTCGGCGCTGTGTACCAACCTCTTCTATACCTGAACCTGTACGCACTGTTTTGGCGTTTCTTTTATGTTTTGAGTGCACGCAGAGTTTGAGTGACGGACTCAACACTCCCCTTTCAACGATCGTACTCGGGAACAAACGTTTATTGCTTAAAAAAACGCCCTAGCAGCCTGAGCGCTTGCCTTGCGAGCAGGCAGCCATGCCTGCTTTTTTGTGGCACCCGACCGTAAGTAGACCCCCCCATGTTGCGGAGAAAAGGAAGAAAACTCCCCGGCATGTGATATTGCGGAGGCCACCGAAGAGAACGCCACGAGTAGCTAGCTACCCTCTCCGGGAGAGAGCGCGCAGCTTTCGCCGCGTTGTCCGCGGTCGAGTTGAGAGGGAACAATTGTGCGCGATTTCTCATCGCACGTACTTTCGGTGATAGTGAACGGATTTTCATAAGTCTTCAGGGAGGAGATTGCTGGGACAATAGACTTTAACCCAAAATACATTCCGAGTAGTCGATGGTGAGTGTTGCAGGGTCCCTTTAATCGTCACGTCACTTCGTCCTCGCGTGCAAGATATAGCGTTCGGTAGAAGTCGACCCTCGGCTCGGCAATTAGCCGCGTTAATAATTTACAATTTGAGAAGACCGCTTCCGCGTTGGGGAAAATAAAAATAAGGAAGCAATTTGAACGAATCCAGACGCGGCCAACAACGTTCGCATCTTGTCGACGGCCCAGCCTTTACCGAAGAAAGAAATGCAAAAGAAGCTGCCGCGATATGTGCCAGAGCAGAGATTGCACACGGCCCCCGTGCAATTTATTATTTCGACTTGTGCTTTCCGCAGCAGGGCCCAATTTGCAAAGGTTCCGCCATGCACTCCGTGGGCTCCGCCTCCACCCTCGCGCTCTCCCCCTCCTCCGCAGTCTACTCCGGTAGCGGGGGTGGCTGCCACTGCTAGTGCACGTCATTAGCTGCACGCGATGCTCCTGTCTTTGTCTTCCGAACCACACGAGCTCCCGGAGGAGCCCCGCCCGCCCCGTGGTCCTTGTTTTGGCATGCACGTCCAGCGCCATACTCTTCGCCTTCTTTCGCTTTTTCTCCTCTTTTGTGTATGCATGTATGCTGACATATTATTGCCGAGTTTCTCGTGTTCCGTCTCTACCGTGTCCTATTTTTTGCGCTTCCATTACATTTTTTTTTCTTTTTCGCAGCATTTGCATTTCTGCAGCCCCTTTTTCTTCTAGGTTTTTTTTTTTTTTTCGAGGCGGAACATTTCGTACCGTCATGCACCTTCCGGCGACAATAGTGGACGTTGTTCCCCCTTGATTTTTTCCCGTATTCGCTGCTTATACGGTGGGAAACGTTCTTGAAAGAGCCGGGAAGCACACGCGTCATTTAAGATTGCCCGTCTTGAAGTACTTACCGATCATGCCTCCAGTAAAACGGGAAGGGCTCCACTCTTCATTAGTTCTTGTTAAAACTATGCTGATTTGCCTTCGTCAGCCACATTAAGCTATCCATGCCATTTTACCGACATAGACAAACACCAGAAACTCAAGTTCCGCCTTCCGAAGGAACCTGAGAAGAAGACGCGACTCCTCCCTAGACGATGTGTCTAGACGATGTGGTCTAGAGTGGTGTCTGGTGCTGCTGACATTTGGCGTCGCTGAGAACAGTGTCAGCCGCTCTCCACCATACTCTGGCCAGCACGTTAAGTAGCATTGGACATCTCCTAGCACTGCACATGACGACCATAAAGGTGATCGCACGAAACCTATCTTGTATCGTCAAGCTGAGCACATTGTGATGCGATACAGCGAAGAAGTTGCCTTAGCTCTTGTACGTCCCTTTGTGACACAAGGTTGATGCTGGTGATCCCGCAAAGACAGGAAATCGACAACTGACCGCGTAAAGATGATCCGGTGATCACACGAAACGTAATTAAGCAGTAGGTGCAAATGACAGCGTAGTCGGTGGCATGTGATCAGCAACGTCGTTACCCTTGACGCCAACATGGGATGAAAACCACTGAAACCGCATTTGGGAAACTCCTAGCTGCTGAGCTCTTGCACAAGCCTTAATTAACTCCGACGAATCGTTTTCGTGAGGTTCCCACGATGCAAAAGTTGTAGTGCTGCTTTCGAATCTGCCGGATAACGACTTGCAGCGGCCTGTATGATTTATTTTTCCTCGAAGCAGCCGTGATGGCTACGCAGTCGGTATTAGTGGAGGAAACCTTGTGGTCTAGTTGGGCATCCCAGGACACCTGCGTAGCCGGAATGACATACGGTGCCGTTCAAGCCCCTTGGTGCTGATTAACTGAACCATATCCGAAAATTTGAAGGCAGGTCGGATACGTGTTCTCTAGGCGTTCAAGCACCAAGTACCTGGCTTTTTCCACTGCAGTATTTGGCTCTCTACGTGAATACGCGACGCGACGCAGCGATCAGAGTGAAGAAGATTGGCTTTCCCGTATGACCTTCTCATTTGCCGCTCCCTGAGGAACATACCGATTGCTGTTCTAAGCCTTTTACGTTGCAACGTTTCGAGGTGCACATGCTGGTAGTCTGAAGGGAAGTAAAAGGCAGCTGATAAAGGACCCTGCTAAAAATCAGGGCTGAGTGCAGTTTAAGCATGGATCGGGTGATTCCTCAACTTAGCTGCGGTGGTGTTCCGCAGAATGTTCCCATAGGGAAACAGCTGGAGCCGAAGCAGCTGTGTCCACTGCCCGGCACCAATACAGTTTGCTGTTAGGGTGACTGCAAGGAACCCCACATGAGTAGCTTGACGAACACCGAGGCTTGTAAATGTTAAATTCAGAGGTGGTAAACCGTCGCCGGTTCCCAGGGAAAAGAACTCAGCATGTCTGCTCGGCTGAGAGCGTCAGGCCGACTGAGGACAGAGTCTCCTTGGTGTGAACACTCTGTTGAGCGATCGCTGCCAGCTGGTATCCAGGCAACCAAAAGCAGTCATTGCCTGCGTACACAGAAATGTGTGCTGGTTGTCGATGTCCCCTTAGTGCTCCACGTTGCCCAGCCATGGCCACATTGAACAGTACTGGGGACAAAACACTACCCTGAGGTACACCCATGAGACGCTTCTTCCCTGAGCGAAGGAAGAACTATTTAAACTGAAAGTCCTGCTATGTTCACGACGGGAACGAAGAGAGCTGCATATTGAGGTGGCAGCTCTGCCTCTTGTAACACAGCACAAACCTGAGCTGGTTGCTGGACGAGTTGTTTCGTAATTTTTTTCGCCCCGTCTCATTTCCTGTGCGTGCAGCGCGAATACTTATACTCGTCCGCACGCACGCAGACACAGGGGTTCGGACGTGTGGTACGTGACCGACAATTGTACACCATCCACCTCCCCCCTCCGGTGTGCGTCTGTAGAACTGTGTAAGTGCGAATGTGTTGGCAAGGCCTGTAAGAGAAAAAAAGGCAAATTTTCCCGCAGGAGTAGCGTAATGCCGCCACTAGCGTCGTCCGCAGCCGCGACAACGAGCTGGACTGGCCTGAAAGTTGTAATTTATTTTTCCCCTTATGCCGCATAATTTTGCTTTCCCCCGATTATTTTTTCTTTATCACGCACTCCTGTGAACCGTGTACGGAGGTTGTTAGCGGTGGGCTTTTTTTCTATATTTGTTATCTCCCCAGACTTTTCTTCTTATTATAATTATGCTTGAGCAGAGGTGTACACCTCCGGCTCTTATTTTAGTTTTTCGTGTCGCCACACAACTCGCGAAATGCAGGCCTGCAACGACGCGGTCGAGACTTTCTTTCCTGTACGTGCCGGAAAACGTTCGCGTGCCCGCAATAATTCGCAGCTGTGTGACTACGCAAGCGCGTGCTCTCTCTTGTTATTTTATTTATTCTCGTTGTGCGCGCACGCTTGGTTATTGTTCTCCGCTTTCCTTCCACGCACGTTTTCTCTTTCTCGATCCGGTGAATCACTCGCCACTCATCGGATAAAACGGAGAGAGAGAGAGAGGAAAGTGGGAACCAAGTAATCACCAACCACCAAGTGGTACTGTGCGGCAACAAGGTCTCGTCAGCCATGTTTACTGCAATGATTCCAATTTTGGTGACACATTTGGCCCCAAAGTGGTGACTCTGTTGTGAGCAACCCTGTGATTCAGCGTGCTTGAAGGTATAGTTAACATCACGGTTGGCGTTCCCTTGCGCGCACGGGAACGTCTTCGCAGGCGGCGTGCCTTAAGTCAGGCCGCTTATAGCCGGCCCGTAACTGAAACCACGATGTGGGGCTGAGGTATACTCATATATGCACCTTGGTAGTAAGCTGACGCGTAGGCGCTTTCCATCAAGTAGAGAGAGAGAAGAGAGAGGATGAGAGGTAGAGTAGATAGAAGAGAGAGATGAGAGAGAGATGAGAGGAGATGATGAGGAGATGAGAGATAGCGATGAGACCTTGTAGAGAGGAGTGTCCGACCTGTGCAGTTGGCGAGGACCTGAAGCACATTCTCTGCAGATGTCCTGCCATCAAGTTAGAACACACACAAGCCACGGAAGGAAAGCCAACAGTGAAGACGTCAATGGGGGCGCAGGGGAAATACTGTAATTCAAATTTTAAAAAAATAGGAATTCTGTCGTCGTAGTAAGCAAATAAAAATTTATCGTCTTAGCAGGTCGGCCATTAATCTAATTGGAGAAAAATAAAATATTCATATAACTACAGTGGTTTTCCCAATCTGCACAAAAAACTCATATGCTAGCGCCGATTAGCCTAGCCAAAGCCAGCGCATATCGAGACACGAATTGTCGGATCAGCTGTTCGTGGCTAGGATGAGGTAAATGCGCCGAATTCTGGCGCTTTACGTTTGCATTATTTATCTCGATCGTAGATGTGGCGACGACGTTTCTCGTTCCGACGGCGCGTTTCGACGAGCGGCGTGCGGCACACCGCTCACCACCCGTTTCAATTTGGCGCCGCGGCGTCCTGGAAGCAGACGACGCGCCTCCGTGCTATAGCGACGGGGCCATGCGCAGAGAGCAGTGAAGTGCGATCAAGTGCGAAACATCCCCTTCGTGAGGGGCACGATCAAATGCAGAGCATTCCGGGGGCACGACGTTAAGTAGTTTGCGTTACGTTAATGTTGTTGCACTTGTGGCAACTGCTGACGAGAGCGCTCGTCAGCAGTAATTTGAATTAGTCACGATATAAGTCGCCTTCGTAGCGTCCATTCTGTGTCGGCTTTGTGGCGCAGTGGGTAGAGCACCATGACATTGCGTTCCGCCCGCAGGGTCGAGGATCGAAACTGGCGCCGGATAGTATTTTATTTTATATAGTGTAGGGGGAGGGGGGCGGACTACGACTACGGACGTCAACGCGGGTGACATCGTGAGTTACTGAAATGCTCTGCATTTAAAATAAAAGAAATGAAGGGAGCTTACACTAACGCGTAATACTTGAAGGTAGCGAAGCTGCACGCAACCTTCATGAACATCACTTTCGTTGAAGTCCACGATTGCAGCCGATTGATTTGCTTCTTCGCTATACCGCGACGACCTTGCTGTAAGTGTGAGCGTATTTTATTTTTTGGAAATGCTAATCATGGCACATCACCTTGCACGGGTGTACGCTGTGACGTGTCTTTCTCGTACCGAGCAAATGTTGCCACGATTACGGTGAACGCGGGATATTTTTTGGCCAGTCTCTCTACGTGGGCATGCTTCGCTTGACAAACGTGCGCAGGGGACGCTGGGCGGTCGTCGCGAGGCACGTACAGACGAGCACTTGTCATTTTTTTTAACTGCCGGGCATCGCAGCAATCTTGGCCAACCTCCCTAAGTGGGTATGCTCGGCTTGACGAACGGGCGCAGGGGACGCTATGAAGTCGTCGCGAGGCACGCACACAAAAGCGGCTAAGCATTTTCTTCGTTTCGTTAACTGCCGCGCGACCGCCGCTAGGCCCGCGCTCACGTGCGGGCATTCGGCAATTTCTTGGCATTTTTAACAGCGGACACGAACAATTACAATTTGTCAAACAGCTTCGCTGTTAAAAAAATATGCGCTCCTGGTGGGATCCAAAACCACAATCTTCGGACAACGCTTCCGATACTCTGATACTCTACCTTGTGCACACTTTTTTGTGTACACTTATGTGTATGTGTTTCCTGCGTTCGCGGGTAGTAGCCATCTCGCCAACAACTTCGGGGGGAAGGGGCTTTCTTTTTGACGTCCCCCTACCCCATCTCCACGTCGCTTTCTCGGGAGCAACTCGAACGTTGCGGTTTGTATGTGTCTGTCCCCCTCTGGTGTGTTCGTCTATATGCGATGTTTTCCAGTCATAGCATACCGATTCGCCCGCGTACGCTTCCCCCCCTAAAAACATCTACTTTCAGGACTCAGCAGTCGAGTAGCTGGTAAAACTTTTCGCGACCTATGGCACCAAAACTGATTAACCTAAACACCCATACATGCGCGTCAGTAATCAGAATTTTGACAATGCGGGGCTCGTTCAATTGCATACAGAAGGAAGGCTCGCCGTTCAAGAGATGCCAAAGGTGCAATGGGGAATGAAGTTACTGCTGAAGTCGTTTCTGCGCAAGGTATTGGTGTCGAAGCTTACATTACGCGGACCGATTCAACGGCGATTTCGCTCTCACGAGTGAATTCACTTTCGGTATTCACTACCGGAGTGGTTTCAACCCCGTATACAACATCCAGTTGAGGCTAGAATTGTCACCTAATTCGCGATTATAATTGAGAAGAATCGACTATAAAGACAATAATAAAGCATGGAAGATCGGTAAGTCGATTGCAGACTTCCGATTTCAATTTCAGTATAGCTCATTGCATGTTACAACCGCCAGCAATGCGATATGACGGCTGTTTCTACCGCTAGCAAAAGCAATACTGCACCGAACTCAGGCTTTTCAGGCGATATTTATTGCTTGGAATTTTTCTGCCCTAATTAAACCGTTCTGGCCGAAAAAGTTGCAGAAACTTACAGGTGGAAATTGTCGAATGAATGCTTCAGTTTCTTTAACATCGGCTTCATCACTACACACACATGCATGGCTGGGAAGCCATCTTTTCAGGCTAACCTAACCTAGCCTTACCTAAGTAGGGAGGTTGGACCCCACGCATCCCTAACAAGCGCCACACACCGAGCCCTGCTATAGTCGACTTCAATGCTCTACACAAATGCATTGCTTAAAAAGAAGTCTGGTATCGAAGTATGCAGAGCCTTGCGCATTTTAATTAATACTTCCTGGTACCCCATCTATCCGTACCGAGGGCGATACACTCAGATCCTTTGAAGTCGGCTTTACTCATTTACGTAAATACTATGCTCGGAAGACATTTTTCAGGTGCAATATAGGAAGTCGTACGAAAATGCGGAGGCCCTAGGGCCTTTTTGTTGGATTTTCGTAAGCGGCGAAAGTGTCAGACAGACCGAGCTTCAGAGACGAGCATACGGGTTTTTGCGTTGAGTCTACTTAGAAATAAAGAAATTAAATTTGGGCAGTTTAGCGCGTCGAAGCTTACCCTAGGCTGTGAGACGCGCCGTAGTGGAGGGCTCCGGATTAATTTCGACCATCCGGGTATCCTTAACGTGCGCCGAAATCTCGACACATCGGCGCTTTCCCTTGTCGCCTCCCTCTTAAAAGCACCCACCGCGGCCGGGACCCAACCCGCGTCCTTGGGCTCAGCAGCATAACAACCTAGACACTGAGACGCCGTGGCGGGTAGTCTACGTAGAAATGTTCAATGAAACATTTACAGAAGAAAATTTACGCATTTTTCTGGAAAAAACCATGCAGATTCTGGCGAACCTGTGCGCGTTTGTGGGCGCTAGCTTATATATACGTGTTGGGGTCCTCGCACCGTCACATCGTCGTTAGAAACTGCGCACGTGTTATGACGTCACTCGACGCTCCGTGGGCGTCACGCATCGGTGCCCAGGTTTCGCGGAAGCCACAAATATCACGTCTTCATAATCTCTCGAGCGTCCCGTATACAAACACGACAATTAGCGTTGCTCGGAGCTGGGCCTCCACAGCTGACTGTGTACGAGAGTTCGCAGGTGGTGCGACTTCGCGAGACCCGGCCGCCTGGGTGGAAGGAACTGGCGGCCATCCAGGGGACTTAATGAGAACAATAATCCTAGCAAGGGAGATTCCACCACCGTGGTGTCTCTCTTGAAAGTCGAGGTGGTGGGATGCTGCACGTTTCAGTGAAGCCTGCTGAAATTCGGGTTTGTGTATGCGAGCTTGTGGAGGTTGTGTTAGATTCTAGGATGCACTGAACACGAATGTGTTTTGCAATAACGTTTGGAGAGGATATCTCGAAGCGCGTTTGTGAACGCTGGCGTTCCTTTCCGCCCTAGGTCGAAGGGGTGATGCAGGTGCTTGCAGTGCGAGTCTCCAAAGACAACTGAAGTAGCTAGATACTTTGGAAATTTACAACTTGTGTCTTTCGCGTTGACTGTGCCTGTAGCAATTGTGGTAAATTTCAGAGAAAAGGTCCCTTGCTATAAGGTTAACTGTACGATGGAGAAGTCAAATTGAAAAACATAAAAATATTTATTCTAGCGTTTCGACCGGGAACCGGTATTTTTTAAAGATGAAAAAGACCGGCTAACTAACTAACTAACTAAACAATAACTAACACCCTTACACCATATCAAAACACGAATAAAAATACCCTTTAAAAGGGAGCAATTAACGATAAAACACATTTTAAAGGGTTGTATACCGTTTTTGCTAGTGTGTCAGGGTGGTAGAAACGACAATATACCCTTAAACGGTGTTTTTCTTCGCTTTGATTATTTTACATGGTGTAACAGTATTAGTTATAACGAGTGATTTACATTCATAAGGGTGTAGTTAAGTTCTCAGTGTAGGCCTCAAACAGAGACGTTAAGCCCGAAGCCGAGCCGTCGCAAACCCGCAGCTTCCTTTCCGTCTGCTGCGGCCTAGCTGGCTTTCCTTGCGCTGGTGAGTTATAAACTGTAAAATACGTGAAGCTACCCGAAGCAGGCTCTAGAAATTGGCTGTCTAAAGAGCCGTCCGACGATACTATATAGCCGTCCACTAAGCCGCGTCCACTCGCTTTTCGCAGAAGAAATGCCGCGTCTGTCACGTATATATCGTAACAATATCCTAACCAAAGATCCACCAACGACCAGAAAGCAATCATTTCGAACAACGAGAACTAACCTAAGCTATGAAAACTACAACTGAAACTGAACAGATAAAAATCAAAGAGGCAAGTGTCGGACTCGTACCCTCGTCCTTGCTATCATGAAGCTAAGGCGAAACTTGTACGCCTTGACTGCAGACGCTCAGCGCTGCGCTTTGCAAGTCATAGGCACTCGAACGTCGTTGGACGGCACTATAGCCCAGACTGCAGTGTTTAGCTGGAGCTCCTTGGGACGGCACTCTAGACACTGCGTTACAAGCTTACAGCGAAATAGCGTTTTCGCAATAAAATGTCGACTTACAATGTTAAGCCTGTTATACACTGCTAGTTATGGAGATCGCACACCTAACCTAGACGTCTACAAATCGCCACAAGGTGGATAAAATGGTTGTTGTCATACTGCTAATCGGTTATTATAACTTTTTCGTCAGAATTTTATTTCGTTTTTTTTTTTTCATTTCTTCTTCTCTTCCTTCGCTTTTCATGTATATTTTCCTGCGAATTAAAGGGACCCTGCAACACTTTTGATAAGCGCTTTCACTCTTCCCTTTGCGTCTGGAACCACTGCGAAAGGTATAGTTATCACTAGCATGGAGCGGCACTGCGTGATTTGCTCGTCGCACCAGACACGCCTTCCATTTCTGCTTCATTTTGGGGGCTTTTCTTTTTGAAGTTGCTATCGAAAAGCGTTCAGTGCTGCAACTGAAGGAAAACCGGCCAACAGACGCTACATAGCCTTAGTGACGTAATTCGAGCCGTGGAAGAACGTCAAGACCGGGAAAGAGAGAAAATTCTTTCGAGGGAGTTTGCGAGTTATCTGATGAGCATAGAGCAGTAATTTTTGGCTGAGATACTTTGCGACCCCCCAATCTAAATATTGGGTGTGTTGGGTGGCTACGTTCTGCAAGCATTTAAGATTTCAAAAAGTTGTAAATCTTGCAGGGTCCCTTTAAAATGCGCACAGTCGTTTGTCAGCGCTTGCGTTGTCTGTTCCTTCATTAGTCCTGTCTTCCGCGCTGTTTTTAAACGATATAATGTGCCAACCAGCCCTTCAGTACACCGTTTTGCAATATATAAAGAGTCGTTGGGAGATTTATTCGGGCTCAACCGTTTCTAGGGCCAAGTTCTAACCAACTGCCGTGTAACCGCGATGCCTCCAAGCTTCCGCCCGTAGGGTAGACGCCCTCTGTCGTGCTCTTTTGACCTTTCTGCTAAGCCACCTGCGTTCGACGCTGCTTGCCAGGGCTGCGCAGACCGTCCTCCTACCGTCGAAAAGATTTTTTTGTTCGCGCCGCCAAAGACACTCCGTTAGCGTCACTTCGTTTCGCCTGATACCAAGGCCATAAAGTGCGGCAGCCCTCACTGTTTTTTTTTTCTCCCTGTTTTTCTTTTTCTTTTCATCCTAGAGCAAGGCTAGTCGAAGATATGTTAGGCAGGACGTAGAACACTTGCGCGCCGAGACTTACGCGTTTATTATTTTTGTATCTTCTTTACTTTCCAGGTCGCGGGACTGCAGATATTCGTTCTCTGGAGTGTAAGCTACGCGGCATACAGCTTGCGCGGACTGGAGTTTTCGTGGCGAGCGCTTTGACACCGCGGATTCCCTTTGTTGCGTTCGCAGGGAGCGAAGGCGGAGGAAGATGTATTAGGGAATGGAGCCACATTGCGTCCCAGCGTCCGAGTGCGACGCACGCGCTGGCATATTACGCGGTGTGCACGCTGCGAAGCTGGCCACGTAGATAGAAAGTTGCTTTATATTATATTATCTTTGCGTGTATGTATGTTCGTGTCTGTGCTTGCCTGTGTTTGCGTGCTTGCGCTCGTGTCTGTGTCTGCATCTGTATGTGTGTGTGTGTGTGCGTGTGTGTGCGTGTTCGTGTGTGCGTGCGTGCGTGTGTGCGTGCGTGTGTGCGTGCATGTGTGCGCGCGCCTGTGTGCGTGTGCGTGTGCGTGCGTGTTGTGTGCATGTGTGTTTACGTGCGTGCGTGTGTTTGTGTGTCTGCGTGTGCGTGGCCGTGCGTGTTTGTGTGTGTGCGTGCGTGTTCGTGTGTGTGTGTGTGTTCGTGTGTGTGTGTGTTCGTGTATGTGTGTATGTTGTGGTGTGGTTCGTGTGTGTGTGTGTGTTGTGTGTGATGTGTGCGTGTGCGTGTGTGTTTGTGTGTGTGTGTGTGTGTGTGTTGTGTGTGTGTGTTGTGTGTGTGTGTGTGTGTGTGTGTGTGTGTGTGTGTGTGTGTGTGTGTGTGTGTTGTATTTTGTTATCCGCCGCCGTGGCTCAGCGGCTAAGGCGGTATGCTGCAGAGCTCAAGGACGCGGGCGGCGGGTTTGATTCCCACCCGCGGCGGCCGCTTTTCCGATGGAGGATCAAGGCAAAAACGCCCCTGTGTTCGAGATTTCGGCGCACGTGAAAGATCCCCAGGTGGTCAAAATTAATTCCGGTACCCTCGATGACGGCGCGCCTCTTCGCCTGTGTAGCGTCGGCACGTTAAACCTCATAATCAAATCAATTTGTACTGTATAGTTGTCTCACATTGGACGTTGCGACCCTCTTTAGCGAACCAGCGTATACAACATTAATTGAGCAGTGTAGACCTCATCCTAGAACCACCTCACATCAACCTAACTTAGACATCGGCGTCAGGTCGACTTTAAGTAAATACATTTGATGTTTCAAATGACAAGCTAATTCGAGGCTTTTCTTTTTAAAGACACTGTATACACTGCATGGATATTAAACAGACGTCCTACCGACTTTCTGTTAGCATTTACAAGGGACAGTTGACGGCAGCCTTTAAAGCGTATTACGAAAAAAATTGGGAAAAACTCCTTTCTGCGTCTGGATGAATATGGTGTGGTTAATTAGCGTTTAATTTAACAAAACTTGTTTGGGGGTGAGTTGGTTCATGATTCTGAAATATGTTTAAGTGCAAAATAACCAATACAATATACAAGAAAGACGAGACAGCACAAGCGCTACCTGCTTGTCCTGTCTCTTCTTTTTTGTGTATGGTCTCGGTTATTTTGCGCTTAAACATAATTTAATTAAGAATTAATTAACATTGTTTAGCAGGGCGAACAGCTTGCCAACAAACCCGAAAGACTCCGGTATAATACCCCTGCTACACTTGCGTCTGAATGTCATTTGAACCAAATGTCATTTGACTCAAATGGGTTGCTTCGAATGCCATTCAGAATCCGCCGTGCTACACTACAATTTCAATGGCATTTAAAAGCTTTAGCATTCGCTCGCCGTGCTGCATGGCGCTGCTGCTGTCGAGTTCTGGTTTTACACAATAATGCAACAATCAAATTTAGTGGCATTCTTCCGTATTAAAATGATATGAAATTACCAATAACGTAAACTTTGACACTGTTTTTGCTTAATTCTGAATCCCAGTCGAGGTTTTTTGTGCTGTCTGGCCACACTGATTCGTTGCTTGCTCGCAGTGGTGCTGAGAGTACGGAATTATTACATCTTGATATCACAATTTAAGTGAATGAGAAGTAAACAAAGTCCCACAATTAAGGATATTTTCTTCGTTTTAAGTATGCCAGTAATGTATTTGTTTATGCTGACTTGGAACGCTCTGCGCGAGAGTGCTAGAAATGGCATTTAAAATCCCAAATGTCTCCCTCGGTGCTCATTTAGCTCAAATGTCATTTGAGCCGAATGGCATTTCAAAACCTAGTGTAGCAGCACTTGAGTCAAATGACATTTGAGTCAAATGACATTTGGTTCAAATGGCATTCAGACGCAAGTGTAGCAGGGTGGTGTGTGGCGTTAAAGGATCATACTAATACAGTTTACAAAGAAATAGCGTGGGTGAGTATATAAAAAGTACTCTTTGTACACGTTCACATGGCGTTTATCTGTTAGATATATTTTACTGCACTGTGCACAGTTAAATGTGAGGAAGATGTCATCGTGCCCGAAAGTGAACTAACTGACCTTGGGCTACACCTCAACCACGCATCCAACCGAAACCTCTTTCGATTTCATACTCGTCAGGTTGACTTGCGGTTGTCCGCTCTCGCGAAACAGTGTTGGCTTTCCCGCAAGTTGGCTTTTTAAAGCGAAGCTTTCAATGCCTCGCTGATAGCGACCGTCTCGTCACCAAGCGCACTGCAGAGAAACCAACTTTACACAATGAGTTTCAAAAAAAAAAGTTATGCTGATAAGTGAAGGCCCGTCGAGCGCCTCAAGAAAAAGTTCCCGTGATCAGAATTGAACGTAAATCCATCGCACTATGAAGTCGACGTCTATCCGATCGCGCCATCCCGGCAAGACGAAGAGGCTTCGCATTTTAGCCATCCATCTTTATCTAAAGAAGAGGGGTTTGATTTTAGCACGATGTCAAAGTTGGACAAGGAAATTAGACACGCCAGGCATGGACAAACAAGACTACGATTAAGGGAATCCGCGGCCGCTTTTATGATGGAGGCGAAAAGAAAAAACACCCGTGTGTTTGGGATTTCGGCGCACGTTAAAGATACCCAGGTGGTCAAAATTAATCCGGAGCCCTCCACTACGGCGCGCCTCATCGCCTGCGTTGCGTCGGCGCGTTAAACCCTACAATCGATCAATCATTGAGGGAATTCGAGGGGGATGACAAACAAAAAAAACTGTGGTTGATTCCTCTGTCATAGGAATTGGTAAAACACGAAAGTAAAATTTCCGACGAAATCTGCCGCTGAGCATGATTTGGGGGTGGTAGCTGCCTTGTGGGTGTGCTTAGCGAGCGACGTCCTGCTGGCGGATACTTTCGCAAAGATATACTGGCGTCATTTTCGTGACGGATACGGCATCACTGAAATCTTGGCGTATCCCGGAATTAAACACTTTTGTGTTAAAATATAAATCTCCCGAAAACGAACAACCCGAAGGATAACGTACTCTTAAGTACTAAAGGTTGCTTCCCCGCAAAAAGACCCTGTGTGCAGGGGTGCACTCTTTACAGGCCGCTTGCTTCGTTGCGCTGGCGTCGGAAATGACGTAATTGAAATCTTCGTGAATCCCGGAATAAAGCACTTTCGCGTTAAAATTTAGTGCGTGCGTGTCTTGCTTGAACAACATCGACTGCACATCCGATCCAACCGTTATTCGACCTCATACTCGTCACCTTCTAATATTGTCTACGTGCAATTGTCCGCTTGGCTTTACCCCAACAGTTGTTTGATTTATCCCAAGTTGGCTTCCTGGCCCGACACCAGAGTTGCGGGGGGACGTGAAGCACACAAGGCACTAACAAAGCAAGCTTAGTATTAACAAGAGTAGAAGAAGATGATAATTCAAATATCTGGCGCGTACCGCACATCTACCGCGCAACCAAACGAAGCCTTATTCAACCTCACTTCTGTCAGCTTATGTTAAGGCCCAGAAGCAGTTACCCACGCGTGCCTCTCTGATCTTTACCACTATTTGGCTTTCTGTCACGACGTAGAAGTTATGCAAGGAAGTGAAACAAACAAAGTACGCAGAAAGCAAGCTTAAAATTCATAAAATTTGAGGGTCATTCCGGGTCACACGTTCATATCTTTAATCCCCATCCTCTCTTCCTTGTGCCATCTCCGTGACTATTCAAGCGACACCTGGGCCCGTTTGCCCGAACGCGATAAGTGTGGGAATAAGTTCTCAACTACGACTTTAGCATTGTCTAGGTAATAAGTCGTTTGCCTGAAGCTGATACAAGGGCTGGGGTAAGGTGGCGTTTCCGTCGGGTTTTCTGGCAACCGGCATAATTGCCGCGTCCGACTTCAATTTATTGGCGCGTCATTTGTAAGCGGGAACTTAACCGGGAACTTATGCGTACGGGCAAACGGGCCCTGAATGCGGAAGGCTACCGCGGTTTCGCGCCATCCGACTCAGAAACTCTCCGTGAGGAATACTTCATTGCATGCAGCTAGAAATGAGACAAAATTCAACCCCACAATGGAATACACTAGTGCGTGTGCGTAACCTACAAGTTCTCGTATATCGCTTTTGTAAAAAAAGCTTGTGGATGGTTTTGTTACTAAATCGAACACTCTAGTGCCCCGTTCCCTCCAAGAGGAGTTGCCAAGAAGCTGGGGGACTACCAAGAGCGAATTCTAAGGATCACTGACGTTTCGGATCCTTTTCGGCTATTGGCTACACTAGGGCCACCAGTGTAGTAGCATTTGCATCGGTACCGACTTGCTGAGCTGTACTCAATGTTGTTACTGCAGGCGGAAAGACGGCTGCACTGTGACTTAGATACTCACTTCACAGAAGTCATGGGAAACCACCCTTTCCGGCCTGAATTACTGAGCAGCCTCGATTTACCAGGGATTGTCAGTGTGCAGTCCTCGGACTGCCCTCGGACCGGAAGTCCGAAAACATGGGAATATCGAGCACCGGGTGGCGGCTAGGGCAGGCCGCATAGGTTCCGCGATTGACAATCAAAAAAGCCCACTGATCCCAAGGCACCTAATCAGCTGGCCGAAAATTGGAACAGAAGCCACTGGAGCCCTGGACGAAAGGATCCACTTGCGGTTTTTCGAGTCTCTCCCTCACCCTCCCTTTTCCTCATATTTCGTCCCCTAAAGTTTATTGTTTGAGTACTGAGACTGACGCCTAACGGTCAGTGGCGCTGCGCATCGGGGTGCCTTGTATGTGAACACAAACTGCCGTTGGAGTTCACATCGCGCGTACAGGAGCGATATATTGGAACTTTTCGCGCCCACAAGGTGTTCCCGGCGAATTTCTTGTCGAGAATCGCCGCCCTACTTAAGGTATTACGGACATCCTGGCGGTCGTCCATGAACTGCAGCGACGCCGTCACCTGTTCGCCACCATTCGCGGTATCAAGTGTAGAAGACGTATTCTGCTTCACACCGCCGTAACGGTAACTTTTCGGTGGACTCCGAATTCATAGGTCTGCGAGGTCAATGGGAGAGGCCTTCGTGCTGCAGTGGACCTAAGTAGGAGGACGATGATGGTGGGGGTGGTTCTGATTATGACGACGACGACGACGACGACGATGATGATGATGATGATGATGATGATGACTAAGGATTAAAATTGAACCTAATGCACTGACAGGGCAGATGACTCTTAGCAGTCGAGGCATGAGAGCCCGCATAAATTATTCTGGTGGAGCAATGACTATTATGAAAAAAACTTGTTGCGTATATTGATACGAAAGAAGCATGCACCCCGAAACCTCATCAGCATCATTATCATAATAATAATGATAATTACTGTGTGTGTCCACTGCCTGTCTCATGTTCCTCCTGCCATTGTGGTGCTACGATGCCATAGTCCATTGCTTGCTTCCGAATTTTCTCATTTCATCCTTTAATCCCTGCTTCAGTTGCCTACACCAACACGTGAGCAATAAATGTCACGGCACTGTCTGCATTAAATATCGAAAAACGGTCGGATTTTCCCTAATGATTTTCGCGCATCGTGTGTGTACGAATTAGTCGACCTTCAGATATAACGGTGTCATATCCAGTCAAGGAAGAAAAAACTCCCACCTCCCCTCGCGGGAACCCCTGTGTAGATGCGACAAATAGGCGTAGCGCCGAAGGGACCGCATTTTATAGCGCGCATAACGTTGAGGGGACTGCGTAAGCCGGTCCCAGTCGATGACGACGTTGGCGTCATCGACTGGGACGTTTGAGCCAAGCGTGGATGTTGCTTCGCCGGAGAACGGCACACCGGTTATATGCGCAGCGCGCCCGAAGGAGAGGAAACCTCGGAAGAGAGAGTACTGCACATGCGCCGGCCCCAGCGCGTCTGCCGCAGCTATGACGCAACGTGCCGCGGCTATGACGCAACACAATCCAACACAATCCACTTTAATCCAATCCAATCCAAATCCAATCCAGGCCAAGATAAGCCAAGCCAAGCCAAGCCAAGCCAATTCAATCCAAGCCAAGCCAAGCCAAGCCAAGCCAAGCCAAGCCAAGCCAAGCCAATCCAATCCAATCCAATCCAATGCCCCTCGCGAGAGAGTGTTCGCTATCGGAGAGGAGAGGGGGTGAGCGGCTGAGAGCGCAGCTGGCGCGGCGAGGAGAATGGGGGAGGGGTGGAAAACGCCGACGACAACGACGACGACGACGACGCCGGAGGGACAAGGCGAGTGAATCAGATGCTCTGCATCTAAAAGGTTGCTGGCTTTTAGGTTGACTGTACGGTCAAGTAGTCACAGTGAAAAACATAACAAGGTTTATTCTGACGTTTCGGCCGGAGGACTGAACTAGAGAAAAATGCCGGTCCTCTGGCAGAAACGAGAAGAGACATCCTACGTTTTCGTCTGGGACTAATCAGGTAATCGTGTAGATATATGAAGCTCAAAGACCAACGCTTTCCCGCTCGTAAAGGGTTAATCACGCGCGCGTTTAAGAACGGATGTAGCTTATGTACGGTCTCCCTCTGCCTATAAGCGACGGACTCGGATGTCAACGGGCGCGCGCGTTTTGAAAGGAGGTTACCATGAATGCGTATATCGTCTGCCTTTTCTCACGTAGTTTGTTTGCCGTCGCTGCAGTAATTTATAAGCATATTAAGTCCAAAAAAATCACGGAAACGGCTCGTGCCATCTTACAAATATTCCCAGTAACGCACTACTTGCGCCGCGGGGAGTAACATCCGGCTGCAGTGATGAGGCACAGCGTTGCCGTTCTTAAGTTGTACTAAGGTGTACATCTTATTACGACGCCTTTGTGTAGAGGGTGAAGCGAAAATCGAAGTAGGTCACCCTACACGGCGGAGTGGCGCAACAGTTGCAAAAACTCGGTCCTCTCGTCACAGTACGGCCGCTGCTCTGCGACACACCTATCACCAGCAGAGCACTGCACGCCCTGTCTCGCCGGTTTTGCCTCATGTCCGCACCTCACGCATACGGAAGCTGTCCATTCCACGATCTCTCGCGCTGTTTGGGTCCCCGAGTTCCGCCCCTGCGCGGTAGGTTTGTTGACCCCCCTCCCCACCTTCCACACAATACCATCCCAGCCTCTGCTTTTTTTTCCCTCTCTGTATGCAATCCCCCAACCTTCGCCCGCACCACACGTCCGAGATGTTTGGTAAGAGCCGCCCGAAACAAAGGACCGTTTGCCGCTGAAAGAATGCGTATACGGAACTCAGGCGCAGCATTGGCCCGGGGGTCACAGACGAAAGCTATCGCGCTTTTCCGCTTTTCTACACGGCTTGTTTGTTTGATCGTTGCTCTCCTGGTTTTTTTTTGTTTTTTTTTGTAATCCGCCACTGTTCATCCACCATCGTGTTTGAGGAGGTCTTCGGTGAGTGACGTCACTTGAAGAGTGCGTTACGCAGATGCTGAGCTCAGGAAACAAAAAGGGGAAAAAAGTTTAGCGATGGCATCATCAAGTTTGATAAAACCTTATGAAGGCAACCTAAAGCATTGCTTTGTTTTAAAGATTGGCCATTTCATAGCTCACTACGATCTGGAGCGGCACGGCACGGTGTGCTTGTTAAAACAGAATTTGTATTTGAAGCACATATTTCATTTTGTCCGCTTCTTAGGCGGACTTACGACGTATACCACAAAGCCACATGAAGGAGACGCAAAATGGCGCTTAGTACCCTAACATTAGGGGTGGATTGCGATGTGGCAAGAAGCGAAAACTGGGCTCTTCATGGTTTAACCCACGAAATTTCGGCCGCCTCACGGTTTTTGAAGCACGGCCATAGATTCCGTGCCTGTTTCAGAAGTTAAGACTCAAGATCGAGCGTATGTTTACATAGGATTCGACGACTTCAGCTCATCAGAAATGAAAATGTTGCAGACAGAAAACGGGCACGCGGCGTTCTTGATATTTATTTCTATTTTACTTCGCATAGCCGATCTAGAGTGAGCAAAATAGCGTCACACAGAGATGCTGCCACAGACCTGTTAATTAGCCTGTTACAATAGCAACAGCTACTCCGTACACACCGCTTGGTGACGTCGCTTTGTGACAGGAGTCAAGAGTACAGATTTCCGGCCGCCACATCCCCAATTCAGGAACAATGCCCCTGAACGCATATATACCAGTGAGGCAAGCGCGGAGAAATTCGCTCAATTTGGTCCCGAAGTTTCACTGCTTCTGACAACACCTCTACAGTCGTAGCGTGGGGCGACGGGGTCAACTGCTAATCCAGGACTGGTTCTTCACCATCATCATCATCATCGTCGTCGTCGTCGTCGTTCGTCGTCGTTGTCGTCCAGAGTCCACTGCAGGGCAAAAGCCTCTCTCATTGAACACTCCTGTCCTTTGCTGCCCGAGTCCATTGTTTGCTCTCCGTTCCTCCATCGTTCCTCCATCGAGTTATTCGTTCCTCCATCGTTCCTCCATCGAGTTGACGGCCTTTTTTTTCAGATGGCGGCTAAAAACCGAGCCACCCATGTGTCAAGATATCGGCGCGCGTTGAAGATCCCAAGGGGGTCAGAATTGTTCCGTAGGCGTCAACTACGGCGCGCCTCAATTCGGCGCGTTAAACGACGTAATTCCTGTTCCCGTTCCTCCCTACTTCTCGACCCTTCCTTTCTCGGTAGCCGCTCTGTAACCCCGGTGTTCCACCCGTTGTCATTTCGCCTCACTGCATGGCCAGCCCAAGTCTAAATTTCTTTTTCTTAACGGTTAATTGATAATGTAGCACAAGAGATAAAACAATGCTGTGGCTCAGAATGCGACTCCGCCGGGAGGAAAAAAATCAACACGTTCTCGAGACACCACGACCGCGGCGAGGAAGTATGCGCCAGGGACACCTTTCAAAGTTCAGGGTGACGGCGCCGGGTGTGGGCTGGCCGTGTAATTGTCCCGGTGTTAAGACCTCGTACTCTTCCGCCGCCGCTCCAGGATTGCGATCTCTGGCACCGAAGCCGCCCCTGACACTGTTTCCGGTTCCCAGCGGGGCCTGACGGTCGTAGCCGTAAAGTTTTCTCTCGCGATTCCGTTACTGTATTCTGTATTCCTGCGTGGTTCGGACGCATGCATGCAAGGGCTGGAACTGCGTGCAAGTAACGACTTGTGGACGCAGGAATGTCCGAATGGCCCTTGGTAGGCGGCAGTGGACAAACAGGAGCAAAAACTCTTGAGAAGCCAGTGAGCTCGCGAGAACGAATTGTAAAGGGGACAGATATTTCGTGACGTATCAGGACACTAAACACAACGAACGGAACAGCGCGCGTTGGAAGTTTTTTTGCAGAAAGGAGCGCTAAGCGAAATTGTGAGTCAGCTCGCGGAATCCATCGCGCTTGGAAGTAGTATAGGTAGGAGAATGCGTCGCTAAAGCTCTACCAGTGGTGACTGGAACGCAAGGGTTGGAGGTGCAAGATGTTTGGGAAAGATGCGTGAAAAGTGTTTCTTCATCCCCCAGTCGGCAAAGAAAGTTTTCGGTGTTGCGAAAAATAACTTACCAGTAGCTGTTGATTAACAATAGCAAAAGGGGAGGGACACTTGAGTGATTGGATAGAACTTCAAAGATGTGTGGAAGGAAGTATGTTTGTGGTCGTATGCAGAGTGCAAAAAAGACCCTCCGCTACTATGAACATACGGGCATATCAAAATTCTGGCACGCTGTTTTGCAGAGAAGCTGTGCATGACTTGCTCTTCTAGAATCCTTCGTGTCGTGGCCTGTCAGCAGAGCCTGTTTTGCGGCAAAACCAACTTTCCCTCGACTAGCCGCTAACTCTTCGTGTAATGCACATATCTTGAAACAAATCATAGCGCAACTTTCCGCAATAAAAGGACGCCATCGTATCGCCGAAGTTCACTTACTGGTTAGTAGTAAGTTCTGAACTAGTGAGGTTCTCAACTAGTAATAATTATTTCATCGCGGAGTTGTAAACAAGAATTCGGTAAATACCTGGGCTCCTACGGGGGAAGCACGGTAAAACAAAACGCGGCTGAAACTCATGTTTTGTCAAAACTATCCCAAAACAAATTTTTTGACGTCGTAGTACTGACACTACCGACCTCAGTAACCTCAGATTTGCTGATGACGTTGCCTTGCTAAGTAACTGGGCGGACGAATTGCAAAGCATGATTACCGCACTGGACAATCACAGTAGAATCGCGGGCCTGAAAATAATATGCAGAAAACTAAAGTAATGCTCAATAGCCGCGGGAGGGCACAACGGTATGAGTGTCTATATGCGTGCATGTATATAGTTTATTAAGTTACTTTTACAAAATGTGAGCTATAATGCGTTTTAATGCTTTCTTTTATGTTTGTAAGTAATATCGACATGTTAAGGCGAGATTTATTTTCTTAGGACTGTTCCATGTGCGTATGCTGTAAACTCTTGTTCCTACTCTGTCATGCCAAACGTAACGGGGAAAACACCTCGTCAAGCTACAGTTTTGCAGCTTTTTGTGTTTGTCCTCGCATTTCTACGTACGAAATGCTCAATAAAGTTGAAGTTGAAGATAGGTGGCGAGTCAGTGAAAGTGGCAAGCGAATACATCTACCTAGGCCAAGTTGTGACCCCGGATCCCAACCACGAGGCACAGATAATTAGAAGGATAAGAATAAGGTGGAGTGCATTCGGCAGGCATTCTCCGATCATGAAAGGCAGCCTACCATTGTCCCTGCAGAAGAAAGTCTATGACAGCTGCATCTTACCGGTACTCACCTACAAGGCATAAACTTGGAGGCTCATTAAGAGGGTTCAGCTTAAATTTAGGACGACTAAGCGAGCAATGGAACGGAGAATGATAGGTGTAACGTTAGGAGACAAGAAGAGAGCGGAGTGGGTTAGGGAGCAAACGTGTGTTAGGTACATATTACTAGAAATTAAGAAGAAGAAATGTACTTGGGCAGGGCATGTAATGCGAAGGCAGGATAACCGTTGGTCATTAAGGGTAAAGAGTGGATCCCTAGGAGAAGGCAAAGCGTGGCAGGAGGGTGGCAGAAGGTTAGGTGGGGCAGATGAGATCAAGAAGTTTGCGGGGATAAATTGGTCGCAGGTTTAGCACAGGACCGGGATGAATGGAGATCCATGGAGGGGCCTGTGCCCTGCAGTGGGCGTAGATAGGCAAATGATGATGGTGATGATGATTACAGACACGACTACATAACCAGCGAAAGTTTTATCTCGGCGCCTGTCATGGATAATTATCAGCCGCAGTTTTAATATAAATAACATGAAGGCGCCATTCGTATGCCATTCCAGCAGCATCACGTTGAAGAACACCATGAAACAAACAGCCTGTATTCCTTTCAAGTTTCTTGGCTGAACATTCATTTCAGTACTCTCAATTCCCCGGAAAGCGTTGCAGAGTGGAGTGGGGAAGATTGTAGAATGCAGGTTTTGTGGCCGCTTTAAATGAAACAGGATCAGGGTTGCTGGCAATGGAGGTGAGGAGGATGTTCCAGTCCGATGCTGTCTTCGTAAAAGATGAATTGAAACGTAAATTGGTGCAGCGATTGGGGAGTGCAACTTTTAATTTGTGGTCAAGCGTGGGGAAATGTAAGTTGGTGTCGAAAAATGTCTGTTTTAATGTCGGGATTAGTGTAGTATACTGCGTGAAAAAAAGACTTGCACGTGCAATTTTAGTCAGAGTTGCTAAAGTGGGGAGGTTAAGGTTTGCTTTCATTGATGATACGCTACCTGTTAAGAAGTAATTACTGGAAGTGATGAAACGAGCGGCACGGTTCTGAGTACATTCAAGTGAGAAGGAAAGCGAAGATAAAAGCAGACCCCAGATAGCCGAAGCGTATTCGAGTTTAGTCCTAACAAGTGTTTTATAGAGCAGTAATTTCAAGTAAACAGGAGCTAATGAAAAGTTACTACGTAAGTAGCCAAGCATGTGATTAGTATGTTACTTACATAACCTTCGTGCGTTTGCCATGAAAGGTTGCTACTGATGTAATTGCCAAGGTCAACGTGTCAACTGCTGTGTACGCGTCAACTGTTGTGAGCAAGTATTGCTGATCACTGTTAGGCACTAAAACCGAACGTTCTAGGCGCCAAAAATAGGCAGTCACAACAACGTTTTAGGCCTCCAAGACCGTAAATATAAACACCATAAATTTCTGTATAATTGCACATAATTTCTAACAAATCCGTGCGCGACATCCACATACAACAGGAAAACCAACCAAAAATGTTGCTGTGTATAACGACGCAAAGGGGCCAACAGTTAAACATAGCCGTTCAATTTTCTATAAAACTTCTGGACTGATGGCGATTCCTCGGGTTAATTTAAGAAGCGCCCTGCTCACATGCATGTTCAGTGGCCGTTGTCGCTTGCTCGATCGTCGCATATAGAGTAACAGGCACGAAAAAGAATACTTGAGAGCTGGGAATACCGTAATTACCCGATTCTAACGCGCACCTTTTTTCCGGAAAAATAGGTCGAAAAATCGCATGCGCGTTAGAATCGGATACGAAACCGAAAGTGCCGAAGCAACGGAAATTTCGTCTCGCCCATCGCCATCTCAAGATGGCGCCAAAGCTTTTAGCAACAATTTTTCGGACGCGGGAAGCATAGGCGCCAAGGCTTTTCTATCGGCGTTCACACAAATCGTCAAATCGTTCCACTTGCGCACTTGATAACAGCAATGGCAGCAGCGGCTCTCGCGCGTTCAAAACGAGTGATCGGCTGAAGCGTGCGCCTATGGAGAAGTTCGCAGGATGGGCGTGCGAGGCGTGGGCCACCATCCCATCGATCATGGTTGGTTGAACGTTCGTTATGAAGTGTGGCATCGCGAACGCGCTTGACGGCACCAAGGACGTGATGTTGTGGTCAGCGGAGAGCGACGAGGAGGGAGATGGGTGAGATTACTTCGAGAAATAAATCGCCCGTTTCTCTCACATTCGTTTTTCTTGCTCACAAAGTTCCGTGCGCGTTACAATCGGAAGTGCAAGTTTTTTCGCTTTTTTTGCCAGGAAAATAGGGTGCGCGTTAGAATCGGGGGCGCGTTAGAATCGGGTAATTACGGTACTTATTTAAAATGCGCTACATTATGTCTGCCTGACGCAATTTATGTACGAACAAAAACAGACACAAATAAGCGCAGGAGAGACGACGATTTATCAATGAATTAATATGCTTTTAGATGGAATGTTCTGTACAATTCTGACAATTTTCTCATATACCAGTATATTAAACGAATTATTCAGGTAGGACGTCCTAACACTGGCAAATACACTTCTACACATTTGAAAAACATTGTTAAAAAAGGGTTTAGCACCCGAACAGATTTTTGATGGAAAAGCGTGTTTTGGAGCCCGTCGCGGCACTGTGAATTCCAAGAAGTAATAAAATTCCGCTCCGCAGTGAAGCTTCATCGTTAGCTGTTCAATTTAGGAGTGATCTGATAATAAAGGCGTCTTCAATGCACAACAGTTGCGGTAAAAATAAAGTGGGATTCAAGTATGCGTCTAGAAACGAGGATGCGACTGCACATGTTTGAAGAAATACGCTTGGAGAGCACGCGGAACGGCGACTGAGAATTACTGTATAAATTGTGGAAACAATAACTACCATCATCTCCAGAATAATGTTTTTCCCTGGAAGTTGGTGATGCTCATTATTTTTACACTTATGCGTCTAGAGGGTTACAGTCCTATATTCTCAACCTTCATCTGTGCGTTGCAGTGTTTATTACTTGGTCTTTTGTTATGCTCATTATTTTTATTTTTGCTCTTTCGCGTGTACAGGGATACACAAGTATGTACACCCAACCTGTGCTCTGTGCGTTGCAGTGATTGTTATTTGGTCTTTTTTGTGTATAGGACATGTGTAAAGATGTACGACCTGTTTTTTTAATGATGTGTTATCGCGCATATTCTATCTATTTTCTGTATTTGTTTAGTAACGGCTTCTAAACCGCTTCCAAACTGTAAGGCCTCGCGACCTATTATCTCGGCTTTCTCTTTCACTTCTGAGAGAAAGAAATAAACTTCAAACTCCAAAATTGTTTTCTTTCTCCAAACTGAGGCCAAACTGAGGAACTAACATGTTTAGGAAGATCGTTAATTTTTATTATAAAAAGCAGTGGGCCCAGTACAGAACCTTGTGGTAACTAGGGAAGTGGATGAGTCGCAATCATTAGCTCTAACATAGCACTAATTAGAAATACACGCGTGTTTTGTTGTTTGCTCTCCTTGAGGCGGCGCCCTGGTGAGTATGCGCATAAAATGAAGTGTTTACAAATGGCAATCCAGACAGCATTTGAGGCGTTTTTTTTTTTCGAATTGAGCCAGATCCAGAAACCAAAACTTAGTCGGTTAAAACTGCAGTGACAAGAAAAATTCGGTAACTTTCCCGTAAAAAAGTGGTGGCTACAACATAGTTGCGCCCTGAAAACGTGTACGCAGATCGTAGTTCGTATCGAAATCGAGCCAGATCCTGATGTTTTACGGATAAAACTGAGCCAAATCTATTTGCCCAATGGTAGTTTGCTTTTGGCTTCAGTGTTCAGACTGTTTCGTAGGTTTTTTTTTTATTTTTTTTCTCTTTTCGGAGTTGGCTTATTATGAACTGAGACGGCAATTAGGAGATCGGCGAAAGATCTGTCCCCAGATGCCAACGACGAAGTGAACGGAAGAAGTGAATGAAATAATTTCGAGAGATGTGAAACAATAATTTCATTTCATCTAATCGTTCACTACGAAATAACCCCGGTTACATTTCTTTTTTTTACTCCCGTATTAATAACTTTAGTGCTTAACTAAACAGCTGCTGCTTACAACCCCTGGGACATCCCCTCCCCCTTTGAGAGTACGAACCACTCCATTAAGGTGAGGAATAAGATATGAGCAGCCTTCGTGTAGAACGTTTTGGAAATTCATGGCAAAGCAATGAAGAGCTTGCTTTCTTCGCGAATGCCTTCAGGCGTGCCCAAGAAAATTATCCCAGGGAAGAATTCGAAAAGAGCTGCTAATGGTGCCAAGAGGACTCACCTGCTCTTCCATGTTATTTTACAGTTCTTGAAGCCCTGTTGCTTATTTAAATGCCTTTTTCCGCCAAAACTCAATCGCACCATGCTTGAAAGTCAATGTAAATGAAGTTTTCATAGGAATATTCCGCCTCAACTTGAGTGTTTCAATTCAACACAAGCCATATCTAAACTTATCACTCCAGTATTGCTCAAATTCTCGGCATAATTTTTAATTACTTGCGACCATAAACTTCTCCTAGCTGACATGTAAAATATATCGTATAATAGCTTTGAAGGCGCTGCACCTAGGTCCGGTAACAAACTTTCGCTTGTTTCTCAAATCCGCTCATCTCGAAAAAAGACGCCTTATTTGGAAATCGTTCTGTAATACCGTATTCACAGGTATTTTGCCCAATCATGTGAGCAGTGGTACAATGCCAGCGAGTGTGAATAAGTTTTGGTGACGTGGTATAAAGACAAAATATGAAACACGGCAGCTGCGGCGCGCAGAAGTCGATCGCTATAACTGGCAAGTGAGTGGTTAAGACGCGAAGTTCGGAGAAACGTTTACGATGAATCATAAAACACAGCCCCGGGTTCGGAGAGAGAACGGCGCCGGTCAAAAGGGACACAAGTTGCAACACGCGAACGAATGACGCACCAACACGTAATCGCCAAGTGAGTTGCATTTGCGGACTCGAATCTTCGTTTCGGTTTCTTGCGCGATATTCAAAGTGCTCATCATTATGCGTCCTCGGTTCGTCATCTTGGACTGCCCAAGAACTGCCCCGGAGCAGCTCCGTATTTTTTTTCTTCGCGCATTTCTGTTTCGAGGGCAGTCCTAGTCTGGTCTCGGGCAGCCCTGGGTCTTCACTCGGGCAATACTTGGACAGTCTAAAATGAGGAGGAGGAGGTAGCCTTTATTGTGGACAGAAGACTCTACGTCAAGTGGGGGAAGTGGGAGTAGAAGGTGGGGTGTTTGTAGATTGGGACATCTTAAATGCGGGCAGTTCGACCCAAAACAGCTGGGCTCCTTGAGAAGGCTGGAGAGGCCGCATGGGGTGAAATCAAATCGAAAAGACCGGTGAGCATCCGTTTAACAGTAAAAGATTCTGCCTCTGCTGGGTCTTCCTCACAAGTGAAAAGGAGTTCACATACATTCTCGTGTTTACAAGTGTGCACTCGACATATCCCCGACTGTGCTTCAGTAGCCAACGTCCACCCTCCTCCACGCTCTCCACCATCTCGCGCACGATGGTGTAAACGCGACGCAAAGTTTCCAGCGCAGAATAATGCTGTAAGATGAAGTTCCCAGGGATGAATCATCTCACCTTTCCGAAATTTCCAGTTTATTTATCTACCCGTCGCACAGTTTTTTTTTTCTTTCAGTTTCTTTTCTAGTCGTGACTCCTTTCTCGCATCGTCCCCGCATGTACAGGCTTGTTTACAACGTTTCGAATCTCAGCAGTCCAGCCGGACGGTCCCTCCGCAGCTGTGCACCGTGAGGCTGCAGTCGACTGCGTTGCTGCACCGCAAAGCGGGCGTACAGCATCGCCGCACATCTGTCCACTTCCAGCGGCTGGAAACATTTGTTGTCCCTTTATTGTCTTGTCTTCTTTCTTGGCGAGGCAGCTGTCGCAACAGCCAGAAGATGTGCCGGTTTGCGTATCTGAATTCTCAAATAGAATGTCCCTTGCAATTTCCGCTCGCGTATTTTCAACACTCGACAAAACGCCATGCGTAAGAGAATTGCTGAGGGGATGCGAAGCGTATAATCAAAGGGGCCATGTAGACAAAATGCAAGTTTGTATCGGTGAAGATGCTGCTTTGTGCCACTAAAAATGACACCAATTTTATCGCACACTCCAATCAAGTAATGCGGATGTTAATAAAAATTAAAGCCGTTCCACTCAACGTGAAAGCTGGCAGAAGTGCAGAGAAAGTGATTCGCCATAATGGGCTGTAGCGCCGTTATCCGCTCGCTGCTACCACACAAAGCAATTCAAATTTCCCGCCTCCGTAGGGCTCGCGCGCCCCGGCCTGAAACAGCGCCAGTGGTAGGTCTGTTCTTTTTGTGCTTGCTTTTCCTCCCGCACGTGCCGGCGTTACACTGCCACTTTTTTTCTTGCTTACTATCGCAAAAAACAACCCGACGAGCGTTCCGAACTAAATGAACGCGGGAGCTGCCGGTTAATTACGCAAATTTTGCCTCAAATGCACCTACAGTTTTCTTTGCGCTAAACAACGGGGAGGATGTATGACAAGCGCCAGCGTTTCACGAGTTTCGAACGGTTATGACTATTTAAACCGCTTGAATTTCGAAGCCTCTTCGGTACGCCCTACGACGGAACGCCGGGCTCTACTTGGCTCCGTTATCTCGTCTCGCGGCACCGCCTGATTCCGGCAGTCGTTTGACATCGACCGTTACAGAGAGCTACGACGACAAGGCGAGCCTCTGAAATGCTCTGCACTCAAAAGAGATGACGCAGTGGCGAGTAACTAGCCACTTTCTCGCCGGGTCTGTATGACGTCACTGAATCATGTTTGGGCAACTTGCGGCCGTCGGCTAAACCCACCACCAAGAAACATCACTGTGTGATTGTAGTGGTCGATAGTTCAGTTTGATCGCAGCACTTCAATGCTAACGTGCAGTAAACACACTGATTTTTTAAATGTTTTTATTTATTTATTACCATTTTTGGGTGTTCGTTCACACAGTGTAAGTAAGGCGGGTTTTTCGCGGGCACATTCCAACCCCCGGTCTTGCAGGTATTGTTCAGCTACCTGGATGGCACTTTGGAGGGCGTCTTGTTGGTCACCTATGGAGCCCGTAGGAGTCCCGAGTGTGAGATCACCGGCGTATAGGGCGTGTCGAAGGATGAGGATAGTTGTAAACAGAGAAGGTAGGTCTTTCATGCCAATGTTGAACAGTGGTGGAGATATCACTGCGCCTTGTGGGGTTCCAGCGCAGGCCGGGGTATTCCGTACAAAAGGAATCCCCAACCAGGCGGGTTCCCAGACATTAGAATCTAAGGCTCGCCTAAATAAAGTTTATTCCTGCTCCTCCTCTTTACCATTTTTGGGTATAATAGGACATCCTTCGTGGCTGGATTGACGTTGAGTGAGGTACCAAGGGCTAGTTCTTTCTAATTGCGTAAACTTGTATTTTGTCTCCGTGGTCCGGTTAATGAATAGCCTAATGCTACCGCCTTTGAGGGATCGTTTGAATCCTTTGATAGAACAAACCTGTATTATACGACTAGTATGAGCTTATTTATACGCTCTTCACTCACTTCCGGGTGTCCAAGCGGATCAGGACGCATGCGAAAGTACAATAAAGTCAAACGGGACAACACTCACAGCTACCCGAACTGATGAATGATTGCGCAGCCACTGGCAGCAGCGGTGTGGGATACGTTGACTCTTGCCTCTTAACTATTGGGCACTCGGCCGCAACTGCGCCCTATGTATTTACTGGGACACTCTGTAGACAATCGGTTCAATGGCCTTCCGAAGGCCTTTGAAACGACCTTGTAGCACAGGTATATGTTAAGTAACCAACGCGGGTCTTGCGGACAGAGACAGTTTACTCTCTTTTCATTTGTTTCTCAAATGACTATATCTGAGGAGTTACCCGGATGAGGACCCGAACGTACTGGGGACGCCTGAGCCGACAGTGCGATCCTGCACGTTTTCATTTATCATTTGTTTATGTTGTGTTTAGCGAAGTTTGAGCCGATATCTTATGTTTTTGCTGTACTTCATTATACTCTCCCTTCAACGCCATTTCCTAACGCGAGTACATTTATTAATCTAGTAAAAGCAATCCGACGGGACGTGTATATCTATTCAAAACGAGGCCGTTACTGTCGGTCTGCACCAGCATACCACCCCCGGATACAGGAACACAGTGTGTACGCAAACAGCCGATAACGTCGACGTGCATATTATGGGATTTTCAAAGCTGGTTAGAGGATAAAGGTTGCAAATAATTCAACCCCGGCGTAGATTTCAGGTATAAGAGGCCCTGCTGGGCTAATAAAGTAGCAGCCTTAAAACCATGTTCAGTCAAGAGTATTGTGTAACTCGTGCCGCGCAATATTAGTTGATTGATTAATCAAACTTTATTACCGCGCCTGCCCCCTTTCCTTTTTCCCGCGCAGGCCACTGCCTTATCCTTGTCCTAATAAAGATGATTGATTGATTGATTGATTGATTGATTGATTGATTGATTGATTGATTGATTGATTGGATTGATTTGATTGCAAAAAACAAGTGCGATGTTAGGGTGCCCATCCGGTAAGCGGAGTCGTCAGTCCAGGATGTCTTGGAAACGGCGTGCTCGTGCTGCCCTCTCTACCAACATAAGCTGGTGGGCAATTCCACCGACTGGTGTGTGGTGCTGTATGAAAAAATCAGGTTGGTGGTTTCTGCCCGAACGTCAACTTGAGCGTGACTTGTGACCGGGCGCTGACGCTACATTGGTAACTCACCGCAGGCTTTCTCTCACATCAAGCTTTCCTGCCTCAGGACCACATGTCCACAGAATGAGACTTCCACCTCCTCATATCTCTCCTTGTATCTTTCCGCTTCCACCTACTGCCTTTCCTTTCTACGACATGATCTGTTTCATCTCTGCTGCTCCTCCTCCTCCTTTTCTCTTTCTCTCCTCCCCCCTTAATCTTCATTCCTTCCAAGCTCGTTAATCCATCGGCCCCCACCCTCTCATCCGTCTCTTTATAATAAGAACCACGGCGTTTCCTCTAACCCTGCGCCCTCCGAAGGTTACAGCGACACGAGGTTGCCCCGCACATGCAACGCACCTTGGCCGCGATACCTCCGAGGGTGTCCGGCCGCACGTCGAGATAAGTGTGTACATTTCGCGCGCGTGCCGACTTTGGCGTACACGCTCGTGAGCCGCCACACACGTGCTCTCACGGTGGAGTACGCGCGCCTTACGAGGAAACCACCCGCGCGCATGCGCGGTAGGTTGAGCCCCGGCGGAGGGGAGTTGAGAAATAAGCCTCGTTAGTATGGACGAGGGGCGGCTGTGGAGCCGGGCTACTACACCGCGGTTATGAAGGCAGCGGCCGGGGTTGAGTAAGCTACCGGATATAGACACGTACCACGAGCGTTCGAAAACGTGTGAGGCCGGAAAGCGCACAGCGTGCTGGATTTTCTTGCTGAAGAGTATTTGTTGCAAAGACGCCTGGAAGATTTGTGATAGGTAGTAGTTGGGTGTTCGGCGTACTAATCTCACTGAAGCAACCATATGTCTTTTCTTTCTAGATATTGGAAACGTCGGTAATTTCAGTAGACGGTGAGGTCAGGGAGGGCACGCAAATTATTACGCGATGTTGGCGAGGCACATCACCATCATCACCATCATCACTATCGTCATCATCAGTCATGACCAGCGTACTCATCTTGAAGTGACGTGTGCTGGGTTCCAGGTCACTCGGGGATCGCCGGAAACGAGACAGTGGATAAAACGGCCGCTGCTGCTGCGCTTACAAATACAGTGACCATAATAACACCTTACACTGACCTTAAGTCACACATCAGACAACACCTTCGCAAAACATGGCAAGCACACTTGAAGGAACAGACAGACAACAAACTACACGTAATAAAGCCACTCTTGGTAGCATACACCACTGGACACACACAACAGACGCACTGAAGTTAGCTTAGCTACATAGGTTACGGATAGGCCACACCCATGTAACACACTCCTACCTGCTCACGGGATCTTCTAGGCCTCTGTGTAGCAGGTGCGGAGACGATCCGTGACCCACGTACTTCTTCAATGCAGAACACTTGACATGTACAATACGACACAAACACTTCGCCCAACTCTACAGACAACACATCCCACCACACCCAGCGTTATTCATGTTCGACGATCCCATGTTTTCTGTCAAGCGCGTTTTAACTATTTAGCGGAAGAAAATTTTTAGACCTAATTTCATACCACGCATAATCACGAACCGGCCTTCTGCACCAGCCATCCTCATTGTCTTTCACTGATTTTACTTTTGTTCTTCTAACACATTTTAGTGTTTACCTCTTCATCTCTCATGTATAACTGTTTTGGCGCTCTTTGCCCCAGTAGGCCTTGCGCCACACCAAGAAGCTGCCTATTATGGTTCATGGTGTTGTTTCTGCCAGCCAAGTAACTCACTTCTAACACGAATGTCGTTAACTTCCCGTCTCGTCTTCCATGGCAGCAAGTCTAACATCCCTATTACCGCAATACTTGAGAACATCTAATAACCAACAAAAAACTTTCGGGTGGAGATATGTTCGTGTCATACACCATTCTATCCCCCGTGAAAATGGAAAGAGCTTTTCTAGCAACAAATAATAATCTCCAGCTTCATTTCTGACTATATTTATAGATACTAGCTGGAATCGACAGCTTCTAACTAGAAAAAATTCTAGCTAGAGGATTGTTTTAAGCTTGCAGGTTTTTTTTTATTCCAGCTGGACTGACGAATTGCTAGCTTGAAGAATAGCTGCTAGCCGGAACAAAATCTCACTCCAGCTAAAAATGAGCTTGAAACTGAATTACTAGGTATAAAATCTGCCTATTTCTAGCTAGCAAATATTTCTAGTTAGAAGAAATTTCTGGCTCAATAATCCAACTAGAAAAAAATAATTATTTTCACCTAGGATATTATTTTGTCCCATTAGGATGGGATAACTGATTACATAAACTTAAGGGATGATGTCACTCTATTAAAGCTGTATATCCACTAATTGCACATCCATTTGCAACTTCACTGCACTGCACTGACGCCACAGGCGATGTCCTTGCTGGAACTGGAGGTGACGCCACAACCAAAAAGGACATCACTTATGTTGTCGACGTCACTCCCTGGCAATACTTCACTTCCGTCGCTCAACAGTTCCAGCATCACCTCGCCTCGCCCAAAATGGACACTTTTCGAACTAGACATTGGCAGCTTCTTTATGGTGGCGGCTGGAACATCTGTCGCTACTCTGCGGGTACACGGCAGTCAAAGGCGCCATGGTTTCGACAGAAGGAACAACAAATGCGCACTTGCTATAAAGTTTGTTTTACCGCTACGTGTGCCTTAAAGGGGCCGTAAAGGAGCCGCCTCTTGTTTAAAGGGGCCATGAAGACAAAATACAGCTTTGTCTAATTTGAGAGAACTGTGCTTCGGTACCTCACTCGAAACGTGTTTTTTAACCGAGAAAAAAACAAGAAGTATTAAAGAACTTTCGAATGACTCTTTAATTTGAAAACACTTGCCTTGGTAACTCACTCGGCTTTATTACCGCTCACGAAAGGCGTTTTCTTAACGAAAAAATAAAAAGAACGCAATGAATATATTTCTTAAAAACACCCATTTCGCGCTACTGCGGCGTAATGGGTGTAGGAGGGACGCAATATGCGATCAATCGGAACTACAGGCCCTGCTACACTTGCCCAGTCATGTTTCTTGGCGGTGGCTTTCGTCGGTGGCCCCCAATAGCACTGACAAGATTTTGTGACGTCATAGATTAATCGCAAAAAGAGGTTGGGAAGTCGCCACTGCTTCCTCTGTTTTTCTTAATATCTCGCGTATTTCCTTCAAGTTTACATTAAAATTGGTGCAGTTGTTTAGCGAACCAAACTTGTATATTGTCTCCATGGGCCCTCTAACGATAGGTTGCCCAATATACGTTCAGCCTAACGACTTGTCGAGCATCGTCAAACTCATACGTAATGCTGCGGGTTCTCATAGTACCTAAAAGCTAACGTCAAAAAAATCCTGAGAATCGTCGGGCATTACCCCTCTGCGAATAGGTGTTCTTTGCTCAATGAGCCATTTAACGCTGTCGCATTCCCAATTCATTATCTATTCATCAACCGCGAAATTTAAATGTTTACAACTTGGGAGTAGTGTAAGGTGGAAGCAAGGAACAACCGTTACCTGCACCTATATATTAATGCGTTTAAATTGCAAGAAAGCATAAGTTCAAACACCAATTGTGATTTTACAGCGAAGCTGCATATTCCTGATCCCTTCAACAAACATTGGAACGAAAACTCAGATATTTGTGTTCAGCCAACAGAAAAAATATTAAAAATTAGAAGTCTTAGTGCCTTCATATATTGATGTCTGTGTTGCATTTCGTGCAACGCAGACACAGCACTAGCAATGCATTTGTACTTAGAGGTGAAGTCGCCCTTACTTTAAGGAGATCGGTCTGAGTTTGGTCGTTGTAAGCTGGCTTTCCCACATTGTGTGTTGCCCTGTAAAGCATGGCCCGCTATGGGGGTGCCCAAGGGGAGCGTGCTGAGCCCGTTCCTGTTCATGTGCTGAAAGAGCATCGTTATAGCTCCACTTTATACTCCTCTCCACCGCCGCCGCTTCTTTCCCTAGTGGTGTATTGCCTGCACGTGTACCGCTCGCCATGCGGGGCATCCATCTCCCCCCTGCCATCTTTATGGATGCTTTTATTAGAAAGGGGGGGGGGGGGGGGTGCGCGCACGCGCTGGCCGGCTTCACGCGCTCACCGCTGACATAGCCATTCCGCTGTCGGGAGATTCCAACGTGGCTGTAAGTAAGCTGCCTGTAAGTAAGTAAGTAAGTAAGTAAGTAAGTAAGCTGTAAGTAAGCTGACAGAGACAGTAAGCTGCCTACGACGCGGGAGGGAAGCGGACAACCACATGTTTGTTCCGTAGAGTGAAACTGCATTCCTTCCAAGTTTCATTCAGCTAAATAGCTATAAAGGAAATCGCAATTCACAAACAAACGTGTTTTGTTTAGTGCACCCCTTGCACTGCGCCAAGCTTTGTTGGTCATCCTTCTTCACAGAGTGGAAGGGAACTGATTATATTTTTACTACAATCTGTCCGAAGGTTTCAAGGATACAGATTTTATGCAATTATAACAATTTTACTGCTAGAAACTCAGGTGTTCACTGCGTTACCACCGTTTCCTCTACCCACAAAGAGTGCGAAAGCGTGTTGGCATCTTAAGAAGAAGAAAATTAAGAAGAAAAATAGGAAGACGAAAGTAGGTACGGTTTCTAAGTGGGTACTTTACAACCTTTAAAAATTACGATAAAATTTTAGTACGGCTGCATTTGTACCCTACGCCCGTCCTTCTTCCAGCGTCTCAGTTTTCTTTGAGGATTCCCGGTAGGTGCTGTCTGCAGTGAGTCCAGCCAGGCCACGTTTAACTCTGCATGTTTTCCCGTCGCAACACACGATTCGTCGTCTTATATCGCCTCTGTCGCTGTCGGCGGATTTCGGTGACGCATGGCACGGTGCTCAGGATACCGTGCATGCATCTGCATCAAGTATCTGCGATACTGCTGACTGACCCTGGACTCCTGGACGGTCCACACGCGGGACGCATGCGAATTCGCATGGCGCCGTTCGCTGCTTGGGTTCGCCGCAATTGAATTACGTGCCTCGGCGGGCAGCGGGAGCCTTTGGCGTTAGGGCCCGACGCGGAAAGGGGCATGCGCGCAGGCGGCGTCTGGAATCGTGGCGAGTCGAGGGGGAGCGGGAGAGGAAAGTGGAACCCCTGGCCGTGTCCGTAATTACTGTCATTAGAGAAGCAGATTCTGGCGTCTTCCTCGGCTATCTCCCTCCCTCTCTCTCTCTCTCTTCCTCCCTCTCGCTGTCGCACGCCTTTCGTTCGGAGGCTGTGTCTTTCTGCAGAACGCCGTTTATACACAGCATGGTCCGACTTCCTCCGAGTCTATCTCTTTCCGTATTCCGACGGTTCACTGTGCGCGCACTCGGGAAATTCCACGCTCTTGGCTTTAACTGAGTATCTGCGCGAAATTCGGTTTGTTTTCTCTTGCTGTAGCTGGTGGAAAGAAAGGTCTCCGGGCCTTGTTACCTTGGCGGTGATGCCGTACCTCGTGGCCGCTCCTTGCAACCTTGCTTTCCTGGCGGCGTACGCGTAAGTGGACTCATGCACGCGTCCATGGGCTCTCGCGGCGGGGAACTGGGTCTTCTCCTTCCCTGCCTCCGCACCGCTACCGCGCCACTCTCGGGCTCCAGCGGAGCCTGACGGGACCAAATTGGAGAGGTTCTCTGCCACGTGCTTCGTGGGCCTCACGCGCACCACGGAACACGCGGCCGAATCTCCGCTGTGCAGTTCGTCGTCAGCAGTACGGACGACGCGAGCGCGTTGTTGGGTGCGGAGGGTGTGACTCGCGGGGCCGTGGTGTGCGTCGTTGGGGCTATTTATGAATGGCGCCCCGAAGAGGGTGCTGCCGTAAAGCGGGTGTAATCTGGCACCGCGTTAGAGGTACTTCGTCTAGGCTTCAAAAGATTTCTCGGGACACTTAATGTCTGCAGTGCTTTCGAGGCGAAATCTTGGCGACACTTACATTATTTTGCAACTCTTACGTTTCCAGTACCTAGTTTAGTGAATTCTGTGTAGCGGGTACATTAGCCCACCAAAGCTCCCTAGTGCGAATCTGCCAAGCAGAAAAGAACAGCGACACCAACTTTAAACGCTGCAACGTGCGGAGATAGAACAGTGGTAGCGGCATTCCTGTTGAGTTATCTTTTTCATTGCACCTGGTGTTGTGTTGTGACTGTCGAAGACATGCAATAAAGATAAAAAGAAGGTAGCACAGTGGCAGCGCATCGTGCTGCTAATCGGGAGGTCCGCGTTCAAATCCTATGAGATCACGCGTGTTTTTCATTTACTCTTAGCAGCGGCGGCCGTTTTCTTGACTGGACAACAGCAACGACGATTTTTCGCAGAATGGGGAATTTAAAGGGACCCTGCAACAGTTTTTTTTTCAACTTTTCTTCTAAATCTTAAGTGCTTCCAGAGCGTAGTCAACAAACACATCCACTACTTGGAATAGGTGGTCCCAAAGTACCCCAGCCAAAAATTGCTGCTCTGTGCCCATCAGATAACTTGGAAACCTGCTCAAAAGATCTTTCTTTCCCCGATTCCACGTTCTTCGGCCCCTGGAATTACGTCATTACAGCAACGTAGCGGCTATGGGCTGCTCCCTTCCTGTTTGCAGCAATAAACGCATGCGATAGCCACTTTAGAAAAAAATAGCCACAAAGCAAAGTAGAAACGGAAGGCGGATAGTTCTCTGCGATGAGCAAATCACGCGGTGCGACTCCGTGGTGTTGATAACTATATACCTTCGACAATGCTTCCAGACGCGAAGGAAAGAGTGAACGCTTTTATCGGAAGGTTTACAGAGTCTCTTTACGTCTTTCCTTTTGAAAGATTGACTCCCTCCTGGTTTAGACGAATGGGCGGAGCAGGGAATGTCAGTGTGTGGTTCTGATGTTGGAAACATTACTTGTCAAAGCTTTCTGGGTCCTCATCTGTGTAAGCGTCACGGACACTACTCCTTCTGAGAAAGCGGGATCTCTACCCTCCTTCTCACTTACTCTTTATTTAGTGAAGAACGGTACCATGACCGCCATCCGCATTAGACTGACGATGATAATTCCCGGTGACACGCATACACTCGGGAAAAATTCCTACTTGAAGTTATGTTGTTGTTGTTGTTATTGTGTTGCTTTATGCAAAGAGGAAGAAGAAAGTGTCCCAGACGATAACTGCCACTCGGATTGAAGGTACATCAGTCAATACTCGATCTAGGAGAATAATAGACAGAAAAGAAGAAAGCGAGAAGAAGAAATGTGATGGATTACAAGCCGCGCAGCACGGACAGCACTGGAAGCATTATTTCCGGTCTGTAAGTCCCGTGTCCCTTAAAAAGTTCAGCACGGCACGGAGAGCGTTTTCGCAATTTTAAGGGCAACAGTCCGGGAACAATTGGTTCGAAGGGGTGCATGAAGGCAGTCCCAGCTTCCCGTACGACACTGTAAGATATACGCATACGTGGGAGTCGGTGACAGAAGGTAGCGAAGAGAGTCATGGATAAGTTGTTTAGTCTTCGTCCAGTGCAGACGTCATTATAGAAGCGAGGAAAGCTGTACCATACTTGTCTTGCCATTCATGTAGCCTTGCTACCCCATATGCACGCATATGCACGCTAATAGCCTTGCTATCCCATATGCACACCAACAATTTAACTTGGTCCTGCCACATTGAAAAGATTTGCTCATCTGCTCGTAGAAAATTAGGGTTACTAAGGCACACCCTCAAAAGCTCTCCCGCTAAAACTAAACTCCTCGCATTTAACACAATAGTCCGGCCTTGTTTAGAGTACGCGTCTGAAGTCTGGGATCCGCACACTAAAAAAGATATTAACAATCTTGATAGAGTCCAAAGATTAGCTGTTCGGTTTATCTACAATCGCTTCCGCCAGACTGACTCCCCGACAGAACTAATGATTAATAACAAAATTCCAACTTTAGAATCCCGAAGGAAACTAGCGAGACTTAAATTTCTTTTTCAACTATCCAGGAAAAACAGCATCATGGAACTTTCGCACGTCCTCACTCCGTTATCTTCACGCCCTACTAGAGGATACCATTCTTACAAATTCACACCTATCTTTGCACGCACTAGCAACTTCAAGTACTCTTTTTTCCCACGCACAATAACAGACTGGAACGAACTGCCGCACCATATTTTGAGTCTGGAAATGTACTAAAATCTTTGGAAAATTACTTTGAAGTGTGATTAATGTTACTTGTGAATATTTTGTATACCTGTCTGTTTTTCCCGTTTCTTTTTTTTTTTTTTCTACACCTGTACGACTGTGTAATTGGTCATTTCATTATCGTTGTACCACCTCCCACTCCTGCTTGGGCCATTTTTATGACCTGCAGTATTTCATAAATAAATAAATAAATAAATCTGCCAAGACACCACAGACATCCCTCCCGTTCTTTCTCCGTTGATCTCGCACTCCTATCGATCGTAGCCCAAGATGAAATGCGAAACTCCACTTCATTTCAAGATATCCAATTCAGCCTCTAAGCGAAAAGAATTCTAGACAACAACATAGACCACTCATTTTCCCCCTTCGCCTGAAGGAGTCACCTCCATTTTTCAGTATTGTATACCTACCGCAGCATTAATTGGCGTAGCCAGAAATATTTTTCGGGGGTGCTACACGCACCGGTAAAAAATAAGAAAAAGAGCCTGCCCCAAACCAATATCTTAGCCATTTTTCTGCTTTAATGCTGACGATGTGTTAGTTGTTTCGTTCACTGTAATATCTACAGAAAAATGCGAGTGCACACAAGACTTCGAGGAATTGACTCGTAAAGAAAAAATGAGGAATGTAGAGCTCAGTAAATTTCTGGGGTGTTCTGACACCGAAACACCCACCTGGCTACGCCACTGTCAGCACTACATGCATTGCGTGCTTTAACACTATTGGAAACAGTGACCACTGCAAGTCTTACGCAGAAACTTTATGCTGCTGTGATTGTCAGTGGTCCACGCTTACTCTCTTTTGAGATTACTCCCTTTCCTGTATTTTACTCCTTTCGAGATTACTCTCCTACGTGCGCCGTTCAGAATGTCCAATATCCCCGAACACCCGTATTGATTCCCGCCCTTTCCTGATCGGGCTCCTTTTTCCATGGGCGATTCTTGGCAGCACGGATGCTCTCCTACAGCTGTGATTCCCTAAGGGCAACCGATGCTTATCTCTTAAGGTAAAGCTTTCTTCGCACGGTGGATTTCCCACTGGCGTCTTTGCCACGTTTCCAGCCTGGCGAAGCCATATTTCTCAAGATCCCGCGAAGGACTCGTCCTTATAAGCATTCCAGCGTTTTTTTTTTTTCTGCTTCTTCCAACTGGCGTCAAGGCAGGACGAGCCTTCGTGTGACGCACGTCGTCCCTATACCTGGACGGGGGCCAAGGGCTTCTATGATGGGGCAAGACACGCACGCAGGACAGGGCCTTATCTCGCAGTATGATAATTACGCCTCAGAAGCCACGCAGCGCCAGGCACGGCACCTGACCGAGCAGAGCCCATCCATGGGCTCACGTGGGCCGAATGCTGGCGCGACGAGTTCACACAGCGCTTGGCAATATGCGCACCATGTGCTGGCCCAGGCTTCTTAAGCTGCTTTAGAGCTGAACAGCAATAGTGCACTCTTTGAAAAGCAACGGTAGCGCCCTCTGGCGAAAGGAAACAGAAGGTCGTCGCTTTTTTATATATATATATTTGCGGAAATACAGTAACTAGGACTGCGAAAAACTAGTCTGCTTGCCTCTTACGCTTGCCTCTTATGAGTCAGCATGATAGACTCCAAACTTCGACGACAAGATGCAAATTTTCTGTGTTAAAAATCTCGTTTACATACCCGGGCGCAGTGGCCACCTGCGCGCGAAGTTCACAAATACCTTCGTTCAACCAGAGGGACACTGGTTTAACTGCAAAGTAATAAAGTTATGCATAATCTAGTAACAACTCCACTCAAATGAATGTTTTGCATGTAGGGGCTTATATATTAGATGACATTACGGAATAAGTAATCACGCAAGATCAACAACGCGGTATTGTACCATGTGAAATACTACAGTTATGAAAGTGTTTTGTTTTTTTTGCGTTAATCGGAATAACGGCCACTGCAACCACGAATATAGAGAGCGACCACGTGCTCGTCCGCAAGGTCTTTGCCACTCAACCGTAAAGACGGCTTCAGGCGATCAGCCAACCTTGTATCGAACGAATGTACAACTTAGGTTGCCGTGCACTCAAAATACATTGTTTGGGCGATTGCCAATATTTTCCCTTCATCCCTTTGTCTCCGCGGGCCCTGTTATGATCCTGCTTCGTAGACCATAAGGATAAAGCAGTCGTTCGCAGTGTTTAGTGCAACTTTTTTTCAAAAAACATTTTCCTGCCCAGAAATCCCCATTGCACGGGCACTTTTTCCCGCCGTGATACACGCTGAGTTGGCGTAAAAACTACCACCCTGAGTGTGAAATCGCTATTAGGGTCCCTCCAATTGCCCGTATGGGAAACAGGAAATGAAGATGGTGAACTCCCTTGTAGTCGAAATGAGGAAGGAGTTTATGAGCCCATCTATAGCTATAAATGTATTCGTGAAAGGAGTCAAGGAGGACTATAATTCATCTGGGGAAGGAGTAAAATAAGGATATCATCAAAGGATTATACCATCAGCCAGTTAAGAAAAGATTCTTCAGTGATCCGTATCCAGTTAGATGGGCAGATGAGATCGACAAGTTTGCGGGGATAAATTGGTCACAGTTGGCACAGGACCGGGGTAATTGGAGAATAATGAGAGAGGCCTTTGCCCTGCAGTGGGCGTACATAGGCTGGTGATGATGATGATGATAATCCAGGAAAAATAATCATGCACCCCTCCGTTAAACGACGACGATGTTTGCACGCGAAGCTTTCTCGTGATGGATTCTTTGGTTGGCTAAACCCACACTGCGAGTATGTGCTACTGTGGAGGTACGCACCGCTTTGCTGGAATTCCCACAGCAACTCTCGGGTGTGCACTTTGTAGGCCTAACGTTCGGGTTTGGGGTGTACGGCGCGAATCAGTACCAGCTGCTTGGCGTTTGCTTGGACCATGCCGAATGGAGCAATCGGATAGAGCGCGGCTTCATAATGCGAGAGACCCAGGTTTGATTCCGGCCCCGTGAAGCGTTTTTTTCCCTTTCACTTCACTCATGATCATTCATAATCGCCGCCAGAGAAAGTTGTCTTTCCTGCACGGGCGTATTGGCGCACAACGGCATCAGTGAGGAATCTTAAGCTTCGCTTTAAAAGTAACGAACACTCTGGTGATCCATGCGGTGAAGCATAATAGTACTCCGCCAGTAATCTATTATATCGAAAAATTAAGGACTCCCTCTTACCTCCTGGGTAAAAGAGTAAATTAGGAGTATATGGTGATCCGCATGGAGAGGGAGTTAACAAGAACACCTTCTAGCAATCCTTTAGCAGTTGAGGATCCCGGCGCCTTCACTTATTTCTAGTCTGCTTTGGGTATGCCTTCATCGGATCAGCCACTACACCGCGTGAAGGTGATTCGCCGTTGATGTTAGGGTGACGCCTAGAGCACGATGGTCGTGAAGGAAAGAAGAACAGCAGCCACGAAGCATGTTCACAACACTTGCAGCAACTTTACTCGCCGCCAGGAATATCCGTGGTCGTACGCGTTGGATGCAATACGTCGCGAAGACAATGGTAAAAGAGCTGACCTTTTGGTATTCATCATGTGCGAAAGTGTACTTGCGGCAGTGCGCAGCTGAACCATGCGGCACGGCAAAGTAACTCCTGTTCTTCGGCTTATACGCTCCTCCTCACAGCTGACTCACGAGATGGCAACTGTGGGCACGATGTCCGACGGTGTCTGCAAGGCGCAAGGATATGGCGGAGTGGCAGCGTATTACCATTACATGCGACCATTTTGAAGGTATAAATTGCCCAGAAATAAGTATTGCCAGCGAAAGACCAAACTGGGAAGTATTATACACAGATTCCAACTGCACACTGCATACAACAGGCTTTCGAAGCCACAGACAAATGTAAGAGGTAAAAAATCAGCTCCATAATTTCCCACTATTGTACAGCCTAAGAATGAATATTATCTCGACGTCCGTTTTTTAACACCTCCTTCTTCGGTCAACTTCTCTCCTCCTCTCTTCCCCTCCAGGGCCTGTAGGAGAACGGGACGACCTGCGTTAACCTTGTATGTTCAGCAACTCGTGGTCTCCACGGTTTAGCGGCACGGTCGTCACATGTTCTCCTGGAATGAGGGACCACCTCCACCACCAAGCTCAAACTGATGTTTTTTAGCAACAAGAACAGCGTCCGCTGTAGGTGGGTTTTCATACTTCGAGCTCTCGCCATCCAATGGCGAAGAACTACGCCACAGCTGACGTCATCTTCTCCGGGAGAGGGTATTGGCTTCCGTTCAGCAAGATGCTGCAAGAGGTGCAAAGAGCCGCGCGGTACCCTGCTCAGCGCGCATAGACTACCGTACACCTGAGAGTGTAAAACTTTCGTTGAGATCGGAGCCTCAATGGAGTTTAGCGAATCATCGAAGGCAAGTTCTTTTCCAATAGAACAAGCTACGTGTCGCCTTCGCAGCTGCTTTAAAATGAAAAATAGCTCGTTGTGTCAAGCTTTCCATAGACCCACACCTCTCATCAGAAGAGGGGCGCTTCGTTTGCCCTCATCACGCTGTTTACCAGTCGGATGGTCTATTGTTACTTCTTCTAAGGATCCGTATCACACGCGGGTGCCATCTTTCTATTATTGAGGAGCAGGAAACGACGATGACGACGATGATGATGATGGGTTGCATCATCACTATTATCGTCATCGCTTCTCAGCACTTCTGTCGATAATGGTGATGGTAACGACGATAGCCAATAGTTGTGAATGTATACGAGCACCATCATCATCATCATCATAACATTTTCACTTGGTGCAAGGCATGCATCTTGTTCGATGGACACAATAAAAGACGCCTGGTTGGGCGTTATCTAGATATGCAACACGACAGCCTGAAATGCCTGATTGCACCCCAACAATGTTATGCTGCACCTCGTGAAAGTCATTCCGTTATTTCCAAGCAGAACGTGTGACCACGAGGCTGTGAGGTGCGAATAGTTGCTGTTTTCCTCGAAGCCTGCAAGCGAAAGTTCTCTCGCTTTGAGGATGGCTACTGTGGGCGGCAGAGCGAGATGTGTTTGTCCATCACACGGTGCTTCTGCTTCCTTCGCGATGTCCCCGTGGCGTTGCCGCCTCCGTTTATTTCCTGTCGCCTTAATGGGACTCGGAGTAAGGCGCAAAACGGTTCGACCTTGTCAGTTGGCGCCACGCTAACGAGGCGCCCCGCACTCTCTGAACGCTGGGAGAACTCCGCTGCCGCGAGTGCCTGAGAAGTGAAAGCAGTGTTTCCTGCTTCGTGAAAGCTGGAATTCGAAGAAGGAACAAAGGAAAGTAAGAAAACGTTCGCCCTGTAAACACGGCCCAGACCTAAGTAACCCAGAATGCCTTTAAGAGAACCATGGTTGCCATAGAAAAGTGGGTTCGAAAAGTTCATACAGTTTACAAAACTGTAATTACGGCGATCGACGAGCTTAACTGTCTCTACCTTGGTGAACGGCGACCTGCATCGTGCCATACGGATGATTTCATTTCATTTATTTACACGTACGTATGCACGATGCGACCTTTGCACATGCAATCTTCTCCGAAAATTTTGCTGAAGTAACGTTGGGTGAGCTAGATGGAGCCCTGCAGCGGAATTACAGCGCAGTGCTCTGTCAGATGGCATCATGGCTGCCGCATGCAAGTAACGTTGGGTGAGCTAAATGGAGCCCTGCAGCGGGATTCCGGCGCAGCGCTTTGTACAGCTGGCATCATGGCTGCCACGCGCAAGTAACGTTGGATGAGCTGGTCAAGCCCTGCAGCGGAATTCCTGCGCAGTGCTCTGCCATATGGCATCATGGCTGCCGCACGCAAGTGACGTTAGATGAGCTGGTGGAGCCCTGCAGCGGGATTAGTGCGTAGTTCCAGAGTACTTCAATGATTTTGCATTGAAGGACTGTGGTAGTGCTTTGACCAGATGGAACCATGGCTGCCCGCGCGCAAGTAACGTTGGGTGAGCTAGATGTAGTCTTGCAGAGTGATTCTGGCATAGTTCTCTACAGATGGTATCATGGCTGCCGCATGCAAGCTCCTGCGTCTCAGCTTATCAAGGGACTTTCCGCACATTTTTAAATTAATCTCTGTGGCTTTTTGAATGGGCTACTTTCGGATGAAAGGGAGGGATAAAATATATTACTCTCGAATCAAGGTCAGTGGTTATAGGCTACGTTTGGAGTATGGTATTATTGCAATTGTTACTTCTAGTCTTGCCGAGCTTGTTGGAAAAGTGCTGATTTGGATAGAGCAATTTATGTTTCTCCTTTCCCATCTTGTCCTGAAACCCGAGAAGGGAGGGAAGGTCCGCCTCTAGAGAGCAAAGCCCGGATCCCCATCTTCCCGGGGCAAGTGGTTAATGTGACGATCGCCGAAGACCAAAACATCCCTCGGGGCACAGGCTACTTGCGTGCTTCGAATGCGAAAGCATTATGGCTTCCCTGAACGATATTTTCCATAGATTTTTTTTTTTTTTGCTACACAGTGCGCGCGTCCTTTTCTTCCGCTTCCCTTTCTTCGTCTTGTGGATCAACTCGCTGCACTGTTCCCCTCCGTCACTTCTAGTTTGTTGTAATTGCGAGGGTAGACCGCGTTCATCCGGTACAGAAACTGGCGATGCGTGCGACCTAGGAGCACCTTCCGTCAACACACACGGTGTCAATTACTTCGAGAGGCACAGTGGTGATACTTCACACCACTACTTCCCTAGAATAAGGGTTCACCGTGGCTGGGGTGCGCCTCTTCTCCTCACGTGCCTTCACGCGCCCAGTGACGCACGCCGAGCCAGCCATATCTGTGGAGCCATTGTCGCGACAGGGTAGCGCGCTCGTCTCGCACACAGTTGGGCCTGGTTCGATTCGCACCCAGTCCGAAATTACCCTTTTTTAAAGTAATAAATTCGCTTTGTTTACAGTAATCTTCTGGAAGCTTTGACGCCAACCCAAGATTTCTTCGCGTGTTTTAATCCTTTGCACTTTCGGCATTTTTTATGTGTGTGGCATCCGACAACCAACGACGCCGGAATTTTTCGAGCGCAGCGTAAATAACGCCTGTCCTTGAAAAACTTGTTTTGATTTTTAATTGTGGGGTTCAACGCGCCAACGCTACACAGGCGAAGAGGTGCGCGCCATCGTGGAGTGCTCCGGATTAAGTTTTACCACCTGGAGATCGTTAACACGCTCCGAAATCTTGAACACACGGGCGTTTTTGTTTTTCGCCTCCTTGAAAAAGCTACCCAGCCCATGTCGTTAACACAGAACCTTCGCTCGCCCCTTGCATGGAGCCCTTTTGAGCACGTAAGTTGGAACGAAACACAAATCGGCTACCGGTTCCACCACAGATCGTGATGCACTCAGCGACGCATCATTCGTACAGGGATTAGCAAAAGTTCGAGAAACACAAGAGCATAACATGACAAGTTAGTTACTGCTTCGCTTAGCATCCCGACAGCTAATGTGCGTATTTGGGTGGGTACATTACTGGTTAAGCAACTACTGAGACACACAGACAGATGCAGCAGTTTCAGGGCAGCTTGTGTGTCCCTACATATTCGACAACAGGCCAGCATGTAAATTAGATTAGGCCCACTAGAGGTGGCCACAAATTTGTGTACTTCGGGCTTTCCTTACATTGAAATGACGTTAAGCCTTCATTTTTACTAGGTTTTTCATCATCGCTACCTCAGCAAACCCATTTAAGAAACACCGCCTTTTCTTGGTGCGGTATCCCACAGGGCTCTATTCTGGTTCCGGGCTTTTTCTCGGTCTTTTTTCTGAATTTAGACCACATGGCCCGAGTACTGGTTGCTTCACATTGTTTTCGCTTCCTTTCCCCCTCCCTTTTAGAGAAATATTGTTGGTCGCAGAACTATTCTATTTAGTGATTCTGACGGACGCCACCGACATGCCGTGCGCAACGCCAACCAGACTACGATTGGCATTCCGCGGCCACTGCCAAAGCGCTAGGTCATTGTACGGCCAATCATTGGCATTGTGAAACGTACTAAACTTCGCCAACAGCGCACACAAATAGCGACCTTTGCACATGAAGTTAAAAAAGCGGAGCCCAATGTGCATGCAAAGTAAACCTCTTATACCCGGGTGCAAGTTAAGAACGGCAAAAGCTCATGCTGTGATTCACTCCGCCGAAGCGAGGGACCCGGATGTCAACGAGCGCTTGCATTTTGAAAGGAGATGGCGCTTAATGCGTCGCGTCGTGTCCCGCATAGTTTGTTCGCAGTCGCTGAAGTAGTTTAATTGTGAGATTAAGCGAAAAAAATCACAGGAAAACTCGTTTAACGTTCAAAATAGTCGCAGTAATGCGCTCTTTCCGTTTCGCGGTGGAACAGCTGGCTGGGGCCCTATTCTCGACTGCACAAATTGCTGGCAATTCGCCCATGTTTTTTTGCGTAAGCACGATGTAAGCAGTCAGTGACGTGCTGCACCTATAGCTATGACGACACGCAGTGTAATTTGACGAGTCACTCATAAAGATCGCTACCAAGGTTTCAAATATTGTGCAAGAAAGATATAAAAAATACTTGGCATGTACTATAAAAATTAAGACGGTAGCTGAGGGTGACAAGAAAAACACATTTCTGGAAGTCAAATTTGGCGTCAACACCACTAGGCGATCGAGTAACGTTGATCCAAAAGCGAGCGAAAGGCGGATGTCGAGCTAAAGAACATCACACGATTTTTTTACCGTATCTATTTATTTCTTTCAATCGCTTTTAGTAACATAGCTGGGCTCTCTGCTTCAATGCAAGCTTTGTTGCGTTATCACCTTCCCTGCCGCCACCGCCGCCACGCCTGGCCACGCCATCGTCTGCTGCTATGTTACAAGTTTATGGCGTGATCACAGAAAAAAAGACGGCCGCGACCATCGCTTGTATGACACATAAGAGCAGGGAAGCGCTACGCCTGATAACCGCGGAGCGCACCGATGTCGCCGATTCACTCATTCGTCAAGCTCGACTTCAATCAGCGTTGTAATGAACCAAATAGTCACTTTTCTTTGTTATTTTTCTCTTGAGTTCGATCATGTGAGCCAACAGCTTACTAGGACGAGTGTGGACTAATGCCATGCATTGCGTTCTCTTTGTCATGGAGAGGCTTGTACTGACCTCTTATGTTGCGGTTACACCAAACAAATATTTTTTTATTTTATTGCCAAACATGAAAGCAAAATACTGCACGTTATTTGTATGCTCCATGATCCCTGACTTGGAAGCAGTTGAAACTCTAATTTGTTTCGGTAGGAAACATGCTTTAAACAGCGTGCATGCGAAACTGCGCCTGCTGCAAATTGGCGGACATTTCGCGGCGCCGTAAGCCGGGGCAATTTTTTGCCCTATTTTGCTTGTATTTTGCGACAAAAACAGCCGCCATTTTCAAGCTGTTACGTAGCATTACGTCACTTTTACGCAGGCTGAAGTTGACAATGCATGACATAATCGTTCCCGCCAACTGTTTAAATTACGTCACGCCTTCTCAGCCAATTACAGAGGGGGTGTGTATTAAAAGCAGTATTGTTGTTGAATAGCAAAGACAGGCTTACGTTATCATGTCCGCTGCATTTAGTCTGGTTTTTTATTGCCGGCCAAGAATTATGCGCCTTTAGTAACGAGAAATAAGGCAAACTTTAGAACTGGTGTCCGTAAACGACATGAAATGTCAAAATGACGAGAGCATTCAACCGGAAGCACGTGACCAAAATTGAAAGCCAATCAGAAAAGACTTCCGGCAAATTGCCAGAATTGCCGGCAATTTGTGCACTCGAGAATAGGGCCCCTGGGGTGATGGAGCGTATAGGCAACTTCCGTTCCTCGCCTACTTGGCTTAGCTAGCCATATGGCTTCTTTTTTGTCTCGAAGCCAAAATCAACAAAAAAGTGTAACATTTTTTCCTGTTCATCGTTCATGAAGCTTCCGCATAATCACGGACAAATTAATCTTTTTGGAGGTTCAATTTTATAATAACAAAACCAATTTGATGAACCTCCAACAGTAATAATGTTGCTTTTTTGCATCCAGAGCCAACTTTTCAGCCTGTTCACGAGCCATGTCAAGGGCAAGTGGAACGTTCCTGCCCGGTACATGACGGAACGCTCGCCTAAACGCGGCTCCCCTAGACAGTGGCGCCAGATTTCCCTCTAGTATATATTAGTATGAAACTCTATGGTTCGCCCCCCGTAATCAGCAATATTGGACAACAGCGTCATGTGAAGTCGTGGTCGAAAGGGTCACCAAGTGGGGTTTACATGTTCGCCGCTACTAGAACATCGAGACGCTGGCTAGACAGGAACCTCGCGAGCCGGCAACGGCGAACGAGGACCCTCGCAGAGCACCCGCAAAGACGACGACGTAGGCCACGTCCGAAGCGCGCGTGCGCGCTTTACTGCAGGCACAATAAACGTTTCTCCAATCCAATTGAAGTGGAAAAAGGCCATAGGGCACTACGCACCTCTTCCCCACGGGCTTCGCCGCAGAACAGTGGTGCTGGAAACAAGGTATCGAATTCATGCCGGGCATTCCCTCCGATTGTTACTACCGCATTGTTTGCTCTACAACCAGCGGTGCGATAACACTTACTACTACGCGTAACCGGGCAGTCCCGCTGACAGCTTCATTCATTCACTAAAAGCTCTTGAATCGGCCGCTTATCTCGTAATTGTGGCCCGGCGCGTACTACGTAGCACAATGGGCGCTGTGTTCCCGTAATAGAGCACAATGGCCCGCCGCTGGTATCCCCTGGAAGAGTCACAATGGATTGTTCAGGCAGTGTTTAGCGCCGGGGCGTGTATATATACATACACACACAAGCAGACAATGAACTGAAGCGTAGGGGGGAGGAAGGGGCGAGCACCCACACAATACTAGACATGCTGCGTGTAGCCACAGGGAGCTACGTACTACTACGTGGTGTACTCCTCGTGTGAATGTTACGCTGGCATTGTGTGACGGCGAGCATGACCGCGACGTCACGGCACGCGAGCATAAGAATGGCCCTTGGCGCGTGCCGGGGGAAGGCCCGGATGTAGGCAGAGCTCACGTGAGCATTGTTCGTGCGCCGCCGCGACTATATTCACGCGCCCGAGGTCTGTCCCGTGTCTCACTCGGCGCTTCTTCCTTCATTGTTAATGGAACGGTGACGGCTGGGCGTCGGACGCCTTCAGTTTCTCTTTTTCCCTCACGTCACAGATGACGTCACACCCGGCGATTTGACAGGTGGGATTTTGCCTGAGAAATTAGTCTTCCTAAGTGGGATTCGGGGCCGTGATTGACGAGGGGATAACAAACGCGAGAATCATTGAATCTAACGTCATTGAATTGGCGGCGCTGCGCGTGACGTCATTTTAGGGACGCGCTCCTTTGCAGCTTCCCTCTGCCGCCGCCATGCAGCTCGCTCTTCACACTGAATACGTGATTCTCTTGAAATAACGCTCGCCTTCGGTATGTTTTTTATCCTGTTACTGCGTGAGCAATAGATACGGCCGTTCGGAAAAAATCTCCACGGTCGATTCGTGGAGAGAGAGCGACAGAAGAACGGAGGATGACAAAACGCGTGCGGAGAGAGGTGACATCAGCCGAGCCGGCGGCGGCGTTGGCTGCGGTGGTGCGGCGTTCGCAGAGCTGCTAGTAAGCTTTCATGTCCTAGTTGCTAAGGGGACGTGCAGTCAAGGCGCGGCTCACCAGTCGCCAAGCGCCTAGACGCGTCCTGTCATTGCTTCTCATCATCGTCATCATCATTATCAACAGCCTACTCAGGTCCATAGAGTTTTATACTAATATATATTAGTACGAAACTCTATGCTCAAGTTCCACTGCAGGACGCTCCTATCGTCAGCTGCTCGAGTGGAATCTTTAGCCTCCGAATTTTTTTTTTTTATTTCGTACCTCAATCGAGCCCTCCTCTCCTTCTGGTTCCCTTTCTCGGTATCCACTTTGTCAATCTGGTGGCCCACGGGTTGTCATTTCTTGTCACTGTGTGGCCAGCCCAAGCCTATTTCTTTTTCTTAATTTGTACTATGATATCTTCCACTCGAGTTTTTTTTCCATGATCAGGAAGCTTGTTTCCTGTCTCTGAGCGTTACTCGCATCAATTCTTCGTTCCATGACCCGTCGAGCCGATCAAAGTCTTATTTCCTAGTGGTCTAGTAAGGCGCTAAATTTCCGCCACATATGTCATCACCGGAACCACGCATTAATTGTATACTATTCTTTCCAGTGACAGAGGTAGCTTCGGTACGTGGTGCAAGACGGAGTGCAAATAACGGAGACGAAATGCAAGCGCTTGTGGTCGCCAATGATCTTCAATCCTCAAGTTCCCCAAATCCAGACTTTTTGGACAGCAGGCCTGTCACACGGAGCACAAGGTGTTCCTGAACCGGGAACTCACCGGCTTTGCCATGGCCGCCAACATCGTGGCGCGGTGGCAAGGACGCCGTGTCCAACTTGTGGCGCAGGCCGCGCGCCCTCGGCCGAAATTATCCCATGAAGTCAACGCAGTTTCTAAGACGAAGTCCCTATGGAGACGCTCCCGTTCCGGGGTCACCGCAGATGTCAAGAAAAATGTCTTTCCCTTGCTTTCCTCGGAAACTCAGGTTAAGCAGCCGCCTTTTAGTTGCTATGTCTGCAGCTAGACAGACTACTACACCAGATATTCCGCACCACGTCTGATCGTTCCCGAACCTTGCCAAACCTCGTACCCAACACTGCCCGGCTGGGTTCAAGCTTATGACTAGTGGATTCGCCCACTATAGGTGCGTTAAAGGCACCTTAAGCACGCCTAGATTTTCGTCTTTGTGGCCTCCATGACAAGCTATTATTAGCCCGTTTCCTCCTCCTTTACGCAATGCGGGTTCGCACTATGAAGGGATCACGAAGACAATACATAACTGTGTTCAATATCAGGGAAAACTATCCTTTATTAATTTAGTCAGCTACATTTCAGAAACCAAACGGCGTTTGGGACAGGCCCAAAAAACGCAGATATATTGAGAACCTTGAATTTCGGCCTTGAAGCTGCCATATGTATGGGCACGCGTGACGTAATACACATAAACCGCTCGTTAATTCGAACTCGAAGGGACCATAAATTGTTTCGAGTTAGTTAAGCGGAGTTCGAATTAGCGGGAGGACGCTGTAATGACGTGGGACATTTGCGCCACACTGCGCTGGGAATGAACACAAAGAAGCCACCCTCTAGGACTCGTTCATCGCCGAATTCAGCGCTACTACACGTTTGTGCCACACAACAGGTATTCCAGGCACTGCAGGACCAGCTACCGGCACAAAGAGAACCTGCAACGGCATGCGCCGGAGCTCTGGCGCCGGCAGCGCGGCGCACGCTGGCGGAAGTGAAATAACTGTCGCAGCCGCGTAGCGCGCGCTACGCCGTTGGTTTTTTTGTTTCGTTGTTTTGCAAATCTAGTAAATTTGGTTTGGTTTGGATTTGCAACATATTCTAATCACTCTGGGCCGACCTCTTCTGCGAGGAGCGATGGAAACCAGGGAATTCCAGTTTGAATTAACCGTATGGGATACCGACGCGTTCGAATTATCGGCAGTTTTCCCCCATTGAAATATACACGGCTGCGCCGGGACCAGGGCGTCAGTTCGAATTACCGGAAGTTCGAATTAACCGAGTTCGAATTAACGAGCTTTTACTGTATTGGTCAGCAGTAAAGCATAGTTATACATAAGTGTGCTAACTACGCGTTAGCATTCAAGTGATACGATCGAACAACCAAAACCAGAGGCCCTATTACAATCTTCCGATCATGTTTCTTGCAGGTGACCTTGGTCGGCCGCCGCCAATCGCACAAACTAGATTCTGTGACGTCATGGAGAACTCGCCGTAAAAAGCCTGGGGAGTCGCCACTGCGTCACCTGTGTTCCCTGATTTCTCCCATCTTTGTTTGAAGTTCGCGGAAACTTGGTTGGGGCCCCAAAAGGTTAGGCTTCTCCTCTGCGCACGACGTCAGTGCGGAAAGACCCCTTCTTGCGGCATGCCGGCTCATTGGATCGGCGCTATCGACCGGTTCTCTCTTAAGCGTGTCCAGTTTTCTCTCTGCCGGCAGCTGCTACTGAAAGACGCGTCGCATTGTAAAATAGCAGCTGTTTCTCGAAGGACACTGTGACCTGCTTCTTTTCGCGAGATTGCTGTCCACACTTCGTTCTGCCAAACTTGTTATTCACGGTCTTGTTAGTCACCAACGCTTCGGGCTCATCCTTGAATGACATTGTTTTCTTTTCCCGTTAAACTTCACTTCGAAGCTTATTATCACACATTGTAATAACGGTTCAACCACAGCATAAACACATTCTTATTTATATAGATCGTCGTTCCTAAGAATGATAGATTTCACCAACTGCGTGAACCACTGAAAACAAAGCGACGTCTCGTATCTTTATTCTAACAGCTATTTTTTTTTTCCTAGAGAAATTAAATTTCCTGTGTTATTTCTGTGTTCTGCTGCTCTACGCCGGGTTGCCGCCACGAGGAGAACAAGTCATGCCCACGAAGGCTGTGGCTGCGCGTTGCCTGCTGCTGCTTACCCTTTCACAGTGCAGTTTGCACGTCATCGGGCGCTGTCGTAGTCGTAGCCTAGTCGTAGCCGTAGTCATAGTCGCCTGCGCCGGTGTTGCTTGCGTTAATCGTAAATAGCGAGTTCGCACAGGCAAAGTTACCGATTGCAAGTGCCCTTATTGCATGACTGCAGCGTGGACGGAGCTATTGTAGGTCGAACCTTTTCGTAAGTCTGCTGTAGTTCATGCGTCACGTGGGTGGTCTCGCAGAAACCGCTTCCCAGACCCAACGATAGAGGGCGCAGTGGTCCTCCCGTAACAGGAAAAAAAAAAAAGCATTTTGTGCCTAAATAAGTTTTTTGTGGCTGCCATAAGCAGCGCTAGTATTAAGCCAAGAGTATAAAACATAGATATATTAGTCCTTTATGGTAATATTAACACGTTATCACCCCGCTACAAAGGGGAAACGAATAGCAATCGTCATCATCATCAGCGGATTCTTGTTCCCCCCGCTGGGGGAGGTAGAAGGAAGGGAGCCTCCCATCGCTGACATTTAGGTGCCGATAGGGGAGCGATAGAAGCGCAAAGGCTCACGGGTACTTCGTCGGCTCCCACCACTTCCGGTCCGAGAGCTGTCCTGCACACCAGTCCGCCGGCGGATTTTCCGTGCGTGTGTTCGTGTTGTTGATTTGCACGGAGTGCCTACCTTTCACAGAAGCCATCATTGTTATTCGTCCAGGGCGCGATTCCTGAGCGTCTCCTTTCTGTGAAAACCGACAAACAACGCGCACACACGCATGTAAAAGTATGCCGGTGGACGGGAGGCCAGGAGAGCTCTCGAACCGGAAGTGGCGGGAGCAGACGACGTACCCGTGAGCCTTTGCGCTTCTACCGCTTACCTATTCCTTCGCGCGAACCATGAAATTTGCGCGGCGACGGCGCTGCTGTTCTCGGGTGAACGCCGGTTGACATTCGAGCTGACACAAGGGAACCACAGCTCCCCCTGTTTGAGCAGATTTCACACCGGGTGGAATCTGCAGGTTCTTTTTTTTTAGGGGCGAATGCCCCCTACAGGCCCTGGCTGTCGGTGTCTCATGTCGTCGTCGTCGTAACCGTCGTCGCTGTAGTCACGGTACTAAAACACCGGGATACTCGTCTACGCTCGCGCTGGAAAGGTGACGCGTACTAAAAAACACCGGGACACCCGTTTGCGCCTCGCTCTGGAACGCATCGTAACGGATTATAAAAAAAAAACACCGGTACTCTCCTTTACGCCTCACGCTAGAACGCTTCGTGCTTCAAATACACGAGAATTTTACAGCAAAGCTGTGTACCTCGACCCTCCACCGTTTAAAAAACAATGGAAGACTCGTTTACGCCTCGCGCTCGAACGCGTCGTGCACCAAAGAACCGAGACTTTTACAGCAAAGCTGTATACCTCTACCCCCCCAACGGTTTCATCTCCGCGGACAAAATCTCCAAGCCGCCAAAAATACACTGATATACTCCATGCTTCGCGCCTCCCCAGCTTTCAGGTTAGTGGAGATGGCCTGGGAATTTTTAATTTAAATTGAAGTTTTCCGCTCGAGTAAATGTGTTGAATACGAACGCGGGAAAATGCAAGGCGGTTTGAAAATAGGGCCGGTCATATTTTTAAGGGAGGCTTATATGGCCTGGGTACGGAGTAATTTTCGCTTCTGCGAACAAATACTCGCGAGGCTGCACGGGTCTTCAATGCGCGAGCCGTTTTCAAGAGAGCAGCGTTCTATACAACGTGCGGCGTTGCAAAATGAACCTCAGGGGATGTGTGCCCTCGTGTTTTCAACGGCCTATGTTTTGATGGTTACCGAACAGTTATTTAACAAACCGGGATGTTCGTCTTCCTCGCGAAAACAGCTCGGGACTTGATTGGGCTCGAGAGAAGCACACGGCCAGAACGCGTCGAGAATTGACGATGCTTAATTAATCAATTCACGCTTAATTAATTCATAATGTATTTTATTTGCTATCGCGGAAACCAAGCATCTGTGAATTGTTTAATAAAGGAACACTGCAAAGATCACTCATGTATTGATTTTCTGCCTTATATTTGTGTAATGGCTTGCTCTTGTTAAACAATGTTGGCAAGTATGAACATTAACACCGGACTAAGACGTTTAGATTTGGGAGTGAGTATATGAGACTACTGCGCAGTTCCTGTTTCACTTTGGCCGTGTGGCTGAATCGAGTCACAGACAGACAGACAGACAGACATACAGACAGACCAAAATTTCTGCGTTTAAGTAGCCCAAGAAAGACTATCGTGTTTAAACAAAATTGCTCATACCTTGCACCTATATTCTTTGTCCTCTCTAAATAGTGGGATGGGTGCAATTGGGTGCAATGGAATGTGTCGTGTGTCCAGTTCAGGGAAATGTTAGTGTCATGTGTCAAGTGCCTTGCATGTGGTTATGATGTGAACTACGAATAGGTCCTCCCCCACGTGGTACACGAGTCTCGAAGATCCAGTGAGGGGGGGGGGGTGTTAAGGGGGAGTGCATTACATAGGCTGTGAGAGAGATGACGCCATAGCAGCGCGTGCCGTCCACCATAGAGTTTCATACTAATATACACTAGAGGGAAATCTGGCGCCACCGTCTAAGGGAGTCGCGCTTCGGCGAGCGTTCCGTCATGTACCGGGCAGGCACGTTCCACTTGTCCTTGGTATGGCTCACGAACAGGCTGAAAAGTCGCCTCTGGCTGCATAAATTCAAGAATATTACTGCAGAAGATTAATCGAATTTGGTTTATCATTATAAAATTAAAGCTCCAGAAAGATGTATTTGTTAGGGAAGATTTAGAAGCTTCATGCAAGCTGAATAAAAAACAATATTGTTACCCGTTTTTGTTGATTTTGGCTTCAAGACGAAAAAGAAGCCATGTGGCTAACCAAGCCAAGGAGGCGAGGAACGTCGCTAGCTGCAATTGCGCCGCCCATGGCGGCCCGCGAATGCAGCGCCAGATTTCCCTCTAGTATATATTAGTATGAAACTCTATGCCGTCCACCCCCTCACACTACTGCCACACTCTCCGACTAGCGTCTCGTGGGAGCTCAACATACTGCCCGGCCCCTCACCCTTTCTGCACACTTTCCTCGGCCGCTTTCTTCCCCGCTTCGCTCGCTCGGTTGCGACGCCGTCGCCATCGCCGCCGCGAAACCACAGTAGCGACCGCCAAAGTGCTTGCGCACTAAAAATATCAAAGCCCCTTTCTTAAGAGCGAGATGTCAACGACCGAAATAAAAATTGCTGCGACCATCTCGGAACGGTACAATCGGATAGACGTCGGCTTTATAACGCGAGGGACCATGTGAAGCGTTTTTTTTTTCTTGAGGAACTTTACGCTTCATCATCATTATCATCGTCGTCGTCGTCATCGTCGTCGTGTGCCCTTTGTGGAATCCCATTGTGTAAAGTTGGCTTTTCTGCAGTGCGTTATGGTGTTACGATGCACGGGGCGTTAGAGGCACAGAAAGTTTTGTCTTAAAACAAATTATCTAGCAATTCCCGCTATCCTGTCGTTACAGCCGATAAAGACGGCAGTGGATGAGGCAGCACTGCAAGTAGCTGCTCACGCCACGAGCACAGGGCGGTTCACGTAGGCAGGCAGCTGCGGGCAGCTGTGCGCAGCGCTACCGAACTCGGCCCATCCGTCTTGCCACTGGAAAGGCAGCAGCCACGGCAGCATAACCAACGCAGAAGCGGTCTGAGGTGATCCGGTTGCAAAAAAAAAAAAAGTATGTATGCCGGAGAACTAAGAAGGACTCTCGGAACGAAAAAAAACAAAGCAAACCAAGATCGAGTACAGCTGCTGAAGTCGACGCTTACGAAGTGCGCGAGATCGGAACTCCGAGCTCCTGTGTTCGAACAACCGACCTCCCGCTGGTTTTCCTTCCCGAGGCACATGCTGTATTCGCGCGCGGGGAAAGCGAACTGCTGCTGGCGTGACGTGCGTGTTTTTCGCACGCACTCGAGAGGCTTGCGGGCAAAGGATGATGAATAAAGTATACACACTTAGGACTGCTTACGTGTGCGAAAGCGAGAACGCTACATTTTATTTCAAGCTATGCGATTCTCTATTCCTAACTGTAGGTCTGTAGTGGCTATCTCATCTTCAGTTGCAACAATGTCTTCGATATCAGAGGGATATATACATGTTTGGAGGGCAATCTTTATGGCCTAACTGTTGCGGTGATGCCGGGTACTGTTGCATTTATCTACAGTGAACGCCCTCCTGCCTGTTTGCGCGCTGTGCACCATTTTTTGGTTTCTTTGCGGCTTCTTCTGAAGCGTACTTCCGTGAGCGATCACACTCTCACAGCCGCCGCTGTGTTGGACGCTTCACGTTACCATCGCAATGAAGGTACAAGCACACACATGAAAAGACGTCTCCAGTCGTGCGCTTGTGCCAACTCATTAACACCGTCATGGTCGTGTTCCTTTTGCGTCGTTTGCTTCTTCTTACGTTTCAATCCACGTTTTGCTACTCTTGTAATGCGTCTCATTGTATTATACTCTTGTAATGGTACTGTTGTAATACTCTTGTAATGCTATTGTAATGCTACTCCTCCAATATTCTTGTAATAGTACCCCTGTAATACTATTCCAATGCTACTCTTGTAATGATACTATTGTAATACTATTGTAACGCTACTCCTGTAGTACTCTCGTAGTGGTACTTTTGTATCACTATTTTAATGCTACTCTTGTAATACTCTTGTAATGATACTATTGTTTTAGTATTCTAGAGCGACTCCTGTAGTAGTCCTGAAATACTAGTGTAATGCTACTTTTGTAATACTCTTGTATAATACTATTGTAATACTATTATAAAGCTACTTCCTTAACGCTCCTACAGTGGTACTCCTGTGTCACTATTGTGATGCTACTCTTCGAATAGTCGTGTAATGCTACCTTGTAAAGCGTAACTGCGCTTTGCTGCTCGTGTAATGCATCATCATCATCATCCACAATTTCTTCGCGTTTACTGCAGGATGAAGTCCTATCCAAGAGGTTTCCAATTGCTCCTGTCTGTCACGGGCTTTTTGAATCCATTCCATTCGTACAAGTTTTTGTATTTCCTCCCTCAATCGTTTCTTCTGTTCCCCTAATGCGTTTGCCGTCTCTCTCTATCCATTCCGTCGAAGGGATGGTCCACCGGTTGTCTATCACTGGCATCAGACGATTTGCCCAATTCCACTTCCAACGCTTAATTACGGCTAAGGTGTATTCGACCCGAGATTGTTGCCTAATTCAGAACGCAGTTTTTTTAGTAGGAATGTTCCTGGAGTGTTTTTGTTTTATTTATTCTTTACAAGGGCAGTCGTTTTCTGTACCGGGCGACGCACCAACGGCTTTTTGCACAACGGGGCGCTCAGAGGGGCCGTGTAGACAAAATGCAACAGTGTTTATTATGAAAGAACTCAGCTTCAGTACCTCACTCAAGCTCCATTCCAGCTACGAAAGACGTTTTTTAACAAAAAAAATGCAAGAAATATTAAACAATTTTCAAATTTCGCGGTACAGTTATGCCTTATGAGCGGGAGCGACGTCATATGGGCCAGCACTTAACTGCATAATTTTCAGTACGCTAACTCCACGTTAACATTCAAATGATGCGATCAAACGGAACTACAGGCCCCACTACGGTCGTCGAGTCATGTGTATTAGCAATGGTTTGGTTCGGCGGCCGCCAATAGCACAAACAGTACTGCTCTCAAAGGATGCTCTCAACGTTTCGGCCGAGGGACCGGCCTTCGTCGGAATAACCGAACCAATATTCTGGCTAGGGTCCGAAACGTTCAAAGCACTGCTCTCTCACCGCGTGTCTTTCATTTTATTCATAACGTTTGCCGGTGTCCAAAAAATTGTTCATATACATAAATAATGTTCTAAGCCAATTCTTTAAAGAAGGAATGATCCCCAATTCGAAGAGATACTTCCATGCGTACCTGCGCTCCAGCTGCGGCGTTCACAGCCTCCCTAAACTCGTTACGCGTGTACCCAAATGAAAACGCACGGCACCTGTGCAGAAAGTGCACCGATACGTCCAAACGTACAGATGGCCACGATGGCCTCGAAGATCGATACAGAGGAGGAAGGGAGGGGAAGGAGGCGACCGGATGAAACCGGCGCCCGCTGTGCAAGGCGAGCAGCGGCTCGGCGGAAACACTTGTGCGCCGTGCTGACACCGACCAGATGGATGGGCCCCTCGCCTGTGTAGCAGCAGCAGCAGCAGCATTAAGCACATGCGGCTCCTTTCGCCCTGCTTCCTTCGTTCCTTGTGCAACGTATTTTACAGACGACAGTCTTTCTTGGGCTACTTAAACCTAGAAATTTCGGTCTGTCAGTATGTCTGTCGGTCTGTCTGTGACTCGATTCAGCCACCCGGCCAAAGTGATACTCACAGCCAAATCTAAACGTCTGACTCACGTTTATATGTTCATACTTCTCAACATTGTTTAACAAGAACAAGACATTACCCAAACATAAGACAGAAAATTAATACACAAGGGACATCTACAGTGTTCCTTTATAAAATAATTCATATATGCTTGATTTTTGCGAAATGAAATGCTACCTCCACTGCAGAAAAAAAAGCACACTGTCGCCTGCTGTTGCCAGCGCCACAATAGCTTTTGGCGGCATTTTAAGAAATAAAGCGGCAACAGTTACGAAAGATTTCACTCGATAGGTTCCACGTTCTGCTTGGAACGCACGTGGATTAGGGCAACGAGGTTCTATAGACGTTGAACTACAGTGCCTCGATTCACGCGCGTCTCCGCCGTACGGCAGCGCTGCCATCGAGGAACCCGGCCTGGAGAAGGGGAACGCGGTAAATTTAAATTGACGTGAGCAAACCTTTAGCGTGTTTACCTTGGCAGGAGCGCGACGCAAGAGGAACAACATGAGAGGTGAGCGGGAAAGCGAAGGGAGGAATTTACTTGGCAAATGTGGACAAAGACTATCGTCCTTTGTCGACATTTTCAATGAAAGGAGCAGATACGCGGCCATTTTTTTTTTATGCAGACCGCAAAGAAACCCAGTCAAAATAAGAACGGGCCCCGCATAAGATTTCAGCGGCTCGCTTATAACATGCCAAAATACAAGTTTGGCCTCCGTAAAGAGCCTGCTTATACTACAAATAACAATAGCAATTTTTAGTACGGCAAACGTGGAATATGTAGTACAGAAATTAAAGAGAAAAGACGAACGATAACTGAAGGGGCCCGTCAAGAAGACAAGACGCAGGTGGGGTTCATTAGACTGACTTCTTCGTCCCAATAACAATAATAGTGTTATCGAAAACTTCGAACAAATACTGCAGATATAGGGGAAAAGATAAAGCCTAACAGGAAGGGGTTATGGAGGAAAAATATGGGTTTAAGTCAATAAAAACACTGCTGTTCCCCCGAAAATGATGATTTCAATTTTATCCCAAACTTTGAACAGATATTCTAGGCATTAAGGAAAAGAGCTGAATGATAACTTATAGGGCTCATGATGACAAAGTACGTTCGATTCATTGAGACGACTGCTTCATCCCCAATAAGAATGATAATTTTATAGCGAACTTCGAACCAATATTTTGGATATCAAGGAAAACAGTTAAGCAGTGTCGATTTACCGGCCATTTTCTCGCCTGGTCTCTATGACGTCATATGACCTTGTTTGTGTGATTGGCGGCCGCAGAAGAAAGCCACTGACACAAAGCATGACTGTGATAATGTGGTGCTGGACACTGTAAAACTATTCACACCCTTTTGATCTATAACAGACTCTTTTACGCCCTACCAAAAAATAACAAAAAACACCCTTTGAAGGGTGTAATTAGCAATCAAACACCCTTTAAAGGGTGCATTCTTGTGTTTTTTCTAGGCCCAAAGGGCGTTACAAATGGCTAAATACCCTTAAGAGTGTTTTCCTTTGTTTTTGTGTGTTAGGGTGTAAGGGTGTTACTAGCGTCACTAAATAAGCTACGCTTAAGAGTACCGCCACTTCGTGTACCCGGAAGCGTCTGGGAGGCCATTTTGTTTCTCGCTTGCAGTGTTGCCATCTCTCCCAACGAAACCGCCGCCGGTTGTGACGGGCAGAGTGTGACCGGCCGCTCTAGCGTCCGCAAAGCAGAGAGAGCAGAGTAGAGGCGCCTAGAAATAAAATGGCTGCGCCCATATGTAAACAAATATCACGGGGTGCCGACCGACCAATGAGAATCCTGGGCTGGCACATAACAATGAGAGAAAAAGAGTGCCGATACTCTAAAAGCCTTTATTTAGTGACCCTAGGTGTTACTTCGTTACAGACAGTGACTTGCACCCTTAAAGGTGTGAATCCTTTTACAGTGTAGGCACGCTTGATCGTTTCACTTGAACGCTAACGCGCATTGAACACGGTGACAACTCTGATTTTAGTGTTTTTTTTTCTATTTTACCACCTGCTGATGTCGTGTGGCGCGAAATTCGAACCTTTTCGGTTTTTTGCGTTTTTTTTTGTTTAACAAACTTTTTTTGTAGCTGGTCTCAAGTTAAGTGGGCTAGCAAAGTCTAGCTCTTTGAAATTAAACTAGGTGCTAGTACGTCTTCATGACTCCTATATATCAAGAATAACCAAGATGGTTCTGTAAGGACAACGTAGGGCTGACAAAATGCCGCTGCATTACGTAAGGGACGCACAGACGGCCTGGCTTCATCGGACATGACTCAAGATTTCTTGCAGAGATCTCTCTCACGGAGTAAATCAATCAGAAGGTGACGGGGTAGGCAGCAATTAAAAAATCAAGACAGAAGTGCTTGCTAATAAGTGCTACAGGACCGTAACCGAAAAGCATGCGAGAGTGAGAAAAAAAGGCTAAACGAAACAAGAACTTCATGCGATAGGTTTCTTACCGAAAAAATGTGGACGGGTAAACAAGATGGTGAGTCAGAGGCCACAGAGCACGTGTTGAATCTAGCGGCAACTTCTTATTTTCATAATAGTCTACCATTCCTTTTTTTTTTGTATTTATATTTTTTCGTTTTAATGCATTGCCGCATGAGTCACTTTCATCGCTATATCGTTCGGGCAACTATTGACCTCTGCGTTTCTTAAGGTAGGCGAACTCTCCAAACTCGAGGAGAAGCAACCAAAGCTGTGCGTCTCGCTCGTTTCTGAAATAGAACCCCAGAAGAAAACAAAAGCTGGCAGAAGAAGGAAAGGGGGGAGGGGGGCATATACTCGTAAGTATATGCTCTACAATATCATTTCCGAGGTATCCGGTAGAGTATATTTAAACATCAGGTCTTTTTATGTCTGCTAGCAGTACCTATTGTTTCAAGGACGCCCAGTTGAGACATTTTCGCGACCAACATATGGTGGTCCCTTTGCTACAGTTAATTAAATTTTGGATCCTAGAGAAGCCACTTTTAGACCGATCCTCAGCCGAACTCTAACGGCACGACGACAGATCACCCAACCAGCAGCCTTTGCAGTGATCAGACCCGTGAACCACTGCCGATCATAACGCTAGCAATATTAAAAATTGCAGTCCGAAAGCCTGTTGATATGCTTGTTCGCTGTTAAGAAAGCTAATAGCTCCTGTAAAGGCCTGGACCAAAGTGACTGTTGGGATTACTTTGTCTTTCTTTCTTCCTTTCTTTTTTTTTTCTTTTTGTCTTTCACTCTCTTTTTTCCTTTCTTCTTTTGTATCCTTCTTTCTTTCTCTGTTTTCTCCTTTTTTTGTTACTTGTTTCTTTATTTCTCTCTATCCTTCTTTCTTTTTTCTTTCTTTCTTTCTTTCTTTCTTTCTTTCTTCCTTCTTTCTTTCTCTTCTTAGCCTTTTTCTTTCTTTCTTTCTTTCTTTCTTTTTTTCTTTCCTCTTCTCCTCAACCTGTTCCTTGTGATCTGCGCTCCCCGTTCAGGGCCTCAACTTCCTGTGTACGCCGCTCTCATTCCTCCCAGAGCTGTCTCCTTACTCACTGCCCGTCGCTTATTCCCTTATTTCGTCTATTTCTCCAACCGGCCCATTTTCGCTTTCCAAGCGCCGGGCAGCACACTCGCTCTTCCCCCATCATCCTTCGATTGAGCTGTCGGCGTTGCGAGTGTTTGTTATAGATACGTGCCAGAGCACAGCGTAATACGCGTATATCTTGCCATCCCGGGCTGCCAAATCTCGCACGCTTTGAGAAATATATACATTCGGATGCCGCGGAGTTCTCATTGTCTCTGCTGTTGTGGCCGTTGTTATTTACGCCAAGAGGCTCTCGGAACCACCTGCGATCGATCCTTCAATTTCTGCTCTCCATACGTGGATCGGTGAGCCGCGTTCGGAGCTTCGGGGCTCTCCGGCGACTCACGTTCGGCCGATCTGCCGAGCACCGAAGCGGTGCGGGGGAGAGGGTTGCGTGTAGTACGTTGTCCATGGAGGATTTTCTTCCTCCATGACGTTGTAGCTGTCGTTTATATACCGGAGCGTGAAGCCACTTTCGTATTTAGAGTACGCTGACGGGGCTTCACGGGTGGGCAGATGCTAATACGGAGATCTGCTAGATAAAAGCAACGTATCGTTGCCTCGTTCTTGCCTAAGCAACACTGGTCCCTTTCTGGGCGGGCCATGCGTAGGAAAGTGGCATCTCAGCGGGTTGCGGGCCATTTATTGGTGATGTCCGGAGACGTTGACATCGGCGGGCCTCATCTCGAGATGGCTTTTAAAGACGCTGTCTTTCTTGTGCTGCTTAAACCCGAAAATTTCAGCCTGTCTGTCTGTCCCTCGATTTAGCCTTCCGGCCAAAAGTTAAAGGAATACTTGAACCAGGGAGAACATGGGCAAAACACCCGCCGCGGTGGCTCAGTGGCTATGGCGTTGTGCTGCTGCGCCCAAGGACGCGGGTTCGATTCCCGGCCGCGTCGGCCGCTTTGCTGATGCAGGCGAAACGCGAAAATGCCCGTGTGTTCGAGATGTCGGCGCACGTTAAAGATCCCCAGGTGGTCAAAATTAATCTGGAGCCCTCCACTTCGGCGCGCCTTATCGCCTGTGTAGCGTCGGCGCGTTAAACCTCGTCAATCAATCAATCAATCAATCAAGAACATAGGCAACACTTTTCCTTACGTCTAAATCTAAAAACACACTTCGTACTTTTCAACGTTTCGTACTTGTCAGCAGCTCGTTTGAACACCTGGAAAGGGAGGATGTAGTGTAATCTGCCTTCTCTTTTAAATGCGTTTAGTGTGCATACTTTGCTGTAAAGCTGTATACCTCTACCCCCAACAGTTCCATCTCCATAGGCAAAAACGCCAAGGTGCCAAGGCCGAAGAGGCCGAGCGCGTATGTCAGGCTAGGCAGGCATACAACATAGAGCTCAGAATTCGTTTAAGGAAACTGCAAAGCAAACATCGAAACCGCATTATGGATGATAAGGCGTCTGTAAACAATGGGGCCCTCCCACCATGTGTTTCTGGTAAAGATTAGGTTTGCATATTATCTTTGAAGGCTAGGCAGGACTAGTGTCTCTAAATAGAGAAGTTCTTGCCCTAGACGCCGAGCGCATGCGTCAGGCATAGGCAGGACCCAGCATTTGTCGCATCTTTGAGACACTTTTGCTGCTGAAATTTTGTTACACGCGTTATCTTTGATTCGCCTTCGGAACGACGCCAGTCGGGGCAGCCGCAGAGCAGGGAGGACAAGCTAAGCCTACCGAAGCTGACCAACAGTAAACGCATAAACAACAAAACGGTGGCGGCCATGAACCGTCACAGTGTAAACAAATGTCACGTAATGCGAACTGACCAATGGTCATGGCGGTGGCACGGAACAATAGGAAAACGAGTGCCGATACTCTGCACCTTTATCTAGTGACACTAGCTGAGCGCAAGCGACAAGCCCACCGAGACGACGAGAAACATTTTCATACCTTCCCCCATCACATTTGTAGTGGTTTACAATAGCTTTGCTGGACATCCACTTTCGCAGGGCGGGATGGCGACCAATTTTTTGATATATACAAATGTTCAAAGCGTCAACGCGAGTCATGTGTATCAAATCATGTTCACCTTTTTCGTCTTCCACTTGCTTTCTTGTTTGCTTATTCTTTACACCCGTTGAAGGCAACTGGCATTACGCGCAACGCAAAAAAAAATGTATTATTGATACACCTTTATTATTTATTTCTTGGGTTGTGCTATAAATAAAACGCAGTTTATTTCTAGCTAACTCTGACACCAGATTTCGCGCTTACACCACTTTAATAAGATCTTCACTAAAATATGCGTCAATTATCTGGAATCCTCAGCAAGCGAATTTGACTAATTTACTCAAGGCAGTCCAGAACAAGGCTGCAAGGTTTATTTTGCGTTCATACTCCCGAACCCAAAGCGTATCATTTCTAAAAATTCCCTTAATCTACATAATCTTAATCTCCCTCGTAAATTGTTTCGTCTTGTACATTTCCATTCACTATATTATAACCAGTCGCAGTTTTCCTCTGAACATATTTTTCCAGCGCATCACATTTCCTGACGGACTGATCACGTGCGCAAAAGGTATCCCCAATTTTCGCCCGTACAGCAAAATTAAAATCATCTCCTCTTGTCATGTCGATGAAAGATTGGAACCAGTTACCGGCAGTATTGTGTCTGTAAGGGATCCGTCTATATTTGAGGCGGCTTTACTCAGATACCTTCATGCGGAAAGTTCTCCATAATTTCTTCTTTTCTTCAGATGGTTCTTTCCGAAAATTTTGTCGTTCTATGTTGCTCGCCTTGTTTACTGTTTTTGCACTCTTACTTGCACATATTTGTATTACACATTGGTTCATTTATTATACCTCGCAATTGGGTTTATAACCACATCCCCCCCTATGTAATGCCCTGAGGGGCCTTTAGGGTACTCAAAAAAATAAATAAATAAATAAATAAATAAATAAATAAATAAATAAATAAACTGTGTTTTCTTTTGTCCGACGGTGCTGTTGAGCAGAAAGGGGGCTGTGGGCTCTTTAACCTGTATACGACAGCTTTTTTCCCGCGGTTCCAGTTCACCTATCTGTATTTATGGAACGGAAATAATTATTATTATTATTATTATTATTAGTAGTAGTAGTAGTAGTAGTAGTAGTAGTAGTAGTAGTAGTAGTAGTAGTAGTAGTAGTAGTTAGTAAGAAATAAGACTGGGTAGTAGTAGTAAAAGTAGTAGTGTATTAGTATATGTGTTAAAGCAAAAAAAAACTAGGCATATTTGAGGCGAGACAACAATGCACTACTGGAACTCACAGAGTTCATTTAATTGAATATCAATGTGCGCTTCATATTTGCGATAGCAAATAACAGAATACGTGTTGAAAACAATATTTTGACCCAGGAATACTAAGGAAAGAGGAGGCGACGAGCCTGGACCAGGTCGCGGCGCTTCAAGTTCAAAAGTAATAAAAGGTTCAGGAGGTAGCGAGTGTGAAATATTTCACATTCTCTTCCTTGTTGGCTGTTCCATGCTACAACAATGGCCCGCACGACTGACTTGCCACCCTTTGAGTTTCAAGCTTTACATTCGTTGTCATCAAACCCAGACTTGGTTGCCTTTTATCTGCGCCGACGATAACGAAACTGGCATGGAATATTTTCTAAAGCTGGTGTTCTCTCTGCTTCGTTTGAAAGAGTAGCTTTCCCGCGATAACCTTCAAATCGCAGTTGACTGTACGTGCGGCACATGCGTATTATGGCGGTGAAGCTAGCAAACGTGCGCCTTCGTCGTTAAGTAATCGCATTTTGTTATTTTTTGTGCTAGTAACGTGAGTAGTAAACTAGCTCTAGCGGAACACCTTATTGCACTGCTGTTGGAATGTTGAGCTTGTTGCATATTTCTAAAATTTCAGTATATTTCTATCCGTTAAATCGCAACAGACGTGGCTTCAGTAAAATTCCGGTTAAGCAAATACAGAATGCTGATTCTAACCAAGAGGGAGGTCAAGGAAACAATGGAATAGTGCCAAAAAGACAAAGCTTCGCAATAAAGAGAATTGTGTAGTTTTGTTGATGTGGAGGAAAATACAAGATGGGCAGAGCAATGCTTTTTATGCAGCAGAAATTATGCAGCTGCGATAGTCAATGAAATGCGATGTCGGTAGAAAAATAAATACATCAAGGATTGATAGTTGACTGCACAAAATACAGCGACATGCTCTGTCATGTGAGTACACTTTGTACCAGTGTAAAGACAAGGAATGACACGTTAAAGTCTACACCCCATGTATGCCTATATGAGGCTTTTCCTGCTGTTCCGCCATTTCCCGGCCGTGCTGTTCCGCCAGCGAAACAGCGGGGCTGTTTCGATCGGCTCGCGGCAGGTTCCCGGCGCTGCTCGGTGTATCCGGCGTGAAATGCAGCCGGGCTGTATATATTGACAGGTACAGCATCTAGAGCGGACACAGGGATCAGACGTTGACGTAGCAAGAATGTCCTTAAAACTGCAGGTTCCGCGCTTGCAGGCAACTTCAGGCGATTTTTCAGGCAACTTAAACAGCACCCCAGCCTGGCACAAAACATTTCGGGGGGGTGGGAGGGGCGGGGCACGGGCCCGTTGTGCCCCCCCCCCCCCCTTTGGCTACGCCCCTGTCATGGACACCAAGCCTCCGCGGCGGGTCTTGTTTAGGTTTGAATTGGTTGTTCGCTAACTTTAAGTCGGCCTTTTCTATGACCTTTAACTTGTCTTTCCAGAAGCCTCCCTTCACCCCATCACAACTATATCCGTTCCTTCTAGTAAGCCTGCGGCTGTTGCTGGTAGTGAAGACCACCAGCTCCACTGTTTCCTTAGTCTTCGCATCTTGATTGTGAAAGTGGATAATTTTTTGTTTGTTTGTCTTGGATCAAGCTTCTAAATAATATCGGAGAAATAAATCTTTGGGACCGACGTTTCACTGTTTTTATTAAAAAGACAAACGTTCTGGTTTTAAGCCACAGGCAACTCTTGAGCTTCTTGGCGAGTCATGCCAAGAAGAAGTAGAACGTTCCTGCATCGTACAGGACGGCACGCTTGATGAAAGTGCAGGTCTCCTAGACTCTGACGCCAGATTTTCCTCTAGTATAAATCGACACGAAGCTAAGAACAATTCAAAGTTCCTTCAGTTAACCAGGCTCACTGGAGCGAACTTTGGCTCGGCTATAAATTTTAAAAAATACGAGCGGCGAAGAAGCAGACAACAGAGTGACGTGCGCAGACGATCGTCCGTGAAAAACGAATGCCATGGAGTTTGCCATGCGAGCATTTATCTCTCCTCGTTATTCTTTCTGGAACCGTCGAATTGGTTCAAGAACACAGGTGATCAGAGAAGGACAATCTGGTCTAGTGACGACAGGGAGATAGGCTGTTCCTATCAAATAAGATAGCTTGCAAAGCACAGAAAAGAACGAGAGAGAAACACGCGCTTCCCTTCGGATATAGATAAGACAACCGGGCGCGGATAGGTGCTGGCAACAATACGCGCAAGTTAACAACCCAGAAGGCATGGTTCGCGGTAATATTAGTTCGAAGCTCTGTGCGATGCCATCGCTATACGCAGCGAAACGTAGAAAACGACGTGACACGGCAAAACAGTGGCACACTCAGCGAAATACAATGCTCTCCCATTTACATATAATAGGAATTCTTTAGGGGCCCCCAAATTGTGTTACTTTCTGACAATTTCCGTGCTTTTTTTTTTCCTATAGCTGTCACTGGATGCACTTCGAAGCGGGCCTCATAATGTGATATTCAATGCCACTTCCTGCGTAGCTTTGTTTAAACACAACAGCAATTGATTATTTCTTTGCAATTGTTCCGCGTCGTATTATGTCTGAATGCACGCTTCATTCAAAAGAGGCCCTGAATCTCTGAATGGACACCATTCCATCACAATCTATGGAAAATCGCTACGATTGCTCGTGCCCTTTTTGAGGCGGGAGCTCTGTGTTGTGCCCGCGTTTTTCTAACAGCTCTATTGTCGGCTAGCATTTAAAAGGTTGCGGCATTGTTAAAACGTATATGTTTAGGTTAACGTAATTTAAGAGCGAAGCAGAGCGAGTTCGCTCATTTATTACGGTGCATAAATACATTGGCAAGAAAAAAAACCCGAGAAATATAAGATAGTTTAAACATGTCTTTATTCCTTTTTTTCGGATGACATTATCTATACTTGACGTTAATGCAACCTGGAGGATGAAATATTTATTTTCCTGAGCGGTAGTACCGCACTGTTCTTAAAACAATATGAAGAAGCTTGCCCAGTCTGTCAAAAATTAGGCGCTGTCTAGGAGGTGATAGGGGAGTGTATGTTTAGTCCGAAGCACCCGCCACGCTTACCTGTGCCTCGCCCCACCACCCTCCCACAAAGCTTTAATGAGCGATGTAGGATCTTGCTGGCCAGGCCCGCCCTCTTAGATCATATATACGGCTGGTCACGAAGGGGCCAGGCAGCGAGAGCGGCATATGGATTGTCGTGAATAGGAAACCACCTCTATCCAGTGTGTAGCCTATATGTCACTGAAGGCCTCTGGAACAAAGTTTGTTTCTCTCTCTCTCTCTCTCTCTCTCTCTCTCTCTCTCTCTCTCTCTCTCTCTCTCTCTCTCTCTCTCTCTCTCTCCTCGTTTCTCTTTTCTTCCCTCCTTTCTGACTCGCTCGTCTCCTCTCCTCGCTTCATATACAGAAATAAGGTTTGGCAGTCAAGAATGCCTTGGAAAGCAAAGGGGAGAGTGCGGTAGGTCTTGAAACAGATGAATTGGATTTAGATTTGGGACAGGGTCTTCGAATGCACGGAAGAGCGGTTACGCATGCGCAAATGGTTCAGCCTGTCAAGTGCTACGCCAATTACAGCATCTAATTCAGCCCCCGTAGATGTATAGTTGACTGTCCGAGAATGTAGGAGTGGAGTAGGTCAACTGATCGATGATAAAACAACAGAGCAAACGTTGACGCAGCGGAGAAACCATCTTATAACGTTTTTATTGCTTTTTGATGGATGCGAACTTAAAAGCGACGCCCTGTTGTACGGAGGTTGTAGCATTATTGGACTGAGACGGCCTCGTAAGTGTCGCTGGGAAGGTGTTTTAAGCGCAGAGCACATTTGGCGCTCGCCTTGTCGTCGTAGCTCGCTCGCTGGACCCAAGTAAAGCCCCACGGAGTTCCGGCGTAACAGCTGTCGTCGCGGAGTAACCCAGAGGCTTTGAAAGCCAAGCGGTTTATATAGTCACAAGCGTTCAAAAATCGTGAACCGCTGGCGCTTGTCATACATCTCCCCGTTGTTTAGCGCAAAGAAGACTGCAGGTACATTTCAGGCAAAATCTCTGTAGATAACCGGCAGCGCCTGCGTTCATTTAGTTAGGAACGCTCGTTGGGTTGGTTTTTACGATAATAAGCGATAAAAAGTAGCAGTGAAACACCGGCACGTGCGGGATGAAAAGCAAGCACAAAAAGAACAGAACTCCCGCTGGCGCAGTTTCAGTCAGGGGGCGCGGGAGCACTGCGAAGGCGGGAAATTCGAATTGCATTGGGTGGTAGCAGTGAGCGGATAACGGCGCTACAGCCCATTATGGCGAATCACTGCTCTGCACTTCCGTCAGCTTTCACGTTGAGTGGAACGGCTTTAATTTTTTACTGCTGTCTTTGGCACCTTTTCATTCATTGGACCGTCAGCATTTAGCGCTCCACCTTTCAGCTGTAAAATATAAAAAATGCGGCTACAAATATCTACGAATATCTACGGCTACGAATTGCTACGAATATCCCAGCATCAATGTTCCACCAACCTATATTTTCTGTAAGTGCTAATTTGTGACCCTTCATCATTTTCCTGAATAGCTAGGTCATGGCAATGCCGTGAAGCGAAAATCAAGCTATTTAAGCCATCTCCTACATTTTGCTCTCTAGTCCAGCAGCCCGTTGTCCAAACCTTTGAAAGCGTTTTACGCAACGATCTCACAACATTTAGCTACATCGGCGTTCGCTGTTTCGCTCATCCCGAACTAATACTCCGAAAAATCAAAAGAAAGGGACTCCCGATCGTTTCAGGCCAATCATGGACAGAAGACTGGTACATGACAGAGCGCGACTTGTAAAAACGCTGCGGAACTGTTCAAAACTCCTCAGTATTCCGTGGCATAGTTCACATACCGTCAAAGCTCTCGCGCGTCGTTTTTCTGCAAATTAGAGACTCGTGTCAACTTAATAATCAATCAAATAATTCATTCCCAAGCGCACCTGCAGTCAGTGGTGTGCTTTTCTGCTTATACGTTTGCCAGCAGATCCAGCAAGGGTTCAGGATGTGATTACTCAAACTTGTAGCTTCTCTGCTCACACTGCCCTTTCACCGACATTATCTACAAACTTAAACCCATTCACACGTTTCAAAGAGACAAAGATGCAATAATGGACGGTGTTAGCACGTGACTACCATGCCATGCCCTTAAGTACCGCCGTCGGGTCTTGGCATGCCTATAGGCTGCAAGACGACTCGCATTGCTTTCCGAGCTCAAGAAGATGCGCTGGAGACAGGCAAAGAGCGGATTGTGACACCCAGCGCAGATGTGCAGAGCAAAAGGCACACGTGGTTCTTGCGTGCATGGACGCGACGGGGGATTCGCGTCGATCGTCTTTCTTTGGCTGGTGGAACGTGGTAGACACGTACCGAGAGGTAATAAAAGAAAGAGCAGGAATGCACACATGGGCGCACGCGCGTCCAGAGGCACGTCCCTCGGTGTCCTCCGATCGGTCAGGCGACACCGCACCATGCGACACCTCATCGGCGGTTGCACGGCTTCTGCGGCGGCGGCGGAACAGCGGCGGTCAGACGACACCACCCTGAGGTACGCCGCGGATCGCAGTCGCCGTCGTCACTGCCGCTCGTCGTCCGAGACGGATGTCCTTGCCAGAACTGGCAGACGATGCCGACATTGCGAAGACGACGCCCCGGGTTTGAGAGCAGGGTTGCACTGCTATAACCAACACCTCGTCGTCCTCCATCCGCCCTTTTGCTGCCTCCCCCCCCCCCCTACCGCGTCAAAGTTCTTGCGCCCAGGTTCGCAACCTCAACGTGAACCAACGCGTGGTAAACTGATTGTGGACGGCTACTCTTTTGAAGTCGCCGCGTCAAACGTCTAAGGATTTTTCCCCCTCTATTTCTATAGGATGGGAACGTCTAGAGTATAAAGTACAACTTCTTGCTACGTACAGTCATGGACAGCCTGCTAAAACAATGAACTAGCCGCAGAGGGGTACTTCATTTAGTAATTGAGCAAGAAACACAACAAAACAAGAACAAAATGAATGTCCTTCCGTACCACAGAAGTACACAAACTGGAGGGCTAGTGTTTCGTGCTTTCTCTCTTGTTTTTCCTCGCCCGATCACTAAATAAGGAATCTATCGACTTCCGTTTCGTTATTTCAGCTTAGGCTGTCCATCATGACGGTACATACATTAAATCCGCCGGCTTTAATGCGATATGATCCGCATAATAAAACTACTGGCTCCAACCGGAGCGAGAAAAACAGATGGGAGAAGGAACAAGAAGGGCAGAAGAAGGAAAATAACGAAACACCTGGTTCCTTGTACCCGGTGGGGGGAAGGGGGCGATGTAAGACTGCAGGTGACTGTAGTGCATCCAGCGTCGTCTGCGGCTGACAGGACCATTGAGCGCGTCTCACACTCTATGCCAATGTTCTCACGTAACCAGAGACCGCTCTTTGCCTTTCGCAGACTGCAGGCACCCATGCGTTTACCTAAGTAACTATATTTAAACAGCGGCGTTAGCCGCCATTTTCCAGAAGCGTAGAAACCGCCACTTCGCTTCCTGCAGTAGGTCTGCGCGTCCTATGCTCAGCGCGGATACGTCGTGGTGTAAGCGTAAAGGTAGATGTGGTCACAAGGCTATAAGCCTGCACTCTTCAGTCTTGGAAGGGTGAATCCCATTTGTTGTTGTGGTAGTTGTTCCTTCGGGCATGGCAATCACTGCTAAACGTTATCCTTTCCACTTTGGTTAAAGGATGATGCAAGTCTGCTTTCATAGTTTCGGTTTCGTGAATATCCCGATTTAAACATGCATGTGCGCGCGAGCTGACGCGCGTACGTGCACACACACAGTGATGGTATTCCGGAACACAGCTGGTTACTAAGGAGTTAAATGGCCAATCACGTGGAAACTGTTAATGTCAGTTGGTTTCTGTATGTTCCCAACTGCGAAACAAGGAAAAAAAATATTTCGATTATGACTGCTGAAAATGATTAACGTTAGGGAGACTAGAAGAAATCGTAGTTTTCTTTTCGGGCTTACGGCAAGTGGGCCGTTAGGAAATAAAGTGCAATTCAGAAACTAAGAACTATTTCGAGTCACTCCAAAAACTATCATGTACGAGTTCTTTGTGTTGTACGACAACAACTAAGTCCGTACCCAGTCATCATCACGACGACGGTCACGTGCAGATGAAATCGTGCCGATTTATTTATTTATTTATTTATTTATTTATTTATTTTTATTTATTTATTTATTTATTTATTTATTTATTTATTTGATACGGATCGTGTGGATACGTAGACGCTATCTTAGCCACCGACTAATATTTGTGAGGTGTAGTTTGGTCCTCCATACTCCACGCTCACAGCGCAAAACAATAGAGAGACAGGGAAGATCAAATTAGAGAACTAGATGCATGCAAGGCACAACTTTGGATTAACTTTATTGAATTAAAAAAATAACGAGGCTCACATGCGAACGCCTCTCCCGTGGTGAAACAACAAATACCGGCTAACATTACACCACGGCAACTGCTGACCAGTTCCGCCCTAACCATTCATCGCATGCTGGTGGAGAGGACCCATATCTCTAGAGAAAGCACCACGGTATCCTGGACTGAGGACTCCTGTCACCTGGCAGTTGAAGTTGCTGTTTCATCAAGTTTATTCACTTGCTCACACACAGAACAAAACACAAGAAAAACATACGTACAAAATTTTCGATTCGTCGTACGCTGTTGGCAACTTGCAGTGGCGCGTGTGATACTATTACATGAGCTTAATTAATCGGCATGCCGAAGAAATCGCAATTTCTGTTGCGTGGCGCACGCGTCATCCTGCTGTCCGGTGGCAAGAGAGATGTTGGAGGCTGATAAACGATGGGCTCGCTCGCATCGGAAGCGTTGGAAACAATTGCCCTGTTTCCACCGGCTTCAATTCGAGCGGGACTCCTTCGTGCGAAACGCGTACTTACGAAAACTGTAGACAAGGGCTTTACAGTACAGTGTAAGTAGTGACGTCATAGCGCCGGGAACTCTCAGTGCCATCATCAAGCCTTGCGTATAAATATATTTATCGAATGTTGCACTGTAGATGCATTGTCTTCCAGTTTAAGTTGCATCAACTTTTTTTTTTAAACGATACTGCCTGTTCTTCCCAGGATATATATAAAGGACGGCGTAAAAGCACATGTGACTTGCGCACAGAAACAATGGACAGCGGCGCACATATAGGTTTGATAGAACTGCTGGGAGTGCAGCCACAAAAAAAATTTTGCCGACAATTTCTGTGATGCAACACCTTCGCTTACGGGGGGAATAAAAAAAATCCGGGCCATCTCCACTAACGTGAAACCTGGGGAGGGGCGAAGCGTGCAGTGTATAAGTGAATTCTTGGCGTCTTGGCGTTTTTGCCCACGGAGATGAAACCTTTGGAGGGTAGAGGTATACAGCTTTGCTGTAAAAGTCTCTTTGAAGCACGAAGCTCTCTAGCGCGAGGCTTAAACGAATGTCCCGTTTTTTTTAGTACGCGGTACGTTCTAGCGCGAGGCGTAAACAAGTTTTCCGGTATTTTAGTACCGTGACTACATGAGACGACGATTACGACGATGACAGGAGACGCCAAAAGCCCCAGCCCCTAAGGGTCTTCGCCCCTAAAAAAGCTTCACAAAGGATCACCACGAAAGAACCTCACCTACAGCTGATTGTTATGATTAACTAAAGTTTACTCATCCTCTTTTTCAAGGAGAGTACTCTGTATGGTATACGTTTTCAAATTGTCGCTTTCAAACGGCAAGAAGAAAAAAACAAGCGCAAGCATGTGCCACGTGTACATATGTGGACATCGGCTTCGAGTGAATCATCAGTACCGCCATCTGCTCGAAAGACACGAAACTAACGCCTTGTCATTTTGCAGTCAACCTCTCGTATCGATAAGCGTCATGTGTGTAGATCACGCGTAGGCATTGGTCTGGACACCACCAATGACACATACTATGGGTGTTGCTGTTCCCAGTAACTGTAAATATACCATCACGATGAATTCTAATAGGAAAGCATTAATTTCCATGTTTTAGGCACGCGAGTTCTGAGATACAGAAAATAGATGGTCCATAAAAGTTGAAGTTGCGCGAGTCGAGGAGTTCGAGCCCTGGATCGCGCGCCATGTAAGGGAAACAGCAGTGCGGTGGAGGGTTGAACGAAGGCTCTAAAAAATGGCGATGCAGCGCGCGCCGGGAAAGGGAAACAGCTACGCCGAAGGGCGTTACGCTATTGCCGCACGTGCCGTACGCGCCACCCTGAGAGGTGACGGTACCAACGGAGGCGAACACGTGGCTCCTGGTGATGGCGAGCGAGTGGCAAGAGCTTCGAAGGGTGGTGTCCAGGGAGCTCAACAAGAAGAAGACGAGCAGCAGCAGCACAACACAAAACAACAACAACAACAACGACAACAACAACAACACAACAAGAAAACAAGAAAAAGAAGAAAGAAGAAGAAGAAGAAGAGAAGAAGAGAGAAGAAGAGAAAAGAAGAACAAGCAACAACAACAACAACAAGTCAAACCATAACAACAAGAAAAATTGGCCGCGTATCTGCTCCTTTCGTTGCAAATGTCGCAAAGACGATAGTCTTGAGACCCACCCCCCCCCCCTTTGCTTTCCCGCTTTCATGCTGTTTCTGTACCGTCGCGCTCATCCCAAGGTAAACACACTAAATGTTTGCGCAAGGCGATTTTAATTTACCGCGTTCCACTGCTACAGGCCGGGTTCCTCGATGCCAGCGCTGCAGTACGGCGGAGACGCGCGTGAATGGAGGCGGCCGACTACATGGTTATAGAGCCGCGTGGCCGTGCTCCACGTGCGTTCCAAGCAGAACGTGGAACCTAGCTAGTGGAACCTTTTGTTGCTGTTGCGCCGCGTGATTTTCATATGCCGCCAGAGGCGGCGGTTTTCTGCAGTAATGTAGAATATCATTTGTTATCGAAAAACCAAGCATCCATGAATTTTTAATAAAGGAACACTGTAAATATCCCTTGTGTACTAATTTACTGCCTTATATTTGCGTAATGTCTTGTTCTTGTTCAACAAAGTTGACAAGTATGAACATATAAACCAGGCTTAGACGTTTACATTTGGCTGTGAGTATATAAGACTATTACGCAGTAAGCAGTTTACTTTGGCCGGGTGGCTGAATCGAGTTACAGACAGACAGACGGAGACAGACAGACAGACCAAAATTCTGGATTTAAGAGCCCAAGAAAACTATCATCTTTAAAAGAAGAAACATTTATTTGCGAGCGCATTTAGTTGATCGTGGCCGCCCAGGCGAGCAGTGAAGCTTGAGCCTCCTGGTCTGGGCAGCGGTGCACCTCGTTCCACCGCTCACACGTGGTTATTTTTTGGATAGGGATCTCTCGGGCATTCCCGTGCACATAAGGTGCTGAACTGTACCGATGATCTGGCAGGCAGTACAGTTAGGTGAAGGGTATACGGCTGGGTGAATTAGATGTAACAGCCAAATTCGCAAATGTGTTCGTTTGTAAAAGACACCATGTGTATTCTTGATGGATGCTGAGTTGTGCGTGTGCCGGCGGGTAGACACGGCGAGGGAGGCGGTAATTGGTGGTCATTTCACTGATCATCTGGTCTCTACCGTATCTGGCCCATGGTCGGGGAGCGAGCTGGCCCCGGCTCGGATGGTGAGTTCTCGAGCCATACTGTGGGCAGACTTCATTCCCCTCCAGACCATCGTTCTCCGGAGCCCAGATTATTTCTACGGGGGACGGTGATGGTGCTTGTTGGGAAATTTTGAATGCCTGAGGTGAAATAAAGCCGTGACGGGAGCGGCCGCAAAGTTTAACAGAAAGTTCAAGAGCAGGTTTACAGAAGGTCAAACTGGGCTTTCGCATTGACATTCTTAGGAAGTTTTCTTTCTTTCTTGGAAGTTTTTTCTTTCGCCTCCAGGAAAACGGTGACAAAAAAAAAAAAAAAAACGAAAACCACCACCAATTGTACCGTGTTATCAGGGAAGGCTCTTAACAGGTCATACACTTTCCGTACCGAATGACTGCCTAAAAGAGAAAATTTTCGCGGTTACCGAAACATGTACCTTTTGGCAATGATGATCGTGACATATTAAGTACTTGCGTGCATGGGCGTGTGCGTGTGTCTACCAGAAGTCACGATATTCTGGATTTTATCACTTCGACTCGCAACGCAAGCGCGCCAATTCATCGGCGCTACCCGTGACTGTTGCACGCGTCGAGAAAAAAATAAAGAAAGGACACGGCAACAACAAGAATATAGTATCTGCTTCCGGAAAGCGCGGGACGGCTGATAACCGCGGTATAGGGCGTTTTGACTCGCAAACACCTGAGCCGACCAAATCTGTGCCGTCCATGGCACCGTTATCCGATAAGGTCGTCGATCGGCTGACGCGCGGTAGTACGCATTCTCCCAGAGGACAACTTCGGGAAAACGAGCAGCGGATAAAACAGAAATGAACAAAACAAACGGACCTTGTTTATCGCCTGCAAACCGTCCCACCTTCCTTTCTTGTACGTCTTTTTCCGAACTGATAAACTTGGAGAATCCGTCCGAGTAAGATTCAAGCGGTATACACGACCGAGAGTGTAGTCGTTTTTAGATTCACGGACGTTGTTCTCGAGAAATATCTTTTCTTCAGAGGGCTCGCGGAAGGTAGATCGTCAATTACACGACGAGCAGTGACAGTAATCTCTGCGATATTTTGGAATGCAAGAGAGAAATGGTTCCATGGTCTCGCCTGCTTAAATAATAGAACATTTTTGTTGGCCATTCCATGTTCACAGAAATAAGGTGGACCCCGCATTATAGTTTTCTTTACAATACCCAGTGTGTAATTTTCTTTTAGAATCAACAACATATCGTTCATAATGGAACTCCCTCTTACAGCTGTGACACACACAATCCTTTTTTTTTTTTTTCTGCATTCAGCGTCGTTGTAATGGCGCCCCCTCCCCCCAAGAAAGATTGGTTTCGTGCCCTGCACAGCACGAAAGCCCCGTCAAAGGGACCCTGCAACACTTTTTTGAACTTCTAAATCTTAAGTGCTTTCAGAACGTAGTCAACGAATACATTAGGTACTTAGAATACGGGTCACAAGTATCTCAGTCAAAGATTACTGCTCCATGCCCATCAGATAACTTGGAAACCTGATGAACTTTTCTCTCGTTCCCGAGTCTTGGCGTTTTTTTGAGCTCTCGAATGACGTCATTAGAGCAGTGTAACGGCTATTTGCCTCTTCCTTCCTGCTGAATCAATAAATGCATTAAACGGCCCCTTCAGAAAACAGCCCCATAGCAAAGCAGAAACTGTAGGCGGATAGTTCTGCTGCGACGAGCAAATGACGCAGTGCCGCTCCGTGCAGTTGATAACTACAGCTTTGACAATGCTTCCAGACGCGAAGGAAAGATTGAAAGTGTTTATCAGAAGTATTGCACAGTCCCTTTAAAGGAACCGTGCAACACTTTCTTCAACATTTTTTAAAAATCTTAAATATTTGCAGAAAGTAGTCACCCAAAACACCGTACTTATATTAAAAGGTAACAAAGTACCTGCGCCAAAAATTACTGCTCTATGCGCATGAGATAACTTGGAAACTCGCTCAAAAGATTTTTCTCTTTCCCGGTCTGGACGTTCTTCAACGGCTCGAATTGCGTCACTAAGGAAATGTAGCGGCTGTTGGCCGGTGTTCCTTCAGTTGCAACAATGAACGCTTTTCGATAGCAACTTAATAAAAAAGAGCCACAAAAACAAAGCAGAAACGGGAGGCGTATCTGCTGCGACGAGCAAATCACGCAGTGCCGCTCCGTGCTGACTATAACTATAGCTTTCGCGGTGGTTCCAGCCGCGAAGGAAAGAGTTAAAGCGCTTATCGAAAGTGTTGCAGGGTCCCTTTAACGCGAAAGCTTCAATCGGTTATGTTCGCGATATTATATGCATCTGGCTACTGTCCACAGAATGTTCACCCGCCTAGCGTCTGCAGAAAACGCTCACAGCAGCTGACCCGCGCGGCGTGGGCTCAATTCCCATTGGCTTCGGCAAACTCCACAGCGTATGACTGCTTCAGAGGAAAGAGAATTAAAAGACACTCCGCTCTGCGAGGGAATACGCATACTTAGACGCACACACTTGTGTTTTGACTGTGCGCACCTTTAAAACGGTGCCTATTCACACGTAATATACTCAAAGCGCCAATGGGATTTACAGTCACGGACAGATGGAATGCGAACTCGAAAATATGAATCAGAATACGGAAACTTGAAAAAAAAAAATTAGTAGTGGCTTAGCTCTGCTATGAAGGATATACGTAGCGTGAGCTAAAGTTCAGCAATCCAGTCCAATCCAGTCCAGGTCTAGTCAATTCAGTCTAATCCAGTCCGTCCAGTCATAGTCCTGTCCAGTAACTGCTCCTCACGCATGCTGAGCACGGCTCTTCACGAGCCACGCGGAACGGCTATCAATCGGCGTCAGACTTGGCTACTGCGCAATTCAGGCGCACACCTGGGCACGCGCCGGCGCCAGTGCGTCTGCCGCGGCTATGACGCAGCACAATCCAACACAATCCACTTTAATCCAATCAAATCCGAATCCAAATCCAAGTCCAATCCAATCCAAGCCAAGCCAAGCCAAGCCAATGTCCATCGCGCTTGCACAGAACAGGCCTTCACAGCACACGCGAAACTGCTCAACCTCGGCCAGTGTAGCTTACGCTACTATACTGTTTGTGGAGATCCATAATGTCACGGTATTGGCATATTTGGAAAGCCACATTTCCCGAATTGGAAGGCCACATTTTGTTTTTCTAATTAAGCCACGCGTCATTTTGACTTTAGTGGAAAGAAATCGCGCTGTTTGTGGGTTCCGGTTCATATTTTGGTGTACACGTTTCATTTCTTCATTTTCATAAATTTTTTTATCTTGCAAATGCTGCCTGTGTATGACTAATCTCCTCACGCTACATACCCAGAGGGCCACGGGATGGGACGTATAAGCTTGAAGTCCAAATGTTTGAAACGCCGTGCCACTTGCAGGTGACTGCGTGCCAACAGCACACGCACAGGGAAGTTCGTTTTCCAGCGCCTCGCGCTATAGAATGTCTCTGGCTTCAAAAGCACGCGGAACCTCGGAAGTTTTTGTTAGCAGCAATAATATATACGTTACTACCTATAAAATGTAACTATATAAAACGGGGATGTATAAAATAAACCGCAGCAAGAGCCCATGCTTCAAAAATTTCGACCGCAAATTCGGTCGGCCTTCACGTCCGTGGAAATAGTCTCGCAACAGCGTAGACAGTGATTCTTCCAGAAGCAGAAACAAGGACTCCTGTGTCGAGGCTATAGTCGACGTCGGGAGAATACTCGTCGACGAACCTATAGCCAAAAGGAACGCTTCCACGCTCTCATCTCGTAAGACTATGCTGAGAGGTCCTCTGAAACTTTTGTCCTTTCAACAGTCAAGCTATAAGGGTGTCAGTGACAACCCCCTTCACTATTGAAAACTAGGATTAAAAACACCACATTCTCAACATTTCAGTCGGGAGCCCGTCGCTTAGGGACTGGCAACTGCGGTATACTCCGATGTCTAACCATACGTCCTTTGAAAAGAGTCCGTCGGGGTTGTCCAAGTGCAAACCTTAGCGTTCAAAACCGCCAAGTTCTCCCTTAGAAAGTTCACGTCCCCAACGCTACCGCCAAACAGACCTTGCGTACCCACACCTTCTACGACTTTCCGCAGGTTCCGTGCGTCGTGCTCCGTCCGAAACAGAGTTTACATCGGTCACCCAAGACATGATATGCGCGGCATATCACGTTCGCGATCACGCCCTTGCTGGGTATAGAACTCAGACTTTATTTTTCTCGTCTCTGGATTCCAATATACCACTTCAAACGCCACAGACCTAACACAGCACGTGTCTTTTCTCAACATGTATTAGACAGCGCAATCTAACGCTCCGAGGATACAAATTACGGAGATAAACGTTAAGTCATCAGCAGAATTTAGGCGTACGTAGTCTATTAGCGAAGCGATATAGCGGGGAGGGAGTCGCTAGGCCTTCTGTTCTGGTGGGTGTGAGGGAGATGGTCGGGGCCTGCTGCGCCGAGGGTTTCCCGCCGCCATATTATCGGGCGCAGCTTTTATTACTTTTTTACCGCAGTCGACGTCACGGAAACGAAAGGCGGGGCTGGAACCCGAGTTCCGACCAATCGCCGCGTGCAAGCGCCAAGGGCGGGAGCGCGTTCGACGCTGTGCTTACCGCTCAGAGCGGCTGGCGCGGAGTCTATGCGTGTTTGTTCTCGGAAAACGGTTCGCTTTGAAGCGATGCAAAGCACACTTCGCGCCGGCTACTAGAAAAAAAAAAAAGACTCGTAAAAAAATAAAAAAGGAAAGCGAAGGAACAATAGTAAGAGCACTGATATCTCTGAACCGAGAACAGACGGAAGGGAAGCAGCGGCCGTAATTGCTACGTTATGCTAGAAGGAGTGAACGTGTTTCCATTTTAACATTAAGCTTATACTATGCTCGGGCTCTGCTGGAATGCGACTTTCCCTTTGTGATTTTCAGTAATTCATTCCCTGGAGCAACAGGGAAATGTTTCAGTTGTTCAAGGTTGGTCGTGCTTTCGAATATTGGCGCAATATTGGCGCAGTATTGGCGCGAAACTCTCCGCAATCTGCCAGGATGTCCGTTTTGTTCAGTCAGGAAAAAATGTCATGTCAAAATAACACTAAAACCAATTTCACCTCTAACTTGTCACAATTAAGCTATGTACTAAGTAACATGCACGAAACAAGGGCTACAGCTGCTAGTTCCACTCACTGGCCCCCCGTGACGTCACAGTGAATAAGCCTGCGCCATCGGCGGCCGCAAACAAAAGCCGCCATCGGGGTACCTCTCACGTGACGTCACTGCTGATGTTGTGTGGCGCAAAATTAGAAAGCGTACTCATACTTGTAGGTTTTCTTCCGTGTGGCTGGAAAGTTGCCGCTGGCTGCGAAAAATCAGCAATATTACGACAGAAGATTAATCAAATTCGTTTTGTTGTTATAAAATTGAAGCTCCAAAAACATTTATTTTTTCAAAGATTAATTAGAAGCTTCATGCAAGATGAACAAAAATATATCTCACCCTTTTTTGTTGATTTTGGCTTGGAGACAAAAAAAGAAGCCACGTGGCTAGCCAAGCCAAGAGGTGAGGAACGCCGCCAGCTGCAATGGCGGCGCCCACGACGGCCCGCGATTGCAGCGCCACATTTCCCTCTAGTATACGTAAGTACGAAACTCTGTAGCACCCGGTAGCCGTCACGGTCTTGAAGAAGGCGCTGCCGAGTGACAATAAGGCGACGGCTATGTACGGCAGCCCTCTTCTCGCGGCTCTAATCACTTTCAATTCTTTGTTCCGGCGAGGCTCCCCCCTCCCCGGGTGCCTTTTGTTCACCGTTACAACGTAACGCTTTGTTGTACGTACCCCCGTTTTACACATTCTCTTTCGTTTACTCACGGCGTCCTTTTGTCTGAAGCCACGACCCGTGCACCCTCTGTTGTAGACGTCGCGTGGCAAAACAATAACACGTGAGCGGAGGGGGGACGCCGTGAGAATAGAGTGCGACGACGCTTGTGGAGGCATGAAAGAAAATCACGGCCTCCGCCACGAATGCCTAAAGAAAGGTTTTGCCGGAAAAGGGGTCTGGGTTACGCGGCTTGATTCATTCGTCAGGCCTAATTTATTTGTTTAGGCATACCATTCCCTTACATGTGCTTTTTAATGTTTTCCCTTTATGCTGCTAAAACTTGGACATGTCATATTGTACTTCACTTTGGGGGGCGGAGGGGGGGGGGGTGAGCTAGTCAAGCTCGTACAGCTTTTTTTTTTCTTGCCTCCGTCAGCTCGAAGGATAGGAAATAAAGGAATTTTTTTTATGGTAATGAGAGCGCCATTCCGGCTTCATGGCACTTCAAAAAGGTTAACAACATTCTTGTAGCTATGGCTCGCAAATGACAATTTTTCTTTTACTTTTGGGAGACATTGCAATGCACCCAGCCTGCAGTCTAAAAGTTATTATTAGGCGTAAGCTATATACGGAAAAGTGCTCACACAAACCAACTGAATTCGCGAGCGGATTCTCCCTTTTACCACCCTCCCTCCACCTTTCGAACGATGTAGTGTATAGAGTAGGGTGCATAGGGTTCAAAGCGAAGTGTGCATTGTAGTAACTGGCGTTACTGTATACAGTATTACATAGTAACTCTAACGATAACCAAACCCCTCTCCGAAATAACTTCGATTTTGCTTCCCAGTGCGACAACGTCCCGTTCCAAAACGTAAAACGGTTCTCTCAACAGAGAAAAATTAGTCAACACGACCGCACGTCCATTTTTCTTCTTTGCGGAAACGGGCGTACTGCCGCTCCGCTTGACCGCTCGCTGTTTCACCTCCTCCTCCTCCTCAGGCCGCCGAACGCGCGCCGAGCGTCGGTCGGTTCGGCGCTGCCGCCGCCTCCGACGCCGGGCGACAACGACGACGACAAAAGTGTTCTCCCCCCGCGCTCGGGGGCCGGGGCCGTATCTCCACAACCTCTTCCTGCAGCGCCAACTACTAGCCTCCGTCCTTCGCTGCAGGAAAGAGAGCAGTCCCGCCGACTCCTGCGTGCGCGGAAGATAGAAGATGAGAGGGCGGAGGGGGGGACCCGCAATTACGCCGAGCCAATTTACTCCCCTCTCCGCCTGCCGGAGCTACGACTACTACTGCTGCGGTGTACGGAGGAAGGCGGGGGGGACGTGAAGCGTCGAGGGAAGCAGGACGGGTCCCCTTGACCCCCGACCCTGCGCCGGACACGCTCTGCTGGTCCGGACCTTAATTGCCGCCGCCCCTGACGTCAGTGTCACCGCCGACGACGCCGTGGCTGGTCGCACGAAAACGCCGCCGCCCGACTGCGCGCGCTGCTGTGTTGCATGCTGAGTAGTCGAGGCGGAGGCCGCGCGGGGCTTGCCCTGTACGCGCGTTCGAGGCAAGAAATGCCGCCACCTTGGTCCTCCGAGGGAACCGCGAAACGGAGTACATTTTGTCGAAAGCCGTTTGATCGAATTCGGTTTCACCAAATTTCGCTTTATCGAATTTTGTTTCATCACATTTTGCTTCATCTAATTTTTGTTTCGCCGAATTTCGTTTCATTTAATTTCGTTCCATCTAATTTCGTTTCGTCTTTTTTCGTTTCATCGAACTTCGTTTTACCTAATTTTATACTAACTAGTTTCGTTTCATCTAATGTCGTTTCATTTAATTTCGTTTTATCTCATTTCATTTCATCGAATTTCCATTGGAAACTACAATTCTTTTCCTATAGTTTGTGACATGTGAAGAGCTATTCTTTTTTCAGGCGCTATTTTCGTTGGGTGCGGACAGTCAGTTATGAGGTAGAAAGGAAATTTTCAGGCGAGGCAGCGCGGTGAGGTGTGAGGCCTGCTTTTTTTATTAGTGTTGGCGGGTTCGAGAATGCCGCAGGCTACCGCATGAAACGAGCCCGTTCCAGAGCTAAATTAGGTAATGCTGAGTTGGAGTACAGGCGGGGTGGTCACGCGTGAAAATATAGGCGAACTCAAAGAATAAGGATCTCCACAAAGGCTGCAATAATGCGAGAGAAACTGACCAGAAACGGCGCCTTTATTAAATGGGATGGGGAATATTGGATGGAATGGCATTGGAAGCAACGACCTCGCTAGAAGGATACGGCGTTCGGTGGACTGTACAGGAGCCGTAGTGTGCAGTGAACGAACGAACGAACGAACGAACGAACGAACGAACGAACGAACGAATGAATGAATGAATGAATGAATGAATGAATGAATGAATGAATGAATGAATGAATGACGTTGAAGATCACAGAGGTCATAATAAGAAAGTCCTACCCATTCGCCTGCAAAATAAAGTACTCGGGCAACTAAACTTTATCCCCAGCTCACTGCGTTTATCGAATCATTTGGATGCCGTTATCTAATAAATGAAAAGCAAGTTTGGCCTATCGGTCATAGATTAAAGGGACCCTGCAACACTTTTTTCTACTTTTTTCGAAATGCTAAATGATTGCAGAACATAAGTCAACCAGCACATAAAGTGCATAGAATAGGGGGTCGCAAAGTACCTCAGCCAGAAATTCCTGCTCTATGCCCATGAGATACCCCTCCCTTTCTCTCCCTTTCCTGGTCTTGGCGTTCTTAGACCACTGGAATTACGTCATTACAGCGGTGTAGCGGCGATTGACCGGCTTTTCTTAAATTGCAGCATCGAACGCATTCGATAGCCACTTTAAAAGGAAAGCCACAAAAGCAGAGCTGAAAAGACAGGCGTATCTGCTGCGACGAACAATTCACCCAGTGCCGCTCCGTGCTGGCGATCACTATACCTTTCTCAGTGACTCCAGACGCGAAGGAAAGAGATATGTTTATCCGAAGTCTTGCGGGGTCCCTTTTAAAATATGACCGAAGCTGCCCATTACGGGACAACAGCAAGGTACCATCAGTTGGCAACGCGCAGGCCTTCTGTTACTTAGAGGGTGAGCGGTCATTCCTGCCTGGCCCGCCTCTCAAAGTCGTGTATGTACTACAGCTGCTCGCAGTGACCGCGCTGAGGGGGAGAACTGTCGGGACAAGTCTCGCCGGATCACGCACGCTACGGGAAATGAGTGTGCGTGCGCGAATAATCTGGACGAGACTAGCCGAACCGAGTGGCGCGCCGTGCAGCCGGAATGACGTCGATTTGCATTTTCGCAAGGTTAAAGTTCCGGAGCACGCGGAGCGCATGTGGGCCGCATTCGTCGATGCTAGAGAGAATTCTCCTAGCATTCTCTTGAAGACTTGTAAGAATATCTTTTAAAAAGATAATCTTCGGAATATTAAGATATTAAAAAATGCCTTAAAAAGATATTCTTTCCCAGTCTAAAATCACAAGAGGAATACCACAAACACCGAACCAGAATTCCTGTCGTACGACAAAACAACTTTGTTGTGGCAACAGAAGTGCTGTTGTTACGACAAAGCCACCTGTTGTTATGACACACATTTCTGTCGTAACGACAAAGTCAATTCTCTCGACGGCAAATATTCCGGTAGTCACAACAGAACTGCCATTCCCGTTACTCTTCGCATTGGGCAGTGACAATCAAACCATGTTCAACTTATACTGATTGAACATCAAGATCACGACAAGGCAGTAATTTGGCAGGACGGAACAACGAAATCAGGACAGGAATACGACACACGACAGAACATCAGAATGTAGACACAAGGATACGACAAGACGACAGTACGACCTGCGAAAATACGACAAACTAGAGAATTTCTTCTTTTCGTCTTTTCCGACTGGGTTTAAGAAATATTCTTGTAAATGTTGTCCTTCTTGAGCTACTTAAACCCAAAAATTTCGGTCTGTCCCTCCATTCAGTCACCCGGCCAAAGGAAAAAAAGAATTCTGTAACGAGAAGTTTATATAGGCGAAACCTTTCCAAAGCACTAAACCTGGTACAAGGCTTAATACTTGTCCGCCTTCTTGAGCAAAGAGAAAACATTAGGTATATTTGAGGCAAAACATCAATGCACAAGTGGTGTTTCCAGTGTTCTTTTAATTGAAAATAAACACGCGCTTCATTGTGAAAACACTCGCATAAAACAATACTTTGACACAAAAATACAAACTTAGCCCGCGCCCAAGTCTGCACCTCGTGGCGAAAGTTCAACAGTATCGAAAGGTCCCGATAGACGGCGCGCGCAGTGGAACGCAGGAAAATAATCTTTTTTAGGGGCGAAGCTGTTGGCGTCTCCTGTCGTCGTCGTAATAATCGTCTCATGTATTCACGGTGCTAAAACACCGGGACACTCGTTTACGCCTCGCGCTAGAAAGCTTCGTGCTTCAAAGACACGAGTCCTTTACAGCAAAGTTGCATACCTCTACCCCGTAACAATTTCATCTCCGTTGGGAAAAACGCCAAGGCGCCAAGAAAACACTTATACACTGCATGCTTCGCCCTTCCCCAGGTTTCACGTTAGTGGAAATGGCCCGGGAATTTTTGTGTGGGTGAACATTTTTAGAGGCAATTCACTATTGCTTGGGATAACTAAAGGCGAAAATTTTGGTCTGTCTGTCTGTCTGTCTGTCGGTCTGTCTGTCTGTCCCTAGATTTAATCACGGGCCATAAAAACAGGTAAAAGTATGCTTGAACACAAAGAATATATAGGCAAAACCGTTCCTACTAAAACTAGAACAGCTGCCTTGGCTAAAACTAAAACTAAAAGCAAACTACTAAAACGGCCGCCATAGTTCCCACACGTCCACATTACTCAAAGCAAGAAAAACATTCAGGCATGCTTGAGGCCAAATGTGAGTACATAACACGTTAGACTGTTATAACAGGTTAGGAAATAAATAGATTTGTAATAAAAGCAAGCACAAAAACAAGACTCGTCGGCTCGAGCTCTGCAAGCATAACGGAAACAAAACTTCCCAGCAGGTGGCGTGGGAGCGCTGTGAACGCGGGAAAATTGAATTGAATACAGCAAAGCTCTGTTGAATTCATCTTGAGAGGAGAGAGAAGAAAGGAGAAGAGCATGGGGTGAGCAGGTGAGAGAGGGGAGAGAGGGAGTTTCGTGGCAGAGGCAGTGGAAGATGGTATCCTCTTTTGAGGACATCTGCAGCGAAATAAGTATTACAGCGTATAATTATCTGAGTATCTGAAGCGCGATGGTTCTCGTTCTCACCTCACTAAACAGTTACAGTTAGAGACTCTGAAACCCTTCCGCTAAGCGCTTTCACTCTTTCCTTCTCATCTGTAAGCTGTGTGAAAGCTATAGATATCGCCAGCACGGAGCAGCACTGCGTGATTTGCTGCGGTCGCAGCAGATACGCCTTCCGTTTCTTCTTTGCTTTTGTGGCTTTCTTTTTAAAGTGGGCATCGAATGCGTTCATTGCTGAAACTTACGGAAGGCCTGCCAATATCCGCTACAGCGCTGTAACGACGGTATTCCAGCGGTCAAAGAACGCCAGGTCCGAAAAAGAGGGAAAAATCTTTTGAGGAAATTGCCAAGTTATTTTGTGGGCATAGAGCAAGAATTTTTGTCTGAGCTACTTGGTGACCCGCTAATGTATATACTGAATGGTGTTGGTTTACTACGTTCTGTGACAATTGAAGATTTCGAAAAAAGTAGGGAAAAAAAAGTGTAGCAGTGTCGCTTTAAAACTGTCGTTCAAAGAAAAAAATTCGCCGGAAGGGAACTAGCGACGTCAGTTATATCGAAGCCAGCAGTCTTTCAATTTCCCCGTCGCGGTTTTTCTCTGTATGGCTCGCCCGTAGAACAGAAAAATACTAAACCCTTTTGAACCTCCGTCGTGGCCATACAGCGCTTCAGGATTATCCAACAAGGAGAGAGAAAAAAGGGGGGGGAGCAAAGCGCCACGGGGGAACAGCGCAGTAATACGACACGTCGCTTTGGAGCTCCCAGGACGTACCGTAACCCAAACCTCGCAATAAGCATCCGTCAGGATAAGACACCGGGCAACAACCGCAACAACATTCGGGGGGACACGGCAAATCGAAGAGGCCGCGTTCTTCGATCACCTTCGAATTGTAAACAGGCTTTAGAGATCATCAGAGTGTCGTCCACTGCTGTTGAACGCATCTGGGGAACTGTTAAGCCTCCCAGCAACTGACGCACCTTGCTGTTTACTAACAATAGCAGGAATTCCACGGCCAGCTATTACGATTCAGGCGAACCTAAGGCCTCTACCGACCTCGGATCGTGACGGTCTCTCGCCCGCAGAGTTCACCGCGGCCGCCAGTCGCACATCTACATCCAACGCCGCGGCGATCGACCACCGCTCTCTTCCTGATGGCGTAAATCATCGCCAATCAAAAGTCAAGCGGCCATCAATAGAGTGTACGCTGTGATCGGGAAAGGGAAACGCCGCGCGGTGGTCGGAGCAAAACACCGGCCAGGTGACAAAGCCCCGTCGACGAAACAAACGCTTCCCGCGCCCGCATTTAATGTCACGAGGTCGATTCTCAAGGCCAGCGGACACCTGAAGCGGCGATGTTTTTTGGGTTTTGGTGAATCACGGGGACGGGCTGTGGAGCGCGCGCGGAACGTCTCAAAACGGTGACGTAACGCGTGTACATTGTTATCTGAGGAGCATGTAAGAATGGCAAGGAAAGGCCGGCCGTTCCGGGACGCCGATTCGCAGAGAAGAGAGAGAGAGAGAGAAAAAAAAAAAAACGGGCCACATTTTTGTCGTCTGCTTCTCTTCCGTTTGTCGTCTGCGTGCGAAACTGAAACCAAAAGTAAAACAAGAACGAACCGTAAGTAGCAGACGACCTTTCTTTTCTGTTTGTGGTCACTCTTTTTTTCTGTTCTTTCGGTTTTTTAGGGTTGCGGGGGGCTGGGCGGGCCGTAATTGAAGTCGTTGCCCCGTACGCTGCGAAGGAAAACTATTGGGCCTTCTATAAATCGTATTAATGCGGTATTTAGGCTCGCGTATTAGCAAGCGCTGATTGTAATAAAGTATTCTGTCGTCAAGTGACGAGATGGTAACTGGAAAGCAAAGGTCGTGATATTAGTTGGCTAAATTGCGTGTATTTTTGAAGTGAATTCATCGGCCAACAGCTCTCGATGTAGATAGAGAGATACGCTTCTCAGCTAGGCCAACATTTCTAATGAGTCACAGACCGATGGGGAGACTCCAAAGCAAGTACACGCAAGTTCGATCTACAAGGTCGCGGCATTGGAGCATTTGGAACACAACAATGAATAGGCTTTGTTGTATGAAACATCGAAACGAGAAACAATGCCGTCTGTAAGCTAATACCATCTGGCTTCTCACCCTACTTTTGTACCTTTTCGTACTGGTATGCACTGACAAAATATTCAAGTGCCCATCCCGGTAAACCCAAAACATCCCATATCACCTAGTATGGGCTTACCCCCCCCCCCCCCCCTTCCTAACCTAATACATTCGCCCTCCCTGTAGCAGTGGCAGTGAGAGATGACTATGCCACAGCCGCATATGATCCATGTTTTTGCAAGAGCGGATGCCAAGGCTCGTGGCTTTCCGGACTCGCAAGGCCTCCTGCAACACCATCTTCCACCCCAATAAGCGTTTATCAACGACAACAACGACAACAACACTCACACATATGCCCCTTCCGCTCGCCTGCATCATATATACCTCGCCTGCCATCTTTCCGACGACGTCAGATCCACGCCGAGAGTTTCTCTTGTTTCAATCGGAATCGCAAACAGAGAGACGGTAGAGGGGTCCTTGCTCTCTACTTCTGCGCCCATCCACGTACCCTCAACAGCAGCCGCACCCAAGTCCACGGGTAGAAAGCAAAAAAACGAGCAGCCTTTCGTGCTGTCCTCGCCGGCCACTCCTAATATCTCTTCCTACTCGGTATTGGATTCGACTTCGGCTCAGGCTTTACGAGCGGCCAGGGGCCAACGCACCGGCCGCCGCCACTGAGCGCGCGTGCGAGGTAAAGGCCGCCGGTTTTTTTTACGGGTCCGCCGCACAGACAAGCAGACGGGCCGGAGGACCCGACGCACTCGTCGTGCGTAGTAGTGCGCGCAGCGCGGCGTAGTATCGGAGCGGAGGCGGGCAACCCGGGGCCGGCGCGGGGGACTCCGGCGTGAAATATGGAAAGGCGCATTGTCTGGGAAGCCGCAGCTGCCGCCCTGAACGTGGCCGGCGCCGCCGACGCCGACATAAACTAGCCGCGCGCTGCGCGAGGCTTCTCCCTTGCGGAGCGTTGCGGCGTCCTTGCCGGCGGCGTCTTCGGAGGTGGTGCCGATGATGGGCCCGTAACGACGCCGCCACTGGCCAGCGCCGATCGATCTCCAGTTGCGTGCACTGCGATAAAAGTCACGGCTGGTTGTTGGGTTTGATGGGTCTGAGTAAGCAGAGCTCACGCGATTCTTCAAGGCGCAGAATCGCCGTGCGAGTTGAAGCGGGTTTGCTGTGGGGCCCTGGTGAGAGCGGGAAATCGTTCGGTTGCGCTAACGCTCTGGCTTTAAGCGTACACTTCGACAGCGCTATTAGAAAGTTTGTTTTAAGTCTCTTGTGAACGGTTTTAGCAGCGTTTGTGTGAACTGGTGTAGTGAAACTCAACAAAGCTTAGTTCTTCCACCAGTGAGCCCAACCTCTGGAGGTATAGATATATTTTCCCCACCAGGAGTTTACAGAGAATGTCATGGCACCCTCTGTTTTCATGCTTTTTCAAACAATATGCTGCGCTGCACTTCGTAGATTGCACTAATATTTCTGTCTATTTTTCAAGGGTTTACTTAAGTTCCTTATTCTTATCTTTACGATGCCACTGTTTTCATTTTGTTTGAGGGGGTTGGGGGGTGACTACAATCTCCCAGAGCACTCTGAAATGTTTACGAGCCCACCTGCTTTGTTACGTCGGAAAAGGGTGCTATTCACAAAGCAAAAGAAACAGAGCAATTACTGGTGATCGCGTGAGGCCAACAGCACTGACCGACTGGACAGTTCGCAAGCGAAGCGTTCTCACGCGCTCATCCAGTCCATCATGTTCAGTCGTCAGTCGTTTGACACTGCGATGTAACATCGAGTTGAAATCTCTGCCACAGCTCGCTTTTGGTTCGCGATCGGCTTCAAGTGAAATGAGGGTGTGTCATCGGAGGTTTCTGTTTACAACAGAATTTTTATGCCGTTGAACGGCTGTTATGAAACTTCCTGTCCACTTACTTTTCGTCCACATCATGTCATCTTATTCACAGCTCGATGAAAACGAGCGCAGAGACCAACAAAGGAACAAGATTAGAGCTGATGTGGGTCGGTAACAGCTCGCTTTGCCCTCCGCCCTTCGGATGCCATCATTTGCTTCCCCCCTGAAGTTCGGCTTCCTTTTACTACGTACGTGTATACAGGTGAAGTACCCTTTACAGTGATCTCACGGATCGGACGATGGATTGGATTGGATTAGGAAACGTTATTAAATTGTGAGAGACGGTGGGCGGTCGGTGGGCATCGTAGCCCGTTAAGCCACACTGTGCTGCGGCGGCCCGGGCGCGCGCCACCAAAAACTCGTGATCCGCGGTCTGGCCACTGCGACGCAAGCTCTTCGCTGCTCAAGACGGCGTGGGCGTGGGGCTGCGGGGTTGGCGGAGAGCAGCCAAACCTGATGAGTTGTTGCATTTGGGGTGACAGGGCACTGTTGGTAGTTGGGAGGGGTATGCGGTAGGGGAAATACAATGGGGGAAGATGTGTTAGTAGTAAGTATTGGTCTGGAGTCGTCGCGAAACGTGTGCGTCCGCCACATGAATGGATGGATGTGGAGGGGGTCGGTAGGGCCCCGCGGGAAGCTCGGTAATGATGGAGGATGTCGGTGTAGGTTGGTGAGAGGGAGTGCAGAACCGGAGGGCCGCTAAATGGTTTGTCTTCTCCCCCTTCTGCGAATCCCCGGTGGCTACAGTTACGAACAGTGGTATGCGCCATCTCATTCCCAGTTGGGTATGTATGGGCTGGGTTTTAAACAATGCAGGTCTGTGGCAGTTCGGGTCGTTGCTGCAGGATGGTAGCTGCAAGGCTGGTGATGTCCCCCGGTTGCAAACTCTCGGCACACCTGTCGGTGGGTCGTTGAGCACGGCAACGTTGGAGGTCGGGGCGTGCACCACCGCTAAGCCGAGGCCACTTCTTCAGCTGTAGTTGTAGAGCTGTTACGAAGCGCTGCTGTTTACAAAGTGGTGCCATTCGCAGGGACTATTACGCTTGTAGGGAGCGGTATACTCGCGGCGTCCGTGGAACATGATTCGGCGTCAGCGGCGTGTCTCGGTGTGGGAAGTCGTGCGCGGGTGTTGACTGCGACCAAGTTTGCAAGTCGCGTTCCTGCGCTTTGATACTGGATGCAACCCGTACGGCAGCTGGTTAGGGCCGCGTCATGCGTTGCGGGGCGTTGATTGTGGCAGGAGGGAACAACCCAAAAAGGACATATCGCCTTGTAGCTCTAAGTCGAAGTCGATGAGGCGGACTGTTGGTGCTGGCTTAAAATAGTTCAGCCAGTATTTTATACGAGACCAGTAGGAGTAGGCGGTGGATTGAGGTGAAGAGGTATGGTAGCCCAAGGTTTGCTTTGTATACCTTACGAATCGTTATGCAGAATTTACTGTTTTCTTACTCACTGACGACTGACAGCGGGAAGCCTTAACAGCCTGTCGCATACACTTGTCCTGCTATAAAATTCTTTTAAATGCTTAAGCAGGTGAATCTGTCTGTCTCTCTGTCTGTCTGTTACTCTTAATGTGGCACTCTTTCGCCGCATAAGAAAACTACTGATAAATACTAATACTACTACTACAACAACGACTACTACTAAACTACTACTATTTATACTAATATAAATAGTATAGTAATGAATAATAGTAATATTTAAAACTCAATCAATCAATCATATGTTTATTTATAGTGCCCAGGAACAGCGGAGGCCTTCGTGCTGGAGCACTCAGAGGGGAAAATGCAGCACTGTAGTACATCAACAATTTGCTAATAAACACTCAGTGAGCAAAAAAAAAAAACCTACAAAAACGGCAAAGAGGATTAGAAATAAAATAGTGCAATCCAACCGACTTTACACAATCAATTCGTGCTGGCGCACAGAAAAGGTATAAGACAGCAATGAAATGCATCAACAGCTGGCAAATGAACAGTGAGTGAGCAAAAAATAAGAAGAAACTACAACTTCAAAGAAGAATAAAAATACCATAGTGTAATTTTAGCCAACATTACACAATCAATAGAAACTGTAATGTCTGGTCAATTGCAAGAAGACATCTTACAATAAGCGTAACTATACGGAAGGGTGAGTGAAAAGAAGAAAAATAACAATAATAATCCTTTATTTTCAGCAGAAAAAAAAACTGTACAGAAGTCAGGCCTACCAAAGCCTCATAGGACTTGAACGGCAGTGCCTGGGCATTAGTGCCCCTAGAAAAAATTATTACCGGCACTAATTTTGTGTAAAGTAGTGAGGTCTACTTCAAACGGGCTCCTGGTACAGTGTTTCGCAGCTATACATGTTTATTAAAAGTCACTAGGGCTTTCATTCTTAGAAATCAGCCTCCTTGTATTGCCCCTGAGAAAACGTTTTCAGAGCAATGCCCTCGTGTTTAGTAACGAAGCCGACATGTGAAAATGACTCGGTGTATAGCGCTCTATAGGACTTCACGGGATCTTACGGAGGTATTCAGTAGCGAGTTTTAGCTGACCGTTTTTCACGGTACGCTCCGCTCTGATAGCAAGCGGGAGCGTCATTGCGCATGCGTGGTGCGCTTGGCCGCGAACGGCATTGGCTCCGGTTGCGCTGAGTGTGCCGCCGATACCGGGGCGGACTGTCGAACACGGTTAGCTAAAACTCTCTAATACAAGGCCCGAAGGCATTCCTGCATTCCTATAATGATATCAGCCTGCTTAAATTACCTCCTGAAGAATATTTTCCCACCAACGCATTTTTGCACAGTGAAGCCAACTTTAAAGAGGTGTGTGTAAAGCACAGGGGCTTAACCATTTATCCGACAATTTTACCTGGAATCGAGCTTCTGCTTTTTTTTTTTTTTACGCAACCCAAGGGCTCCGGAGTGTTAATCTACTGTTCCCAATTACGTCGCTTCCATGCTCAGCGACCTTCCACGTACACGAGAACTACGGCAAACACCGCTCCGCGCAGCTGTTGCGGAGTACGTGAGACGCTTGAGAAGCGACATTAAAGGGAGATCGTCTTCCATCTCAACCACTCCCAATCACGCAGTCCATCACACCGCGTACTCGCTCCGCTGCTCCTCGCCGTGAAATCCCCTGCGTTGTCACCGCGATAATTCCTCACATGAAAGGGGCGCCGCTGTCCTATCCTCTCTTACCTTCCTCCTCGCTACCTGGCTGGCAGACGTACAAAGCAAAACAACGAAGAAACGCTCGGCCTCTGCACCAATAAAAGGAGACGGAACGTGAGGAACGTCGTCCTCTGGCCGCACGCCAACGGGAGCCGATGGACGCTTCTATACTATTGACCCCTTCTTCGAGGCGCTGCACGGAAGTTACCCGCGCGCGCAGTGACAGACGGCGTACAGAGCGCCGTCCGGCGTCTTCAGCGCGGATGCCGCGGCCCGCCGCTTTCTGCCGCCGCGGCCCGAGGTGCTTGGCCGCAGGCGACGCCCTCTCTCCCGCGCTGCGCCACCCGTGGGAAACAAAACATGCTCCCTCTTCTCTCTCTTCTCTCTCTAGGCTATCTGCTTTTTTCGAACGCACAGACGCAAGAGCGAGGCAGAAGCAGCCGCCTAGCGTCGCGGGGGGAAGCAACTTCCGAGTCGGGCTCCCGGGCGTCGCAGCCTCTCTTCCTGGTCTCTGTAGGAGGGTGAAAGGGGGTTTTGTTCACCTCCTACCTGTTAGAAAGGCCTCAGGATGGGTGTTGTAACGGTACCACCTCAGACTTTAAAAGCAGCTATTAATAGTAAAGGGGAAATTAAGTAACCGGAGAACAAACTACATTTTAAACCGTCTAACGAGAAAAGGTGGTGCGGGAAAACGATTAGTTAGACATCATCATCTAGCAGGTGTTGAGGATCTCCCTCTTCGCCCAACAGCAGGTGCATCGGCCGTTTGCGCGCGCGAGCGCGCGGTTGGCGTGCGTTCGTTATTACGAACGGACGAACGCCAGCTACCGCGTTATTACGACCCGCTGCGGAGGCTCGCACGCTCCGGGAGTGCGTTGGCACCCATCGCGGGTTGAGGAGCTCTGGCTGATCCCAGAGTGCGTGGATGTTTTCCCTGGCCGCTTGGATCGCAGGAGGAGGCGTCGGAGACTGTCCGGTTGGATTGCGTTTGGTTGAGTTACGTTTGCGCGCGAGAAGAAGTGGGGTTGCGGCTCGTGATAGATCAAGCAGGGGGCGCTTGGAATAGAAAGAGTTACTCCTTGCTGTGACAAGGCTACATCACTCGACTGATTGATTTATTTGTGATGAGATTCATGAAGACTCACGGGAGTCCCGCGGGTTTTTTCAGATTTATTTCAAGCTCCCGTAAGCGTAGCTATGCTGGTCGGAAACACATCTGATAGGTTTTATGCGGAAATTGATTTGCCCCGAGCAATAGGAGGTCGTCAAGGTTAGCCGACATACGGACGCAGAGGGGCGCTGTGATTGCTGTCAGACGAAGAAGCTGGTAGGGCCACTTACCCACAGTAACGTCGGACGTATACGTACTTGAACCTGACAGACATAAATGACCACTGGTGTGGCCCTACCAAATGATCTCTGTGGCCGAAGAGAGGCGGAAACGAGCCCAGAATTCCCGTAAACGACCTCCAGAAAACCCCGATAAGAGGGTGCACACTTAATGGAGACAAGAGTTGATCAGGGACTCAGGGACGATGCGTGTATCCGAGGGTCTGTTCGGGGCTATTCAGCTCTCCAAACTCTTTCAGTTTATATTCGAGCAGCATCGAAAAGCAATGTAAATACAGCCCTATGAAAAAAAAATGAAGGAGAAAGCCTGACAGACATTTTTTTTGTCTTTTTCTTTTTATCACATTCGTTGAAATATAACGCATGCTTGTGACATCGACACATTTCCCCCTTTGCTCATTGAACAACGGTAATACGTTTATTCCACGAAAAACGTCATTTTGAGGACATCACATAGCATGACAGAAAATTTGCTCAAGCGAAAAACAGCCTTTCAGAGCCCGATGAGGATGTACTAAAAACGGAGACAGAACGCTGCAGAATCTCACCATATCTCGCATTTTATCGAGCTGCGTACGATGCTCGCTACAGCTGGGTCCAGAAGTACGCAAAAATTATCGCTGGAATGGGTAATGACAATGTCATCGAAATTCCGTAGATAGGCGCATTATCGGACATTTGTAACTGTCGACCTCAAACTGTCATATCGTCATCCCCATGTCGTAGCATGTAAGTCGAATTTTTCGAACTCTTGTAATCTCCCTGTAACCTTCCTTATTCGCTAATTTCGCTTGCGTTTAAAAATCCACTTGGATACAATGTTGGTCAACGTTAACGATCAAAAGTTGATAATCATTCGTAGGATCAACCTCTTAGGAGACTGTTTCAGGCACGCCAACCCTTCGGGTTCACAGAGACCAAATTCTGTGCGATTTGAGAAAACTTCGGCGGGGTGATTTCTCACGCAATCTCACGTGATTGGCTGCCCGCGTAAAAAAACGTCACGGATAAAGGCGCGCAGAGCCAAACACGCGAGACCGCGTGAGAAACCAACCCCTCCGGAACATTTTTCGGCGCCTCATTGGATTTTGCCGCAGGATGTTTCCGCGTGAATGAAGCGGCGCTTCCGTACACACACAGATACAAGTCGGCGGCGGCGGCGGCGGCACCAGAAGCTCCGGTGACCCGAGGGGACTCTCCCGCATCGAGCCCGCATTTCCTGCCGTAGTAAAAGGCGTGCACGCACGGCGTACTCGAGCAGCTGATCTACGTCGATTTCGCCTGCGGCTACTCCGCCGCCACCACCGCCACTTACGCGCACCGAGATACGGCAGCGCCGGAAGCGGCCAGCGTATGCAAGCGCCCCTCTCGTGCTCCTTGTCCATTGCGCCACCTCGTGGCCTCCAATTACGCCCTGGAGAAATCAATCGAGTATTCCGCGCGCGGTCGGTCTGGTATCCGATGACCCGAGGATGCCGTCTCGACGCCCGTCTCCGCCGGACCCCCCCTCCCTCCCCCTTCCGCCTTTTACTAGCTCCCGGGGGAACAGGTGCGCGTGGTATCGACGACACCGCTTAGAGAAGAAGGCGCGTGTGTTACGACGTGTTCGGAGGAAACTGTTCGCCCCAATCGGGGCTTCTTATTGGTCGGAGCTCGGAGCAGGAAGACAGCGGTAATCGGCGTGTGAAATGCCGGTGTGGTTAAGAGGCAGGATAAGCAACGGAAGCGGACCTGTTTACGCTGCGGACATTCGACGGTGATGTTCGGTGGCGGTGTCGTCGCTTCGACGAGCCGGGAAAGCGTCGCCGCGCACGCGACAGGTATACGTACGGCTTCGGCCGGGATGCGTCGTGGTGAACGCCGGACGAACCGGGCGAGACGGTGCGTCGACTGGGCATGCATGGTTGGTCCCGAACGCTGGCATTACGAGTGGTGTCGCTTCCGCGGCCGTTGACGAGTTTATCAGGGGAAAAAAAAAACGGAACAGCGCGAACGAAACAGGACCGAGGAATAGAAATACGTGGAACACAAACGGGCGCCGTTCTACGTGTTTCTATTCCTCGGTCTGGTTTCGTTCGCGCTGTTCCGTTTTTTTCCGAACATGTAGCAAATATAACTCGCACCAGAGTCTTGCTGAGTTAATCAGAAACTGCGAAAGAATGCCACGTTACTGTGTGTCGCTTATTGGCCGTCTGATAACTGAAACTGTCTCTTCTCAATTACCGCGATTTGTTGGCCCCAAAAGTGACAGGCTGGGAATGCGGGCACGCTTATTGGTAATATTCAGCTTCGGTATCCGAGGAGGCATAGCAGGCAGAGAATGCAAGACGCGACAGCGGACGAAGTTCTCTGCCATTTCAAGCGCTGTTCACGCCCGGGAAAATTTTTGCGAGTAGAGTCCTCTCTAATGCGGCCTATCTACGCCCCTCGCGTCGTATACAAATGGACAACCCTGCAGGGACCGAACTGTGCCGCTGCCTACACTCTGGTAAGGATGGCACGCCGAATTTGTTCCGTCTCATCGGCTGTGTCCTGCAGGCCGTGCACAGGTTATAGTTACCGGCCACAGCGCCTACTCATGTTCCCGAACACATCCGTCGTTTTCGGAACGACCCCTCGCCCTTGTGTTGATCACCCCATGTGCTCTTGAGAATGGCCTCTTTAAACTGGTCTGGCCGACTCCCCTGCCATGTGTGAGTTTTGTGCGAATAGGGAAACATTGTGTGAACTTTGACCTTTACGTGCACAGCGAACCTTTATCCGAAAAACAGGAAGCCTTACGCGTACACGGACCAATGATGGACCTCTCTTTCGGCTACCCTTCTACCCTCTACACTTCGCACCCCTCCCCCCTCGCGTCATCTGGCCTCCTTATCTCAATGAAGTGACGGAATCTCGCTCTCTCTCCCAGTCTCATAATGAGGCAAGCCTGTGTTTACAATCAATTGATTGATTGTAGGGTTTCAACGTGCCGACGCTACATAGGCGATGAGGCGCGCCGTAGTGGAGGGCTCCGGGTCAATTTTGACCACCGTGGGGATCTTTAACGTAGGCCGAACTCTCGAACTCACGGAGCGTTTTTGATTTTCGCCTCAATCCGGAAAGCCGCCGCCGCGGCCTGGAAACTACGGCGCGCCTCATCGCCTGCGTTGCGTTGGCGCGTTAAACCTCATAATCAGTCAAACCAACACCGCACGGTTCGCCTACCATCGGTGCACGGGTGGACTAAAAATCCCGCACCATCTCCATTATGGGGAGGGGCGAAGCATGCAGTGTATATGTATTCTTGGTGCCTTGGCCTTTTTCTCCAGCGTAGATGAAACCGTTGCGATGTAGAAGAACGCAGCTTTGATTTAACGTCTCTTGTCCTTGAAGCACGAAACTCTTTACCGCGAGGCGTAAACGAGTGTCCCGCTGTTTGTTTAGTACGCGTTACGAAGTGCTCCAGCGCGAGGCGTAAACTAGCGTCCCTGTGTTTCAGTACCGTGACTACACGAGACGACGATTACGACGACGACCGACAGGAGACGCCAACAGCCCCAGCCCATAAGGGGCTTCGCCCCTAAAAATGTCGCGGCAATCGCACTTACTACCTTTCTGGCGAGGATAATAGCTTCACATGCTGGCTCCCAGCGACAGACGCCAAAGAGCAAGCATCCCCATTAAATTTTAAATGAACGCATCGTGTTTCCATCTCCAGCGGCATCGCATTCGTTACCGTTTCCAGAAGGACGATTCACACGCTCCCCCGGAATGCCCGGTAAAAAAGAAACAAACAAGAAAAACACCTTCGTTTGAAGCAGCCGCGGAGTCGTACTTCTTCCACCGAAATTCCTGGCGCGTCGTGTTTTTCTTTTTCTCTTTTTTCTGTTTGCTACCCGCTTTTCTTCGGCTTTAGGTAAAACTCAAAGGAGTAGCGCAGAAACCGGTCAGTTGCTGCCCGACACCGTTTGTGTACATACACGGTGCGCGCGAAGCCGAGCAATGCCTCTAACGATAGGCATCTGTTTTACTTGGCGCCGTGTTGATAAGCGCTGTCTGTCCGGCGAACACCGCTCGGTGTTCCCGGGCGTACGTCGCGCTTCGGGGCTCGGTAAACTATCCGGATATGTGACTAAGTTGCAGAGCTCACTTCCGGGAGCAAACACGAGACGCTTTCGGACACGAAACGTCCGCCTCTTATCACCTGAAATTTACTCGCCGAGGCGAACGCCAAAACTCCGCCTCTTTAAATATATGTATGCCGGCGCATAGAGGATTCTAAATGGCGGAAGAAAAACGGAGGGTCTTCGATTCAATGCGGGAAACCCGGCGGTCAGGGGACCGCTCTCACGTCTTTGAACGGCCCCGAACGACCGGCTTTATGTGCTAACCTTCGCATGTCCTTAAAGGTGCCTCTCCATTTGTAATTGGCGCAGTTGACGTCACGTTCATCTAACTGCGCCAGTGGCGTAGCCATGAATATTTCACAAGGGTGTTATGCGCCACCGGGAAAATAAAATAAAAATTTCGGTTGATTCGTCTGTCATAGGAATCGGTAAAAAACACGAAGTGAAATGTGCAGCGAAATCTGCAGCTGAGCATGATTTGCGGGTCGGCGTCTGTCTTGTGGGTGTACCTGGCGAGCGACGTCCTGCTGGTGGGTTGCTTCGGCAAAGGTGTACTGGCGTCATTTCCGTGACGGATACTGACGTCAGTGAAATCTTGGTGTATCCCGGCATTTAACACTTTCGTGTTAAACTAAAACCAGAAAACGAACAAACCCTAAGTATAACGTACTCTTTGGTTCTAAAGGTTGCTTCCCCGCAAGAAGACCCTGTGTGCAGGGGTGCACCCTTTACAGGCCCCTTGCTTCGTTGTACTGGCGTCACTTCCGTGACGGATATGACGTCGCTCAAATGGTTGTGTATCCGGGCAATAAAACACTTTCTTGTTAAAATAAAACGGGAGAGAGACTGCGGCGGACGTCCCAACAATTGTCATTTTTCTGCGTGCATAAATTTCAGTGGTGAATTCTGAAACCGAAATACCACCCCTGGCTACGCAAATGAACTGGGCATGCGTAGAACAGTCTAGAACATGCAGATATGTTATCAAGGCCTCAAGGATGAAAAGATGACGGAGTTATACCAGCCTACGGACGGCGCATGCGCAGAACTTGCCAAAGAGTTATCAAAATTACACTGTGAAAACCGCACATTTTTATCTTTCGAGCCTAAATAAAGCATCCGCATGTCGTGGATTGTGCTGCGCAGCACAATCCTGTCGACAGCGCATGCGCGGAAGATGGGCATATATGCTATCAAGGCTTAAAAGATGCAGGCGTCATCTTTTCATCCCTAAAGCCTTGATAACACATTGGAACGGTCTGGACTGCGCTGCGCATGCCAGTTGGATGATCCTGTTGACTACGCCAATTAAATCGACGCTTGCACCGTTTAACAATACAATGGCTGCGATTGGACAAAGCTGAAGATGTCCATAAACATAGGCGAAAGCGCGCGTCTTCGGGGGAACGAAGCAACTGATATACAATGTGAAGATTTAGTTCGAGACATACTTCTTAATGCCGTTTGATAAACACATTGTTTACTTTTGAGCTCGTAATGCCAAGGAAATTTGTCTTTAGGACACGGCAAACCAAGTTGTAGTCAAGACATATATATAGAAGAACCGAAAACCGGTTCTGGTTCACCACCTGCTGCTGGGCTGGCGCCAGAGCGCATGCGCGGTGGCACCAAAAATCACATCGGGATCTGATTGAGCTATACGCCTTATGGCGGACAGTGGTGGAACTGCAGCATTAATGGAAGGAAGGCTTGTAGTCATAAATTTCAGAAACGACTTTAAGCTCGAGTAAGACTTCTAGATCTCAGCTTTATTTCAGTCTCACCATTCACGTTACAATGACCACTCATAAGACCCCACTTCAATGCTATGGAACTTCAGTTGGGATAACAGCACGTGCTTATTGTTTTTGCCCTCTGTATGGTTGAACATCGAGGAGCGTTGCTTCAGTCTCAGGGAACGGTAAGGTGTGGAAAACATTTCAAAGGCTGGCGAAGAAGTTATTCAAAATAAGTTTTAACCCGAGAAAATTAACACAAAGTTTAAAAAAAACGGCAGTTGGTACTAACTGATACTGCTGTCCTTCGAGCCCTCAATCGTCCCCAAGGATATTGTATAGAACCTTCTTGATTGCCCTTCATCCTTGAACTGACGGCAGGGCTTCCCCGCAGTGGCGTACGATTATACAATGTTCTTCCACGAACCCAAAACAGCCTCGACCTTGGCTTCAAGCGTGCTAATCGCTTACAAAGGAAAGGGCAAATGCAGAAAAAAAAACGAAGAAGGGTTAACAGGACGGTTCGCATTGCGGCAGCGCGCGAATCTAATGCCAGCGCGGAAGTGACCGTGCCCAACGAGATCGGGGGGGAGAAGAACTCCTTCCGTGCCAGCAGCGAGCGCAATCTAATAGCGACAAAAGCAGCACGTATAAGACCCCTTTGCGAGCCAGAAGCACCGCCGCTCTGCTTGGCGTGGTCGTGCGGGGGGACAACAGAGACTGACGACGAAGAGCGGAGGGAGGGAGGTCGTCGAGGATCAACGTCCTCGCAGCACCACAGCCTGCTGCAGAGAGGTCCAGCGTGCGAGAGGGCGTCCTGGGAACCCGGGTCCTCCTCGGGCGCCCAGGAGGCAGCGCGTCCCATTCCGCCGCGCTTGACCGCTGCCGCAGCCGCGCACCACGCCGGAAATCGTCGCGTAATTGCGGCGCCCTCAGCTGACCTCCGCCGAGGAAGCCTCGTAGTCCTCGCCGCCGCCGGATGCTCTCTGCAAGATGGTATGGTGCAGAGGGTCTACGAAGGGAGCTGCCTGTACTCTACTTTAGGGGCGACACTCTCCGTTCGTGGCTGGCTTCGACTCGCCGAGCCACGTAGGACCATCATCGTCGTCAAGCGCCAGGACGTGCTCTCCCGAGAGGCGCACCTTCCTCCTCGTCCTCGCGATCTCTCAGGGTGTTCTGTCTTTCTCGCTAGACTTTGCGTTTATCACGCGAGGTTGAGTATCGGAGACACCGCGCGTGGTAACAAGGCATCTCGGTTACGTCACGAGCTGGGGTGCGATGGCGCCGTACGGCCCTCGGATTGGCTAGGTCCATGCACAAGTCCGACAGACGTCAGAAAACGGGAGCCTAAGAGCCTGACAATGGCTTTACGAGAAGCTACGCATAGAAGGATGTTGGGCACCACCCCTCACTACGGACGCCGTGTCTGAAGGACTACAGGGGCCTGCTAAACGGTTCTAAGGTCTCGAGTCCGGGGTAACTGTATGACACCGCACACGTTCTTCTGTAAAGAATGCTCTAGACGTGTCTGCAGTCAAAGCATCGAGGGCCTTTGTATAGCCGCTCCGGGTGGCTGGGTGAACTGAAGCGCGAAGACCCTGCTGGCTGCACGTGCCTGCAGTAATCTATTCGTAAACAATAGGATATTATGTCAATTCAGCCCCTTGTTGTCTTGTTACGGAGCCATGCGCTGACTAGCGCGATCAAGACATCACCGGGGCTTTTATGGCGTACGCTAAGTGCACCGGAACATGTTGAAGAGGAAGGCCGTCGGTAGCGTGATATTATGGGTGCAGGAACGCGAAAACGTGGAGGTCGTGCGCCTCTGCAAGACTCGCAAGTTGCAACTACGGGGATCAGGTAGGATTTCATAACTGAGGGTTTTTACAACTTTTCGCTGTTGCAAAAAAAAAAAAGCAAAAAAAAAAACGAACGGAACAACAAACTTCCCTATTTTAGCAGTATACTCCAGGTGTCCGGCTGTAAGAAGTATGTCTTCAACATTACCATCGTCTTCTTTTTCTCTTTTCTGCCGATGTTCCACGCATGCGCCGGAAGCGACTCATACCCTTGGTCATTTGAATTCATTATCTGCCTTCGCATTTTCCTATGTCATCGACACAGTGAGTTCTCCATCCGTCTGTCCTCCAGCATCACAAAAGCTTGAGTTGAGGACAGCCTATGATATAGATTTGGTTGCAGTCAGATACCAGGGTGCGTTGTGCGATCTGGCTGCAATAGTTGCAGGAGGCCCATAACACGAATGTGGTTACTCCACAGTGTACAAGGGACTGTACAACACTTCTGATAAAAGCTTTCACTGCTTCCTTTGCGTCTGAAAGCATTGTGAAAGTGAATCGGCAATTGTAAAAACCAATGCAACGTAAATTGTTCATTGAAAGGATGCAGGTACCAGTCACGCATGCGGGATTTCATTTCGAGGGGGGCCGAGGGAGGGGGTCTGTCGGGCTTTTCGGCACGCCAACTGGTGCGGTAATGAAACGCACGTGTCGCGCGGCGCCTGGAAACGTCGCGCATTCCGAGGAAGGTCGCGCCTGCCCGCACCGGATGCGCCAAATCGCCACCACATGGGGTTGGACCCCCACGAAGGATCGTTTTTCCCTCTTCCCGGGCCCCAGCGCCCGGGGGTGGAGGGAAGATGAAGACAAGGAAAACGACATCGGGACGCCGCAGCTGGCGGGTCGTCGTCTTTGCGCTCCGCCCGAGCACTGTTTCCGAGCCGCCCGCCGGGCTGTAAATAAATGTATAGTTTTTGCATCGGAAGCTGAGTTTGTCGGTTGGAGATACCCGGGGTCAGATCTTCAGCGCTACTGCTGCTTGGAGGAGAAGCCCCGGGGAAAAGAACATCGCGAAGCTAACTGGCGCAGTCGGCACGATCTCCAACAGCGACGACTCAGGCAGCCGGCGGGCGAGACGGGCCCTTGACGGACGGAGCAAGCGGAGCAAACGGGATCTGCGGGAGCAGCGAGCTCGTCAGCCTGGTGGAGAAGCTGCTCGGCCGGCGCTCAGCGGACTTTTCAACGGAGAGCGGCAGCCTGCTGAACGGGAACGGCTGGAGCAGTGAGTGAGCTGGCCACGGCAGAAGGCGGTGACTTCTAGTGCCGTGTGCGGACGCCTCATCGGAAGGAGCCGGATCACCCCTGCAGCCCCGAGAAGGAGAACGCGGCCGGCGCCGCGTGGATACGGATAGCCACCTCGACGGATCCAGCCCATCAGCACAAGCACCGAATTATGCAGGTCAGTGCCTCATTTGATTCTTGGTGTGTGGCTCACCATGTCATCTAAGGGGTACTGTCTGCGCAGCCGCCAGAAAATGGATAAGAGCCAGGCATTGAGTGATGGGCAGATGGAGCTGGAGGTGAACGTTGAGACAGCGAGTGGGAGCGGAAGGTCAGCAGTAATGTCGGTCGCTGACGAAATGGAGCTCCTCAGGTTGAAATTGAAAATCGCTGAGGCGGAATTAGCGAAGGAGCGTTTAAGAAGTGAAAGCAGTGCCCCTGCTTCGCCGAGTGCTCAGCGGGCACCCGTGGGCACTGAGGAAGACAGGAGGTTGAGGGTTACGAGTATGCTAAAAGGGGTGCTCGTGGCCATGCCTTCACAAGAAGCATTGGTGCCAGGCTGGTTTGATGATGCTGAGGCCACTTTTGACGCCTATGAGGTCCCGCCCCAGTGGAGGGCAGGCCTAATTCTTCCCCACCTGAGCGAGAGGGCTAGAGGAGTGTTGACCCGACTCTCGGCAGACGAGCGTAAGAACTATGAACTTCTGAAGGAAGCAGTGTTGAAGGGGTTGAGGTTATCTTCAGCAGAGTACCGACGACTGTTCACTCAGTCGAAAAGAAAGGGTAACGAAACGTGGGGTCAATTTGCTACACGCCTAGACAACTACTTCACGTACTACATGAACAGCTACAAGGTGAACTCAGTGGAGGAACTTAGAGAGCTGGTTGTTGCAGATAGGCTTAGAGGCACATTGAACCCTGAAGCATGCGCGTTCGTTATGCAGAATGAAGAGAATGGGAAACCACCTCGACTTCACGACATTGCCGATCTTGCGGAGAAGTTCGAGGAAAGTCAGAGAGTGAAAGGGGGAGCGAGTGTAGGAGGTGACGTTGGGGGTTCTCTGAAAGCTTACAAACCATTCGTGAACACTAAGAGGCCGCCCGGTGAGGACGCAAAGACAAAAGGGGGGCCGACGAGGCCCCGCAGAGAGTGTTACGTTTGCAGAGCCCCAGATCACTTCGCCCGTGATTGCCCTACGGCAAAATCGGAACAGGCCAACCTGATTCGCACAGTCGCGGGTGACAAAGGGCTGGTTGCCCGGGTTGCTGGAGAAACCCTTAGGGCCAGCAACGTTGACGTGGGGGACTCAAGATATCCCGCCATAAAAACGATCGGTCTAGGCAGCGGGGCAAGTGAATTTACAGGACACCTAGACTCCGGAGCAGAGATCAGTGTGATCAGGCGGTCCGTTTTGAAGGAGCCGACACCGCTGACAGGAGGGAAAATTATGTTGACAGGGGCTTTTGGAGAACAGGTAGTCGCAGATTTGGCGTACGTGCCTCTCAGGTTAACAGGAACGCCAGAGTATGTTGGGTATGGTACCCCTGACGCTGGCATCCTGTGCGCGGTCACGGATAAGCTAGCTGCCGGAATCGATGCGCTGATCAACCCTGATGCTCACGCGCAACTTTTGGAAGAAACGCCAGAAAGAGCGGCTGCGCCTCCTGTTGGGGACGGCGAGGAGGAACGAGAAGGAGAGGCAGATCCCGACGGTTTGGTAGCTGCGGCGCTAGTGCAGGAGAACGGAACGGTTGAGAGTGGGCCTGAGGGAGAGAACGAGCTGCCAGGTGAAAGTAAACGTGAGCAACTGAGAAAAGCCCAGCTTGAGGACCCGACTTTGCGCGATGCATGGGAGCAATCCAGAGCACGCACGCACGGCATGATTGAAAGAGAGGGGCTACTCTTCCACAGGGACGAAATAGCAGGTCGGTCATGCTTGCAGCTGGTTTTGCCCGAACAGCGCCGTAAAGAAGTGTTGTGCCTAGCGCACGACTCCACGTGGGCGGGCCATTTGGGAGAGAAGAAAACTCTCCAACGGATAAAGGGTGCATTCTTTTGGCCAGGGATTTCCGCTGATGTGAAGCGGTACTGCCAAAGTTGCCATCAGTGCCAGGTGAAATCGAATCCAAGAGTAAGAGACAGGGTTCCGATAGCCCCGATTGCTAGGCCGGATACACCATTTCAGGTGGTCAACATGGATTGCATTGGCCCTATCGATCCACCTTCAGCACGGGGGCATCGTTACGCTCTCTGTGTGATTGATCATTGCACTAGGTGGCCTGAGGTGGTGTGCCTGCGCTCGTTGACGGCAAAGGCCACGTGTGATGCTCTCCTAGGCATCTTCTCTCGCATGGGGGTGCCGGAGACAATATGCTCCGATCAGGGAACGAACTTTACGGCACGCCTTACTCGGGAGTTTCTGGCTAGGATGGGAGCGACTCCTCGCTTTTCGACTCCAGAGCACCCAGAAAGCAACGGTCTCGTGGAGAGGTTTAACGGAACATTCAAGAGCATGTTGTTTGACGTGGTGCAAACTTACGGCCGTGACTGGGATCGGCACGTTCCATTCCTATTGTGGGCCTATCGAGAAGTACCGAACGCGACGACTAAGGAAAGCCCCTTCGAGTTAATGTATGGACGAGCGCCGGTGGGTCCTTTAACTCTTTTGATGAAAACGTGGTCCGGCGAATGGGCAGTTCCTGACTCTCTCAACACGTCCACAGAGGAATATCTAAGGCAGTTGAAGGAAGGGCTAATGGCGGCGAGTGAGCGAGCCACCGTGTCATCTCAGGTGGCGCAGGAGAAGTACACTTCAAACTACAACCTCAGAGCAAGGCCGAAACAATTCTATGAGGGAGACATGGTCCTTGTGCAGGAGACCGATACTGTTGGGAAGTTGGCTGCAAAATGGCTGGGCCCAGCGAAGGTGGTCTCTAGGGAACGGCCTTACACCTATTTGGTGGACTTGGGTGATAGGGGCAGACGCTCCGTGCACGCCAATAAGCTCCGGCCATACATAACTCGTGTTAACGTAGTGGGAGTTATCTTTGAGGACGACAAAGAGTTTGGCGAAATTCCCACCGCGCCCAACCGGTGCAGCACACAGATGGGGGAGTTAGGTGTTTTCGCTGACCACTTGAGTGCATCTCAAGTAGACGAGCTCCGCCACCTGATAAACAAACACCGATCGGTGTTTTCTGATAAGCCGGGTACGTGCAAGTTAGGCGTACATAAGATTCGTCTTCGAGAAGGTTGTGAGCCAAAGCGTTCATACAACTATCGCGTGCCGTTAGCGCTTCAGTCAGAAGTCACTAGACAGGTGGAGGAACTGGTAGAATGGGGGCTCGTCTATCCAACGCAAAGTCAGAGTGCGCATCCGATAGTTTGCGTGACAAAAAGGGATGGCGGCATGCGCTTGTGTGTTGACTACCGCCAGCTCAACGCCGTAACGCAGCCTGACGCATTTCCGATGGGAAGGGCAACAGAGCTGCTGTACGAAGTGGCGGGGTCTAGCTACATTACCGTGATAGACATGCTTCGCGGGTATTGGCAGATTCCGTTAGATGAGGAGGCGCAGCAGCACAGCGCATTCGTGACACATCAGGGTCAATACGCGTGGAGAGTTATGCCTTACGGGCTTAGAAACTCGGCTTCAACCTTCCAGCGTTTGATGAACGAGCTACTTGCGCCACACAGGGAGTATGCATGTGCATACATAGATGATGTTGCCGTGCACTCCCGGACGTGGGAGGAACATCTGCAACACCTAGATAAAGTGCTCACTTCGATCGCTGCCGCGGGCCTCACGGCAAACGTAAGCAAGTGTAAGTTCGCACAGACGGAGGTGAGGTACTTAGGGCACATTGTGGGCTCTGGCAGACACGCGCCAGACCCAGAGAGAATTGCTGCACTGCAGGATTGTCCGAGGCCGACTACCAAACGTGAACTGCGTAGCTTTCTGGGCTTGGCCAATTATTACCGGGATTATGTCGCAAACTATTCCGCGGTAGTGCTGCCTCTCACGGAGATGACAAACCGCCGTGTAACGAACCCGTTACCGTGGACAGAGAAGGCCGAGAGTGCGTTCAGGCAGATCAAGCAATGCCTTGCGGAGGCGTCTGCATTGAGGGCCCCTAACGTAGGGGAAGAATATATACTTGCTACAGACGCGTCAGAGTTCGCGATTGGCGCATGTTTGTCGCAAGTTGATGACGAGGGCCGGGAGCATCCCATAGCCTTTTTGAGCAAAAAGCTCAGCCCCGCTCAAACTAAATGGGCTACCATAGAGCGAGAGGCCTATGCAATAATTTGGGCGTTGCAGCGCATGGAGGCCTGGCTCTTCGGGGCAAAGGTCAGAGTAGTCACAGACCATAATCCCCTCAAGTTCCTGACTCTGACGTCGCCTCAAAGTGCTCGCTTGACTCGGTGGGCATTGGCGCTCCAAAAATTCAATGTGACCATCGAACACAAAAAAGGAGCACTTAATACAAACGCCGATGCGCTGTCTCGGCTTGTAGCACCAGCTCCATAGACGCCAAAAAAAAAAAAGGGGGGTTGGAAGCGAGGCGGCAGTGTTTTTTTTTGTTTTTTTTTTCATGGTGACCTACAGCCAGGGTCATATGGGGCACTGGCCACGCTGGTTGTGTGTCGTCAAGTGAAAGAGTGACGGTACACGTGTGGAAAGGGTGTGTGATGTGCGTGTGTTGTGTGTGAAACATTCCGAAAGTTATGTTTCACAGTGGCGGTGGAGGTGTCGGGCTTTTCGGCACGCCAACTGGTGCGGTAATGAAACGCACGTGTCGCGCGGCGCCTGGAAACGTCGCGCATTCCGAGGAAGGTCGCGCCTGCCCGCACCGGATGCGCCAAATCGCCACCACATGGGGTTGGACCCCCACGAAGGATCGTTTTTCCCTCTTCCCTGGCCCCAGCGACCGGGTGGAGGGAAGATGAAGACAAGGAGACGACATCGGGACGCCGCAGCTGGCGGGTCGTCGTCTTTGCGCTCCGCCCGAGCACTGTTTCCGAGCCGCCCGCCGGGCTGTAAATAAATGTATAGTTTTTGCATCGGAAGCTGAGTTTGTCGGTTGGAGATACCCGGGGTCAGATCTTCAGCGCTACTGCTGCTTGGAGGAGAAGCCCCGGGGAAAAGAACATCGCGAAGCTAACTGGGTCCCTAAAACAACACGAGAGAACGAAAGGGGGAATATGAAAGGGGGGGGGGGCTACAATAAAAAGCAAAAGACACAATTTTTACAAATGGAAATGAAAAATTGAAGTGACGCTGTACTGTCCATAGCTTTCCGATTGTCTTTTTTTCCCTCAGTGAAACCGCAAAATGGCTGATTGCAATGTTGATTGCGTACATCGACGATGCATATGGTTGGAGCGTACAGATTGTAACTCAAAAATAATCATCGGTCGGCCTTAATAGATTATGGAAAACGTTACTGTCCTCGTCCGTGTGAAACGGTTTTTTAGAAACTTCCTGTGTCCTTAGAAACATGATTTCCTTTATTTCAGGATACATTGTTGTTGAATATCGAGGGCTTTAAACCTAGTCAATAAGGTAATGATCATGAAACAACAGCTGCTCGTCAAGTGTGCATTGGTGCATCACTCGAGTGACAGCTTCGAACTTTTTACTCGCGTTTATTACAATGTATCTCTGAAAAAAAAAAAAAAAAATCTACGCCTACAAGTAAGCTTTTCCATTTTATACACGTAGCCATTTTGTCACGCCCTGCTGGTTTACCCCTTGCCGAGGTGCATACGTTGTGCAATAAAGGGTGGCGTTGAATTTCAGAAAGTAGGGTAAGGCTGACCCCAGGACTGGTATTGCAACAAAGGTTAATGAATTATATCGCAACGTAGTTTTTCGAACAATGCCGACCATTTCCTACGCCTTCAAAGCGTATTCGTAAATGTCATGCGCAGGTACAGAACACACCCGAACGCGGCGATATATGAACACGCTTATGCTTAATGAGAATCATATATAAATGGGCTCGGTAGTGTAAAAATATGTTACGCGTTTTTGCCCATGGAGGTGAAACCTTTGTGGGGTAGAGGTATACAGCTTTGCTGTAAAACCATCGTGTCTTTGAAGCACGAAGCGTTTTAGCGCGAGGCGTGAACGAGTGTCCCTGTGTTATTTTAGTACGCGTTACGTTCAAGCGCGAGGCGTAAACGAGTGTCGCGGTGTTTTAGGACCGTGACTACATGAGACGACGATTACGACGACGACAGGAGACGCCAACAGCCACGCCCTAAAGGGCTTCGCGCCGTAAACAAAATAAAGACAGACAACCTTAGCCTATTATGGCAGTTTGTTCGAATGCCAGAAACTGGGGTTTATTAACTCCAGCTTCTGTTAAGCTCAGTTTTTTTTTTACCACAGGTCCCACTTTACTTGTGGGAAGGGTATCTCACAGCACGAAAATTGCATTTGCCTTTTTTTTTTTTTTTTTTTTTTGCAGAGCATTTCTTTAACTCACGATGTCACCCGGCGTTCTCGGCGTGCCTCGACGTCCGCAACAGCCGTTCCAGGTGCGCCTCTCCCCCACTCCTCCTCTCTCGCATCACGCTGCCCTCCTCGCTCTCAACAACAGGTCCGCACCCCTCCCCCTACACTATATAAAAAAATAATACTTACCGGCGCCTGGTTTCGATCCCACGACCCTGCGGGCGGAACGCAAGGTACATGGTGCTCTACCCACTGCGCCACAAAGCCGACACAGAATGGAGGGCTACGAACGCGCCTTATATCCTTGACTCATTCAAACTACGTCAAGAAGCTGCTGATACAACGCATTCACTACCACCAACTCCCCAAACACTAAACGTTAACGAATACACCCACCCCCTATGCGACGCATTTACTCGAGTCCCCCTCGCGGGGAGATGGGCCCTTTTTACTGTAAGAGGCTTCTGTACCTATCATACATCCACACCTCGCACCCAGCTTTGAGCAGTGGCCGGCGTTACGTCACGAGCATACAGCCTCAAAATAAACACCGTAGTTTCTTTTTTCTTGTTGTTGTTTCTGAAGCGCTTGCGTTGACAGGGAAGCGGACGACAAAGCAGCTTGTCGCGATTATCTTTGCGGCTCGAAGATCAGCAACCCTGGGTTGCGGACTCGCCCAGTGCGTCTCCGATAAGCGCGCGCGTGATGCTTTGCTCTCCGGCGACCGCATATCGCCGCAGGTACCGAGTCGTCGGCAGCGGTGTTACGCCGTACCGTGTTTATCTAGGTGAAGGATACGGATTGCTTGCACGCCTCTGTGAGTAGTGCTTCTGTCGTATAGCCGTTCCAACACGGTGCTCGCCTCTACGGCACTTGCTATGCATTGTAGGCTACTTTATATTGTAACGGTGAAAGTGAGCACTGGGGTTTGTAGCAATAAAGAAAAGAACTTTATTTAGAGGGCGAACTTGTGCCCGTAAGTCTGCTGTCACCGCTCGCTACAGCGTTCACCGAAACTGCTCCTTCGTCTTTCTCTTCGCCTTTTTCTCAGCTGCTGGCTTCAACGTCCTCACTTCGAATACTGGGTGTGGGCCGCTGGGTCTGTCTGGCAATGATGATAATAATGCCGTGGCAATATATATGAAAAAATTAAAGCCGTTCCACTCAATGTGAAAGCTGTGGGAAATGCAGAGCAGTGATTTTCCATATTGGGCTGTGTCGCCGCAATCCGCTTACTGCTACCACCCGATGCAATTCAAATTTCCCGCCTTCGCATGCTCGCGCGCCCCCTGCCTGAAACTGCGCCAGCGGGAGTTCTGATCTTTTTGTGCTTGCTTTTCCTCCCGCACGTTCCGGCGTTGCACTGCCACTTTTTTTTTTTCGCTTACTATCGTAAAAACCAACGCAACGAGCGTTCCCAACTAAATAAACGCGGACGCTGCCGGTTAGTTATGTATATTTTACCTCAAATGTGCCTGCAGTTTTCTTTGCGCTAAACAACGGGGAGATGTATGACAAGCGCCAGCGGTTAACAAGTTTCGAACGTTTAAAGGGTCCATGAAGAGAAAATACAACTTTGTTTAACTTGAAAGAGCTAGGCTTCAGTACCTCACTCAGCTCCATTCTGGCCGCGAAAGAAGTTTTTTAACCGATAAAAACGCATGAAATGCGTGCGAACTTTCAAATTTCGCGCCACAGTGACGTGTTATGGGCGCGAGGGACGTCATACGGGCCAGCACTAAAAACATAATTTTCCGTGGGTTAGGTGCACGTCAGCATTCAAGTGATTCGGCCAAAGGGAACTAGCGGCCCCACTACAATCGTCCAGTCATGGGTCCTGGCGATTGATTAGTTCGGCCGCCGTCAATCACCCAAACAAGATTCTGTGACGTCATAGAAATGTTGCAGGAAACAGGCTTGCGAGTCAGTCGCCACAGCTTCACACGTTTTCTTTAATATCTCCGTTATTTTTTCGAAGTTTGGATGAAATCAGTGTCATTTTTATCAGGACAAAGCAGCCTTTCTAACGAGTCAAACTTATATTTTGTCTTCATGGCTCCTTTAAGACTATATAAACCGCTTGGCTTTCGAAGCCTCTGTGGGATGCCGCGACGACAGCCGCTACGGCGGAACGCTGCGTGGCTCTCTTTGGGTCCAGCGAGCGAGCTACGAAGACAAGGCGAGCACCTCAAGTGTTTTGCACTTTTAAAAAATTGGCGCAGCCTGAACTAGTGGCGCAAGGCTGGAGATACAGCAGAACTAGCGGCCCCTCTCCCTTCGTCGGAGGCCCGGCTGTTGCACCTTACACGAATTTTCGAACTTGTCGCTGAAAGTACTCCAAGGCTGGAAGGCGTGGATCGTCTTGTCCGCAGCCTTTCACATCTCTCCCAAAGTGGACCGCGTTATAGCGCGCGTTAGAACCCGCGGCAACCGGCTTCGCGAACTCGGCGTCTGTGCTGCCCACCACTTCAGGCGCGAACGCACGTGAGCGGCAGCAACTTCCACTCGTTATCTACACCCGCAATGACGTCATCCGATGGCTGAAAACCTGTGATTCTTCAAAAGAAAAAAAAATTGCGCAGAAATTCCGAGTTGTCTGCCACTGTTAAACCATTCTTACACCGCTCCTCCGTACCACAAACCTAACATTCCTAAGGTAGCTCCATGTCTGTGAATTTTTATCTTTCGTCCTTTTGTGTTCATTTTTTAAGAGGACGCTGGAATAAATCGACCTTTCTGGTTACGTTGCTCGTTCTTCGTGTTTTGGTTGTGTTTTTCTTTCGCTTTTGTTTTCATTCGACAAATAAGACTACATGTAGACTTCTCTTGGGGGTTTGGCAAACTTGGTGTACTGATGTACACCAAAGGACCCGACACCGAGCTCGCACTGCCGGTGTGCTTGTGGAACGAGAGCCTGCACTGAGAGCTTCATGGTGTAAATAGTTTTAACTCCCTCACTCACTCATTCACCCAGTCACTCACTCGCTCTCTCATTCACTCACTCACCCGCTCGTTCGCTGACTTATTCACTCACTCACTCATTCACTCACTCACTCACTCACTCAAAGTGGGTAGCGCTGTTTGGTGGCTCTCGAAATATCAGGCAAGAGAAGCAATCAAATAATTGCGATAAGCACGAAGAAAAAGCCACCCCGCAATTTCGCTCAGAAGGCAGGCCTTCAGGAGCCCTGTAAAACCGTTGCAGAGAGGAGATATTTAGCATGGAGCAAAGAGTGAACTTCAGTCCCAAAACGGCAGAAATACTTTGCGGAAACATCAGCAAATTTCCGTAATTCCCCACTGAACGTTACTCGTTATAGAGTCACACCTGATATTTTCCACGTCTCTGGATCTGGCAGAACAAGTCTTCTTAATGTAAAACTGCGCACACCGCAAGAAATCCGTCCTGAAAGAATTGATTGTGGTGTTGAACGCGCCGAAACTGCATCTGAACTATGATGCGCGCCGTAGTGGAGGGCTGCGGATTAATTTTGACCACCTGGTGAGCTTAACGTGCGCCGAAATCTTCACACACAAGCGTTTTAGATTTCTCTCCTCCATCCGAAAAGCAGCCACTTCGGCCGGTATCGAACCCGCGTCGTTGGGCTCATCAGCATAGCGCCTTAGCTACTGAGCCACCGCGGCGGGTGTTCTGAAAGAAGCGTGGTTAGTTAAAAAGCTGCGCATGGTTGCCAAGATGAATGCAATGCCTTGAAATCGGCCGCCGTCCGGAGGACACCAGCCTTGAAAACCTCCTTAAATATGAGCGTGCGCGAGAGAGTAGTCTAAAATTCTTCAAATAGTATTATTAACACCAGGAAGCTAACAGGCTATAACTATACGAGTCCGGCAGGGGCCTATCCAGAGGGGGTGTTTCGGTGTCAGAACACCCCCCGAAATTTTCTGAACGCGGCGTCCCTCTCTTCCCTTTCCTTTCGCCCTTTTTGTAGCGTGAGCTGCACTGGCCAGGGTGGAGCAGTTTCGCCTGGCTCCTGGAGAGCCGTGCTGCGCATGCGCGAGTAGCAGTGACGTGTCACGGCGCACAGCTGGCGCGCCGGAGCCGCCGCGACTGGATAGGGTTGGATTGAATTGGATTGTATTGGAAATCGTTGTAGCAGAAGTAAGCATGATAATCAGCTAATTCTAGACAACCAGGAAAGCTAAGAATAACCAGCTGAATCTTAGCTCACGCCACGTGTATCCTGGCATAGCCGATCTAAGCCACTGCTAATTTTATATGCCTATGCTGTTTACACACCCAATCGATATGATATATCGTAAAACAAAACAAAAAAAAAAGAAACGAAAAAAGAAGTTCACCATTGTGCAAATTGGCAACACAGAGAGAAGCACTGTAGTAGAGCAGACAATTGGGCTAGTTGGTAGCTGTTCAACTAGCCTTTTGTGCCTGTTGTGCGAGTGCTTCCACCTTCAAGAAGAGAGAAACACTATAGATGTACACAAAACGTAAATGCACAGAAGACAATGTTCTGACATACATGAAAGAGGGAAACATACACGCACGCACGCGTTCTTTTCCTTTGTGTTTTGTAATTATCCTGGTTAACTTTCCCTGTGTGTTGTATATAAGTTAATGTAAACCTTCTCTCCTATGTAAATTAAAAATGAGAAGAGTGTGGGTTTATTTAAGCGGACAAATGACTGAAATAGTAGGGGACCCAGGGCCCTCTTCTCTACTTTTTTTTTATTGGCTATCGCATTAAAAGTTTGCCCCCTGCGCCGTTTTCGTCGAGTTCCCTTGCCAGTGCTGTAAGCACCGAAATTTTCACGTGAAGTTCAGGAAATGACACCAAAAGCTGGGGTAGCTACCCTCGCTAATATTACGTAAGAATTGTGATCCCCATAAGCGGATACAGAATGTAGATATTGAGTTTCGTATGCTGAGAGAATCGTTCCTGACGAGGCGTGTCCGTGTACAAAGGCGAATATCGGTGTAACGAACGAAGTTAGTTCCGGGAATAATACCACCACCACCATCATCATCATCATCATCATCATCAGCCTACCTACTCTCACTGCAGGGCAAAGGCCTCACCCATAGATCACCAAAAGGCCTCCTCAACCATACACCTCCCCCATAGATCCAATAGATCTGCATAGATCACCCATAGATCTCCAGCGGTGGCGTAGAAGGACCGCGGTTCGAATCCCGGTGCCGCAGAATTCCCACCGTATTAAAAAAAAATCCGCATGTTGATGGAATTGCAGAAGGAGGCTTGGGGTGCGACTGGATCCCGGCGCCCGTTGCCGGTAGCGCACTCCCTCACCAGAGCAGTGCAGTAACGGCCACAACCTAACCGGGAAAGATCATTTGCCGCAAAACTGACTTGAGATCACATAACGACGTCCTACAGCTATTTCGGAGTGTTTGCGCTGTACAATTATCCCAAATACCGGGTTGACTGATGCACGGGTTGGGGCATACTGTATGGCTGCCAAGATGAATGCAATGCCTTGAAATCGGCCGCCGTCCGGAGGACACCAGCCGTGAAAACCTCCTTAAATATGAGCGCGCGCGAGAGAGTAGTCTTAAATTCTTCAAATAGTATTATTAACCAAACAGGCTATAACTATACGTGTCCGGCAGGGGCGTAGCCAGAGGGGGTGTTTCGGTGTCAGAACACCCCCCGAAATTTTCTGAGCGCGGCGTCCCTCTCTTCCCTTTCCTTTCGCCCTTTTTGTAGCGTGAGCTGCACTGGCCGGGGTGGAGCAGTTTCGCCTGGCTCCTGGAGAGCCGTGCTGCGCATGCGCGAGGAGCAGTGACGTCTCACGGCGCACAGCTGGCGCGCCGGAGCCGCCGCCGACGGATATGGATAGGATTGAATTGGATTGTATTGGAAATCGTTGTAGCAGAAGTAAGCATGATAATCAGCTAATTCTAGACAACCAGGAAAGCTAAGAATAACCAGCGGAATCTTAGCTCACGCCACGTGTATCCTGGCATAGCCGAGCTAAGCCACTGCTAATTTTATATGCCTATGCTGTTTACACACCCAATCGATATGATATATCGTAAAACAAAACAAAAAAAAAAGAAACGAAAAAAGAAGTTCACCATTGTGCAAATTGGCAACCAGAGAGAAGCACTGTAGTAGAGCAGACAATTGGGCTAGTTGGTAGCTGTTCAACTAGCCTTTTGTGCCTGTTGTGCGAGTGCTTCCACCTTCAAGAAGAGAGAAACACTATAGATGTACACAAAACGTAAATGTACAGAAGACAATGTTCTGACATACATGAAAGAGGGACACATACACGCACGCACGCGTTCTTTTCCTTTGTGTTTTGTAATTATCCTGGTTAACTTTCCCTGTGTGTTGTATATAAGTTAATGTAAACCTTCTCTCCTATCCCCCTGTTCCTATGTAAATTAAAAATAAGAAGAGTGTGGGTTTATTAAAGCGGACAAATGACTGAAATAGTAGGGGACCCAGGGCCCTCTTCTCTACTTTTTTTTATTGGTGGCATATACACCCCCCCCCCCCCTTTCCCCTCCGAAATATTTCTCGCTACGCAGCTGGTGTCGGGGTATGGATAATGTGTTCGAGGAGCTCGAATCAATCGGCAGCCAAGTACGACTTGAGTTATATAATCAAAGGCGTTTGCGGCAGAAATTTTCTCGCGTTTCGTTGACCATTACATCGTTCCTATTGATACCTATGGGAATCGAAGCAGAGACGTAATGCTTCACGGCAGCACACCCGAGCGTTGCGGCACCACCGCGGGTGCAACCATCTCGTCCGTTAGCAGCTCATCCATCACGGCGAAAACGACACCCCTGGAGTGGACGACCCTTCAGCGCAGTTGCGGCGGCACGATCGTGACTCTCCTCTAAGCGGACTAAGAGGGGGAAATAAAAGAGATATACCCGCGAACCCGGGGTTCCGGAGGGGGCGTGCCACCGCGCTGGGACCCAGAAAGAGAGGGTGGCGGGGGGCGTGGCCTCGGGTGAACGACCCGTCCCTCCTAACGACACCGCCGCGGACGACGGAGGGACCCCGGGGAGGGTGGTGGCGTCCTTGGGATCGGATCCCAGACCGGAGGGAGACCCGGGTCAGCCGGGGGGCGGCGCCTAACGACCGTCGCCTCGGCGGCAGCCCCTCGTTGCCGGGGGACCATTTGCCGGTAATGGCGGATCCGGGATCATCGGGGGCGCCGCTCGGGCGCCCGCGCTACGCACAAGGCACCGGCGGGGGCGAAGGCGGAAGCGCCCGCGCGCCGATAAGGCAGCAGCGCCGGCGATCTGGGCCGGCCATCTGGGTCAGCGCAACCACCGCCGAACGGAGCCCCGGCCCTAGCGCGCAGCTGGCCGCTGCCACTGGCGTGCACGAATAAAACTGTCCCCGCCGAAAACAGAGCTGGCCGCCGCAACGCAGCTGCAACCGCGCGAGACGAGCCTGCGGTTCGGTGGACCAGCTGCGAGGGAGGCCAAACCTCCCCGCCGAGCGCGAAATCTCAGCGGGATGTCCACCTCCGCGCGGGGGAGCTCCGTGATCCATCAAGCCCGCCGCGACGCGCGGAGTCGGGAGGCCCAGCGCCGAAGCCCGCGGTCGCGCGAGGCACAGCTGCTTGCGCCGCGCTCGCCTCTTCTAGCGCAGCGGCGGGGACGTTGCTCCAGCAGGCGCACGCGGCATGTCAAGCTGCCAGTCAACGGAACGCGGTCGGGGAGCCCGCCTCCCCGCACGAACCGGGCGCGACGCAGCGCCGCGACTCCGGCGCAGCAAGCGCGCGCTCCGCCGAGACTCCGCGCCGGGCAGCGCGCATGCGTGCGCCACCCCCCTCGCCCATTGGCCGCGCGTCACGTGTGGATGACGTATTGCCCGGGAAGCGTTCCTATTGGCCGCGCCGGGCGCGCGGGGGGGCGGCTTGGCGCTGAGCCGAAGCATGGCCGCGCGGTCGACGCTGCGGCGCAGCGGAGAGCCGGGATGCAACGGGAGCAGCACGACCCGCGCGAGCTGGAGCTCGCGCCGCCGCGGCCGCCGGTGGGGAGTGGGCGTCGCGGTGGGGCCTCGAGGCCCCCCCGATGTCGAGGGGGGCCAACGCTGTGGTGGGCGCCGTGCCGCCGCCGCCGCCGGAGAGCCCGACGTCGGGGCAGGTGGCGGCGGCGATCGCGGCCGGCAAGAGGCCGGAGCAGCGCATTCGGAGGCCCATGAACGCCTTCATGGTGTGGGCCAAGGGGGAGCGCAAGCGGCTCGCCGACGAGAACCCGGACCTACACAACGCCGACCTGAGCAAGATGCTGGGTGAGTGGCTCTGAGCGAGGCCTTTCGATTCTCCGTGCCGAGCGTGTGTGAGTGTGTATCAGCGGCCGCGTGCTGCCCAGATTACGCCCCTTCTTCGTGTGTGTTGTCCTCCTGCCTGGGCGAAGGCCTTGGTCGACCTGCTCCCGTGGACTGTCGCCCGAGATAACGGTGCCCATCGACCGTGCGCGCGTGCTCTATGGGATATATCGACGCTTCCCAAGAAGCTTCCGTCCGGAACACCGTGTGGCAAACACCTCTGCTCAATGCTTTTTTTCCCCCGAATTTTCCACGAAACGTAGCCGCGTTCGAGACTTGCGTTGAATGTCGACGACCCTTCGACAAGCAGTTTGGTTTCGCTTCACGTGATCTAATCTTCAGTCACGTTCTGTGAGTTTTCGATGCCCCCTCTTAATTGGATTATTTAATTTAATAGGCAATAATACCTTGCTTAAGCTCCTATCCGAGCGTCACGCCGTAGTGATCGACTTGTAGCCTGCAGAACTTGTCGGATCGAGTTCTCTAGGAAAGCTGACTCTCTACCAATCTATCCTGGTCCGTTTTTACCATCGTAAAATCGACATCGGCGCTACCTGAGTGTATTGATTGGGAATGTTGTTGCGCGTGAGGCATCGAACGGTATCGCCGGAAACTTCCGGTTCCCACGCCACTCTCTTCCTCCTAAACTTCCGACCCTGTTGACCGCAGGTGTTTAAGGACGGTGCGTGGCGATGCGGCCGGCGATTCGCACGCTTCGCTGCGTACGGCGAGATAGATCACCGTGGGTTATTGCGGACGCAGTCAGATGTACGGTCACGTACACAGATGAAACGCGTACACGAAACTACGTACCAGAACTGGCAAATCGAAATATTCTTGTTCGTGGTGGTTAAACACCGTCGCGATAGCGGTATACGTAGAAGCGATTTTTTTTTTTTCGCCATCACACACGCAACCTATAGTCACGCGAAACGTTGAGGGACATGGACGTAAATCGCGAAATTGGACTCAGTGAGATGTACAAATGAAACACGCGCAAGGAATTACGCACCAGAACCAGGCCAATTGAAGCATTCTGGTTTGTGGCGGTTAAATACTGGCGCGCTCGCGGTTGTGCAGAAATCGTTACGAAATCACACATGCAACTGAGTCAACGGACTATTTGACCGCATGGAATAAATTGCGCGATTCGCGCATTCTGGCTCCCTTTCTGATGTTCCAGCTTTATTTCTTCATTGCTGTACATTCAGGAACTTGTAGGAGCTGATACCTATAAGTTGTTATTAGAAAACGTGTGGGTCCGCGACCATTCGCAACCGGTCGCATGTTTCTTCCAATGATGTATATCGTTCCCTTTCTACTCCAATCATTATCACCGCATCGAGGTTTCTGTATATGGTGTTATTTCGCTTGTTATGTGCTTTTCAGTTTTTCGAACCAGCTGACCCGACCGTACTGGGGCGAATATTCCCTTCCTCGCTAATTATTCAAAATACAAGCTTCGTGCTAGTCACCGTGAAGGCAAATGTAACCGAATAATCATCGTTATACATGTAGCGTAAAGCACCGCTCACAGGGAACAACTTAAATTTCTGCGTTCCGACACCCACTAATTTTGTCGACGTCACACTTTTGTGGTGGCATTTACGCGCACGTCATCAACTGTATACTTTTCGTCTTGTGGCCTAACGGCACCGAAACACGGTACACGCTGGATCCAAGCGCGCACCCATTAATTTAACGGAGTTCAGCTTCTTCGAACTGTCCCGGCTATTCCGACATTCCGAAAAGTCAGCCGTCCGCAAGAATCCACCGCGAACGCCTTTTTATCCACGGGCACAAGAAATCGTGTACATGGACCTCATAAATTCCATGCTCGAAGATCTCCGACTGTCCTATACGTCCCAGTCCCACACGTCGAAAAGGGAGATCTTTTGCTCGAACTAAACCCGTTTTCGGGCCTTACTTGGTCGTTTTATATACGACCGTAAGAGAAATGACATCATTGGATTGTATGCACTCCATGTATGATTCCCCCTCCACCGTGCACACTGTCACTGGTGTGCAGTCTCGTGGCTGAGATACACCGTTTCTTTTAAACCTCTAAAACAACAAGACGAGAAAATTTGCCCATTGGGAAACAGATCTGATGTTTCTCCCGGCCATGGGCGAAGCATATATAGGTAGTTTCGTAGTGGTACATACAAGGGAAAAATCTGGCGCCAGTGTCTAGGCGAGCCGCACTTCAGCTATAGCCTGCCGTCATGTATTGGTTAGCAACGTTCCACTTGTGCCTTGTCATGGCTAGTGAACAGGCCGGAAATTTGTCTGTGCTTGCGAAAAAAACAAACAACAATGTTATTTTAAAACAATAGTTAAGTTTGTTTTGTTGGTTGAGAAGTGGAGTTCCGAAAGATTTATTTTTCCAGGATTATTTAGAAGCTTCATTAAAAATGAACAAGGAATGTTATCATCTTCTGTTACTTTTGGCTCCAAGAGTAAAAATAAGCCACATGGCTAGCCAATCCAAGTGGGAGTAGAACGTTGCCAGTTGCTATCGCGATGCCTGCGACATATTTGCACGCGATTGCGGCGACATATTTGTCTGCAGTATATATTAGTATAAAGCTCTATGGCGCGAGGGACAACGTTTGCTGAACAATGGCGCTGGTGAACGCGCTTCACTTGCCTAGATACACGGCCAGAGTATGGCGAACTCTTGATTTGCACGAAGTGGGGCCATTTACGTCACGGCTTGTCGGTACTCTGTCGCCAAATGTGACCGCGGCTTGGCGCTGCAGTGTCTCAGACGATTGAAATACTGTGACGAATACTCTTGTAAAGCTTGCTGCACGAAAGCCCACTTCGCATCCTATCTATCCGCTCCATTAAAGGGAAAGACGGTAGTTTTTCCGCACGTTTAATATGCATTGGACATATTGCGGGATACCACAAGGTTAGCTTCGGGTCTATTAGGAGCTGCTTCGGTAAACTGTAGTGTACGTCCAGCGCAGTTTTTTTCACATTTCCTTCGGTCTCGGCAGTTTGTTTTTTACGTTATACTATGGACGTCCGTCTCACGCCGTCGTTTTTCGGCAGGTTATTTGCCACCCGTCGTTACCCTACTTGTATTACTGTTATCTAGTTTTTTTAATCACTATTTGGTTAAAATCGCAATTGCGGTGAAAATACAGTTGGTATGCAGTGTAGCGCTATATAAAGTCAATAATTGGTCGACGAGTTCAGTCACATACCCTTGCGAAACTGTCTGGAGCTATTCTTGGCTTTTTGTTCCCTAAAGATTCATCTTGCAAGATACAAGTCTTGTATCTTGCAAGATACAAGTATGGTCTTGACTATACAGTATGCTCTTGACTATACCTGAGGTGTTACACCGGTCATATCTGCTCCGTAAATTGCATGACGTGCTGTCTGTATTGGGCCTAGAAGGCACGAAGATGAAGTTTTGCAAAGTGTTATTTGCATGACAACTTTGCTATGACGGAGGAATGATGTATGCTATGGAATTATGAGACGTACGGAAGGAATATTTCTGCCTATTTCATAATCTGTAACCGTATTTGGTGAGAAGAGAAACAAAAATTCGCTTCATTATATTTTATTGTGTTCTAATACTACTCCTTTTTTATCCCGTTGTTATTGCCGTCCCCGAAAAAGTTTTCACGCCTGCGTTGTCCTCAGAAGCATCCCGTTGAGACTGCACAGATTCAGCGGTCGCTACTTCATCGACCTGGACGCTTTCGGTGTCTGAATTGTTTGTTACTTGCAATCTCAGTTCGGCAACTCAGAATGTTTAGCAAGTGCATGATTTTCGGGCTGCTATTGAGCATCGTATACGAATTAAGACAGCCGTCGTCACACACGGTATATTACTCCCGACAACCGCATCGTGAACCCGCTCTTTTAACAGTAACGTGCACACGAGAGTCAGTAAACTGATAGTTTAAGGAGAACTCGGACAAATAAGCACTTGTGTGACCCCATCGCGAGAGCAGTGAAGCTTGGTGTGACGGTTTAGTTTTCTTCAATTTTATCATCTGTAATAAGGACGCTGTGAAATGTGTCTCGTCGTTTCCGTGGTCAGGTTGACATTAGCGGTTCCGTGGTCCAGCGAGTGCGTTAAAGGGACCCTGCAACACTTCTGATAAAGGCTTTTATTCTTTCCTTCGCGTCTGGAAGCGTTGTGAAAGCTATGGTTATCGCCAGCACGGAGCGGCACCGCGTGATTTGCTCGTCGCAGGAGACCCGCCTTCCATTTTCTGCTTTGCTTTTGTGGCTTTTTTTTTAAGTGGCTATCGAAAAGCGTTTATTGCTGCAACTGAAATCAAGCCGCCCAATAGATCCCGCATTGCTGTAATGACGTAATTTGAGTGCTTGAAGAACGCCAGGACCGCCAAAGAGAGTAAAATTTTTTGAGCAAGTTTCTAAGTTACCTGGTGGGCATTGAGCAATACATTTTGGCTGAGATACTTTGTGACCCCCTATTTAAAATACTGGATGTTTTTGTTGACTACGGTCTGAAAGCCGTTAGGAGTTAGAAAAAAAAAGCTAACCAGATAATTGCAGGGTCCCTTTAAAGTGGCTGTCGAATGCGTTCGTTCATTGCTGAAAATGAAAATAAAGCCGGCCAAATAATGGCCGCTGTAATGACGTAATTCGAGCGCCCAAAGAACCCCAAGAACGGGAAAGAGGAAAACCTTTTGAGCAAGTTTCTAAGTTATCTGATGGGCATTTATCACTAATCTTTACCTTCGGTATTTTGTGGCCCCCTATTCTATAAACTTGATGTGTTGGTTCACTACGTTCTGAAAGCATTTAGGACTTCCAAAAAAGTTGAAAAAGGTGTTGCAGGGTCCTTTTAAGCGTTGAGTGCAAAAGAAATGGTTTCCTCGCACACGCCTTGTGAATTGACGATCGTGTATTCCCGTTAAAATTGCCCACACTCAAAGAGCCGAAAATGATACTCTCGACGCTCTGACTGCGACGTTTGTTGACAATTTAGTCGGAAATATATATCAGTGCAAACTTAACGTCGCGTAACAAAGTGTAATGACATGCGATTCGTTGTAAGCGTGTACGCGTAAGCTACGTGGCGTACACGTTTCTGAAGGTATATATGACGGCGGCCACCGTCACCGCGAATTTTAGTGCTACTGGTGAGATTAGCCTGGCAAAGGCGACTAACTTGCTACACCAAATGTATAAAAAGATATGAAATTGATAAAGTGATGACGATTATTATGATTACGATGATATGCTAACTAATGAACCCTTATTTAGAGAGTTTGATCAAGTTCTGTACTTCGCAGGAAAGTCAATAGAGCTGTAAATACGAGAGATGAATGGGTTACACTCCAGCAAAGAAAAGCCATTCGTGAAATAGGGAACTTCGCATACTCGAAATTCGCATAATCGACGATGAGTAAAATCGAGCAGTGCCTTTCGTTGTACAATTTTATCCCGTGGGGAAGTATAGGAACCCCTCCGTGCTATCTATTCAATGTCTAGGGTTTACACAGCGTAAATTTGGCTTGTTTTTATGAGGAATTGTCATACAGCCTGGGCGCCTTTTGAGCGGATGAATTACATTTGGCGATACGGAATGCTTTTAGAAGGCGCTTTCGAAGAACATTCACTTCTAGCGAACGTGAGAGGCGCCGCAAGCGTGCCGTTCTTATATGTATGTTGCCTAAATGCCAGCGTTGTGTATACAGCTGCGCACAAGAATTCCCCACATGTGGCCTAATAGGTGTAATCACCATTGAACGCGCTCCGTTCAGCGTTAAATTAGACGGCGTAGTATATGCAAGTAAGCGGTGGCAGCAGTGGTGTAATTGCTTTCAGCATATTTCAGTACTTTCCTGGACTAAACGTTCTCTACACAAGCGGAACCACTCCGTAATAGTGTACACTTATTCCAAGCGCGTGTTCACTTCGTTTTAGAGTAAACCTGCACCATGGGGGGAAATTTAATTCGTGGTAGACACTTACCCACGCAAAGCAAAACTGTTGGGTCTGTAGCGGGCAGTTGCCATATTATATATATATACGAATCATCTGTGAAAAAGACCGGTCCCCGGTCGAAACGTTACAATAAATGTCATGTTTTTCAGTTTGACTTCTCATATATATATATATATATATATATATATATATATATATATATATATATATATATATATATATATATATATTGACCACCAGGGACTCTTTAACGTGCGCCGAAATCTCGTACACATTGGCGTTTTTGATTTTAGCCTCCATCAGAAAACCGGCCGCCGCGGCTGGGAATCGAACCCGCGTCCTCGTGCTCAGCAGCACAATCACGTGCGCTTCGGCTATTCGATATTCCGATAACGTTTCGCCGACAACTAACTAAATTGTTGCTGCTATACCGTTACTTCACCTATATATACTGCAATCAAAGTCCTCCTATTTCTACACTGTTCAGATTGGCTCCGCTTGGCGAAAATTTCCAAAATCCGTGTTGAAAAAATCGTGTACGAATAGCATGGTTCGTGTCGAGCGATTTCTTTTCTCCATTGCGCCTTATGGAGGCCGACCACTTTTTGCTTCGGTGTGTAATAGTGTGGCGAGGTGGTTACACTGGTGCCAAGGTTGATCCGATGATACTAATACACTAAGCGTGAAGAAGAGGTTGCCCATCAGGTTCTCTAATACAGTGAAAGCTCGTTAATTCGAACTCGAAGGTGACCATAAAATTGTTCGAATTAAGCGGAGTTCCAATTAGCGGGAGGGCGCTACAATGAATGGACATCGCGCCACACTGCGCGGGAAGAACACAAAGAAGCCGCATCTGGACTCGTTGTCGCGTATTAGGAGCTACTACACGTTTGTGATTTCGTAAGTAATCGTTATGGAGGTCGAACAGCGAACGAAATTAAGGGATCAGTCATACGTCCGAAGCAGGCACTGATATTGCATTCATGTGAGCAGTGAGCCGTAATGTCGAAATAATAACGCTGTTTAAGCGCGAAAACAAGTTTGTTTACCAGGCAGGGTCGAGGCAATCAAAATTAAATGTAATGGAAAATATGCATTTGCTTGCGTTTCTTCCGCCACGACTCCATGAGCATCGCTTTGGACTTGCCGAGGAGCTCCAGCGCAGTGTCAGAATTCTCATCTGCTGAGAAATAACATGCTGCAACATCCAGCCTCGACGCTGCTTTGCATGAATCTCTAGTAAATTTGGTTTGGTTTGGATTTTTAACACGTTGCAATCACTCTGGGCCGACTTCGTCTGCAAGGAGCGATGGGAACCAGGGAATCCCAGTTCGAATTAACCGTTCTGGATGCCGACGCGTTCGAATTATCCGGAGTTTTCCCCCATTGAAATATATAGCAGGGCTGTGCAGGGACCAGGGCGTCAGTTCGAAATAACCGGAAGTTCGAATTAACCGAGCTCGAATTGACGAGCTTTTAGTCTCTTATGTTTGCCATTTTTCTTTCGCTCCTTAATAGATCGTTAATGTGGATAGATGCCATGAAAACTGTGGTGAATGGTGCTTTAGTTCGGCTCGGCTACTGAGAAAACGCAGTGGAATAGTAAGATTTGTTGCCATTTCTTATCCACGCGCTTTCATCCTATATACATGCATCCACCATTGCCATGCCAATATCACTGCAATAGTCACCACGACGCGATTGCACTGATACCATTGGGCTTATGATAGCGTCGCAATAAATTTTCCTACAATTTCTTTCTTAGCGTTTAAGCGTCATCGTTTCTGCTGTATGCTAATTACAGAACCAACAACTAGGGCCGGGTTCAGACTGTTGCCGCAACTGTCGTAGTAGTTTTAAAGAATGACGTCATCTCACGTCTCAGCCAACCGAATTGCCTGATATGCCGTTTTTTTTACGTCCATAGATCATGGATTTTGCGTCGGTAGTCTGAACATAGTCTACACCAGCGCCACAGTACACTCCCGCTAAATGCCCTCTGTGCTGGGCGATGCAAACGCGGCTATGCACCGGCCTGACGTTAGGCCTAACAATAACCGTTGAGCTCCAGCGTCGTCATGCGGTACCGGCCGCTTGACGCACACCGAGTTTGATGTTGCCTGACGCGTCATTAAGTTACGCGTCACGTTGTAAATTGTGATAGTTACTGAGAGAAAAATGTAAAAAAGGTTGAAAAGGGAACAGGATTATGATGACGATGACGACGACGATGATGATGATAACGATAGGACACGTTCGCCAATTGGATACTAATGCTTTCGAGTTCACTACTACATCAGAAGGAGCGATTGGATGTCATCTTAGTGTTTCGTTGGGCAGTTAGAACTTCACGTTGTTTATTCACGACAGCCGACTGTATGGAATTTCCTCGGTTACAAACGCATAATCGCTTCATACATTGAAACACTATAATAACCGCACAGTTCCGACGGTAGTTGAGGTTAAACAGATTCATCATGCGTTTATATCTGCCAAAATCGTCGACGGAACTCGCGAGAGGCGCTTCATCTTAAACTCTCGCTCTCAAAAAATTTAAGGACAGATATTAATAAGAAACACGCCGCCACCAGGTCTCGAATCTCTCTTTCTGGGTTCGCGTGGCATGCACAACATCATCCATCGTTGGGCGTCAAATGTGGCGCGCCATGTTCGCTCCAGCGTGAACCTGCACGCAAGGGCGCGAACACGAGCGCTCAACCAGCTGCGACATATACGCAGAGTCGGACGCTGCCGTCTTCTGCAGACGTAGTACGTATAGCTCCCCCGCTGCTTCCTGGCCTGCTGTAGCACGAAGAGTTCTGCGCTCTCTGTTCGGGAGAGCTGCGGTTTTTTCGCCCGTTGAGCTTAGTGTGACACCAGCCTCGTGCGACAATGTGCGACCAAGCGTGTTCGCCTGTCGTCGCATTCGCGATTGAATCCGAAATATTGGAGCAGTTGTTTTTCAAAGTCTCACTCCATCGCCCTGTCCCTAATTGTGCCCACTTTTCCTCTAATAAATGATTAAAAAATTATAAAATGAGTGCGTGTGTGCCATGCATGCCTGCATGTGTGTGTGTTAAAAATATAACTTCGAAAACAGAAACATAATAAAATTCATTCCGACGTTTCGGCCGGGGACCGACATTTATTAAGACGCTGACCAAACCAACGTCGGAATAAACAATTTTGTTTTGTCGTCAAACTGATGTCTATATATATATATATATATATATATATATATATATATATATATATATATATATATATATATATATAGTCAGGAAGCGAAAAAACCCACAAGTAAGTAAAGCGAGAGACAGACGAGAAAATTTAAAAAAAAGTTTACTGACGTTTCAGGAAGCGGACTTCCTTTCTTCAGAGTAGTTTCTTCAGAAGAAAGGAAGTCCTCTTCCACTGAAGCGTAACTTTTATATTTTTTATGTTTTTCTCGTGTGTCTCTGCCTTTACTTACCTTTTTATACACACACACCACACACACCACACACATATATATATTATATCTATAAATATATATATATATATATATATAATTACGATTTCTCGCCCCCGAACCTCACGTCGCCTCGAAATGCCAAGTGTTAACTCTGACACTCGCTCTATGTATTCCGGGAGTTTATGCGCCGTTTGTCTTTTCTTTTTCGCTGTTCCAAGAACAACGTCATTTCGAAACACCCTCCCAGAGTTTTTCGGAAAAGACAAGTCCGAGAAAAGTCAACGTCTCCGTGCTAATACGTCTCGATGCGAAGCACACCACCCCAACCTCGCCTCCCCCCGTTCCCAGAGCGCATTAAATTTCAAACTCGAGCCCAGTATGGTGAAGATAAAGATAAAGGGGTTTATACATTAAAAAAAAAATATCAGAAACAGCTGAAACGATAGAGTTGGGTTAATTTAGCGACGTGAAGTTATGGTTGTCGTGCAGAAGTAACTGCGGGGAATGTGTTTTGCGAATATATCGTGGATTTCATTTGCGATAATAAAGCGGCAATAAAGCGAGTAATAAAGCATTTGCGGTGGTAATAAAGCGTTGGCATCTGCCATGCTGAAGCACCGAAGCGTTGGAAGTCGTAGGGATCGAAGAGCACACACTGGGACCTATTTATTCGGACTTGAGGGAGAAGCCCCTGCATTAATTGTGCGTTGTAACGAATGGTATACAATAGAAAACTACGTGCTGACAATGGCTAGATGTCTCGCTTTTGTCTGACGCTTAATGTGAGTGTATTTCTCACCCGAGAAAGGGCGTCAATGCACTTCAGGTCAGATCAATGTTTCTGACGCTTAAACAGCGGCCACTGCAGAACTTCATTGTTGACGAAAGCTTTGTGACGCACACAATGCGCGTAGTAGCGTACGGTTCGCTAACGTGCACCAAAATAGGACTCAGCGCATTAATTTCACTTCAACAAGCGCTAAATGTCGCCAGCATGGACCTTCTTTTTTCCTTTTCCTTTGGCATTTCGTCGTTCCAAGACGCGCAAACAAAATTTCGAATTCCGCCCTCGTGATGTTTATTATATATATATATATATATAGTATATGAGTAGCTCTTTATCGACATAAGTCAAATCGATCCACCTGAAGAGAATTTCGGAAACAAGCGAAAATTTGTGACCGGTCCTAAATGCAACGCTGTCAATCCTTTATATGATATGTTTTTTGCATGCCAGCTAGGGGAAGTTACCTTCGACGGTGATACATTTAGGTGCGTTAATTTTTCCCTTGCTGCCTAAATTCTGTTCAGGTGAATTTAAGTAATTTTGAACGAAGCGTACTCCCCGTGTAGTCTGAGTGGCGCTGGCTACCACCCTCAAGCGTTAGATACAGTTTAGTAAAATAAATACCCCAGCCTTGAAAGTGAAGGAGAACACAGTCGCCCAGATAGCCGAATTTGTAAGGCATTCGAGATCTAATCGAAAGGCGTGGGTTCGGTCCCCACTCTGGGCGCGTGTTTTTCTTTCTTTCTTTCTCACGTAATTAATTAAAAAAATTTAACGTCACTAACGGTAAAAAATAGTCTAACCATTCCCCTATGCCTTCTTTGGCGTTGTAGACTGCCGGCATTTCTTTCTGTATTTCCTAACGAGCCCCTCATTTCACATTAACTCTACTATATATATAAATATTATATATATATATTATAAAATATATATATATATATATATATATTATATATATATATATATATATATATATATTCCTGTGCATTAAAAATTCAGTTGCTAGTCAGCGCGTGCCCTGTCTCCCTTCTTTTTCTAGTTCGTCGTCTTTGCGCTGTTTTTCTCCATCTTGAACAAGTACCAACTAGCCCAATTGACAGTCCTTCTGCACTGTGTAGCTCGCACGCCCACCTGTTCTTGATTCTGGCATCGTGCGCTGTTGCCGACAAGACCGCGAGCCTCTGTTCTTGACAGAAGAGATGATGGAACGTTTTTTGGGGTATTTGGAATTCCCATTAAAAAGAAAAAGGAAGGAAAGAAAAGACGAGTTTCGCCGGCGCGATCCTGTCATCCCAAGAAGCGGGAAAATATCGCCTCGTTCAGCGGGCAGCCTGTTCTTCGCGCGGTGCACCAAGTGCGGCAAAGATCGCTAGGGCAGAGTGTACAGCTGTGTGAAGGGAAAATGATCGCAATAAATCAACAAAGTTCGCCGAGACCGGCGAGATCTAGTCGAGAGATCGCTGAGCCTTGGAAAGATGAAGGTACGAAAGCAAGCTGTCGTCGAGCGAGCGTTTGTTGGGAACATCGAAGGCGTGTTTTTCGCGGGGTCAACGAACTGGCAGGGAAGAAAAATTCGGATTCGTATTATATATATATACGGTATATTAATTAATGATACAGATATATATATAGAGAGATGAGAGAGAGAGAGAGAGAGAGAGAGAGAGAGAGAGAGAGAGAGAGAAATAAAGAAAAACGATGAAGGTTGTCAGATGGTCCGGCGCAAACAGGTGAAAACGCGGAACTATAGACGAATGAATTTCTCCCCGTTAGGACTAGTCCTTACTATACATATGCCTAGATATATACATTTACACAGTGCAGTCTTGTTGGTGCGTATAAGAGCACTCCGCAATATTATCGTATGGTCCGGAATCTGAAAAAGACGGGTCTGTATTAAGGGGGGGTGGGTTAGTCTATGGGGTATGCACCGTTACCCTCACGAGCCATCGCCGCGATATAGCGTTTCTGTACCCTCTAGGCCCCACCCGCGCTGTTGACATATAGTATCCCATATTTTGTACAGGCGGTTCTACATGTGTTCGTTGCCGTGTGGCCTCCCGCAGCAGTCGCGGTGTATTTTGCGTAGATTTTTGTTTTGACCCATGGTTAGAAATAGCGCGAAGCTTCTCGACTAAAACGTGGGATCCACGTGTCCTGTCGGCTTTACCTGCCTGAACGATTGCACAGTGCTAACTCGCCACCAGACAGCAAGGACGTAGGATGATTTAGAAGCCTCTCTTTCTGTATACAATGCGTGATTTAGACAATGGATGAATGGCGCGCTGGGCGTTAGAAGGTGGGTAATCAGAGAAACACTAACCACTACCTGTTAGTTACGAGCCCGTTGTTGGTTAAGCTTTTTTTTAGGTCTTTGAAAAGCGATCCGCTTTTGAGGTGCCATTTCAGACGACGCTCGCGCTATCTCTCGTGTGTCTCGCGTAGTTTAGCAAACAATGCGCAAGTGGGTATTAGTGGGCTTCCGTGATATTATCTAGCTTTTGACGGATGCGGGACAGCATTGGATCAGAGCCTTCTCCTGTTTTGTTTTGAAGCTGAAGTTGAAATGCAACCTCGAATTTTTTTTTTGTGCGTACCTTACAGCACTGCAAGTGACTATGAGTACGCGCGTTGCCGCTTCTACCTTCTTCTTTTCGCCTATCCAATCTGTTATCCTTTGAACACCACCCCGCAATGAAGTGTGGCTGGTTACCCTCACGCCTTTACGTTCGCTTTTCTTTTTCTCAGTCTTGAAAAGATTTGAGCAGCGGAGCTGTTGTTTCTGGCCGTAATGTGTGGCGCGTAACGCGTTAAAACACCACGAAAATCCCCGAGCGTTCGTGAACGCGTGCCTCGCGGTTACCACCGAGCGTCCCCGGAACGCGCAGTGGCTTAAAAAAAAAAAAAACTGGTGAAAACCCAGAGGAGCGCCTCGCGTTGCCTAGCAACCAACAATGCAGCAGATGGCGCGACACCTGCGCCACGAAACCTCGACGGGACTCCAGGAACGCCGCGCATGCGTCGTGCGCACGGTTACGCGCTGCCGCTGCGCCCCAGATGTCGTCAAGCCCAACCGCGCACGTAATGCTTGGCTTGAGGAACACGACGATATCGATGCATATAGCACAGTGCAAAGCGACGACGAAACATGTAAGAACAATTTCAAACTTGTACGAATGATTCCTTCACTGCTAATGTAAAAAGAAATCGTGCAGCTTCGCTATGGTTCAAGCTATGCGCGACTTAGTTCAAGCTTCGCCAGTTTCTTTTTTTTTTTTATTGCAGAGCATTTCAGTAACTCACGATGTCACCCGCGTTGACGTCCGTCGTAGTCCGCACCGTCGTTGTCCGCACCCCTCCCCCTACACTATATAAAAAAAATACTATCCGGCGCCAGGTTTCGATCCCTCGACCCTGCGGGCGGAACGCAATGTACACGGTGCTCTACCCACTGCGCCACAAAGCCGACACAGAATGGGAGGCTACGAACGCGCCTTATATCCTTGACTCATTCAAACTACGTCAAGAAGCTGCTGATACAACGCATTCACTACCACCAACTCCCCAAACACTAAACGTTAACGCAATACACCCACCCCCTATGCGACGCATTTACTCGAGTCCCCCTCGCGGGGAGATGGGCCCAATTTTTTTCATTACTGCTTGAGAGTGAGCTATGTTCGGAAGGACGAAGGGAATTCCATTTCTGCTGATTGGAGGGCTGTAATGTAGCTGGGCGAATCCCCAGTAACTTTGCGGAGATTTCTGTATGACGTCACAAATTTGGTTTGCACGGTTGGAGGAGGCCGCTGACCTATAGGCTACCGCAAAGAGACGTGAGTTGGTGATTGTAGTGGAGTCTCTATAGTTCTGCTTGTTCGTATCACGTGAATGGCCTCGGGAAGTAAACACACTAATAACTGTGTTTTTAATGGTTGTCCATAATACGACACTCTTCCCCATGATACGCAACTGTAGCGCAATATCTTTGCTTTTTTATTTAGGTGAAAAACTCCTTTCGGTGCTGGAATGGAGCTCACTGGGTTACCAGAAGCCAGTTCTTGCAAAGTGAACAATGTTGTGTTTTGTCTTCACGGAGCCTTTAATGTTGTGCTTTAATTCGTTACGCTCTTGCATTCAGTGTGTCGGGCATTTTTAACGTGCCTCCTTTTTGTACAGATTTGCTACTCGTTAATCTGTACCTCCTGAACTGTCATTGGTTGCGACGAGTTATTCTGCCATTTTCCTGCAAGGCTTGCAAGACATTGGCGCTATAACGCGTCGCTACCAATGACAAGTAAGGTAACTAACGGCGCCGACACCGGATTTTCCGCTCAAGTGGTCGTATAATGCTACCGCATTAAAAAAAATAGCGAGAAAGATCAACGCGATCTGCGGCTTGAATCCGCAGCTCATGATAGAATGGAAAGTTGAGGCTTTACTTGCACGTCACAGTCGCCGAACCTTAAGACTTCTAAAGAGTAATGACGCCGATTGCAAGCGAAGTTGCTTGGAACTTGTTTTTTTGGGCATTTTGCAGCCTAACTTGTGGAGAATGTGTGGAAACGTCCGCAATCAGAGCTTGTATTTGAGTGCTACAAACGAATGCGTTTAGATCCACCCGATCGCCCTTTGCAAATCGATCGTCGTCCTTAAATCAGAGGTTGCAGGGCGGTTTGTCTAAAAGGAATGAACGAACGAACGAACGACGAATGAAAAGAAGAATGAATGAATGAATGAATGAATGAATGCGACGAAAAGATAAACTCTGCCAAAATTCGTGGCTGGAGCGTGTGCAATCGATAAGTGTGTCGCTTCGGCTCGCCACCAGGGCTATCTCGTTGCTTTAACAAATCCTTTCCCCATCAGCATTAACTCTTCTTTCCGCCTTCCCTACCTCAAGTCCCGCATTTCACGTTGGTCGTATTTTACGTCGGCGGCGACAAAGTACACGAGGTTTCGGCAGTGCTCCCGCTATTTCGTTTTAACGATCCCCTCCCGTTCGGCCTTATCGCCATTGCAGACTCAAAGCATACCGCGATGGTCGAGGCCGATCGAATCGACGCCGGAAGTTCGAAAACGTGCGTAGGCGACAGCTCTATAGACGGTTAGAAATTTCTCAGGGGCTGGTGTTGCCAACCCGGCAGCTTTTTATTTTTTTATAGTGGAAGGTTTAACTTGTTCCGTAATGGGACAGGATTCAGAATGAGAGATACGCAATCATCTTGTGAACGATAATATCATCATGTACTGTGTATGATAAGCAATCATCATGTACTCTGATACCAGGGCACAGGAAACACTGAACCAGAATAAGGCAGATGCGGTTAACAGCTTGTCGCTAGGATGTTAATTAGCAGATATTAGCAGATAGGTTATATACGTACGGCTGTAGTGGAAGCCGATAACAAGAAAGGCGGGAAAATCAACCATAGCGAGAAAGGAATGAGCCTCAATCCAGTAACACATAAACGAATAACGATCTTGAACTACGCTTTCACAAAGACACATTTCGAGCGAACTCAAGAAGCTCTTTCGAACCGCGAGTCAGAACACACTTCGCCGCTGTAGCTGCAAATGCCTCAATGGTTAGACACAAATCTCCACACTAGAGGAGGTTCCAGATAGTTGCCGTCATAGCGCTCAAGCTGAACCAGATGCATAACCCTCTACCCCTGAGAGAGAGAGAGAGAGAGAGAGAGAGAGAGAGAGAGAGAGGAGAGAGAGAGGAGAGAGAGAGAGAGAGAGAGAGAGAGAGAGAGAGAGAGAGAGAGAGAGAGAGATTTTCGACCACTCCCAAGTTTTCGCACTGTTCTAGTTTTCGGCACGTCACGTTCGGCTGGCGCAGTCCACCAGGAGCTCTCTCTGGCGCACCTTGGCGACTGTCCGATCCAGATCCTGCCTTCCCGTACGTTGAATGCCCCCCCCCCCCCCTACGTGCGTGTTCGCTAAGTGGCGTCGTTTACGGCAAGCAAAAAAAGTATAGCAGAACAAACAGAAAGCGAGAGTAGAGTACGATATATCGACAGGAGGCGAGAAAGGGGCGAGGGGGGCCTTGTCCGCCGCAAAACGTCTCTGTCGACAGCAGCGGCAGAGGCTCGTCTTCCTCGCGGGCCTGGCAGCGTGACGCGGTGGGGTCGCCCCCCTCCTCAGCGGGTGCCCATAAATAACGCCGCCGGAAAACAAGTGTCGAGACCGCCGACGATGCCGCCGCCGTTCCTCCCGTGTAGGGTCCCTTCCCCCTCCCATCTTCATCCAAGCGCGGAACGGAATGACGGAGGTGTACGCACTCCTCGCGGCGGCAGCGTACGGGTCCTCGTCGTCGTCGTCGTCGTCGAACTGTACAGGGCTACCCTCTCGCCCTGGCGTAGGCAGAGGAGGGTGGATGGCTGATAAATAACGAGCAGCGCTCCGGCCGAAGGAAAAACCCTTCCGGTCACACGCCCGATGTCACGCCTGATCGCGGCAGTGCGACGACGGCGACGCGTTTGACGGCGCCGATCGCCTCATCTCCCCCCTCCATTCGATCAACCCTTCTCCTCTCCCGCGTTCGCTTTATCTAGCTGCTACGCGTCTAATAGGGCGTTGTGCTTCTGATTTGGCCAGGGATCATGAGTTCAATCAATCAATCAATCAATCAATCAATCAATCAATCAATCAATCAATCAATCAATCAATCAATCAATCAATCAAAGTTTTTTATTGTACTCTACATACATACATCTGCACGGAAATATACAGGTGGAACCCCAGAACCCAAGAATGGGTTGAATGGATTGATTGATTGATTGATTGATTGATTGAATCACATTGGAAATTCAAACTTACAAGCAGTCCCATCATTAACAATCAGTGGACTAAACATACTGCAGGACCCGCCGCGGTAGCTCAGTGGCTAGGGCGTTCTGCTGCTGAGCCCAAGGACGCGGGTTCGATTCCCGGCCGCGGTGGCCGCTTTTCTGGTGGCGGCGAAAAGCGAGAACGCCCGTGTGTTCGAGATTATGGCGCATGTTCAAGATCCCCAGGTGGTCAAAATTAATCCGGAGCCCTTCACTACGGCGCGCCTCATCATCTGTGTAGTGTCGGCGCGTCAAATGCTGTAATCAATCAATCAAACATACTGTAGTATAATCAAATTAGAAATGCAATAATTACAGATACAGCGTAATACAAAAGGCGTAGCGCCTATTTAGAAAAGAACACCGCAATCTTTCCCGCGAGTTTCCGAGTTCGATCACGGATTAATATGTCACGCGTGTTATCTCATCGTGATAATGTCGAAGTCGAATTTCGGGAGTCCGTCCCCTTCAGAAGATAGTGTCCCTGTCGATCATGCGTGTCTTCACAATTAGTCGCTTTAATGCTCGAAGGTTGTTTGCGCCGTGCAGTGTTGGTCATGGCAGTGTCATCGGAACGGTACGGTTGGAAATTACAACCCGCGTCCGATAACCGAAACTATAATCAAACCGAGTCACCACCCCTCTCCCTCGCGGCGGCTCACGGGAAGGCTTATTCCGTTCAATGAATGGAGGTCAGTGATCGCTGAGTAGAGAAGAGAGCTGGAATGTTCAAACACACGAGGTGGAAGCGGCGTTTGGTTCCGCAAGCCCGGCACTTCCAGCACACCGCAGAATGTTAATTAAACGTGGTGAAAGGCTGCGCTTGGTTCACAAAACGAAATAAAAGAAACCCACCCACACATATTTACGATAACGCAGATTGGAATTGATGTTAAAGGAACATTCTTGCAGTGAAAATACCTCGGGACTTGATAAAGAATTATTAGGATTTCTGGGGCTCGAAAACATGTCTGTTTGTGTCGAAACCCGTGAACATATCCCTATAGGCCATGGAGGGCGAACAGCGAGGTGACTCAAGCGAATAGCGGGAGCATTCAATGTAAGCCGGTAGATGGCGCTACATGTAAACAGGAAATACATCGTGGTCCCGTACCAGGCTTTCTCCTGCGTGGGAATGGAAAGTCCCTCTCTGGGAGCATAAAATACAGATACGATACAAACAGGAGGTAAACCCAAGAGCAAAAGTTTACGGACCATGAAAGAAGCAATTTTGGGTTATTTCTCTGCCGCGCGGCAGCCCGACGTACTATGTACCGTATTTTTCATTACTTCAGTAACTATACGACATCTCGCATCAACACGGCAGTTTGTCGGGCTGATACCGGAAGAGAAATAAACTAAAACTGCCATTTTCCTGGTCCGTAAACTTTTGATCGTGGCTGTACGTCGGTCCTTAGCGTAACGCACTTTTTGGCTACACCAGTGCAACTTCTTGCTCATACTGGCTGCACTGGTGTAGCTTCTTACGCACTCTGGGCTACACGTTTGCCCACACTGTGATGCACTAGTGTAGTCTTTCCCCACACTGAGCTACACTGGTGGAGCTTCTCACCCACACTAGGTTACACCGTTACCCCACTGTGTTACACTAGTGTAGTTTCTACCCACACTGGGTAACACTAGTGTAGCACAATGTGGGTAAATAATGGCCCTAGTCGCGGGTAATCCCGCTTCTCAGTATTAAGAGTGGAGCGAAATTCCTGTTCATGATAAGAGGTAGTGGTGAGTGAGAAGAGTACGCGCCATGTTTTTTTTTTATGTTATCTACTCTTCACCATCGCGGGCAGTAGTGGATTAAACAGGAGTCGCTTGTCTGACAGGTGATAAGCGTCAGACCGACTCCTCCTTGAATTACTTCTAAACAACCTGTTTTTTTTTCTCCTTTTCACATCAATAGGAAGCTCAGATAGGCCAAGCCGTATTGTGCGTTTAACGCCTTTTCTGGGTGGTATAGACAATAGCTGTCAACGCTGGAATAACCAAATGAACTTTACCACTAGTATAGTGCCCTTTTTCTCCTCTCCCCCTATACATTGTCATGGTCACGATCGCTCAAGTGGGCCTGACCTTCTTTTGTTGCGCTATTGTTCATTCACAGGCCGCCCGGTTAGCGAAATTTCATCCGCCTTCCCAATTGAAAGCGGCATTCCTTTTGTTCCGCCGCAGGTTATGAATAAAGCTTTGTTGTTTCGAGCTTCCCATTGTTGTCTCGTTTTCCCCTTGTGCCATTTCTTTCGCAGACAATAAATGCACTAACATCCGATTCAGTGTTACAAGTCACTTTTCTCCCCCGATGCTCGGAATAGACTCGATCCTGAAATTGTTACATCCGCGTGCGCTCCTGTTTGTTCGAACTGGATTGTTCGGCCCCCGCGTCGCTAACCGAAACCTCGCCGAGGCGAGGCGGGGAAAAAAAAATGAAGCCCATTTTTAAAGACAAATATGGATAAAACGCGACGCTCCTTCAATCGCAATGGCGAAACCAGATGAATGTCGGCTTCATAACGCGCTGGACCCAGGTTCGATTCTAGTCACTGGAAGCGTTTTTTTTTGTGCTTGACGTGGCTTCGGTTATAATCGACATCGTCTTGTGAAACCACGTGTGTAAAGTTGGCTTTCCTGCGGTGCGTTACCGCTTTTCGACGTCATCAGTGAGCAGTAAAAAGCTTCGCTTTAATAATTCCCCACCTTGTCCGGTAGGAGTAGTTGCCGCATTAACGCATGCGTAGTTCGACGTCATTTAAGCCAGCTGAATTCGACAGAGGGAAGTTTCCATAAGTGGTATCGAAGGGGGGCGCTAACGGAAATCGGCGAGGTGCATAGATGGTATTCACTGAAAACTTTAGCTGCCAATTTATTCGACTGGCAACACTGGAAACGGCCACGGCCATGGCCGAAGCGCCACTGACATGGGGCGGCTTGTGCCACTGCGCCCGCATGAAAAAATAAAAATAAAATAAAACACCGGCGTGCGCCGCCTGCTCCGTTTCAACCCGATTCTCAGCGGTGGTGTCAACAGAGGTGTTATTAATCGCACTCACATTAGAGTCGAGGTATTACTTCGCGTTCGGTGGGGTAGAGTTTGGAACGTCCAACACACATCACGTGCTTACCCCGGACAAGTACCGCCATCCCGCGGAGCCTGACGTAACCAGTGACGGCGCACTCCCGTGGTTGCCTGCATGCGTGCCTCGCCAGTGAATACGACCTATAACCCACGCACTAACATTTTTCCTCCGTAGTTGCTTAATACGGTTCAGTTACTGTATAGCATTCCGAACGAGCCACTGGACTGACATTGTGCGTCAGGCAGTAAACCTTCCGTATAACGAAACTGCCTTCGTTTTAAGGGATACTTTGTTAAGGGCGTGGATTATTCGCTCCCTCTGCACTACATTTGAGAGCATAAAAAATGTCGAATAGCGCGATATTCGAAATAAGCGATTTCTTTATAACGGTGGCTTAGCGTATTTCTAGATCTCTTGCGGAATGCGGCAGCTTCTCAATTCAGAGTCAGTGCTCCAGAAATAGGAAAAAAAGTTGACCTGTCATCCCGTTGTTATGATCGATATTGTTGCCAGATGCCAGGCGCATTGGGTAAGTTGAACCGTGACATTTCTTGGGGAGAAAGTTTGTGAAGGTGAGGTTAGACTGTAAGTAAGACGTTCGGGCGTTTGCGCTTAACAGCAGTCCTATAACGGGGCGGGCGACGAGGACGAGAAAATAGTAATAAAAACGCAAAACTGTGAAAGTAAGGGTTACCGTTGAGAGGGAGATATCTGTTGAAGAGAACGATGTTTACCTCAAGTGCGAGGTTGAGGGAACGAACGTGCACGTCAGGTACACATCCGGTAGATCGTCTACGAGCGCCAAAACTGTGCGCCCTGCTAGCTAACGATGTAGTTGAGCGTTAGAGTCTTTTGTTGACCTTATGTGATGATATGGAGGCGGACGCCACGCAGTATTTTAGGGCGAAGGCCCCATTGTGCGAGAACCAGGCGTTGCTCTTGTCGTCCGGAATAGAAAATGGCCAACGGTGTAAAGGGTGAATAAAGGATAAACTTGAGTTCACAGAGAGAGAGAGAGAGAGACGAGGAGAGAGAAGAGAGGAGGAGAGAGAGGAGAGGGAGACTGAGAGAAGGAGGAGAGATGAGGAGAGGAGAGAGAGAGAGAGCGAGAGAGAGAGAGAGAGGCTCTTTAATGGGATCTGGTGAGGTCAGCCCTGCTAGAACAAGGCTTGCTACACCAGATTGGGGGGTTGACTAGGATGATGAGTGGTGAATATTAGACATTAGGCGTACAGCAGGACGAAGCCAAACAAGAAACGTTAAACACGAGAAATAAGGTAATGCTGCTAGTTAGTACGGACATAAAAAATACAAACGAAAAGAAAATCGTTAATGTAAACGTTGAAGCAAAATGTAAAGAAACGGCTTAAAAAAATAACAACACCAACCCAAGAAAAATGAATAGATGAACACCACAGCGCGAAGAGACACTTGCGCTGTGTATGATCTAGAGAGACTTGTCCAGTTCATAGTCTCGTATAGAACCGGAGCAGAACTTTTGTACCCAAGGTACTCTCAGCACTGTTGGGAATCGACCCGACTCGCCAGAGTAGGATCTGAGTGCGTTACCACGGAGCTACCTCAGCAAGTTCCCGGAGGCGGAAGAGATATCCTATTGTCTGTAGCGCTGACGTCATATCACGTGACTAGCGAACGTGATGGCGCGTGAGGAGAGCAGGTGCACGCCAGCCACTGCGAACTCGGATTGCGGGAAACTTGGGCCGCGGAGTGTCGCCAGTGTTGCCTGTGGTAGTAATTCGAACCAAAAGACGCAGAAGCAAAAGCGAATAAAAAGACGCAAACACGGTGTAGCAGGAAAGATGTCTCATTGACATCGCTTGGCTTTCGCCGCAGAGCACGTACGCAGACTTAAAGGGCCATGAAGACAAAATTACTCCCACCTCCCCTCACGGGAACCCCTGTGTAGATGCGACGCATAGGGGGTTCCGTTGTTGTTTCCGTTAGGTTGATTCTCCCTTCGCGTGAAACGTGCCGTGAACCCCCCGCCGCGGCTATGATGCAACGTGGCGCGGCTATGACGCAACACAATCCACTTTAATCCAATCCAAGCCAGGCCAAGCCAATCCAATCGAATTCAATCCAATGCCCCTCGCGAAAGAGTGTTCGCTATCGGAGAGGAGAGGGGGTGAGCGGCGGAGAGCGCAGCTCGCGCGGCGAGGAGAATGGGGGAGGGGTGTGGACGGACAACAACGCCGTATGGAGGGACAAGGCGAGTGAATGAGATGCAGTCGCATCTAAAAATACAACTTTGTTCATTTTGAAATAAGTAGCTTTTGGTATACCTTACTCAGCTCCATTCCAGCTACGAAAGACGTTTTAAGTGCAGAGCACTTTAGGGGCTCGCCTTGTCGTCGTAGCTCGCTGTAACGCTCGATTTCAAGCGACTGCCGGAATCAGGCGCCGCAGCGAGCCAACGGACCCAAGTAGAGCCCGGCCTGGCCCGGCGTACCTGTCGTATGGCGCCCCGCAGAGGCTTCGAAAACCAAGCGGTTTAAATAGTCATAACCGTTCGAAACTCGTGAACCGCTGGCGCTTGTCATACAGCTCCCCGTTGTTCAGCGCAAAGAAAACTGCAGGTACATTTGAGGCAAAATGTACGTTATTAACCGGCAGCACCTGCATTCATTTAGTTCGGAACTAAAAAAAAAAAAAAAGTGGCATTGAACTGCCGGCACGTGCGGGAGGAAAAGCAAGGACAAAACGAACAGAACTCCCGCTGGCGCAGTTTCAGGCAGGGGGCGCGCGAGCACTGCGAAGGCGGGAAGTTTGAATGACATTGGGTAGTAGCAGTGAGCGGATAACGGCGCTACAGCACATTATGACGAACTACTGCTCTGCACTTCCGACAGTGTTCCCGTTGAGTGAAACGGCTTTAATTTTTTAGCCGAAAAAAAAAAAAAACGCAAGTAATATGGGATAACTCCAATTTCGCGGTGCAGGAAGTAACATGGGCAGGCGGGCACTATTATGGGGAAGCACTAAAAAAACGTTATGAGCATGTTAATTGTACACTAGTATTCAGGTCAAACGATCAAACGGAACTACAGGCCTCAAAAATCGCCCAGTCATGTTTTTTGTAGTGGCCCAGCGCGGCGGCCGCCAATGGCGCAAACCAGTTCCTGTGATGTCAAAGAGGAATCGCCGGAAAGTGACCAGGGAGTCGCCACTCATTCACCTGTTTTCCTTAATAGCTCCATTATTTGTTCGAAGTTTGCGATAAAATTTGTACGATTGTTAACGGCACAAAGTAGACCTGTTAATAAACCAAAAGCGTATTTTGGTTTCAGGGCCCTTTTAAGTGCCCCCAGGAATTCTTTTCTCCCGCGGTGCTTTCTCTACCGGCCACCACCGTCTTCGCGGGCCACTCTGCCGTCTCCGCCATTCACCGCGTTCGGCGTCGCTCGCGTAAACGTCCGGTCGCCTTTGCCGCCGAAAGTGGCCGCGCGGAAACGTTCCACGCTTCAGTTGCGACGCCGGCGTTGCAAGCGCCCGGATCCCTCGTCGACGGAACAGCAGCGGTGCAAGGGGAGCTCCTTGCGGCACCACGCCGCGGTCCCCCTCTCGCGCTGCCGCCGAGAAAGAAGCGGAATAATTTCGTCACGCCTCGTCGCCTCCCCGCTTCGGGCGCTGCACGGGCGGTGTTGTTATAAGCCGTCGATATAAGAGCCCATTGCCGCAAGCGCTCGTCTCCTAAGCTCCGATAGAGGCAAAAGAATACAACGAAAAGAAACGGGGGGAGACGGAGTGGAAGGGAGCCACGTATGTTTATAGGGTAGCGTAGAAGGTAAACGTTTTTTTCTTCTTCTTCGTCTTCCTGTCGATTGCCGGTAATTAGCAACAGACTTTGCCGCCGAAGTTGTGCCGTGAATCCGACTCATCGCTGCGGTCGGGAACAGTACTGGTACGTGCGCACGCGTGCTTGGTGCGGGCGCGTGCCGTACACCTTTTCGAACATCCCAACTGTTCTTGCACCTCTCGCTTACTCCCGTTTCACAGAAATCGAGAACAATTTGCTGGGAAGGTCTATTTGGCGTGGGGTGGTACGCTGTTATATTGACTTTACCGCTAGGCAAATACTATTTCCCTCCGGGAACGTAGAAAGAAAAGAGGAGGAGGGGGTAGTGTTTTCTGTTCACCGACCCCGGAGTATGCTAGTCTCCTTTTTTGCTTAATGGCATTCCAAACGATATCTGTGGGATATTTACTTCTTGTTTGTCCTTTGGAGTTCCGCTGTGTGGGGGGCGACTTATGATTTAACGCCACTTTCAAGGCACGTGCTTTCAAATGATAAAGCGGGATTTTACACGAAGGGATTTCGTGGTAACGAAGGTTTACCGCAAATAAATAATTAGTGAGTCGTTCATTAATTAGTGAGTCGTTCATAAATTAATCGTTCCTTTCATTCTGTTATGCTTGAATGAATGAATGAATGAATGAATGAATGAGTTTGCTTGTTCGCTTGATTTCCATTATTCAAAAAACACCTAATTGTTTTTCTGCAGCCCTGCTGCGCTAGAGTGCATAGTGTTGTTGAGACTGGGAATTGATTGATGATTGATTGATGATTGATGATTGATGATTGAATTGTATTGATTGATTGATTGATTGATTGATTGATTGATTGATTGATTGATTGATTGATTGTAGGGTTTAACGCGCAACGCAAACGCAACGCAGGCGATGAGGCGCGCCGTAGTGGAGGGCTCCGGATTAGTTTTCACCACCTGGGGATCTTTAACGTGCGCCAAAATCTCGTACGCACGGGCGTTTTTGCTTTTCGCTTCCATGTTTAGAGTGGAAACACACGGCGTTGTAGATACCATTATCACGCCTATGGTACTGGAACAGTACCGATAAAGGCTTTTACGGCTTCCTTCGTTCCTGAAAGCACTTCAAAATCTATAGTTATCGTCCGCACAGAGTGACACAGCGTTATTTGCACGTCGCAGCAGACCCCTATTTTAGCCGCAGTTTTGCGATTGTTTTAAAATGGTCTGAGCCAGTTTATAAATTACAATTAGCGTGCGTAAAGCAGAATTTATTTGGCTTGAGTACTTTGGACGTACCTCGTAATACAACTACTGGAGGCGCCCGTTGACCTAAAACATACCGAATCACCATTGTTAACAAAAACAACGCGTAGACTTGAGTTTAGAAAAGGAAATAAATTTAGGAAAAAATTAAGCGATGAGAAAAAAAAAATCTGGCTGGGGCTCGAACCCAAGCCGTCAGCACCAGTACTCAGTATTCTACATGGAAAGCACAGAGCCCGAACGGTGGGCTCGCTTTAGTAGGCGCTCAAAATAATAGCGCGTGCAGTGACATCACACATGTCACGTGGGTGCTCCGTGCAGCGAAGCGTATGGAAACACGCGACAAGGCCGCAGAACAACAACCACTCACGACGATGATGATGATTATGCACAAAGGAAGCAGAAACATCTTGACGCCATCGGGTAATGATGGGGTGATTGACAGTTGATGTTGAAAAACCCTCTCTGGGGCGCGAACCACTCCTCACACTTATTCCTCCCTCCGAGTTGAGGCAGCCTCAAGACGCAGCTCACCCCTCACAGTTCATAGTTTCGTAATGAATTCCGTGCTTAATGGATTTGCGTCCTGACTGGGCTGCTCACTCCTCCGTTCACCAACTTGTTCGATGCAGGACCCTTTCTTTTTGTGTGCGTGGCTTTTGTTATCGACGGCTCGTGATAGGTGCGAACCGGCTTGTTCATTCTGGGTCTCTGACAACGGGGATTTTTTTTTCAATCGCAAATAATGAGGCACCGACTTCCGCGCCGCAACTTGCGCATGCGCTGCACTTATCTTGGTCGGAGTTGAAACCCAGTATCGCGCCTAAACAGATAGCCAACGGCGCGAAGACCGAGAGAAAGCACAATTTGGCCGAAGTGATACATGGCGTTTATGGTTCACGGATTCGACGGTTCAGTCCGCCCCAGCCGCCGATGTTTTCTTTTTTTTTCTCCAGTTCAAAATGACTTTCGAGTGTATTTGAAAACTGCCGGAGGCCCCAAACAACCAAGGAATGGATATTGAAAAGTAGCTTCCGCTTTTCGAGTGACACGTATTATTTCCGGGTATCAGGTAGGCATTACACAGATCCTAGAGCGGCAGGCAGCTACCGCGGAACGGTCAGCCTTCCTTATGTACACAGTGCCCTCAAAAAGAGTTCGCTGTTTTCTTGGTTGTTATTCCCTCAAAAACCCGGTAGCAAAGTACTACATTCGTGCGACCGGGCAGTGACGTCTCACTGCGCGGGCTTTTCGCCACAGCGCTACGAAAAACGCCCCCTAGTCGTCTGAAAGGTCCGATTCCTTCTAAGCGCGTGTCGTTTTTTGTATTTGCGTATATGCACCTTTCTTCGGTCGATCCAGACGTCTGTCGACGTCGACGACGTGTTGCGTAAGGTCTGGCAGATCAGAAGGGCGGAGACGCGGTCGGTGGTGCGTGCCTCGTGGTTGCGTGTCGGCGCGCGGGCCTTCTTATCTCTTAGGGGGCGTGCTCGGGCAACTCACTCGGTTGTCCTCCTCCGCGAGCTCTCATTTGCAGTTCGCGTCGGCGCGCGGGGGAAAATGACCGGCCTTTGGCGTCGACTTGTGGCGTCCAAATCGCGGCCCTCCTGTCGCCCTTTCTGGCCGACTCGAACGATGCATTTGCAACGTGGGAAACGCGTTCCTGCTCGATTCATTGCGTTCCTTCGTCTACTCTCTCTCTCTCTCTCTCTCTCTCTCTCTCTTCTCTCTCTCTCTCTCTCTCTCTCTCTCTCCTCTCTCTCTCTCTCTCTCTCTCTCTCTCTCTCACTAGCTCTGCCTATATCAAACTCGCGCTTTCGATGCTATGAAGGTATGAGGTGACTTTGAATTGATTGATTGATTGATTGATTGATGTAGGGTTTAACACGCCGACACAACGCAGGCGATGAGGTGCACAGTAGTGGAGGGCTTCGGATTAACTTTGACCACCTGGAGATCTTTAACGTGCGCCGAAATCTCGTACACACGGGCGTTTTTGCTTTCCGCCTCCATTAGAAAAGCGGCCGCCGCGGCCGGGAATCGAACCCTCGTCTTCGATCGGGCTCAGCAACGTCATAGCCACAAAGCCACCGCGGCGGGTATGAAGTGACTTTAAGGGGGACTCACCCGTTAACATTCCTGTGTGAGCGACTACTTCATTAGCCACGTACTTAAAGATCATCGCGCACCAATACGAAAAGCTTTAAAAATACATACCAACGATCAGAACTTCCTAGTTTGCTTATTTTAGAGATATGTCACTTCCGTACTGAAATAATAAAAATCTCTTGCTTGCTAGACTGCTAGCGCCATCAAGCGAAATCTTGATAAACGAAAATACGTTTCTTGTCTATCTTTTTTATCGCAGTAAAGAAGGGATATATTTCCAGAAGAAGCAAACTAGGCCGTTACGAACATTTCTATGAATTTGTAGAACCTTTCGTGTCGGTACCCCATGTTCTTTAAGCCCGTGGGTCGTGAATTACCTAGGAGTGTGATAAGCTGAATCCCCTTTCAGCTATCCTGGCCTTTTTTGCTGCCGCAGACTAGCAGTGTAACTGCTCCTGCGCTTGCCTGAAGCCTACGTGCAGTACAATCTGTTCGCGATACCCACCTCCTTTATTAATTTTTTCCTTCTCTCGTAGCCGGTAGTCTTGTGAAACCTCCAGTTCTTCCGATTTCGTCGCATTTATTGTTCGGGCGTAATCAATTAAGACGTACAGACGTACAGTAAATCCTCAGTATAACGAACCCGTCGTTACACGAAACTGACTTCGTTAAAAGCGATACTTTGTTTAAAAAGGATATGATTATTTCTCAATTCACTCCACAGGGGACCAGTCAACACTTTGAATAAAGAGAAATTTGAAATAAAGTGATTTCGTTTTAACAAACGTTTACCGTAATCAATGAGTGAGTGTGAGTGAGTGAGTGAGTGAGTGAGTGAGTGAGTGAGTGAGAGAGTGAGTGAGGTGAGTGAGCGCGCAGAATGGAATAGTGGACTAAAGTTCCAATCTGTGGCAATCCTACCGTCTTGTTCGGAAAGATCACGCCTAGAATGCAATGGAAAGTTAGAGAGAGAGAACAATCTTTAATGAAAACTTAGTTGTATTATTGCCCCTAAGAGGACCGCAGCCGCCATCATTTAATGCAAAAGAAAAAAAAAAAACAAGAACAACGCTCGGCCGGAAAACATGGATCCCCGCATCCCTTCAGCCTGTCTATCACAGCTGCTTTTCCCGTCAAATGGGGCGGCTTCCGCTTCACAACGAAATAATAATAAAATGGGACAGCGGTACAGCGGGGGGGGGGGGGGCAGTTCATCAGACCATACCGATAGCTCCCACAAATCGGCAGAGCATAGCTTCGAACGCGCCGACGACGCAGTCGTAAAACGGGGCGTGGGACCGCGTTCCTTTAAAGGGGGCGTAACACGGAATCGGTTTCCAAGTCGGAACCCGTGGGGCACTTCGATCGGTCGTCGAACGAACAGCCGCAGCGCGGCGTATATCACGATTGCACCGATGGCTGGGAAACGCGCGTGCGTGCAGGCCGCCGCTGCGAAGAGGGGGGATACCGTCCTAATCTCGCTCGTCTATCTCCCCGCCGCGCGACGCAGCTAGCCAGCGCGCCGTCAACACCCCCCAGGTTAGAAGAAAGCCTGATAAAAGAGCGTTTATCACACTGAACGTTCCACATCAGGTCTTGTAGCTCTCCTTCGGGTAGATCGGTGTCGAATAAAGTCAGTTGACTCATACGGACTTTGTCAAGCCCTATAACGAAGGTTTTCGATGAACGGGTGGTGGCTTTATAACCTGGGGGGTGTTAGCGCTACGCGCGCTCGGAGCTGCAGCTAGCTGTACGGCGCTCACCGCGCCGGCAGCCCTGCTTCAGTGCGGCTGTCGATGGCGTTGCGGGCGGGGCGGTGGCGGCGTCGGTCGCCTTGACGAGTCCGTCCAAGCGTGTCGGCTGCCTTCCGCTCTTGCGGCGGGGTCGGCCCCGAGGGTCTCCCGGAGAGCGTCGACGCTGCGCTGGCTGCGTCCCGCCGCGGCATGCGAAGCGCGAACGCCCGGCGTCGCCCCGCTGTTCAGTACCGCAGACAGCGGCACCCTCCTGCCCGCGTTGCTGGCTCCCGTGCTGAGCCGCGGCTTCCAGGGACAAACCCCGCTGAGAACGAGATCGCTGGTTAGGTGTCTCATCAAACGCGAAAGTGGACCGGAGTATTTGCCGTCGGCGGCGGCGGCGACGGCAACACGAACGGTACCAAAATGGCCGCTGTAAAGAGGAAGTAAATTGCGCTCGTGTTGGGGTTTGAGCCCGGGTCACCAGAGCAGCAGCCAAGTGCGCTGACCGCAGCGCTAATCGCTACCTCGGCATATTTTAGCAAGATGCAGGCGCCGTGACAGGTGCACGTGGCGGCACACGCGCAGAACGGGTGCACGCTAAACGAAATACTCCAGATAGGGAGTAAATGGCTTGTGGTTTAGCGCACTCCGTATCCGGAGTCTTAATTACTCCCATAAGTGGAGTATTTTATAACTCCCATAGGAGAAGTTTTGGTGGTATTTTGCGGAGTATTTTTTGCCCTTAATTACTCCGCTGGATGGGAGCTTTTTGGGGCAATTTGCGGAGTATTTTGTAGTCGGAGTAATTCGGAGTAATCAACGTCAAAAGGCAAAGAAACATGAGAGAAGTATACACGATGTTGCAGTAAGAAGTCTTTAAAAATTGCTAGTCTTTCGCCTTCAAACTACGCAAGCGCACTTGAATGCCCGATAACGGTTTTTTTGCTCCTGACTTCGTAAAGAACTGCGTGTGTCGCAAATAGGACTACACGATGGTCTAGGCACCTATTTTAGTTACCTGCAAACCAGTAGATGAAACCAGCAACACTGTATTGCCACTAACCTTGAAAAAACCTTCCAGACCTGCAAAAAAAAAAAAGCACTGATGCGAGCCGATGTTTCCAAAGGTTATGGTGCGGAAAGCTCTTCACCAACGAACGAACCACCGCGATGTATCTTTGTGTGTTTGTGTGACTCATTAGGAGAGCACCGAACGTCACCCGCCCCCAAGTGCGTGGGTAGTTTGAACGATCGAGCAGCGGCGACGTATCTCCAATCCTTCAACCTGTCGCCGAGGGTGCTTCGTATTGGTGACACAAAACTCTGGAGGGGATTATCGGCTATGTCTGCGATGCAGGCATCGCACATCTGCAGCCATCCAGCAATGCGTACCCTTCCGCGCGGCGCGCAAATACTGCTGACTGCTACCGTGACATTTAGCGCATGATCAGCAACCTCTTTTAAGCCGCGCCGCAGCCCTATACCTACTTCGCGTCGCACAAATGCGCGGTTGCGAGCAGCGGGCACTGTTAAATTAACCAAAAGCACATGCAAAATTAGCAGTGGCTTAGCTCGGCTATGCCAGGATATACGTAGCGTGAGCTAAGGTTCAGCAATCCAATCCAGGCCAGTCACATCTCCTCGCGCATGCGCAGCACGGCTCTCCAGGAGCCGCGCGAAACGGCTCCTGGAGAGCCCCGGCGCAGCATCAGACTTGGCTACTGCGCAACGGAGGCGCACAGCTGGGCACGCGCCGGCGCCAGTGCGTCTGCCGCGGCTACGTCACTCCTCTGGAATGCGCAGACCGGCGAATGTGCAGACCCAATTCTCTACACACCCGTACTCCAATTGGATTGGATTTCCAATCCAATCCAAATCCAATCCAATCCAATGCTCCTCGCGCTTGCGCAGCACGGCCTTTCAAGGTCCACGCGAAACTACTCAACTTCGGTCAGCTTACGCTACAAAAATGGTGGAAGCACACACTGACGCGTAAGACGTGAAGGTAGCGAAGCTGTACGCAACTCTCCCGACCATCACGACGGTTAGAGTCCACGATTGCAGCCGATTTGCTTCTTCTTCACGACCGCAACAACCTTTACTTCCATCGTTTTTTATGCGTGAGCTCCTTTCATTTTTTTTTTTTTTTTGGACATCACATTGGAGGAGCGTCGGCTATGACGTGTCTTTCTCGTTCCGAGCAAGTCTTTCCACGATTACGGCGAACGCTGGAGTTTTTTTTTTTTTTGGCCAATCTGCCTAAGTGGGTAGGCTTGGCCTGACGAACGTGCGCAGGGGAAGCCAGGCGGTCGTCGCGAGGCATGCACGCGCGAGCGCGAGGCATTTTCTTGGTTTTGTTAACTGCCGGGCGGTCGTCGCGAGGCCCGCGTGCGCGTGCTCGCCAATTTCTTGGTATTTTAACTGCGGAGAGAAAAATTACGATTTACTTAACAGCTTCGCTGTTGAAAATTTCCCGAACTTAATCAATTTACTGGCGAAGTGCCGAGTATGAATTTCTTGCTCACACGCAGGTGCCGTGCTAGGAAGATAAATTTCTAGTGGCAGTATAAGCCATTAGGGATGAAAGTATGATTGGCCTATGACGCCTTATTGTATACTTCCATAGTAACTCACGTCTCCCTATGGCGCACTGTACGCCGAGCCACTTTACAGTCATCCTTCTTGGTATAAATACATTGCTTAAAATGTATTTTCTAATGGAAGTACAAGTAACCTAATATGAGAAGATGAAGGACCTAAAGACTTTTATTAAGCACCTAGGGCCCCATTCCATTGTATCTCTGAAAAACACCATATATCGAGCCCCCTTCTTTTTAGACTAGGCTGCACTGCTAGACACAAGTGTATTGCTGAGAAGTTATTTTGTAAGGCAACATAGGTAGTCGATGTCGAAGTCGTGAGGGTCTATGGACTTTTAACAAATACCTTCAAATGTATCCCTCTAAATCAATGAAACATGGCAAAACAGCGCGGCTAGAGGCAGGACACAAAGGAAGAAAGACTCAGGACTAACCCTCTAAATCGCCACACACCCAGCACCTCTGAAGTCGACTTTACTACCTTACTTGAATGCTTTGCTCGGAAGGCACCTTTAGTGGAAATATTAGCGATTTTTTATGAAGATACGAAATCAGTAGGGTGTTTTATTATTATGTTTTTTTATGCATCTTGGTCATGTGCAGCGGAATAATGACACAGAAAAAGTTACGGACGGTCAGATGAGTTTCTTTGTTGAGTCCACAAACAAATTCTTATACGCATTTGAAATGGAAAGCCAGCGCCCTAAAAAAAGTAGCGCGCAGTAAAACGAAGGTAACAACAGCAAAAATGACGTTTTGCGCCATGCGATAGCAGACGACACTTAATTAAGAGCACAAGTGGGATTGGTTTTCTACCATAATAAACGAGGAAAAACAACGTGTCAAAACGTTGCTGAAACCGCCTGTGTTTGTCTCGTCTCCGCTTCGTCCCGTTTGTTGCGCTGGCCCCCCACCTTCAAAGGTCCTAAAGAGACACTAAACACGAAACAAAACACTAAAGAAACACTGAAACAAAAGACCTCGAGCTCAAGCACAGCCGGTGCGAAAGAAACAAAAGGTCCGAACAGATGGCGCGCGGGAAGTGCGAACGCGGGAAATTTGAATAGAGCACACCTACACTGCATTCGTCATAGGTGGAGCGTGAAGGATGGGAACTGGGAAAAGGAGAGGGTGTTACTGGTACGGGGGGCCAAAAAAAGTAAACTCTTCCCACCATATGTGTAGCGAAGCAAGAATATACGCGGCCAATTTCTTTCAACCTTCCGTCAAAAAAAAAAAAAAAAAAAAAACGGCAGCCGGGAGTCGAATTCCCTGTGACATCGTCCTCACGAGCCACCGCGAAGGTACAGTGCCCAATTTAATACAGAGAACCTTTCGGTCAAAGGATCTTACTATATCATCATCATCACCACCATCATAATCATCAGCCTATCTACGCCCACTGCAGGGCAAAGGCCTCTCCCATTAATCTCCAATTATCCCGGTCCTGCGCTAACTGCGACCAATTTATCCCCGCAAACTTCTTGATCTCATCTGCCCATCTAACTTTCTGCCGCCCCCTGCCACGCTTGCCTTCTCTAGGAATCCACTCTGTTACCCTTAATGACCAACGGTTATCTTGCCTTCGCATTACATGCCCTGCTCTCGTCCATTTCTTCTTCTTAATTTCTACTACTATGTCCTTAACACGCGTTTGTTCCCTGACCCACTCCGCTCTCTTCTTGTCCCTTAATGTTACACCTATCATCTTCCGTTACATTGGCCGCTGAGTCGTTCTCAATTTAAGTTGAACCATCTTAGTGAGCCTCCAAGTTTCTGCCCCGTAGGTGAGTACCGGTAAGATGCAGCTGTCACACACTTCTTCTTCAGGGACAATGGTAGCTGTACAGTGTACAGCTGTAGACTGTACACTGGTAGGCTGTAATGGTAATGGTAATGGTAATGGCTGTAATGTAATGGTAGGCTGTACAGCTGTACAGGGACGATGAGTAGGTTCTCACTATATAGGCCCGTGCAAACAACCGTAATCGATATCGCCGATACATCGGGAGCTTCGAGCGCAGTTACGACAACGCGGTGCGTTGCCCAAGCGCGCCACGATGATGCCGTCACTTGACATCGCACGATACGCAAACGAGGGATGGTTGCGTTACGTGGTTTGCGACATGGACCGCCGTTTCAGGATTCTTGCTCGTACGGGAATGCATGCTGCTCCAATACGGGTGAAGCCGGATCTCTCACGGCTGTTATCAATTCGAACCACCGGAGCTCGTATCTATAAGTGCACTTACATGATACGATGCAATACAGCTCTCTTCGGGGTTTCCTTTTTAATCTCCAGACAGAAGCCGAAGCTGTAGAAGCGGTGGGTGTAAGATTTTATTTCCAGTACGCGTTCGAGAGCGCTAGCATACACGCAAAGGAGACTGAAAAGCTGGTGCTTCGATTGCTTCCGTTCTACAGCCTGCTTTTATTCCGATAACAATGGTACCAATCCTATCGCAAGCACTCCGAACAAATAATGGAGATATTAAAGAAAGCATTTCAAAATGCTAACGTTCGGTTAACTCGCTAATAACAGTGTTTTAGTGTTGGCCCATAAAACTGCACTCCTGCTCATAACACGTCAATGTGGCGCGATATTTGAATGTCGTTTCAAAGCGAAACTTTTTACCTCTACTTCCCAAGGGTTCCGTCGCGACCGTTGGAATCAATAGAAAACTCGCGAACAAATAAAAGAAGTTACCGCCACCGCCAGGAATCGATCCTGGAGCGAATAGAGAATCGGAGCGAGAGCCAGTTGTCTCACCGATTGAGCTACGAGCCCGTGGGAGAAAGACGGTGCACTCACCCAGCATATCTTCGGGTTTACCCCCTGCGTTCTCGCTGAATTCCACGTTATATCGTCACGCGACCTCTCGCGCCACTGTGCGCTCCGCCCACGGCACGTGTAGCGGGCCTGTGCGTGGCTTGTGCAAGCGCTAGGAGTTCTAAAAATTAAAATAAGCTCCCACCAACGCATGACATCACGCTTCTCCGTCTCTGCCGCTGCCGACGGAGGCGACGAGATCGGCGGCAGAGGCGGAGGCGAAATGAAATCGTCGAACACCAGGTTCTAGCTTCCTTTAATTTTATATAAAAAAAGAGTTTCCACTCACGTGCTTCACCAATACAACTCAACCAACCATTGTTCATGAATCATGCATTGACTGAACATTGACTGAACATTATCAAAGAATATCTCTTTGAAGTAATTAAAGGTATGGTTAGGTGCACTTCACTTGCCTCTGCTTTCACTCTTTGTAGAGCCACGTGTGTGAATTCAAGTGACGTCGCATGGGTAATCGTTGTGGGTGTAGTTTGCAGCTTCGCTTTACAACCACCTTCACAGGGTGGATTGGCAGCGCATTTATGTTAATATTTCTGGCGGTTTCTCAGTCAGAAATGGCCTTTCGTGGCTGGGATGATGCTGAGCGAGTTACCGACATCTAGTTCTTTCAAACTGTATAATTTATTTGTCTTCATGGCCGCTTCAAACTCTCAAAAATGGAAATGCACTGGCTTCGTAGAAAAACGCTCGCCGCATTTGACAGAAGTCAGGGTCCCCCCGATCAGAATGAAACGCTCCTTCGCGCTGCTTCCAGATATGTGGAGAGCGGGAGGGGGGCGAACTTCGCGCCGAGAGCCAACGATCCCGTTCGTCTTGCTGCCGGCGTCTTCTTCCTCTCCGCCCGTGCGAACGAAACCAGATCTCCGTCATCCGCGCGCAAGAAAAGCGAACTCGGGCGATCTGGTTCCTCGGCCGCGCATCCGGCGCCGTTGTTGCCGATCGCCCCGCTGCCAGGTCTTCTCACCTGCGGCGGCCCCGAGGAAAGTAGTGGACGTAGTAGTACTACGGCGGCCGCTGGCGGACCCGCTCGCACGAACCGCTGCCACCTTGCCCTCCCGTGCACGAAGCAATGCGGCTCCGTCGCTCCGACGGCCGTGCACGCCGCCGAGCGCTTGCTTGGTCGATCGCCCGTCCTTGCAGGAGCCGCTCCGTTTCAGGTGCGAAGCACCTTAGGACCCCGCAATATCCGTCCCGTGGCGTCCGTGCGCACATCACGTGCTGCGCATGCGCAAGGAGCATTGGATTGGATTGGAATGAATTGAATTTAAATTGGATTAAATTGGATTGGATTGGATTGGATTAAATTGGATTGGATTGGATTGGATTGGATTGGATTGGATTAAACGTCTACGAAACAACAAGCGTCTAAAGCTCGGGAAGCGGCGGCAAAACAGCTAAAGCGTCAAGCGGACCCGTGTCAGCTAGCTCCGACGATTTGAAGAATTCTCTCCGCGAGAAACGAAAACGGTCGGCCACGGGGCGCTTAGCTACTCGACACCACCGAAGCTGCGGCCCGAAGATGCGCAGAAAAAACCGCAGTTTAAGGCCACGGCCGCGCCGAGAATCCGAGCTCCTCGAGAGTGTATTATGCCCGAGAACATGAGGCGACACCAGACTCAACGCGAGTGTTTATGTTCAAGTTTTTTTTACTTTCTCACGTGTACGTGCACTTCGCTGAGAGAGTCGTTCCCAACGCCCCTGCGCACCGCGTGCAGACGTTTTCTCCCCGTGCTTCTCTGTCCTGATCCACGTGTAACCTCAGTTTTCTCAATAATTAAACCATTAAATTCTCAAAACCTAGTTTCTCCCATTCGATCTTCATTCGAGCCACGACGTAGCTCACACTCGGAACTGAGAGCGCGGGAAGCGGCGGCCTAACGTCTACGCAGACAAGCATTTGTAATGACAAGGCGTCACACGAATGACAATTCGTGTCCAGTACTTGGCACCCTGGCCATCGTTCACAGCGTGGAGGTGTGTGATTTTTGTAGCGTAAGCTACACTGGCCGAGGTTGAGTGGTTTCGCGTGTGCCGTGAAGGGCCGTTCTGCGCAAGCGCGAGAAGCATTGGATCGGATTGGATTGGCTTGGATTGGATTGGATTGGATTGGATTGGCTTGGATTGCATTTGATTTGGATTGGATTGGATTGATTAATTGGATTGTGTTGGATTGAAATCCAATCCAATTGGAGTATGGGTGCTGAACCTTAGCTCACGCTACGTATATCCTGGCATAGCCGAGCTAAGCCACTGCTAATTTTTTTTCGACGCGCCGTAGCGAGTACGCCCGTTCGCGTTGCGCTCACTGCCTTAAAAATAAAAGACAACATTGCGGCGGCGCTAAAATTCGCTAACAGGCGACCCCCAACGGTTTGTACAAATGCGGAGCTGTACGCATGGCGGTTTCCCGGGGAGTTTCTTCGCATTTGTTCATTCTGGTAGCCATTTGTTTGCCGCGCTTCAATCCATCTCCACACCTCACTCGCCGTGGTGGATCAGTGGCTAAGCCGTTGTGCTGCTGAGCCCAAGGACGCGGCTTCGATTCCGCCCGCGGTGACCACTTCTCTGGTGGAGCCGAAAAAAGAACACGTCCCTGTGTCGAGATTTCGCCGCATGTTAAAGGCCCCCAGGTGGCCAGAATCAATCCGGAGCCCTCCACTATCGGCGCGCCTCATGGAGCTAAGGCTGCGGGGCTACGGCTACGACGCTACGGGGGGACTCGTGGGGCTACGACTTGAGCTAAGTCCGTAGCTCAAGTGCAGCTTTGGCGTTTTAAACCCCAGAATTCGAACTTGGATCCTCTATTCTGTTTTTCTACAGGTTCTCTTAATGCGTTGTCAGTTTGCCAACGATCGATACCGGGTGAAGCCCGTTCTACATGGGGCGAATTTCGCCTGCGAATTCGCAGTAGCGGCGCCGCCCGTGCGGCAAAACGATTTATTGCCTATTTCACGCTGCGACATATTGCCAATTAAAGCGGCGTTCACAAGAGAAGTTCGACTCTTCCAAACTTTGGGTAATTCGCCACAATCAACGAGAATAGATCGTTTTGGTGCACGAGCGGCGCCGCAGCTGCGAATTCGCAAGCGAAATTCGCCCCATGTAGAACGGGCTTAAGACCATATAGCGCGATGTCATGTCTTGTGGGATAACGCAGCAGAATACAGTTGTTAGTTAAGGCTCTGCCCGTCGCGTGGCATAAGTGGCGTCATTTACCGCGTGTATAACGCTCCCCTGGAAGGCATGTTTAGCGCATAGCGTTGACGCTTCATCGCTACGCATGCTACACCAGTACCAAAATGCGCTGGTACGTGGTACAGATTACTTGGCGCCGATGTGTACACGCTCAGCCGTTAGGCTCGTAATGGTAGCGCCTGCTCGATTGGCCGTAGCGCTCGCCTAGTACGCGGTCATGGCGTAGCGACAACGCCACTACGCCAAATCTCTCTGTTACGGATACGGGCAGTAAACCCTGGTTGTGTAAAAATCCTCGTGAAAGAAAACTGATTTCGTTATAACCGGCAGTTCATTAAAAGCGGAAATGGTTCGCTGGTATCCGCTGCAGCGGAGAATGCGAGAAACTTCGAATAAAGCGAGCATTTGGATAAAGCGATTGTTTTATGACGAAAGTTATATATATATATATATATATATATATATATATATATTTTATATATAATATATATTGCTATATCATAACAGCAAGAAGTTTCTACGAAGTCGCACATATATTTACTCGACGGTGCCAACTTGACCAGAGGATCAAAGCGGTCTGAATATCCGGATGATCACTACAATATATATATATATATGCAGGACTTTAACGGTCGCCTCCACTCCGCGAATTTACTCAGCGACGCGGCTTATCCGGATGCACAGTCAAAGGTGTCGATATAACGCGGTACCCCGTTGAGAGATTTACCTCCGACGCCGTTGATTGGGCACAGTCCAAGGTAGTCCACTGAGCCCACGGCTGCAACCGTTAGCGCACAATATAACACCCCGAAGTCCAAAAACAAAAAACGAAAGCAGCGACGATTACATATTCGCGCCGGTCTTTACGCGCTCTCGCGATGAAGGAGGAGGAGGCTCCGAATCGAAAAAGGACGCCAGCTCTCATTCACGCGGTGTGTGTGCATCTCATCTCGACTCGCACTTTGTTGACCCAGCAGCTCACGACCGACCGGTAGCAGTGACTTTTGTTCCCACCGGGCCAGGCCGTTACATCGCCGTAAATGTAAGTCAACAGCGGCCGCGCGCGGCGCTGATTTTGACGCTGATGGATCGCCCATGAAAGGCGGGGCGCAGTCGTCGCACGTGTTCGTGAGTGCGCCCCTGCCGGCGGCGGCAACGGAATCGTCGCTGCGAAAGGTCGCAGTGCCCGGGCCCAGTCGCGTAAACAAATCGAACGAAACGCCGGCTGATGGAAGGCGTGCGAAAACACAAACACGCGGTAATGAAAGAGCGGTCGGCGTGACCGAATTAGATCGGTATAAGCGTGCGTGTGTGTACATGCGAGCGCCGCGATAGCAGCGAGAGGAGACGCCTCTCTAGGCGATCATTCGGCCACTCGTTGAACTAAAACTGCCCCGGTGAATAAACTTCTAAAGACGCCTTGTTCGTGAGACTTGTTGGTTAACGTTTTGTTCGTTAAGAAATTGTTCGGTAACCTCTTGCTCGTGAACTTGCTGTTCGCTGACATTTTGTTCGGTTGCTTCTTCTTCGGAAACTTCTTCTTCGCTAACATTTTCTTCCTTAACATCTTGTTCGCTAACAGTTTGTTCGTTGACATCTTCTTCGGCAACTCTTGTTCGTCAAATTCTTGTTCGCTAACATTTGGTTCGTTAACATCTTGTTTGGTAGCGCTTGTTCGCTAACTTCTTGTTTGCTAACATTTTTTTTCTTTAACAACTTGTTCGGTAACCTCTTTCGTTAACTTCTTGTTCCCTAACAATTTCTTTGTTAAAATTTTTTTCGTTAACATATTGCTCATTATTTCTTGTTCGTTAACCTCGTCAATCGAATTTGTACGTTCCCAGCATCGCCTTCGAAACGCGGTTTGCTGAATCAAAAATGAGCTCTGAAGCTCTGAAGCTCTGAATCTCAGTTCGACTAATGCTCTCAACGAACCTGTATCATTTACATTTATTCCGACTATCAGTTCATTTCCTACTTGCGTTACAGTGGTTATGTGCACGTAGTTAGCTATACCGAAATTCCGCCTACATTGAGGTGACGGCTCTACGTTCGATTATTGATTTGTTTGCCGCTGAAAACAAAAATTGCCTCTTTTAAAACCTGCCGCTATGCACTGCTGAGTTGGTGAAGTGCTTTTAAATTTATTCGGTTTTGTTTTTTTCGCTGTGCATTAAATTGAAACAAACCGCTGAAAGGACGGCTAGTAGTGAATCGAGTATCGAGCAATTTACCCGTCCAGCAAGCAGAAAAAAAATTTCGAGAACACTTAAACACTTTTCGTGAGTCGTGAATATGAACGTATTATTGTTTAACTGACCGTTACTGTATGATCTTGCGAGCAATGCGAGTAACTGGGTGATCGTACGAGCAATGTTCGCTTGTACCGATGTTACGGCTGGGGGCGATGTAGGTTATTCAGGCTCCGCAGCAACACCTTAAGCAGAGAGCTCAATGAAGCTGCTATGAAACGCGTGGGAGGTTTAGGAGCCGCTTTGTTGCTACAGACGCCTGTCGCCGGATTTTCGCTCAATGTTCGTTTGCTGCTTAATGATTAAAAAAAATTAGTCATTCCAGTCAGTGTGAAAGCTGTCGGAAGTGCAGAGCAGTGATTCGCCATAATGGGCTGTAGCGCCGTTATCCGCTCACTGCTACCACCCAATGCAATTCAAATTTCCCGCTTTCGCAGTGCTCGCACGCCCCTTGCCTGAAACTGCGCCAGCGGGAGTTCTGTTTTTTTTGTGTGTGTGTGCTTGCTTCTTCTTCCCGCACGTGCCGGCGTTGCAGTGCCACTTTTTTTGCTTACTATCGTTAGAACCAACCCAACGAACGTTTCTAATTAAATGAACGCGCGCGCTGCCCGTTTATTACGTAAATATTGCCCCAAATGTACCGGCAGCTTTTTTTGCGCCAAACAACGGGGAGATGTGCGACAAGCGCCAGCGGTTCAGAAGTTTCGAACGATTATGACTCTATGAACCGCTTGGCTTTCGAAGCCTCTGGGTTGCGCCGCGACGGCAGGCGCTACGACGGAACGCCGTGTGGCTCCACTTGGGTCCAACGAGCGAGCTACGACGACAAGGCGAGCCCCTAAAAAGCTCTGCACTTAAAAAATAAATGGCGATGCACCCATTTAATGTACGCTCGTAATGACCGCCAGGATAAACAGATACGACGGCCAGTTTGAAAGCGCACCGTTAAGGATTTCGCAACCGACAGAGCGGCTTCGTAATTAGCTACGTGTAAAATGTAATTATGTAAAAGAAAATATTCTCACGCCTCCACAGACAAGATCCACAGCAGAGCTCACTGGCGCGCGCAACGCCATCATCTTCTCGGAATGAATGCTTTGTAAGGAATGATGGCTATAGCCTCGTTCGCGCGCCGTTTGCGGTTAACGAATCGCCGTAACCATGCAAGCCAGCCCCTTCTAATCACCCTCTTCTGCGCAGCTTATTCATGTATGTAATGATATGCGCCCGGGCTCCCACGTGGTGTTGTATAGCGCGGGGGACGCCGCGCACCCATGCCCGGCAAACGGACGCGATGTAGACGATGAACACCTCCGAGACCAGAACGCCGCGTCAAAGCAACCAACGACAGCCATTTTACTTCACAGTAAGCAGAACTTGGAAGGCATTACTGAGAGTCAGATTTTGCGGGCGAGTCGCTTGACTATACACCAAAGACTTGGCTAGAGAAATGATGCGGAGCTGATGCTCAGGCATTTCGCCCAAATCTAGGAGGTGTTGAGTAGATCGGCCCTGGAACGCTCGGCTCATCGGCGATGCGCGACCGTATCATAGCGGCCGGCCGCTCGACTTCGCCTCCCCCGCAGCGGCTCGAACGAAACTCCGTGGCAGCCGAGCCTTCATCCGCCCCTCACGCCGGGGCCGGACAGGCCGCCGCGCGAGCAGAAACAAACAAAAACAAACAACAAAAACAAAAGTGGACACGAAGTCGGCCGACGAGGGAAGGCGATCTCCGCTAGCGCCTCTGCCTTTCGTGTGCACTTCCTCGCCTGTGCCTTGCTCGTTCCCCGTAAGAGGCTTCTCGGTGTAAAGAGAGTAGCGGTCACGTTGCCACCTTGGAGGACGCCGCGGTTTTTTCGCCCTCGGAGATCTGGCTGACACCGACAATACGGTATCGAACCGAAGGCGGTTCTGTATGGGCCTGTACCGTGTTATCATCGTGTATAATGGACTACGGCGCTGACTCTTGCCGTTTGAGGGTCACGGAAGTCTTCGACTGTGGCGCACCGCAGGCGTGCTAGTGAAGAACTGCCGCCCAGGAGTGCGCGAGTGGTCAAGGTTCAGGTTGTTGTCAAGAGGCCGTTTGCACGGAGTTGTTCACTTATTCGCGGATACATTTGCCGCGGGTTTGACGGTGGTGTTCCAGCAGGACGAAGCACTTGCTGACTGCACGAGGACAAGCTGTATGCGACGACAAAGCAGGAGAGGCATGCAGGTATTCTAATGAGGCTAAGGGTCGGCGCCGTCGGCGCCTCTATACCAAAACGCCACTGGAAGGGAATGGAAATTGCATAACAAATTACGAGTGTCCTTCTCGAGCAGGGTTACAACTAAAGTAATGCGCCTTTTTTACCAATGTATGGTTGTGAGGCTAAGTAAAAGGTTTGTATACAGTGGACGTAGGGTGTCACTCCGCTTTTACGGCGGTCTTGACCCGCTACGTCGACATCCGGAGCGACTGAGTGTGCGGCGGCAGGTGTGGCACACATTGTTTGCCCAGAAACTGATCACACAAAATAGTAGTGCCTGCACTATTGACTGCACTTGGAGGCAATGCCGCGGTTAAGCTGCACCACAATACACTGGATTGACCAACACATGCTACCAACAAAGCTAATTCGGCGAATGCTTTGTTGGTGACATGTTCTGTGCTTATACTGAGCGGGGACGAGAGTATCACTGTTTTCGCCCGATCGCGCTTGGAACTCTCAATCGCGCTTGAGAAACCAGGATTGAGTTAGAGCGCGGTCGGGCTCGATTGAAACTGCCGTGTAGCAGCGCCCGATCCGGATTGAGCTCGATCCGGATCGACTCAATCGCGATTGAAAGTGCTCATGTGACAGGGGTGGGTGCTAGAGTGTAACGGATTGTAACCCACAGAATGAAGGGGAAACACCTGGGATTTCTCTCATAAGCTTTGTTCAATATAACACTCTCTTTTTCCTCCAAACCTGCTTCTCGTTTCTCGAACGCTGGAAATACTATTACTTTGGTACTCGGCAAACGTCTTGACCTATGCTTCATCATCAGGATCGTCTTCGTCCAATTTACAAGACAACCTTCGCTTTCGCTCGCTAGAGAGCTCTTTACTTGTTCCTTTCGCGCCAAATTCGGCCTTACTGGTTGCAGACCACCAGCGGCGACAACTTGCCGAAGTAGCGCCACTTATCCAGTTTTTGCAACATCACGTGCAGTCGTCGTCGTACTGTGCTGTGTCGATACTTGCTTGCATGCGTGCGCGTGACAGGCAGTCACGTGACATCAAGGTTTCACTCCTGACCAACTAGTGTACGATGTCGAATCCGCATCGAATCTTCAAGGCTACGGTGCGCCCCACGTTGCGCTGGCATCGCCACTTGCAGGCGTACGGTCGGAGAAACAAACCAAGCAAAACACGCCAGTTTCCTTGCCTGCTGTGCTGCAAACTGCGTCTAAAAGAAGCCTGCATGAATGGGGCCGAACGAATACAAATTGTTTTGTGTCATTCTCTTTGGAGCTTCTCAAAGTCGCAGGCCGCGGAACTGAAGGCAAATCTCACAATGCGTACGAACACCGCTGTCAATAATATCGATAGGTGAATTATTAGCCGTAGTTCCGTCAATTAATTGCTACCGCGGTTATAGTGTTTGAACGTATATGGCTGATGCAGCTGGTATTCCTAAGTGTAGCATGCGGGCAGGCGACCCCCTTCGGGTCGACTGCCAGATTAAAATTGCTGGCATCAGGGACGTCACTGTCCCACCCTAAAATGCTATCGTCCACAAGTCTGAGGTCTTTGGATACGTCTGATTGGCTAACTTTTACGTGGCCGCCTAAGCTCTATCTTTCTCAAAGAGAAAGTAAGGAGCGTGTGCTTCTTCCTCTTGTAAGTCTTTCATCCATGCATCACCGCAGACGTCTGCTGCAAAAGAAATTTTGCAAACGCATTAGTACTTGTTCAAAGCAACCAACAGGTTGCCCGGCAGGAAAGAAGACGCTCGGCAGCATTCACGTGCTCCCACCCTGGGACGTTCACTTTTGCTCCCAAGTTCCGGAGTAACGCATACACGGGACGTGTACAGCGCGGGAGAAGAGGAGAGTTTCGTTGAAGACGGCCGATCTCCGGTCCGTTCGCCGGCGCGAACGCCGGGCGGGCGGCCGCGTCGTCGTCCGGCCGGCGGCGGCAACCAGAAACAATAACAACAACACCAGCACCGGCAACGATAACAGAGGCAGCAGCGCTGGAAGACGAAAGAAGAAGGGGGGCGAGGAAGGAGCAGAGGCCGGACCCGTTTCGCTTGGCCTACATCGGAGCGTGGGAAAGAGGGCCCCGCGCGGTGCTGGACGGCGCTCAGCTGACGCCGCCGCCGCGGAGATCGCTCGACCACGGGAAGAACCTTCGCCGGCGCCGACGCCAAGCTGCCCGGTTCCTCCGTCGGGGAACGGGTTGGCCCCGGCGCACGTAGTAGTGAACGCGCCCGCGCGTGCTCTTTCTCTCGGCCGAGAGCACGTTCGAGCGGGTGGTGTGCGCCAGAGAAGGCGCGGGTGCGTGTTTTGTAGCGTGAGCTACACTGGCCGAGGTTGAGCAGTTTCGCGTGGCTCCTGGAGAGCCGTGCTGCGCATGCGCGAGGAGCAGTGACGTCTCACGGCGCACAGCTGGCGCGCCGGAGCCGCCGCCGGCGCGACTGGATTGGATTGGACTGGATTGGATTGGATTAGATTGGAAATTGTTTTAGCAGCAATCCTAGACAACCAGGAAACCTAAGAATAACCAGCTAAACCTTAGGTCACGCTACGTATATCCTGGCATAGCCGAGCAAGCCACTGCTACTTTTTTATCGCGGAATGTGGTACGGTAAGCACCCGTCACAGCGAAGTCTTCCTAGGGACGAGATAGTCATTTCGTTATAAGCGACACTTCGTTAAAAGCAGAGATTGACCAAGTCCTTCGGCAGCGGAAAGTGAAACTGGATTCGTTATAAGCAATATTTGGTTAAACGTGGAGATTAACCAGTTCCCCTGTAGAAGAAACTGCACCCGTTATAAGCGATATTTCGTTAGAGCGGAGATTAACCAAATCCCCGGCAGCGGAAACTGGATTCGTTATGAGCGATATTTGGTTAAACGCGCGTATTACCAAGTTCCAGAGCGAATAAACTGGTTTTGTTATACGCGATATCAGTTGCCGCTGTTCTGTTTTCGCGTTCCAGACGCTCCCAGCTGTTGCAAGGACGTCAATGTTGCGCTAATTGTGTACACCTTGTCTGAATCCCTTGCGCCTCGTGCCATGACTGCCTTGAGTGAATCTCGGTTCTGTTCAGTCGGGATGAGGGCTTTAGGCAAGGCCATATACACATATCCGTACACCTTCATCCAGCGTAGGTTGTTTGGGTGATCTTTCAACCGTTGCTCTTTCAATGTAGTTATTCTAACCTTGTGGTTATTAAGATAACCATTGTACCGTTTAATTACTCCAATGTTTTGAGTAGCCCGCTCCTTTTCAGGTTGGAGCTAAACTCTCCAATAAATCATTACCTCTCTCCCTCTCTCTCAGGGAAGCTACGACTTGCAAGATAAAAATACTCAGCGAACGACGCCGCTAACAAACGCAAATCGAGAACGCAAAAGATGCGGCGGTGAAATCTGAGTAGGACAATTGGGGCCGCGTTTAGCTCAGCTGTGGCGTGCGCAATTACTAAAGCACATACGCGCATGATTAGATAAAAATCACAGCCCTTCCACCCTGGGAAGAGGGAAGTCCAGCGAAGCGGCCGCTCTGCTTCGATTTGCTGTGTTCGGGTTTTAGCTGTATTGGGGATTCGCAATGTCGAATTACAAGGACAGTGGTCTCCGGGCTTTACGTCACAGGCTAAGGACGCAAGCCATTGGTGGGTGGAGACACTGACGTTTCATTTTATCGCGGCTACGCCAATCACAGCGCAGGCTGTGCGCCGCACAGGTGGATGCCGAAGAGAGCGGGGCTTTGCTCAATGTCAAAGGGGAAAGAGACGCCGCGCGTGTGGCCGAATACAGTCATGTCTCGTTATAATGGACCCCGTCAAGATGGTCACCCCACAATATGGACGAAATTTTCTGCGACCGGTCTCTCGCCATGCAATTCTGCCTCGTTAATATAGAAACCCGCAGTCCGAATTATAAACGGCTACTTTGGGGACGAAACTGGTAAATACAGGACACGGGTCCACAAAGCAAAAAAAAAAAAAACAAAAAAAAAACGAACCAATGACTGGTGACCCCCGAGGCCCCAGCGCGTACCAGGGATTTACTTTTTGCGGGATCATGCATTTATCTCGTAACGCTCTTCCTTCCATTATAGTAGAATCAGATTTAAAACATTCGTGATTAGCGTACAACACTCTAGGGTAGTAACTAGAGGATGACTTCCTTTCCCTAACAACAAGATTGGCCAGTGCGGCATATTCCGGAAAGAGCAAGTCATGGAGTTTTCAGGGCAAGATAACAGGAGGATAATAGTCCGTGACAATATTCGCACCGCATAAAAGGCAAGTCTTCTCTGGTGAGTCCGGTGGAGGTGTTAAGAGTAAGCGGAGCGAGCTTTCCCTTACAAGATTCTGTCTAAAACGAGCTTTCCTTAATTAACCGAATATTCCTTAATGTTTGTGCTTTTGACCTTGATTCGTTATTACGGACGACTCACATTATGGACGATTTTTCTGGGGTACGAATGCGTCCATAATAACGAGACATGACTGTATATAGTAGAATCTCGATAAACGGAAATCGCTTAAACGGAACTGTAGCCTGTAAGTTGATTGGTTTTGTATTCAGATAAAGTAAAAAAAAATCTTTCCGTCATCGGAACTAAAATTTCCGCCTCACCGTGTAAACGCAACCGAAAATGGCACTTCTTGTCAAACCCATAGCCAACAGCATCAGCTTTTTCCCGTGCCAGCTGTTTCGTTTTTGTTTTCTTTTTTTAGCCGCGTTGGCCTCGTAAGCCTTGTCTCGTTAGTAGTTAGCCGCGTTAGCGGGACGAATGCAACTAGGCACTTCTTGTTCTAGTCGTTCGGTCCCGACTCAAGTCACCCAGGTTACAGGGCTTAGCTCCTACCGCCTCGTTCGTGCCATCGTGGTGCTATTCGTGCTTCATTGCCGCGTTGCTGTCTTCTAAATTCGGGGGCTCCTAAGCAGTCGCGAAATCGAGAACTGAGGCGTGCACACCATGCGCTTACGTTAGAAAACAAAGCACATCATTCTTGACTTCGAAAGCGCGTCTTTGATGAATTTTCATGCATTGTTTAAAAGGGCACAGTGGCAATTGTTGCCAAATAAACTTTATGAATGTTGTGCCTAAACCTATTATAGTTTTGTTGCTTTCTGAAAAATTATCAGCAACATTCACCTCGCAGTGCTTAGAGTTCCATGAAATGCCCGTAAAAGATTGTGCTCACGTAAATTTGCACTTTTGCACATCTCTCAGTAAATGGAACTCCGGTTTAATGGAACTAATTTTTTCGGTCCCTTGAAGTTCCCTTTGTCCAGATTCTACTGTATACGACTTAAGAAAAATTGGCCGTGTATCTACTCCTTTCGTTGGAAATGTCGTCGAAAGACAATAGTCTTTGCCGACATTGGCCAAGTAAATGTTTCCCTCCGCTTTCCCGCTCACCTCTCATGCTGTTCCGCCTCCGTCGCACTCCTCCCAAGGTAAACACGCTAAAGGTTTGCTCAAGTAAATTTAAATTTACCGCGTTCGCCTTCTCCAGGCCGGGTACCTCGATGCCAGCGCTGCCGTACGGCGGAGACGCGCGAGAATCGAAGCGCCCTACTGCAACGTTTATAGAACCCCGTTGCCCTACTCCACGAGCGTTCGAAGCAGAGCGTGGAACCTATCTAGTGGAACCTTTTTGTTGCTATTGCCGTTTGATTTCTTAAAATGCCGCCAGAAGCTACAGTGGCGCGGGCGACAGCAGGCGACGGAGTGAATTTTTTAATAAAGGAACACTTCAAACATCACTCATGTATTGATTTTGCCTTATATTTGCGTAATTTCTTGTTCTTGTTCAACAATGTTGACAAGTATGAACATTAAAATTGGACTTAGCTAAGCGGCTAAGTCCAATTTGGGTATGGGTATATGACTATTGCGAAGCTTCTGTTTTACGTTGGCCGGGTGGCTGAATCGAGTCACAGACAGACAGACCGATATTTCTGGGTTTAAGTAGCCCAAGAAAGACTATCGTCTTTAAAAGGCGTCGGCGGTGGAGAGGAGTATACAGTGGGGCTGTAACCGTACCGTTCCCTCACCTCTTCCTCTTCCCTCTCCCCCGCACTGGGTTGTTTGTCGGTGAGTTCCTCACTGAGCTCACTAATATCCTCAGTGTGCTTTCCTTTCTTCCTTCCCGACCGAATCGCTACTACTACTCTCTGTAGGTGACGATGCTTCACTGTGCAACACGCATGTGGGAAAGCCAGCTTACAAAAACAAAAATTACACCGATTTTGTTAAAGTGGGCTTTACCTCTGAACGTGGGTGCATTGCTGGGGAGACGTTTCCTTGGGCAAAATAACCCGTTTTGTGTCAAAATATGGAGGGCCTAAGGTCTTTGTGTTAATTATTGAGAATATTTCCACAGGCTGAACACACGCCGCAGAATAAGTGGTTGCCGCTGTCGCGAGACTCTTGATTACTAGCCATATTCAGCTTGGCTCTAAGAAAATGCGAGGAAAAAGCTGGCCCCGTATCTGCTTGCTGCGTTGCAAATGTCGTCGAAATACGATAGTCTTGTGTGACAGCAGAGCATACCTACAGCGCATTATATGGTCCTGCCATGAGCTCCAAAATAATAGAAATCCCGGGTCATCTCCACTAACCTGAAACCTGAGGAGGGGCGAAGCATGCAGTGTATAAGTGTATTCTTGGCGCCTTGGCGTTTTTGCCCACGGAGATGAAACCGTTGGGAGTAAAGGTATACAGATTTGCTATAAAAATCTCTTGCCTTTGAAGCACGAAGCTCTCCAGCGCGAGGCGTAAACTAATGTCCCAGTGTTTTTTTGGTGCGCGTGCCGTTCTAGCACGCGTTTCTCGGCGTTTTAGTACCGTGATTACATGAGACGACAATTACGACGACGACAACGACGACAGGACACGCCAACAGCCCCAGCTTCGGGGCTTCGCCCATAGAACTCCAATAATAGCAAGCCCAATATGGATACATTTAGGAGACTATAGAACAATGGGAGGCTGTTCTGTTCAGCTCCGCACCGGAGCCACAAATCACAGCCACAATCTTTGGCTCGGAGCTTGAATAGAGTGTCAGACAGACAGACAGACAGACAGACAGACAGACAGACAGACAGACAGACAGACAGACAGACAGACAGACAGACAGACAGACAGACAGACAGACAGACAGACAGACAGACAGACTAATGGTACCGTAAAAGGGTGAGGGTTCCGGCTAGTTGGTAATCCATGAGCTTCACAGCGCGAAAAAAGACCAGGGACGAGGTACAAAAAACAAGCTCATAGCTTAAGAGTACCGCTAATAGGTAGTCCAGAAGGAAGTGAAGTTTCAATCTACATCTCGATGCACCGCAATTTGAATTCTCGTTCTTAGGACGGCATGCGGGCTTTCCGAGATCTTCCCACGACGACAGAGATAGAGGGATAGAGACAGAAACTTTGTTAAGCATCAATGTGAGGGCGCTTCCTTAGTGCAGGAGTGCTTGCGCTGTTGCGGGTGCCGCAGCCCTGGTCGCAAGCAGGACTTGGTCCTCAGGTCGACAGCTGGACCGAAGTACATCCACTGCCCAGGGGAAAGGGAGCCACTAGGGGGGACGGAAGGTCCGGGTTACCTGAGCAGTCGACTATTATATGTGTTTAGGTTTCAAGTTTCCGGCAGAATTTACATTTAGGAGAGTTGTGCGGGGAAGTGTGAATTCGTGCGGTCTGGGATGACTCCGTGCTGATCGAGCGCTGCACCGGGTGCACGTTTTGCAAGAGAGCAGTGACGTGTTATGACGTGACGGAATTGTTCAAAGTGGCGGCGGGACTGTCAGGGAGATTATCGAGTCGCGCCTCTGGATTATGGATCGCCTGATTTGGACAACACGAATGCTGTTGCGGCGAGGGGAGAGTGTGCAACATTTAAGTGCTTCGCCTACGGACCCGGCGAAGGTGCATCGAACCGTCTAGTCTTCGTCTTACTAGCAACGCCGCACAGTTGTCGCCCGAGTCCCACACACACATGACATCGTAGAACGTTGACCTGAACGCGTCAGGGCGTTAGCTTGTTTTTTAAAGGTCGGGTATATGGCACAGCTCCCTTATAATGAAGAGCTTTCGTTATTGCACTTCGCGAAACTGTGCCAGATATACGACGACCTCTTCTTTCAGCGAAGTGAAATGCAAAATTTATGATTCAGTCCACTCTCTAAAGGTGGATGGCCAGCGAAGCTGGGGTGACGCAGAGTTGTGAACGTCGTGCTGCGACCAGCCCTTCTTCGACGTCATTCAGTCTCAGGATATCGTCTGGGATCGGATCTATGTTCGTTGTGGAAGATCGCGGCACGGCACCTTTGAGCAGAGAGTCTCTGCACGTCCCGCACACCTGGAAATTTTCGATGTCCCCGGACAATCGCAGCCTGCCCAATACCACGAAACAAAGGAAGTGAAATTGAAATTGGAGGACGGCATCTTTCTGTTTCTCTGTCGTGTGCTTGGCCAGCAGAGTTGAAGTTTCTGCCCAGGCGGGCACTCGGCAGCCACCTTCCTTAAGCAAGCCCGCAGACAGACAGACAGACAGACAGACAGACGACAGACAGACAGACAGCACGACAGACAGACAGACAAAGAACGAGCAGAGACCGAGAGAGAGAGAGAGAGAGCGTATGAGAAGAGCAAAAGATAGAGAGAGAGAGAGAGAGAGAGAGAGAGAAACTTTATTTGGTTCATGCATGGATTTGGTCTGTTTGGTCCAATTTACTGTTAGCGTTCAGCATACACAAATTGAATGTTAAAGTCAGTTATTTCCAGCTTCGTTTGAAAAACAACGCGCAAAGAGCCTTGCCTACATATTTCCCCGTCCGATCCTTTGGTCGACTGCTGCCCCCCCCCCCCCCCCCCCCCGAAAAAAATTCCTGGCTACGCGCCTGGCGATACGGTGTAACTCAGAATGATTTTGTAGCGTGAGCTTCACTGGCCGAGGTTGAGCAGTTTCGCGTGGCTCCTGAAGAGTCGTGCTGCGCATGCGTGAGGACCAGTGAGGTCACATGGAGCACAGAACGTTGCTCGCTGCCCGGCGTCTCTCACACACCCCCCGCGCCCAGCGTCTGCGCCAACCTCCGTTCCACACGTGGCGGCCCGGTCCACTTGATGATCATGCGACAGGTGGCCAGGTGTGGAGCCGATGGCCCGTGCGTCGCAGCAACACCGGCGTGCGCCTGTGGAACCAGCTTAGCTCTGGGACAGTTGGTGACGCTGCGCCAGAGCCGCTTGATAAATATAAGTGTGTCACATAATGCGTGTACCGTGTGTGTGCCATTGAAGGCAGCAGTAAGCATGATAATCAGCTAATCCTAGACAACCAGGAAAGCTAAGAATAACCAGCTGAACCGTAGCTCACGCTACGCATATCCTGGCATAGCCGAGGTAAGCCACTGCTATTTTTTCATAACTTAAGCGTTTTATTAGAACATTGAGATCCAAAGCTCTGGCCTAAATTATTTTAGGACAATGCCAGTTATCCCTTTTTACATCTGCAGGAAGGGATGACCAGGAGTCATCCCCTGTCGTCCCAACGTTGTCACGTGGTAGACACCTCCGAGGGGCGTGAGAGCTTTTACTTTCGTTTGGAAACCTTCTCAATGCATAAGTCAGCGGCTGCTGCCATTACTGTTTTTCGTGCGCACCGCGATGTCCGCGCGGGTCGAGCACGTAACTACACGGTGCGTATCCTCCTTAACCGCCAGATCTGCCAGCCGTCGTCTCTCGTTCTCCGTCGTTGAGTGGCGGTGTGGAGAAATGACGGTCACGAGCGTGCGTCCGTCGGTCTTGTCGGGCTGTCAGCGACCGGGCCACTCCGGCCCGACCTTTTGCTTTCCGCCGTGTGTGCTTCGGGGCTACGCGCCTCGTATGGCGAGTCGCGCTGACCCCTTCGCTCGTTTTTTTTCCTTCGTTTGTTTCCTGTGCAGATGCTGTGGCATTATTGTGTGAGCTGTATTGCAGTGCCGTAGAAGCAAGCGTCTGCCTTATAGCAGCACTGCGTGGAGATTACATTACGTATTAGAACCTCCATAATATATATATATATATATATATATATATATATATATATATATATATATATATATATATATTATGATAATATAGATATATATGAGAGAGAGAGAGAGAGAGAGAGAGAAGAGAAGAACTCACAAAGCCGAAATAGTAAGTAAAAGTCGGACACACAAAACAAAACAATGGTTATTACGTTCGACTGGATTGCCAGTCATCACAGTAAGTAATGACTGACTGTACTCTGATGAAGGCAGTCCCATTGGTTCTTTGGTATTGTTCTGCGTAACCATTTTCTCATATATACTATATACTATATATATATATTATATATATATATATTATTATATATTAGTATGTATGTATGATAAGGAGTAGAATGTCGAGGAGCCAGAAGACAATTAGAGAAATGGTTGACTCACGATTAAAAACAAACAATGGTTATTTACGTTTCGACTGGAGGACCAGTCTTCTCAGATGAAGTTGGTCCTCTAGTCGAAACGTCAGTAAACCACTGTTTTGTTTTAATCTGAGTCAACCATTTCACAATAACATACAATACTGATGTCTATGTATGTTGTGATGTATGTTGTATGTATGTATGTATATCACGATAATAACGACACTCTTCTGACTCACGATTATGATGCCGGTCGTATGACTGTTTAGCTCTACAGAAGGACCTCTTTGTCGAGAAGGGGTGTGGTTAGTAGCTTGCGGGGTTTGTCCTCTGTCTGGTTCTTCTGTCTCTGGCGCCGTGCTCCTCATCTGAGTCTAGGCGGTTTTTTCCGGGTTCGCGCGTGCATAAGCATGAGGGCTGAGCTCTTGGGAGCTCGGGGCGTATACCCAGCCTCGGCGTTCCCTCCACCGCACGTGGTGTACGTCAGAGATATCTTGGCGCTTATCGCGTTTACCTGCTCACCTTGCCGCGTCGCTCGGCCCCGTTGTTTTTCGCCGTGCTGCCGCTCTCCCGTGTCGACCACAGGAGCGTAATCTCTTCTCTCGGTGCGATAATGAGGGAGCCGTCCCAAATACGCTTGTTACTATAGCGCCGCGTAGGGCGCAGGAAACCTTGGCGTCTCTCGCTGGCGTTCTTCCTATTTTCGTTCTCTCTCCCGTTCTTGTTCTTGTTTTGTGGGTGGTAGAGGGGGTCCTGGTGAGTCACGGAAACCGTCTTTGGCCCGCATCCAGCGTGCCAACCCAGCCAAGAACAGTTCGCTGGCTGGAAGCGGGAAAGGTCGGCTCCGAGCGCCTTGAGGCCCCTCTAACGCTGGACGGTGGAGCTCTAGCTTAAGCTTACGGCGTCAGCCGCCGTTTCCGAAATAAAACAATGAGCCGGAATGATTTTCAGCTGGAATAGATATTCCTGCTTGATGTCAGTGGTGTGTGCGAGTTTACGCAGTGAGAGGTGCCATAACAGACCTGTGATGGTCGAAGCGCATTCAGGTGTGGCGTTTGGCTCCTTCAATGGGCTTAGATCGTGTTCGTCAAGCAAATGGTGTTTAGCTGTGGCGCCTTTCTGAAATTCGATAATATTTACATGCATTTTGATTTGATTGATTTTAGGGTTTAACGCGCCGACGCAACGCAGGGCGATGAGGCGCGTTGTACTTGAGGGCTCCGGATCAATTTTGACCACGTGGGGATCTTTAACGTGCGCCGAAATCTCGTACACACGGGCTGTATGTATGTATGTATGTATGTATGTATGTATGTATGTATGTATGTATGTATGTATGTATGTATGTATGTATGTATGTATGTATGTATGTATGTATGTATGTATGTATGTATGTATGTATGTATGTATGTATGCATGTATGTGCGTGCATACATATATATGCATACACAAAAAGGAACAAACAGTAACGCTGTGGATGGATGAGTTCAGGAATTCGACATGGTAAAAAGCGCACTTGACAAGAACAGAAGAAAAGAGTTACTCGGGACAAGCGCTAGCGCTCGTCCCGTGTAACTCTCTTCTTCTGTCCCCGTCTAGTGCGCTTTTTACCATGTCGAAGTCTTATCACCAACTAGCCCAAATTTCTGCGTTGAAGAGTTCAGGAAATCTGGTGGCAAAGCACGTATTCGGACCACGCAGGATAAGAGCAGTTGCAAGTTATTGAGACAGGTTTTCCTCCTGCATTGGGCATAAGAATATTAGTATCAGAACTAGCCTATCTGATAGTAGTGTCAGAAATTACTCCAAAGCTTTCGTGAACAGGAAGGCAATGTTGCGCACAACGCAGTCGTGTACATTGAGCGCGGCTGTAATTTACGACATTTTCTTTCCGTCACGTTCTTAATCACTAGTATAAAAGTTCCAAGAGTGAAGACGTAAGCGGCAAAAGTGCTAAGCTACGAATACGATCACGACCACGCTCACATCTGTGCGTGGCAGGCGAAATACGCTAGCAAGCGGATTCGGAGAAACTGACAGCGCAGAAAAGTTCTTGGAACACCTGCGGGCCGTCGAAAGTCAGAGGGCATGAAACGAGCGTAGGCGCGTAGAAAGCCCACCAAGTATTCTTTACTTAATAAAATTAACTGTCTAGGCGTATACATTTAGAAAGATTTCGTGAAACAACCTTCCACATAAATGAAAACACTGAGAGATGTACTTGCTCCAAGGCTTATGGGTCCATTTTTTCCTTCTCGCCCGTTCGCAGGCAAGAAGTGGCGTGGCCTGACGCTCCAGGAGAGGCGGCCGTTCGTCGAAGAGGCCGAGCGACTGCGGTTACAACACATGCAGGACTACCCCAACTACAAAGTACCGGCCGCGGAGACGCAAACACGCCAAGCGCGGCTCACGGCGCGGTAGCCCCTCGCAGCCCGGCAGTCCGGACGAGACCGGCGGAGGCAACGGAGGAGGCCTCCAGACGCCCCCAGACTCGAGCCCCGCCCGGGGTAGCCCTCCGGACTGCAGTAGCCGGCTGATGCCCGAGATGCCGTACGAAACGCCCGTGCCGCCCACGCCCGAGCTGTCGCCGATGGAACCGGAGGAGTGCTGCGGCCAACTCGACGACGGCACGGGAGGCCACCTATCGCAGCTCATGTGCAAGTTCAACGACAAGTCCATGTTCCTCAAGAACGTGCGGCCCCCGTACCGAACGCACACGCAGCGAGGCCTCGGTCCTCCGCCGGGCCTGACGCAACAGCACCATGGCTTAGCGGTCAACACGAGCTCGGCAGGCGGCTACGCCTTCCAGAGGACGACCCCGACCTACTACCAGCAGCTGTACGCGGCCACGTCTCCGTACGGGCCTCCGCAGGGCGACCTCCCCCAGGACGCCTACTACGGTCCCCCGGAGCCCCTGTACGCGCCGCAGCCGCAGGACAGCTTCCTGGAGCACAGCGACCTGGTCCAGTTCTTGGACGCCGCGACCGCGGCGTCGCCCGTCGGGACGGCAGGCGGCTACCCGCCCCCGCTGACCCTCGAGCACGCCACGTACGAGACGCTCGGCTCGGAACCTCCGCAATGCGGCATCGAGTACTCGACCATGCCTCCTCAGCCCCACCACCCGTACGGCCTGTACGCGACGCACCACCACCACAGTCATCACCAGCAAGAGCTACATCACCAGGAGCCCGGCGCGGGCATCATCGCGGCGCTGGCCGAGACGCGGCACATCATGTCGTGAGCGCCCACGTTGGGCGCCAAATGTGGGGGACAACACCAAAAAACGGGGAGGTGCGAGTCTCCGTTCTCGACCTCCCGCAAACAACTCCGGAACCGTTGTCGGCCCGTGGCCGTCCTCTCGCCCTTCCGGCCCCCCCGGCTCGGAAGCTGTGTGCGTGTGCCTGTGCGTGTGTCTGTGAGAGTGCCTGCGTGGGCGCCGTACCCTGACTTGTACAGAGAGACTCCAAGCCGTGCGCGGCAGCGTGCCGTCGTCGGCGTGTACGTGTGCTGCGCGCGGGTGTGTGTGCCGCTGCCTTCGCGTCGCGAGCGTCGGAGAAGTCCGTCACGGATGGCCTGCCGACAAAACCGCGGGGGATCACCACCGCTGCCACGGCGTTCGCTACGCTTGCGTGGCGGTCGACATGCACGCCTGCGCGCGCCTCCCCGCCACGGCCGGCGATGTTGCCGTCGCCGTCGTGGCTGCCTCGCTCGTCGCTGACGATGCCACTGCTGCTGCTGCTGCTGCTACTGCTGTGATCGTTGTGCGGCGGCGCGGTCCCCTTTACCAAAAGATGTGTAAAAAAGAAAAATTAAGTGAAGAAGAGAGAGAGAGACGTAGAGAGAAAGAGACCCAAGGAGAGAGAGAGAGATGTTATAAGACACTGCGCAAAACGAGGCCTGCCTGCCTGGCCGGGAAAGTGTGGTTTTTATGCGTGCTCCCGGCTTGAGGCCTCTCAGCCCCTGTCGATCTGCTGCTGCCGCTGATGCTGCGAGCCTCTTCTCATTGTGCAATAAATGAAGACCACCGTCGGTTCTATTACCAACTCGCCTGAGTGTTTTCTGTGAGTGCGCGTGCGTGCGAGTGGGGAGGCCACGTGCTTCCCTCTCCGCCTCCTCCTCCTCCTCCCACCCCATCCTTATTTCCTGCCGCGTCGCGTCTACGTATACGCGGCTACACTCACCGGGCTACTCCTGGTTTCATCTTGTGTGTTCAGCGGTTGCCTCGGTACCTTCGACGGCCCCGGGTAAGCCGATCCCGGGGCTAGCTCTGTCATGTCGCAGTTTGTGGCACTACTCACACAGCTGTCCTGACCTCTTTACTCTTTGAGGGGATGTTGAGCGCAACCGATGACCTTTACGGTGGGGCTAAGAATAACGCGAACCCCAAAATACGAGCCGAGCTCTTTCCGAGTTGTACACGCACATTGTTGACAAGTTGGAGACACTTTTTCTCCTGCGTACGCAATGGTTCACGCCTGTCAGCGGTATCCGAAACAAACGTTCCCGCATAACACTATGCCAGAATATTTTCTGCTCTCTGCGGGAGCCCTGAACCTACTGCTAGAGTGGTTCTTTAACCTACTTTAGATTGCCTGCAGGTGTATCTGCAGTCCCAAAATCCTGGTTTGCGTGCCTTTGCGAAGCGTACAGTTTTATTACCACTCAACCTTCCTGCCTCGCCTGGAGGTTACGCTTTCTCTCATAGCTCCTGGTCTCGCCTTGCGTCGTGATGCTGCCCTGCAGGACCTTGCTTCGCAGTTACGATGGGTAAAAAAAAATTGCGCGAAACTTTTTTTACGTAAACCCATAACATGGGATTGGCACCGGGAATTTATACTACAGAATAAAAAAAATCGCCATGCTGATGTGGAAGTTCGTTGAAAGTAATTTTTAGACCTAGCTTATCAACCCTTTGACGCCGCATGCTTAGCGCTAAGATTGTGTGTTGATAAAACCAGCGACATTTAATTTATTGTGTGACAGTCGTCGTATTACGAGCATTCAAATGATTCGGTAAAGGTCAACGTTGATCTCGGGAGTCCTTTTTATTTTGAAGACGCACCAAAGAACTCCTTTCCGAGGGGCTCCCGTGTGCTTTTTAAAACATTTGAGGCTGATATTTAAAAAAAAAATTCGACAAATGACGGTCCGAGAATTGGGCAGGCACATTTCGACGAAACGCGTGCGAGAAAAAGAAACTTCTTTCACTATATCCAGTGTGAGTGCTACTAACATATGGTTGCTGTACTATGGTGGTAGGATTACATATTGCCGGTTCTTCTGACATCGCCTGTCTTGAAATAGGAAGTGTTTGAGTTGCGCACCTGGAACTTCACTGGTTGGACATGCATTAAGGCGGACGCGGGAGAGATGTATTACGCGCCATGTTAATTCAAAACAACTGCTGCCATTTTACGAATGTGACGCTAAATGTTGTACAGAGGAGCGCAATTAGGCTTCATGTGGTTGCCAGTGCGAACTCCGGGCGCTTTTGGTGCTGCGCCACATACTGATTTGGCAATGGGGGTGGCGATGATTTCCTCTTTGAACGTACACACAGAGTGAATTGGCCAGTCTACTTGAAGTTACTGCGCTGTGATATGCGAGATAAGCTGGGTTTTGACAATGGATATCAAGAAAAGCTTGAAAACATGGAACAAAAACAGAAGTATACCCCATACAATAACACTATCCAATATTACACCCACTCACTAATCAATAACTAATGAATGTCACTAATCAATTATCATAATCCACTAAAACATACCATTAGCCAAAGCGGACGGATGCAAACAAAATGCGTTTTAACGCGATAGCATTACGTGGCGCGTTGAGCGAGATAGCTGGCGTCGGAAGCCGGCACCTAAGTCCACGTCATGGCGAAGCGTTCTATAACGCGTGCGTCGCATTAATAAACGCCTGGGCATGCGCAGGGCCGCGTGGAAAGCGGAGAATGTATCGAGCACGCGTCGCGCTAGCCTCTCCCGGTGATGCAACAGTCACCAGCAAGCCAACGAGCTCTGGCGGCAGTACAATTAATCGTATTACCGTCGATATGGTTCCATGTACAGCCAGCCTGCTAACGTAGAAACTCTAAAACATAACACGCACCAGTTTGGTCGCAAAACTCAAAGGAGGACTTAGCGGCCTTCAGATTGGATATTAATGCTTTTGCATACACAACTCATCCGAGTGTTTAGGTGACCTCGGATTTTTTATTTCTGATTTAAACAGGACAGTGTCGTTTTCCCTAATTATGCCCTATTTACACCTCACACGGAGTGCGCTCGGGTGTACGCGGAATCATTTACTCCATACGTAAACAGGACAATGAAATTCTGTTCCTAAGAATTGTGTCTTGACGATTCCTGTACTTGTATGAGTGTGTGCCAGCGAGTTAAAGGTTGTTGAAGAAATGATTGGACTGTAGGCTTAAGCGCCAGCTTCGGAAATTGTAAGCAGTGGCTAAGGCTGTCTGCTGCTGAGCACGTGAAGGTACGCGGGGTTCGATTTCCGGCCGCGGCGGGCCGCTTTGACTGAGTTGAGGCGAAAAGCAACAAACGCCCGTGTGGACGAGATTTCCGGCGCAAGCGTTAAAAGATCCCCAGGGTGGTCAAAATTAATCCGGAATCCCGTCCCACTACGGGCGCCGCCGCATCGCCTGCTTCCGGTCTGCGCGTTAAACCTTACCAATCAATCACATCGGTAATTTGATAGAAGTAGAGGCAGAAGGGGTGTATTAACTGATGATACGCGCGTTATCACTGCTCCCAGCTCGATGAAAATAGCAGATAAGCGACAAAGGGCGCTCTTGAGTCGTCCGTGTTTGTCGAGTGGCCAGAGACGACGGTACAGAGTTTGTGAAGGCACTGAGAGGCAAGGGCGTAGCTTGATCGAAGCTTATTTTGCACGCTACATAAGAACGGCTATCCGGAATTCATTCATACGAACGGCAACTCTACTGCATTCAGTGCAAGTTCTGACAAAAAGAAATAATCGTAAGAATAATTAAGGGGAGAAAACAACCGGTATGCAATTCCTTCGGCGGAAATAATTGTGAAAATAAATAAACATACATAAAAAATTGCAACCGGGAACCTTATACTTAATGTTTCTCTAGAAATAAAAAGAAATGTGGGCCCATTTGCTGGTACGTTTCTCTGAATATTTATTCTCGGTTTATTAAAGAGCCACATGTAGAAGTTGTGATGGTGACGGTGGTGGCAGTAATAGTACACTAGTATGTAGCAGTGAAGTAGTAGTAGTCGAATTTATTCAACACAATGGCGCGAAGCTCGCTGAGAAAGCTGCATACAGTCTTGAGGAAGCCCCCAAGCAGTGTAGAATTCATTGGCTTTTGTTTAACGCTCCATAACAAAAATATATTAACTACCAGGTGACAGAAAATATTGCTCGCATTAACCGGCAAATAAATAACTAAGGAGGATTAAAGTTGGTGTGTGTGTGTGTGTGTGTGTGTGTGTGGTGCGGCGTGTGTGTTGTGTGTGTGTGTGTGTGTGTGTGTTGAGAGAGATGAGAGAAGAGAGAGAGAGAGAGAGAGAGAAGAGGAGCAGAGAGCAGAGAGAGAGATGAGAGAGAGAGAGAGAGAGAGAGTCACATTTCATGGAGCCTTCTTAAGCGTAAGGGGTTTGCAGCGGACCCCCGGGGTGGCAACTAACTGCAACTTTAAAACTGGATTACAAAAAGAAAAAAAAAAAAGAACCGCGAGCGACCTCTTGTACTTGAATAGTTGTGCACTGGGACGACCTCCCGGCACATTCACGGTGCACGCTGGTATGCGAGGAAAGGTGTTGCGAGCGCTTCTTTAACATTGAATGCGACCCGCTGGGTGAGGGGCTCAGGTGGCAGAGATTTAAATAAAGGCGAGCAGTGACGTCACGGGGGGGAGGTCGCATTCTTTGGGGTGCATTGTTTCCAGGAACGTTCCAGGCATTACGCGTAAAAAGCGCTATAAAACGCTGAAATTTCCTTCTCTGTAACGCGCTCCAGCCTCTATTTGCGTTCTGAGACCGCAGCTGTCCTTAGCACATGCACGAGTGAATAGTTAAAACTTCCTTTGGGTCTGCAGCACTGTCCGGCTGCGTCTTCTTGCGTCGGCCGCGTCTTGCGATAACTGGTTTGTCTAGCCTTGCCTAACGAACAAAACCAAGGAGGAAAACGTCTGGAAATTGCCAAAACTAGCGGAGCGAACGGAAAGTAGACAACTTTATTGAGACGCTATGAAAACAAAAAAAAATATCCGAGAGAGACACTTGAGACTTTTTACGCGTAAGAATACGAGAGCATTACATTTTATTTATGTCTGTGCCTAAAGGGTCATACGACGGTTCTATAAGCACTCCGCTAAAGCGACGTCCACCGGCGTTTGGCGAAAAATAAAATGCCGCGTCTGGCACTACTTCGCTCTCACTGGCTGCGTTCCAATTCGCGGACAGCTTGGTAGACAGCTTACGAAGCAGTCTAACTAGACGTCTAAAGGAATAAAATTGGAGCGGCGCAGCGGTCCCAAACGCAACACCAACGCAGACGACAATGTCGTTGAGAAACGCGAGCAGCAGGTTTCGTAATTAATATTCCTGTAATTATTACAAACATCACGTGATTTAAAAATTAATGAAATTCATCTTTACCACTACGAAATTATACTAAATATTTCAATTAAAAACAAGTGCTTTTGTTCCAACATTAATACACAAGAAGGTGGCGCTGGCGTCACTTACTAGTTCGGTTAGGAAGGTAGCCTGCATCGCTGCTGACTTTGATGCTGTCTCCTCGAAGCAGTCTTCGTTGGCTGCTTCGTTCGAATTGGAACGGTGCTTAACATGGTGGGCTGTCCGCGAAGACGGCAACGAAACGTCTAAAGGGTAAATTGGAATGCACCCACTGACGTAAGGTAACGTAACCTTACGTAGCCTAGCATAAAATAACCTGACGAACACAACACAGTCGTTTAAAACACCAAATACAAATATAAGCGATAAAAATTATGGTTCAAAGTAAACAGGAGGAAAAAAAGAGCACCAGCCGGACTGAAACGCCTCCACTCGGTATCGGAAATCTAAGACGGAACGTCTACAGAACAAAAGCAGACGCTCTGACGCGTGCCAGCCTGATCTTACAAATTCGAATGCCATCGATGCATCGATGCATTCGCTGCAGCCATGGCATAATATAATAAATATATATAATATATAAATATATGATATATATAATATATATATATATATATATATATTATATATATATATAGTTTGCATGGTAACGCATCGCTGAGCAATAGCGCCGTCGGACGCCACTCTAGACGCTACATTTATTTAAATCTGTGCGATCCTCTGTGCTTAATTGTACGTTAGTCGTGATTCCATATTCTACCGTCCTTGTGCGCACAGTTTTGTGTGAAACGTGCAGTAGTTCAGATTCCAAGCATGCAAAAACCGCAGATACGCGACGAATTCGCGCGAACCGTGTACCGATTAGTACATGCAATAGTGCGGAAAGCTGAGCCAGTATACATACAAGACACACATACAAGACATACATGCAAGAGCTAGTGTTCATTCGTTTCAACGTGCTCGTAAGCGTGCTGGAATAATCAATCGACGCGAACGTTGCCCTTACTTCGCTAAGCCTTTGGAAATTCGCTACTGTGCGCGTACCACTTACGCGGAAAGGGCAGAGTTGAGCCTCGCTGTATATAGCGTCTACGAAGCTCAGTTTTCTAGCCTTGGAAAATAACAGCGTGGCTTGCCTTATCGTCGCCATGATACGAGCGCATACCGTGCACGCGGGTTGATTGACGTAACTTGTACACGACCCCGAGAAAAGTAAATAAAACACTTTTCAACAACAAATTGTAACTCCGAATGTCATCTTTAATATTTAAATGTTGGGAGCATTATTACAAGCACGCCTTTAAAACAAAACGCGCCGTATATTCCTGAAAAGCTTCGTTTTTGATGACGCCGAGTGGGTCAATTTTTGCTGCCCTCAGCGAAACCTTAGTTATGACGAAATCGGTTTATTTAAAGACTATTTCTTCGAATTCTTACGGCCGTGACTGCAGTTCCGGGGAAGGAAATAACCGCTTACAGTAAAGTACGCTTATAATAAAGTCAGTGTTCCTTCCCGGCGACTTCGTAATAACTAGGCTTTGCTGTAATTGTAACTACAGGACGTGCTTTTAACGTTTAAGAAGCGAATGCACCGAACCCTTGCTTGTTAGCTGGGTGGACCAAATAGGCCGCACTCGAAAAGTGCGCGTTACGATTTCAAGGAAAGACACGTGTTATTGTGCTCGAAACAAACTGGCGGTAGTACGAAACGTCGTTGGGGCGAGCTGGCGGCTGCGCTGGCGTAAAGTCAATGGAACACTGGAACTTAGTTCCAGCGACTTTGCGCGGTATGACTTTAATGAAGTTCTAGTGACTTTACACAAGCGGGGCCCAAACTAGTGCGCGCAAATACGGCTACAACACCCTCCTTATACAGGCAACGTGGTATTCAACCAGCTGCTTATTTACATTCTAGCGTTTTTTGTTAAAGCTAGAAAAATGCTGAAATCCAAAGTGTAAGTTGGGCAGTAGCTGCGGCGGTTGGTGCTTCTATGGCGGCCCCCGAAATTTCTCATTTGAAAAGCAATGCCCGCAATCAAACGACGTGAGTGTTTAATTACCTCATTTTAGGTAATTATACATTGATCAGTACGCAAACGCACGCAAAGCTGAGACAGTAATGAACTATCATCAGTTACCTTAGTAACAAGAAACTGAAATTGTGAGCTTTAATATCTTTGTCGGAGTTAAGTGGGTAGCCATCATTAAGTAATATGTTTTAGGTAACAACTTTATCTTCCCGAATTCGGTTCTGACTTCAAATGGTTAAGCGAATGATGGGAACGATGAATGTGACGCAGATGGAGACAAAACCTTTCTGTTTTAGTCTCGTGGCAAACTCAGCCACTATACACCGAAGCTGCGTCAGAAAGCCGACTTTTTGGTGGCCTTTGAACTAAAAGATGCACACGGGATCACAGCTTCAAGTCAACACAAAGCCTGTGACCATCAAAAGAGAAATTCCCCGGTGTTTTGCCTATGGTGGCGCTACACGCTTCTTTCACCATTTAAAGGGACCCTGCAACACTTTCAATAAACGCTTTCATTCTTTCCTTCGCGTCTGAAAACACTGAGAAAGCTATAGTTATCGCCAGCACGGAGCGGCACTGCGTGATTTGCCCGTCGAAGCAGATACGCCTTCCGCTTCTGCTTTGTTCTTGTTTCTTTATTTGTAAGGTTACCATCGAATGCGTTCATTGCTGCAACTGAAGAAAAACGGGCCCAAATCTGCTACATGGCCTTAATGACGTAATTGGAGCGCTCGAAGAACGCCAAGACCGGGAAAGAAACAAAATCTTTTGAGCGAGCTTCCAAGTTATCTGATGGGCATACAGCAGTAATTTTTGGCTGAGGTATTTGCGACCCCCTAATCTAAGTACCAGGTGTTTCGGGTGACTACGTTCTGCAAAGATTTCAGAATAAGTTGAAAGAAGAGTTGCAGGGTCCCTTTAAAGCACCAAAAGACGTAACACGAGAGGTGGACAACACGACGTAGATGATGAATCCGCTCCAACTAGCTTCGCTTTCAGTTCTACGCCCTTCCTTCCGCCCAGTCCTTCACGCGACGCATGTTTATGTCGCCCATTGCGAAGCGCATGATAATGTGTATCGCCACAAGCGTAGCTATTTCGAGCACCAAAGCAAACTTGCACGCAACCTCACAGCGGAGGCACGGGTTTCACCTCGTATAGCACCGCCTCCGAAAAAGCACGCCCGTATCTCCGTTGTCAGCACTGCGCATGCGCGGATACACCCCTCGCGACATGTCGTACACCCGCCTTTTCCGCCGTTGGACGGTCACCTGTGTTAATTACATGCTTGACCCCGTAAGGGCCCTCGTGGGAGGCGTAGGAAGCCGCGCACTGTACGCTGTTGGGAAGCTACCGCAACGGTGTTACTGAACCTGCCTAGCGCTATACATAGCTCGATAAGGGCGCATGCGAGCGACCCGCTCGGTCGCCACTCTCAGCAACCGCCGGGGCATGTGCAGGGCAGGATGTTCTCTACTTCCTTTTTTTTTTTTTCCATCGCTTCGCAGACATGCGAGATGAGTTGAACAGCCGATTGGACGTGTCGTCGTGTGATCGACCAGGCAGCGACGGGAATACGCCCCCATTCTGTCTTCTTTTTTTTTGCTTTTTTTTTGACGGGTGTGGAACACGTGACAGTAGCGTCAGATTACGAGTGGAAAAAAAACAGCCCCGGAGGTAGGTGCAATGCGCCACGGCGGATACCGACCCCTGCAGGATGTCGATTGGCTTTGAGGGGAATCGGTTGCGGATTCTTTACGGGGCGGGTTGGGAAATTAGTAACTGGAAGCGCCGAACGGTAGTCCGACACCTGGCTTGCTCGGGAGTTTTGATTGTTTATGATGGCAGGGTCGCCTGCCTTCGCGTGTGAAACACCTGGGAGCCCGCGGGACCAGGTAGTGCGGGAATAGCTCTCTGGAGCTCTAGTTGTATAACACGTGAGAGAGATCCGTAACTGCGCGGCTTTTTCCGCGCTCTCTGCAGCCGCTGTGTGACCGATAGTATACGCCTGAAAATAAAAGCATGTCCTAGAACAACGATTCGTTTTGGCGGAACGCTGAAGCGAAATAAATACCCGTATCACACTGCGCAGACAAATTACATTCTACCTAAACGCGCTCTCTGATAAAGCCAATTTTGAGGGAGTATGAAGGACCCTTGATGAAGCCGATGGATGACGGTCGCGAGCTGTTTTTTGAAATATTTTCGTATAACCGGTACTGATAGATAGCGTCCGCAATTGTAGTGAACAAGTCAGTTTTACCAAATGGAAAGTTATCCTACGTCGTTTGTGAGGTGCGTGAGTTTTTTGGGGATTTTTTTTACACTAAATGGCGGGATATTCTGCACCTTCGGCACGAAATGTTCGCCCGCGAGAGACGTGTTATTTGCTTTATAATCGACGAGTTGAACAACAACGTTTCAGTGCCGATTTCCTATCAATGTATATTGTTTGCTTTCGTACGAACCGTGTGCACAAGTCGGGAACAAAGCAACCGCTTGCCTATCATGAGCAACTGCAATTTAACTATGTGAAAACAGTTTTTGCGAAATTTTGTAGTCCACGGGCCGTCGCGTCATTACTGACATAATCAGGGCAGCTACTATGGACTGCAAAGACAACCGAGCACTCTTGTAGCAAAAAAGCTGGGTAAGTAATTTGCTTTAGTTGTGTGTTCTGCCGGTAGATAGAACAAAGTAAGACGAATATTTACGAGATCTTACTCTGATCAGTGTGAGGCCCTTTGCGCGAGCAACTTACAACGTCAGCTGCTTGTACAAAATAGCCAAAGTAGCTGCCACCCCCCCCCCCCACACACACGCGCACACAAACAAACAAACAAACAAACAAACAAACAAACAAACAAACAAACAAACAAACAAACAAACAAACAAACAAACAAACAAACAAACAAACAAACAAACAAACAAACAACAAACAAACAAACAAACTACCAAAAACACAAGAGATAGAGATGACACTGCTGATGTTCGTCGTGTAACCGTGAGATCGTTCCACGAACTGCTCCTTGGCCGTTTGAAAAGCAGGGAGATGTGCATTTAGCCTCTTCTTTTTTTCTTCCCGTGCATTGGATTTGAAATATTGTATGTGTTAAGCTGAATATAGGAACGGGGTCTTTTTTGGTCATCATCAAACTCCGTTTTCTCTTTTTCGTGTCTTGCAGCGTGCAATATTGATCTGAACGCGTGTCGTGATGGTGCGAATAGCGAAGAGTTGAACGCTGAAATATCGAATTTTTGTCACGTTGATCCCGCCGCTCTGCGAGCCGCGGAGCAGCTTGTTTGCCGAGGTGGAACTCGGCAAACGATCGTCCGGCAAACTTCATCGGGTTACTATGCTGGGTCAAACTCCGTCATGTTCAGATGGAGAAGCGCGTCTTTTCAAATAAGAGAAGTCTTACAAACAAAAGCGAGCAACATATACAACGAAGTACTGGTCGCGTGTTACAACCATCATTATAATCCTTATTATTATTACTATTACTATTATTTTTTTCGGTGCAGCTGCCAACCGTCATCACATGCTAGCGATGCGACTTATCCATTAAATTTTAGTGTCAAATTTGACCGCCAGCTAAACACTGTTCGTACAACAACGTTTCATTTTTTTGAAATTATTGTTCTTTCTTTATAGAAAGACTTCTTTAGGATTCGGGGAATTGCGTTTGTGTGGCTGTTATTCAGCAAAGAACGTCGTGATTCGGAGAAACAAACCTCGAAGCGCTCGAACAAACCTTGCTGCAATACACGATCTGTTTTCTTTTGGATGGCCGTTCACTCCTGGCTCAGGATTTTCGAACTCGTATCGTGTGAACCCGCATCTGGCGCATACGTTCCCAACTTTCGTCACCTAAATTGATGTTTAGCCTCCAACAACAACAACAACAAAAAAACAGCAAGAATGCGCCGTTTGCCATTCGCTTTAGTAATTCGAACGCATTATGTGCCACAGGAGGCGATAAACTTGGCGCTGTTATCAGTTTATGCTGTGCCGAAACCCCACAAGCCATCATTTTACTAAAAAAAAAAAACAGTGGTGGGAACGGGAACCAAACAGTTGAGTACTTCGCGTTGACGTTAAAGTTACTTGATCCACGCAAACTGCACACTTCAAACGGCTTTAAAAGTACTTTTTATATGAACGAGATGGCTGTCAAGAGGAAATACAACCAAGAATTAGAGCACGCCCTCGTGGTACTTTATCGCGTGCTTCAAATGATGATGATGATGATGGTGGTGGTGGTGGTGGTGACTGTGTTTATTGGCGCAAGGGCTACTTGCCCAAAGAGCGTCAAAAAAAAAAAAAAAAGAGCGTGTTGCGTCTAAGGTTAGTTGTACGCGCCATGTTTTTGGTACTTCTAGATAGTGCCAGCAGTGCTCCGTGCGTCGCGACGGAAGGTTCTTCCACGTCACATGTGCAGTCAGTTTATGCTCCGACAAAGTACGGTCGACCATGCACGTACGCCAGCAAGTCCGTGACACAGGATGCGAAGAATGAATGCGGGGAGAAGAGCGCAACGTCACGTGCTGCTGCTATTCCACAGGTGTCGTCCAACTCATGTTGCGCCAGGCATGGTGATTGCAGGAGGAAAAAAACTGACAAGCCGATCCGAAATTCAGGCAACGTGATCGCTTGTATGTCTTGTTGGTCCACAAAGCTGCCGAAAAATACTCGCGAAAATTTTCGGGTGCAAGCAGTGGCCAATGTACCTCTGCAGATTTGTGCTATGGCCACTGTTATGCTTTATGCTTAAAGGGACCCTGACAACACTTTCGATAAACGCGTTCACTCTTTCCTTCGCGTCTAGAAGCTCTGCGAAAGCTACAGTTATCACCAGCACGGAGCGGCACTGCGTGATTTGCTCTTCGCACCAGATACGCCTTCCGTTTATGCTTTGTTTTTGTGGCTCTATTTTTGAAGTTGCTATCGACAAGCGTTCATTGCTGCAATTGAAAGAAAACCGACCAACAGCTGCTACATGGCCTCAGTGACGTAATTCGGGCCGTCGAAGAACGCCAAAACCGGAAAAGAAAGAAAAATATTTTGAGCGAGTTTCCAAATTATCTGATGGACATAGAAGAGTAATTTTTGGCTTATGTACTTAGCGACCCCCTAATCTAAGTACTGGGTGTGTTGGGTGACTACGTTCTGCAAGCATTTAATATTTGGAGAAAAGTTGAAAAAAGTGTTGAAGGGTCCCTTTAAGGTGCTATGAAGAGAAAACAGATTTTTTTTTATTTCAAAGGACTAGGCTGCAACATTTCACTGAGCTCCATGTCAGCCACGGGAGACGTTTTTTTTAAACCTAGAAGATGCAAGAAGTATTTACGAAACTTTCACGTGACGTCATATGGGCGAGTAATGAAAACGTAATTTTCAGTGTGTTAACTGCGCGTTATCATTAATGTGATGCGCTCAAACGGAACGAGGGCCCAACTACAATCGTCCAATCATGTGCCTTATAGCGATGGGTTAGTTCGGCTGCCGCCGCTCGCAAGAACTCAATTCTCCGACATAATAGAAAAGGTGCCGGCAAGTGGCTAGCGCCGCCACTGCGTTACATGTTTTGTTTAATGCCTCCATCACTGTTTGGAAGTTTTCGATAGAATTGGTATCATTGTTATCGCGGCAAAGCAGTCTCTCTAATGAACAAACGTGTTTTTCGTCTCCGTAGCCCCTTTAAAGGTAAATGCATGTCGAACCTAGCGACATGGTAGGCAACGTGAAACTCATTATACGGGAAGCTGCTGGTACCTGTTAATGTAGTTGGACCTGATAGCGTAACGTTAGAACTAACGTTACGAAACACTTGTAAAGTGTTCACTCATACAGACGTGCAGCTATGTGATGCTATTTCGGTAGTAAGGGTGGGTGATTTTAGGGGCTGGGGCCGTCGGCGTCTCATGTCGTCGTCATAAGAGTCGTCTCATGTAGTCCCGGTACTAAAACATTGGGAAACTCGTTTACACCTCGCGCTAGAACGTGACGCGAACTAACAACACGACACTCGTTTACGCCTCGCGCTGGAGAGCTTCGTGCTTCAAAGACAAGATACTTTTACACCAAAGCTGTATACTGTACCCTCCCCCCTCCCCCCCCCCCCCCCCCCCCCAAACGGTTTCATCTCCGTTGGCAAAAACGCCAAGGCGCCAAGAGTACACTTATACACATCATGCTTCTCCCCTCCCCAGGTTTCACGTTAGTGGAGGTGGCCCGGGATTTTTTCTTTTCCTGTAAAGCAGTACAGCGATGAGACTTCGTAGGAACTTTTTGCACACGCGACATTCGGTTCCGAGATGGGTACAAGCCAGATACTTCCAGTGAGACGGAGAACTTAAACGCGATATGTTGCACCCCGTCTTTAAACCTACATAAAAGATACCAAACCACCTTTATTTTGGAAAAGAATGCGTAGATTGGAGCCAAGAGAACATTTTACCGTAAAAAAAATCACGGGTTTTGCAAAAAGCTTTGACGCTGTGGGGGCTCAGATCCAGGCCGTTCCCACCAAAGAAACCCACGATTCTAACCCTATAGGCTGCTGCGACTGGACAACGGTGTTCTTTTAGCATTTGCTCATAACAATAGAACGAGTATTCGAAGAGTACCAGTACGTGGTGCAGGGTGCGGTACGGAAGTACCGGCTAGCGGACAAAAACTCTTATCCGTGAGTAGGCACAACAAGAACTATGCCCAGGTGGCGGCAGGGAGCCAGAAACCATGCCACATACTGTAACGGGGGGCAAGGGTACCCGTCCAGTCCTCAGTGAGAAAGACACCCAGCTTCCGGAAGCCCTTGGCTTTGAGGTTAACGGAAAAGTGAATTGGACAACAGTAGACTTCAGTAAAAGAAGGTTAGAATGTTGGTGGGAAAAGAGCTGAGAACAATCCGGGAAGACGTGCGAACATATAAGTCAGACTAGCACAAAAATTCCATAACGACTTTTTTTTTTGGCGAGGTGATTGTACAGTGGCGTTACGACTAAGGTCGCCGTGCAACGCCACCCCGTTACAAAGCGCTAACTAACAGCTTCGCCGCAATACAACATTCACAGGTTGCGCAGTCCTTTCACCCTACATACGCGGTGCGTGCCAAAGATGTGCCGAGGGCCGATCGCCAAGGAGCGCGTCCGCGGGCGTATACCCAGATGTCCTCCGGACGGGGACGTCCGCGGAGGGACGATAATCGCCGCCGATTGATATGCGCGCTGCTGTGTAATTTACCGGGCCGTTCTGGCCCGTTGGCGTAATTGAGCATCGGCGACTAACGGGACCTAATGATCGCAATGAACGGGAACGGCCTCAGACCCCCTGCATCGAGGCATCTATGGGGCTTGTCGTCGGAGCATGCTCATTTCTTTCTTTCTTTCTTTCTTTCTTTCTTTCTTTCTTTCTTTTTTTTTATTTTCTTCTTCTTTCTTTCTTTCTTTTCTTCTCTTTCTTCTTTTCTTCTTCTCTTCTTTCTTTCTTTTCTTCTTTCTTTCTTCTTTCTTTCTTCTTTCTTTCTTCTTTCTTTCTTTCTTTCTTTCTCTTCTTTCTTCTCTTTTCTTTTTGCTTCTTCTTTCTTTCTTCTTTCTTTCTTTCTCTTCCTTTCTTACTTGTACAGTAAAGGCTCGTTAATTCGAACTCGGTTAATTCGAACTGACGCCCTGGTTCCGGCACAGCCCTGTATATTTCAATGGAGGGAAACTCAGATAATTCGAACGCGTCGGTATCTAGAACGGTTAATTCAAACTGGGAATCCCTGGTTTCCATCGATACTCGCAGAAGAAGTCGGCCCAGAGTGAGGCGTTAACACATTACAATGTGTTAAAAATTGAAACCAAACCAAATTTACTAGAGATGAATGAAAAGCAGCGTCGAGGCTGGATGTTGCAGCACGTTATTTCTCAGCAGATGAGAATTCTGACGCTGCGCTGGAGCTCCTCGGCAAGTTCCAAGCGATGCTCATGGAGTCGTGACGGAAGAAACGCAAGCAAATGCATATTACCCATTACTTTTAATTTTGATTGCCTCGACCCTGCCTGGTAAACAAACTTGTTTTCGCGCTTAAACAGCGTTATTATTTCGACATTACGGCTCACTGCTCACATGAATGCAATGTCAGTGCCTGTTTCGGGCGTATGACTGACTGACCCATCGATTTCGTTCGCTGTTCGACCTCCACGAACATTTTTTTTAATAATCCCCTGCCACAGACGTGTAGTAGCGCCTAATTCGCGATAACGAGTCCAGAGGTGGCCTCTGTGTTCTGCCCGCGCAGTGTGGTTACGACGTCCATTCATTCTAGCGCCCTCCCGCTAATTCGAACTCCGCTTAATTCGAACAGTTTTATGGTCACCTTCGAGTTCGAATTAACGAGCTTTTACAGTATTTTTTTTTCTTTAACCATCCACCTGGTAAGCTTGAGCGGCTTAAAACCTCCTCGTCACCAAAGCTAAGTTCTGGGGGCAATAAAGTTTGTTCTCTCTCTCTCTTTCTTCTCTTTCTCTCCTCGTCGCCTAGGGGATTGGATTGGATTTAAATGCCAACGCCGCTCATCGCCCCTTTTAATTGTTCGTTTACTCGTTTCTATTTACTTGCGCAAAGACGCACGCTGAGAAAATGCATCACCGTCAAACCCAAGTTTCCGAGGAAAAAAAGGCTCAGCAACAAGTTTCATATTTTTGTTGCTAAAGACGAAAAGACAAAGTGAACTGCAGGGTTTATAATGGTCCATCGCTGTTGAAGCACTATGTGTTTAATTTGTATCCGGCACACGTCGTAACCAATTAACGTCGCCGTGATAGGAGTGCCAGGCCAGCAACCGTCAGTCGATCATCGCCGGCAAACCAGGTTACGGACAGCGGGCTACCACGCCACGGCCACTCGCCGATGCACCAGTTTCCGTTTCCGGAGGCTACCAGGCGGAAAAACCTTGTATGTACACAATGCTTCGTTTATTTGCCAACCTTCCACTTCCGCAAGAATTTACATCCTCAGTTATGTACTGAATGCAACGCAACACCCAAACGTTGCGTAACATGAGGCTAACCTCTAACCCAGCCCACGCCAAGGACTTACCTGTCTTGTGCATATCAACGTCAGCGCTCCATTGTGGCATACCTCATAGCCGAGGTGCAGGTTCGTTTGTCATGCATGTAATGCCACAACGTAAATTTACCGCTAGGTCAAAGTAGAGTTACTTGTGGGTGAAAGCGTTGCCTCCCAAGGCAACATCATTGTCAAACACAGCAGAAAAGATGGCTAATCGTTAATGATGCCGGCATTACAGATGCGTTAATGCGATTGGCAAGCGGCGTAGGGGTTAACCTTTGCAAACTACAATGTGCCTTCGATTAACAACAAAAAAACGCTTTTAGATCTGCCCATCCTTATGCTCGCTCCAAATTAACGCTAAGCAAATAAAACCGAATGAAATGTAGAAAAAAAGGAAGTAAAGTAGCAGAACGCATTCCGTATATATTAATGTTGATGTAATGTAATCAGTATTATCCTGTCTGTGCGACAGATATCTGCTGATAAACCGACTTCCCTTCGCCTATTTCTTCCCTTCAATCCCCTTCACTCCAGCAAAGCTCCTTGGTTAGAGAATGGATAGGGTGCAAGGGTGGCGTGACATCGCCCCATCTTATCTGATTTAGTAATCTTCCATATCTAACTGACCCTATCTTATCCCTTCTTTCGCGTAATGGCGCTTCTACTGCAAACCGTTATCTCAAGTGGCAATAAAATAACGATTAATCAACAAAAAAAAAGCACGCCAAGTCACTCTGTAAAGGTGGTTGGAAAGCGAAGCTGTAGATGACACCCACAACGATTGCCCATTGGACGTCACTTCAATTCACACACGTGGTTCTACAAAGAGTGAAGCCATAGGCAAATGAAATGCACTTAACCCAATCCTTTATTACTTCAAAGAGATATTCTTTGCTAAGATTAAATCAATGTATGATTCATGAACGGTGGCTGGTGGAGTTGTATTGGTGAAGCACATGAGTGGAAACTCTTTTTTTGTAAAAATTCAAGGAAGCTCAAACCGAGTGTTAGACCATTTCTCCCCGTCTATTCGTCGCCGATGGGGGTCTGACTGACTGAAAAACATTTATTTACAGAAGTTTTTACATGCAGGGTGGGGAGCGGTCCTTAAGGGGCCGCCCCGTACAAAGACTAGGTGGGCTCCCCCTTGCGGGAGCCCAATGGCGTCGGTCGCGGCCCGGGCCCGCCCGACCAGGGCCCGTTGGGCCGTCAGGTCAGAGCAGCCGAGCAGGGCTGCCTCCCACTTCTCCGGGAAGGGTTGGTAGAGGGGTAGGTTTGGGGTTTTTTTTGGCACGCCCACACCATGTGGAAAATGTCAGAGGAATCTTCCTCACAGTGCGGGCACTTCCCCGTGCAAGCGGGGTCGAAGTGTTTTAAGACTGCCGGGCACAAGAGAGTTTTGGTATAAAGGCGAAGGAGGATGCGCTCCTCCGCCTTCGTGAGGCCCCTACAGGGCTTGGGATAGACGGAATGGCCGGATCGATAAAAGTGTGCGACCTCCTTAAAGGTGCAAGCGGGATTGGGATAATGGTCCGGATCGCTAGGGGACGAGCGATGATGCCCGGAGAGTGAGCGCGCGGGCAGCGGCGTCAGCCGCCTCGTTACCCTCAAGGCCCGTGTGAGCCGGAGCCCATATGATCGTTCGATTCGCGGGGGCACCCAGGTAGTTACTGTTTTGCAGAATTTTGTAAGCAAAGTACGGAATGCACCCCTGTTCGATATTGCGGCAGGCACCCCTTGAGTCGGTGATAATGACCCGCGAGTCCTGATCTGCGGCGGCTAGCGCGATGGCAATCTCCTCCGCGTGTGTAATGTTGTGTGCACGGAAAGTGAGTCCGTTCACTGCGGTGTTTTGGTGGACGACCACGGCCGTGTACTAGCCCCCGTGGTGCGGGCCGGAGGCGTCTACGTAAAAGACTCCGCTTTTATCACGATAGTGGCGAGCCAATGCTTCTGCCCGCGCGACGCGTCAGCCACTGTGACGTCGGGGGTGAGTAGATCGGCGGCAGAGACGGAGGAGAAGGGAGATGCCTATGCGTTGGTGCAACCGTCCTTTAATTTTTATGACTCCTAGCGCATGCGCAAGGTGCGAACACGGGCGCTACATGTGGTGTGGACGGAGAGCACAGCGGCGTTCAGCGAGACATTCAGACGTGGCATTCAGCGAGAACGCAGCGGGTAAACCCGCAGATGTGCTTGGTGAGTGCACCGTCTGTCTCCCCCGTCTCCGCGTGGGCTCGCAGCGCAATCGGCAAGACAACGGGCTCTCGCTTCGTTTCTCTATTCGTTCCAGCTTCGATTCCTGGCGGTGCCAGAAGCTTCTTTTATTTGTTCGCGGGAGTTTTCTGTTGACACCAACGCTCGCCACAGAACCCTTGGGGGGTAGAGGTAAAAAGCTTCGCTTTAAAACACGCGATTAACGTGAGCAGACGCGGCTGGTAGATTTTGTGTAAGGAAGGAAGTTTTCAAGTTCCGCGCCGCCTTTGTTCACAGTTTTCTTCGCCGAGACAGAACACAGCGGTGGCCTTTCGGTGACCGCTCATTGTATGCTTATGAGGGGCTTGGCCGCACGCGGTTAGCGACCTTTTCGTGATACGCCACCTAATAATCGACGCCGTTATGCGCATCATTCTCGTCCAGTGAATGGGAACTGCAAAAAAAAAAAAAGAGAACTCAACAAGGTTGAGTGATTGTATTCAAATAGCGACGTCCCGTATTCCACTCTCCTAACCATAGTAAATAGTAGAATTTACGATGAATCTGTTTTAAAGCAAAGCTTTCTACCTCTACCAGCTAACAGTTCTTTCGCGGCGTGCGGGACAAGAAACTCCCTGCGGAGGGAAGGGCGGTTTTCACTCACGAGCAAAGTGTAGATCGCGCGGCGAATTTACCCAGCGTTCCCCACGCGCTCACGCCGGGGGGCGCATCGGTGTGACCCAGCTTTGTCAGCTGCTTTAGCCACGGTTGTTTCGGGCATGTTTAGGCGCAGCTTCGCGTCCATTGCGCACTTCCTTCGCGCGGCTGGATTAAATTGTTCGACACCACCTCCTGGGTAACCCGGACACGACGCAATTAAGTGGTCGTACGTTAAGATACGTTAAAGATTGGTTTGCAGGGCACGAAAACAAAATGTAGAGACCGCATACAGACATGTGGCCGCTAAACAAACACTACCTTTTGCGCACTGCTTGGCACGAATGGGTCTCTGTTTTCTAAAATGGTGAATACCAAATCGGTTGTGTTTTAAGAGGTATTGAAAGGGCGAAAGCGGCAACTGGTTCTGATAAATAGCGATTATAAAAGTTCCCTTAGCTTTCTCGCAATTCTTAAATAAATGGAATCACTTAAGCTCACATGCCGAATTGTTTCGGTGTCGGCGCTTGTGTCGCGCGGTGGTGTAGCCCCGGGCTAGCACATCAGGATGGCTATGTTCCGCTGTCTCACCCTTCGAATGACGCTCCTTCGCCGTGTTCTTTCTGCCGACGCACGTCCGGGCTACAGCGGCGGCGTCCGCCGCTCTAGCCCGGCCGGGGCCGACGCTTCTGCGTTCGGGACGCCGCCCCTGCGAATTCTAGGTACCGGCAGGCAGAATCTGTAATTTCACTCTTTTTAGAGCCACGTGTGTGAATTCAACTGCCATCGCATGGGCAATTGTAGTGGGTGTCGTTTACAGCTTTGCCTTCCAACCACCTTCATAGCGTGAATTGGAGCCATTTTTTAAGTACACGCCTCCTCTGTAGGGACACTAAGGGCTGAATGATCTGGCGTCCCATAGGTATACACCTGTGTGAACGTCGTCATTATACCGCGACATTTAAGGTGAAATAACTAATTCAAAATGTAAGATTTTTTTTTATTTCGGAGCACGAGAAGCTTCGCACGTGACAGACGTAATAAGGTCTGGAAACAACGCGTTTCTTAAAGATACCCCGCATCAATTTTGTCATCTTTTTTCTCAATCTTAAATGCTCTCAGAACGTAGTCAATAAACACATCCAGAACTTAGAATAGCGGCCTCCAAATACATCAGCCGGCTCCGCTGTGAATAAAGTTCAGTTGAAACTTCAGGAAAGTCTCCTTTCTTGTGTACTGTCTTTTTTTTTTGCGCTAAACATGTTTTAGGAATCATGAACCAAGTAGCCCCCCAACAAGTTTTGTTAAATTACATCAGCCAAATATCGCTGCACACTTCCATCAGAAAACTTTCAAACTTGCTCAAAAGATTTCTCTCTTTCCCGCTCGTGGCGTTTTTCGACCGCTGGAACATCGCCTCCTGTACTCTACAATGCCAAACGCATCGTCCGCTTCACAACGGGAGTGAGTGGGAGGCCTGTTTCACCCAGATGTCGTAAGGTGGGGCCCCGAGCTTAACCGGCGATCACCCGACCGTATCTGAATTGGAGAGCGGCTTGTGCCTGGTTGCCAAGGCAACCGATTTTTGGAGATTGCCGAAGTAGCGGCGCTGTGGCCAGCGATAGAAAACTCAGCGCCACGGCAGAGCACGTTTAGCCAACGTTCCCGCTTTCCACCACACGTCGCCCCGAGATTAACCGGTCATGTGACTAAAGCGCTGGGAAGGTTAGGAATTGGGGCAGAGTGGCAGGAGTGGAAGGAAAGGGCTTGCTTGGCCAATCGGGGCTGGGGTGTTTTACATTGAAAAAATACAGGAGGCGATGGCTGGAATTACGTCAGTACAGTGGTGAGCGGACTATTAGCCGCTTTTCTTCAGTGGCAGCAAGAACGCATTCGAAGGATTTCGGCGCACGTTAAAGATCCCAGGTGGTCAAAATTAATCCGGAGCCTCCACTACGGCGCGCCTCATCGCCTGCGTTGCGTCGGGGTGTAAACCCTACAATCAATCAAAGCATTCGATAGACACTTTAAAAGGAGGAAGCCACCGGAGCACAACTGATAAACGCAAGGTGGATCCGCTGCGACGAGCAAATAACGCAGCGCCGATCCGAGATGGCGATGACTGCAGCTTTCATAGTGTTCCGGACGCAAAGGAAATAGCGAAGGCGTATATTGGAAGGGTTGTATAGTCCCTTTAAGGGCTGATGAAACCATGACGTTCGCAGCCAATGAATGTGGAAGCATTGAGATTTTCGCAATGGGGGGATATAACTCGGCTAAATTAGCGAAGAAAGAATGCACCACGTACTAAAGGCGCTATCCCAGAGCAAAGGAAGGTTTGCGTTTACTGACGACTAATATCCCGTGGTCTACTTCAGTGTATAGATTTTGTGTGAGCTCGATGTATTGAGGGCCGTACAAGCCTGTTCCAAGAACGCATTACCAGACTTTCCGCTCTAACGTGAACATGGAGGAAAAAATTCCATTCCTTCCTAAAAAAGTTGAGAGAAGCGCAAAAGCTTTCTCAAAGTGCGTCAAAACCTTCTCTAACAGCGCGTCCAATTTTCCCTGAAAGTGGTTCCAATCGATCGTCAGACATTCGAAGACCCAAACCGCAGACGAAGGATAAACCCAGGCGACGATTTTTCCCGCAATAAGTAAACGCATCTGCGAACGATCTACATGTATACCGATGCGTGGTTTATGAGATGAGGGTATATTATGGTGCTCATTTTTCATGATCGATCCGTGTATTGTCTTATCTGGATCCGTTTGTTTTCGCGATTTCCAAGTAACCATTTTGACACAACAGAAACCCGGTTTCACGCCCACGCTGTGTGTCCAGAGATCCTATCAGAGCTTTTCGGTCGACCAACCGGTCTATGCGGAAACGCGTTAGTTTTATGACACGACGCCATAGGTCCCACTAAGAAAGCTTTCGCTTCAGCTATTTGCCAAAAATACTTTGTGTAATTTGTTATCAAAAGTTTTTGCACGTAGATATAAAGCTGAAATTTGCAATGGACAAGAGTGCGAAGCTGGGCGAGTCGGTAAAGATTTATGATAAAACAGCGCAAGGGACAGAACGAGACGACGGGCGCTGACTGGCGGCTCAATTTATTGAAAGATACATAGAAAAAGCACCCGCCGCGGTGCCTCAGTTGCTAAGGCGTTGTGCTACTCAGCACCAGGTCGCGGGTTCGATTCCCGGCCGAGGCGGCCGCTTTTCTGATGGAGGCGAAAAGCAAAAACGCCCGTGTATTCGAGATTTCGACGCACGTTAAAGATCCCCAGGTGGGTAAAATTAATCCGGAGCCCTCCACTACGGCGCGCCGCATCGCCTGCGTTGCGTCGGCGCGTTAAACCCCACAATCAATCAAACCCTACAATCAATCAATCAATCAACATATAAAAAGCAAGAGCACAAACAAATCAAGAAAGGGAAACAAAGGTTACAAAGAAGTTACTAAACAGCGGTATCACCCACCGCAGTCACGCCGCCCAAATAACTTATCTCTTTAGCATGCAATGCGATTGATGGCAAGCTTACACACGCGTCCCCCATTTAATAGATTGGGAACGCCTACGAAACTTCACATGTGCGTTGTTTCGGGCATAGAGTTTCATACTTATATGTACTACAGGGAAATCTGTCGCCGCAGTCACAGACCCTCGTGGGCTTCGCCATCGCCGCTAGCGACGTTCCTCGCCTACTTGACTTAGCTAGCCGTATGACTTCTGTTTTGTCTCGAAGCCAAAATCAACAAAAAAGGGTAACATGTTTTTGTTGTTCAGCGTGCATGAAGCTTCTACATAATCGCTGACAAAATATTCTTTTTGGAAGTTCAATTTTATAATAGCAACACAAATTTGATGAACCTTCGACAGTACTATTGTTGCTTTTTTGCAGCCAGAGCCAACTTTTCAGCCTGTTCATGGGCCATGCCAAGGAGAAGTGGAACGAGCCTGCCCGGTACATGACGCAACGCTCGCTGAAGCGCGGGCTCCCCTAGACAGTGGCGCCAGATTTCCCTCTAGTATATATTAGTGTGAAACTCTGGTTTCGTGTGCCTAATCACAATCGAGGCGTGGTCGAGCTTAGCCGAGCAGCCATGTTTTCCGCAATGAGTAGCAAGATTGCTCCCCTGGAACGTCTTGAGCGAATTAGCATGCAGCAGGCGGTCGTTGATGCAACGCCCCTTCTGCCCTACGCCCGACCTCCCGCAGGACAGTGGGACGTTGTACACGACACAAAGCCTGCAATCCATATAGGGGCATTTATGCTTGACGTCGCAACGTTCCAAGCTACGGTCGTTACTGTTGACCTTCCTGCAGAGCTTGGAAAGCCGGTTGAAGGCGAAAAAAAAAACACTCTGACGCCAGTCTTCCTTCCAGTTTTCATGAGTGTGTGGGACACACTGTGCAAGTCTTTCCAAAACGAAAATTGTTTGTATTACATAGGAATAACTCGAGCAGAGATTCCCTTCGAGAGAACTGCGATAAGCCGGAAAGCTGCACCATATCGAAAGGAAAAGACTTGTTCGTATCAGACAACTTGGGCACGGCATGAGACAAGACGGCATTCAACGTACAGCGTAACACCAGCTGTCGCTTTAAGAAACGAAATAATAAAACAAAAGAAAATATTTTTCCTTGTATTATTTGACTTCCCTTGGGCACGTGGGCATGAAGAACAAACACATAATAACAACAACAATAAAAGAACACTAGCTGAGATGGTGCAAATAAAGAATGGTCTCACTGAACATGTGTGCCGAAAGCATGCCTCTAGTTCAGTTACTTGTAATTTTGTTTCTTCAGTACCTCTTACGCGCAATGTGCGGGAACTTATGATTAAATCGAATCCCCTGACAACAACAGAAAATTGGCACGGCCACGTGGTAATGTCATTCCCGCGCGCTGTGGGCATGCTCTGCTTTGCATGCGGGTAACAACGAAATCTACAGTACACGCTGGCTGTACGCCGTTCGAATATTAGAGTTTTATCACTCCGTATGCTCCGCCTGTGTTCAAAGTTACCGTGTTGACCGGGACCGTCTGAGCACTTGCGCATTCGTTTAGGTAGGGAGGATTAGTTCCGTGGCCGGCCCTCGCCATGCCCGCGCATTCGTTACGGTGGGATGCGCCCTCCTCGCCGTTCCTGCGCGCGCAGGCGCAGTGGTGTCCCGGTCAACGCGGTAACCACGGAACAGACGGAGCATACAAAGTGCTAAAGCTCTCTAATTACAAGCGACTAGCCGCTCAGCCACTTCCCTGGGCATCGCGCGCCTGTAGTGCAACATGCTAGAAATTAGACTGAGACACCTTTAGGTGAACGCAACGAATATTTAAGAAAAGAACGACAGGGGTGACGCTTAGGGATAGGAATATCGCGTCGTAGATTACGCGGTGAACTAAGGGTGAAGGTATCCTAGCTCATAGTTTTAAAGAAAAAAATGGAGTTGGGATTGACGTGCAATGGAGAGAGCTGGTAACAGATGGACCACCAGCGAAACGTAGTGGCTGTACCAAGAGATGGAACTAGGAGAAGACCGATAACTCGATGGAGGGTTGAGATAGGGAAAGTTAGTGGCAAAGAATGGATTCGTACAGCGTAGGATGCTGGTCAGTTGGAACTTGCAAGTCAACGGAGAGGTATTCATCTTGCAAAGGGCACCCATATGACGATGACGGTGAGACTGAACAAAGCAGCAACCATGCCACACAACTACTGCCTGCACCCACAGGCACGTGTTTACGTCCTTCCTGGATGCGGCTGCCCCAGCGCAAACGGCGGCGCCTTGTCCTACGATGGGAAACGACGCCAATGCTGGCGGCCTGCACGCCGCGAGGACGAGCCCGGAGAGGAGGAGAACGGTACCGATAAGTCGCGCACGGGAGCCCGTCGCGAAAGGCACGATAAGATACGGGAGAAACTGGAAAGGCTGCGGCCGTGTGTGTTTCTCGTTATCTCCGGCGTTCTTCTTTTGTTTTGCTCCCCGATGATCGGTCAGCCAGCCAGCCACCCGAAGCGTGCGCAATCTCGGCCCCGACACCGGAAAGGTCCCAGAGCCGCGATAGCAATACTGCGGCAGCGTCGGCGGCCCGTCGTGTGCGTGCGGGGGTGGGTACAACGGCATCGCTGGTATACGCTCGCCTAGATAACGGCATCGCTGGCCGTATGTGGGATCGGCGGCGGTTACGGGCGCCAGGGCTTTAATGTGGAGCATTCTTTGCCGAGTTCTTTCATACTTTCATTGCGTCAGCGTGTGAAAACCGCTAGCAGGCCTGAGGTTGGAGCCGATGGGGAATTGTTGGACGTCCAAGCACTAACGAGCGACTTTATCCTTTGCACCAAAATAAGAATCGGCTATCCGCTCTTGCAAAGACAGTACAAAATGTGTGAGAGATTAGTTCGTGGCGACTCAAATAAACAAGATACAGACTTTGCTGTAAGCAAGAAAAAAGAAACTCAGTGCTTCAGAAGCTTCAATGCTAGCATTATTACTGTCTCGGAGAGGATATAATTCAAGCTTCGCGCATTTGCACAGTCGCTGTGACGAGCCACACATTGGGCGCCCCGCCTACGTTTTTTGTATCTCATTCGCGCGCCACACATTCTCTTCAATCCAAGAATTCTCGCCGAATCCTTAACATACCAGCATAAACCAGACGTGTCCCCTCCACCTTCATCGATGCTTGCAGGCCCGAGAGCCATACGGAGCTGCGACGAACCTTGCGGTTCTTATAGAAGACCAGGCTCTGCTCGGGAAGGCGTGTGTTATTCTGAGCAAGCTCCACCCTCGTATCGATCGATATTTGTTGAGTCTCTACTGGCCAGATAGCCCCAGGAGCCGCCGCCAATGGCGCGCATTAGGAACGTGTTGATCGATGCGGAGCACCACAGACAGGGTGAGCAAAGTCTATGGACGACCTATGCGCAGTTATCTATTCATGTGAATGATTATGCTGTAGTTTAAAGGACTCATGAAGACAAAATACAAGTTGGGTTTATTAGAAAGACTGCTTAGTCCCGATAACATGATACCAAATACATCGCAATCTTCGAACAAATAAGCGGAGATGTTGAAAGAAACGTGTGAAGTAGTCGCGACCCCCTTTCCCAAAAAAAAAATTCCCGAACTTTTCTTATTACGTCTCGGAAGATATATTTGAGCTTGGGGGCGATTTGACAGTCGCGACGACCAGACACTTGGGGGCCTTTTTTGTTCCATTTGCCCCCACACTTGATTTTAACCGTTTGCAGTTTAACATCCACTAAAATATGTTTTATATGTTGGGCCCGAGAGACGGGTCACGCCCTTGCTTCATAAAGCCCGGGTCGCTCGGGAAGGCTTGTAATTTTTGAGCAAGCTCCATCTTCATTTTTGTTGAGTCTAAGATAGCCCCGGGGGCCCCCTCCCAATGGCCCCTTGGAAGTGTTGATACTGAACCCAGTTCAGGGTCAAATTAAACCCCGGAGTTATATTTGTGAATATATGCTGTTTTAAACTGTGCCTACAAACTAATGTTTGTCCCCATAACACCCTGCTACACGCTGTGTACCCTACAGAGTGTCCCACCACTTGTAACTCTGTGCCTCAAATATGGGAGTTCCAGTGCAAAAAACCGCTTTACTTACCCCCGATAGAGTTGGGTGAAAGCAGCTGACCAATTGAGTCACCGGACCAGCGACGATGGTGGGGCGTGCCCGGACCGCCAGCAAGGGCCAAGGCATCTTGTACTAAGGATGCCTCTTTAACGGCAGCGTAATGGATGCCTCCAACGGTGTGGAGGCCCTGACAACTTCCTCCTGCTCTGAACACAATGAAATGCCGGTGTCTCTCCAACATGAACTCAATGGCCCACTTCTTGTCTGGCTTGCAAACATACACATTGCAGCCATCCACGACAATCACTGGAGTGCACTGCCGCATCTGCTATTCTATTCTCTGGTGACTTTTCGCACAGGATGCATCGATAACATTGCCTACTTTGTTCCCTTCATCGCTCTTAGTAGGCACGCCCGATCTTCGGGAGCTACAAATAGTATAAGCGACCTTTCCATAATGTCAGTATATAGAATACGAAGGGAATGTCCCGTGTACGCAATTAAATCTCGGCGCAGTAATGATTCTGTCATTGGTTCTGTCATTGGTTTCATTTCATTTATTTTACCCTCAAGGCCGGAGGCTTTACAGAGGGGAGTGGGTAAGCTCAAAAGCAGCATGAGTGATGTTGTACATTGTGCCGGCAAAAACGGCACAATGTACAATAGTGCCGGCAAAAACGGTGTCAACTAAGTTTCTTCGGAATCGTAGAGGCTCTGTGATGGCAGCTGTTGGCCCGGGAAGGTGGTTCCAGTCCTGCGATGTCCTGGGTATAAATGACTGCGCACATGTCTTAGTGTGGCAACGCTTTACGCCGACTTTATGTTGATGATCAAAGCGTGAAGACACATTGGATGGTGAAGGAATGAAGAATGTGCGGAGAACCGGAGTATGGTAAAAAAATCTTGTGGAAGAAACAAAGACGGAAGTACCGGCGACGAGTTGCTAGTTCTGGTAAACACAGTGAGTTTTTCATGGAAGTGACACTCGATGTACGACTATAATTATTATACGATTATATAGGATTATTATTAATACTGTAAGGCCCTTGAGTAAGTGGCGAAGCAGGACGTTTATTATACGGTACAGCCGTCTCTGGACACCGGTCCAAGAAGCGATGATGATGACGATAAGCCGAGGAAGTAGACGAAGTGTTCCGCGGTACTAAATTTTGATAATAAGGATGATGTGAGGGTGATATAAAACAATTTCCGCCCTTCCAGGCTTCACGCTCACACTATTGTACTGTTTTATTCTATTAATTACACTAGTTATTACATTAACCAATTAATGCTGACCCCCCCCCCCATATATCTTGCATGAGAGTGTAGAGTAAAATCTCGCTATGACGAAACCGCTTTATTCGAATTCTTTCTTTATTCGAAGTTTCTCTCAATCCAAACTTCAGTTGAGTGAGAGCAAATAATTCCCGCTTCTAATAAACAAACGCTTATAAGAAAGCCATTCCCCTGTCCCCAGGACTTCCTTAGAAACCATAGGAACCTTGACCATACCCGTCTTTGCTGCGACTGGGTGAGTGAAGTGTATTACAAAGGGCAAAAGGATGGAGTGAGTTTCTCGCCTCATCTTCCCCGTTCGCCTTCACGGTGGAGCAGAGGTTGGATGCTGCTAACTTGGGGATCATGGACGAACTCTTTGATCTGTTGGCACCTTGAGGATATGACAACTGCGGCATCTGAGATAAGAGAACGTTTAATGCGCCTCCTCCTATATTTACAACCTACTCACACGAAGTTTTATAGACATCCTTAACTCAAAGGAATCTTTGCAGCCCAATCGGAGAACAGCAATCTTTCTCCCCTGAACTTCCGATGGGCTTCAGTCGGAATGTCTGCCCCGTATTACCTTCAGCCAATTCGCCGGTGCAAAATCGCCTGTCTCAGTACGATGATTCCTCACCTGCGGTCCTTGCCTTCTTCTCTTCGTAATCCGCAGGGCCACGTCGGCTTGCATGAGTCCTCTACAACCTGGCAGTTTTTTTTGCCAAGGTGGTGCAATCATCGCGTCACCGGCAATTGCGTCGTTACACACGCCGTTACACTGGCATTGTCGGCTACGCCGGGCTGTGTATAGACTTAGCGTCCCTGATATTTTCTGTGAGTATCAAATGCCCACAGCGCACTCGCCCGAATCCCTCGCAGACCGGAAGCAATCCGATAATGTGGTGCAATAGCTAGCATGCGGTCGGTCGATGAGTTACTCTTCCGTCGCCCGGTCGCTTCCACGTGGTCGAAGGGGGTGCAGTGGGGAGGCAATCAAGTGGCTGCGTGTCTTTTCCAACCCAACAGATGGCCTATGGCGAAAGTTGGGAAAGGAGAGAGTGGAAGAAGAGGGTGTCTACACGTACAGGGCTACGTCAGTTGTCCGAGAAAAGTGCCATAAAGCGTAGGGGTTAGGGTGGCAACGGAGAAGATTTTCAATGATGGGTTGATCCGCTATTCGTACGTAGGAACATTTTTGAAGTATTGGCTACGAAGAGACTGAATGAAGTCCTTGCAGTCCAGTAGCAAATGTTCTGCGTCAGGTCTACAGTTTTCCCTGCAGAAATTTCGCCTGGTGGAAGGTATCCGCTGGACATCCCCTTCTGGGTCACTCGTCCGGCGGTCGGCCACCTTGACGTTGGTTCTCCCTTTCTGAAGTATGTCATCAGTCAGCGCAGTGCCATTTTAGTACGAAGACTTAAGCACTGCCGGGAAGATCTTAGGACAGGGCGTCGTATTTTTTTACGGGTATTGAACCAAACGACCAATTTGCGCCATTGAGCCTTCATAGTAAAAAGTGGGCAAAAGGGAAAGAAGGATAAGGATGATGAGAGGACGTGTTTGGAACCAGACGCTAATTCTTTGAAGTTAACTACATCACAAGAAATGCTTAGCTGCCTTCGTTATGATTTTTTTTGCTATGTCTATACTTTACGCCGCCGCAGTTTTTATGCTGTCTATGATGTATCGGTTAACGACTGACGTCGACTGGAATGCTTCCAGCGTAAATTCTAAAATCTATGGGGATTGATTTCCCCTCAATAAAATGCTACAATAACAGGTAGAAACTTCATCAGCGACCTCAGTCTTTTGTGGAAAGACGCGAGGGGAGTTTCCCCACACCTCTGCCTATAAAAGTTTCGGGCTCAGACATTTCGCCATTCGGGAAATGGGTCCGAAAACACGAACATGCGAAAGCTCACTTTTGTTGTTTGCAAGCAGAAGTCACCCAGCATAATTCTGCAAGCGTAATATGCAATATGCAAGCGGATTCTGCAAGCATAATCGCCTATCGACACGACTACTTTTAGAATCCTGACACATTCAAGCAACTAAAAACACGATTAACCGGTCGCGGAGCAATCTCCCCGAGATACACATGCGCACTCTGCGCCACCGAACTTATAAATAGTCACGCCCGTTTACACCCCCTCTTCATTGTGAACAAGGCTCCGTAGGGGCCCCGAAACGTCTTTATTTGTTTGTTTGTTTTTTGACAAGTTGAGTGCCTGTTTGCATTTCATCCATGAATCACCCTCGCCTGACGAGTTTTCGTCGAACCTTAGACTATTTTGCTGTTTGTTTCCTTGTGTCTTAATGTATCGGTCAGTACTCGATTCCTCTCCTGGAAATGACTTCTCACACAAATGGACGAAGTATTAGCATATAATTTTTATAAACAAGTGTGTAACTGCAAGGGGTTGCTTGCAAATAGTAGCTCCGTTTAAGAGGCTACACTATTTCTTAAAAGATTGGTTTTGTTTATTGACGATTCTTGAAAGTATTCTTCTTGTCTGTAACTTTTATAACTATTTTGTCGCGAAGCCCCCGTTCTGTTTGCTTTTTATATTTTGTAGTGTCCTTCTTCAGTCGCCAAGCCCTGTTTTTTTTCTAAGAAAGGCATGCGGCGTGCGCGCTGACCGACCGGAGGACGCGGCAGTCAAGGGGCACCATCGGCCCAGCTTGGATTTCGGCGCGCGGCGTTCCATACCCCCCGTGGCGTGCGCGCTGGTCGCTTTCGGGCTCCGGATCCTAGGTGTGGTTCAGACTACCTTTCTGTCTTTTACACGGTCTACTTTAGTGTGTTTTGTCTCAACTACTTTCTTTACACCCATGATTCTCCAAGCGCGCGTTTCCGGGTTCAAACCTTCTGTCTGTGTTTGGGTGGTCCTTTTAACTTTGGCGGGAACATGGCTGATTGGTGTTTACAAGCGTCTCCCCGATTGGCTGCAAGAAAGTGGGGCCAGAATGCGCTTTTTTCCCTCGAGTCCGCATGAAACGAATATAAACCCTCTCGGCCGGGTTCACGGAGAGGGCAGAGAACAGAGGGCGGAGTGCAGCGGGCGGCCTGCACCAGGACTCACTTCAGAAAATCTGCCGCCCGTCGTCGTGCCCTTTCGCCGGGAGACCACAACCCAGTCAGCCATGTCCCGTTAAGTACTGTTAATCTTTTGACTGTCTTTCTCATCTATGTAAAAAGTGTATTGTTTCAAGTTCGTATGTGCTACATGTCATCAATGTTACTAGTAAAGTAAACAATGCTACTAGTAATAAAGAAACCTTAAACCTTTCTTCGACGTCTCGACTTCTTTCCTGCGATCATCATGCTACCGTAGCGGCAGTTAGTTATTGGACGAATTTGGCCGTTACAATTTGTTGACCACATACGAGCAATAAACTTACGCCAGCACAATTCCACAGATTCGCGAATGTGTCAGTGTCGAACGCGACGGCAACGTTCCCCTAATACGTGTCCACGTCGTGTTTTCTAGGCCATTGCTTCTGAACCCGGAAAAACGCCACTTATATCACCATTTAAACTTCCCGCGCCCGGTATGCGGCGCCAGAAAGGGAAACATCGAAAGTGTTTCTTTCATCTGCCCTTCCCAAGCTGTTAAGAGGACTCCGCTCCGTTTCTGCCCAGCAAGACGCTCTCGAGGCAAGAGGCTCCTTGAAGAAGCCCTCCATCACAGGCAGTCATATATCCCGATCTCAGGACATTGCATATCTCCGCAGCCTGCGTAGCTCTTTGCTTTTCTTCTAGATTTTCTTCAAGTGGTACTTTCTCCTTCTTCGCGACATCCTGGAGAAAGCGGCACTAAGAGCATACGAGACGTACGCTCTTCGCTAAAGAAAACTTGCACAACACAGCATTCGTCGTCACTGCAAAGTTCAGTGCTTTTATCGCTTACTTTCTCTTTGCCACTTTGGTAGAAAGCAACTGGGAAGCGCATTGTGCATTTATCTATGAAACCCCTGACAACAATGTGTGTTTAATGCGTGCGCGCCATTCGAGGGAAAGCGATATCAATCACCGTTTGCTCATAAACTACACATGCAACTGGTCCTCTATGTCGTCGCCCTATCTTGTCGAGCTCAATTCGATGAAGTCTGCGCTCTTTTGAAGCGGTATGCGTGTTGATTTAACACACGGGAAAGCTGTGACCATCCGCAAGACTAAAATACAACTTCCCTCAGCCTGAAAGAATTAGCGTTTGGGAACTGACTCAGTTCCATTACAGCCGTGAAAAGATTTTTTTAACAGAAAAGATGAAAGAAACGTTGAACAACTTTCAAATTTCGCGCTGCAGTGACGTAATATCAGCGCGAGTGACGTAATATGGGCCAGCACAAACACTTTGTTATCAGCAGGCTAACTGCATGTTACCACTCAAGTTACACGGTCAAGCCGAATTAGAGGCCCTGCCACAATGGCTTAGTTAGTGTCACTAGATAAGGTTACAGAGTATCGGCACTATTTTCTTCTATTGTTCCGTACCACCGCCGTGATCATTGGTCAGTTCGCATCACGTGACGTTTGTTTACACTGCGACGGTTCATGGGCACCGCCAGTTTGTTGTTTATGCGTTTTCTGTCAGTCAACGGTGGTAGTCTCAGCTTGTCTTCCCTGCTCTGCGGCTGCGCGCGACTGGCATCGTTCCGAACGCGAATCAAAGGTAACGCGCTTCGCAGCATTTCACTGTAAAAGTGTGTACGAAGATGCCGTGTTGCTGCGTCTTCGGCGGTGTTTTTTACAAATGACCTCGCCAAATTTAGTGGTCAGGCCGCAGAACAGGCAATCTGGCAACACTGATAAACACCAAATTGGCCGCAGTTGCTCACTTGGGGGCCTCAGTGGCGGTACTCTGTGTACTCTTATACAGTGAAACTACTCTGTGTACTCTTATACAGTGACACTACTCTGTGTACTCTTATACAATGACACTAGGCCTAGTCATGTTTCTTGGAGGTGGCTTATGACAGCGGCCACCAATCACACAAACGAAGCTCTGTGACGTCATAGAGAAACAGCCGGAAAGTGGTGAGGGAGTCTCCACTGGCTGATATCCTGTTTTTTATATCTCCATTATTGTTTGTGAGTCTGGGTAAGATTGGTATCGTTGTTATTGGGAAAAAAGTGGTCTTTTTTCATGAACCAAACCCCAGTAAAAATTGACGGCAAGAAACATTTCTGTGGTTTATCGTATTTTCGCGTGTCGTCTTGTCGTATTCTTGTCGTGTCGGGATTCTGGTGTTCTGTCGTGTATCGTATTCCTGACCTGATCTGATGTTCCGTCGTGTTGAATTCCTGTCTTGTCGTGATCCTGATGTTCCGTCAGTAGTTGCACATTGTTTGAATGTTATTGACCATTGTGAAGAGAGTAGCGTAAATGGCAGTTCTGTTGTGACTTTGTCGTTGAGAAAATTGACTTTGTCGTCACGACAGAAATGTGTGTCGTAACAACAGATGGCTTTGTCGCAACGACAGCACTTCTGCTGTCCCAACAAAGTTTTTTGTCGTACGACAGGAATTTTTGTTGGGGTTCTATTTTAGACTGAAAAGAAAATAGAAGTACTTGTATTTTGTTTTCATAACTCCTTGAAGCCACGGATGGGATCTTCAGATTGCGACGCCTGCAAAGATGACGCTATGTGACGCATCGAAAGACGCTTCCCACAAAGGCTGCCCGAGGGTACACTTCGTAATGTCCAATTACTGCCGTGAACCGTAGTCTAAAATATTGCATCGTCTGGATGGGTTCTAGGAGCACCTGCGATATTCATGGGCGCATAATATATCTACATGCAAATGAATCAGGAACTCAGATCGCACAGGCCTAGTATCAACGACTGCCTGGGAAAGATGTCGCCAGTGGCCGAAATAGAATGAGCAAGACAGACAAAGGTAAACGGCACAGGCAAGAAAATTGAGAGATGGGAGATAAACGCCTATTCACCCAATTCTTGAGTTTAGCAGCTCCTCGGGGTCACAAAATCAAAAAGAGAGTGCATCCTGAAGCTGATACTTAGAACCCAATACACGTATATCCATCCGCTACACCTGAGAAAGCATTTTAATTTTGCAGCTAACATTGTTATTTTGAGAAACGTTTGCTCCGCGTTACGGAGTGGGCGGACAGATAGGGTTCCATTTGTTTTTCTTTTCTTCGTACGAAACGAAGATACCTGGGCAGAAAATAAAGTAGTCGCCCGCGTGGGTTTTACACACAAAATGGTGCACCAGTTTCATACCGTCCGTGGGCACTGCTGCCTGTTGCATTATTGGCTACAGGCATAAAAGGGGACTTAAAGTGCGCTCTTCTTTCTTATTTATTGGCTGATCAAGTTGTTTTCGACAGAGAAAGACAGCCCGACAGGCATACAGACAGTTCGCTATTTATTATGTTACTACCTCACGATAATCAATAGGGCCTCCTCTCATATCGAAGCAGAGACTCGCCTAAGCACCCATACAGCTTCCAGTAGCGGTTCCCCCTGTTGCGGGGACGTCAGGTCCAACTCAATACCTGACAGAATCCGCGTTGGCATTGCCGAGAGCCCAGCGTTCTCGCTCTACTGTGTTTTCAAACGACGACGGCAGTTCGCTACGCGAACACCTCCAAAGCGAGCAGCGCGTTGAGCAGGTGCTTCTGCGACACAACGTCTGCATGTTCGGCCTTTCTGGTGACGCGGACTCTTCGCTGCCGTCCTGGCAGCCATCTAGCGTACAGCTTCAAAGCGAGCGGCGCTTGAATGGAGGTGTTCCATCAGCACGACGCCTCCGGGGTGCCTCAGCTGTAGGCACCTCCGGCAAGTGCGGGGCGCATGCGCACAGCGACTCCTTAGTTCTTCCCTCCTCTGCCACCTGCCCCACGAGTGTCACCCTTCGGCGAAGACGCGGTAACCACCTCTCTGGTGACAAGCCCATTAATAACAGCCTCGAAAGCCGCGTTTAGATCCGGAGAACGTCTTTCGCCATTATTAATAAGACGTTGGCCTAGCAGCTTTGCCGCTTTTGCTTACGCCTATATGGTAGGCGCAATAACCCAGAATTCAGGAGTTTACGAGAACTTTTTTTCAGTTCATATTTCCCGACCGTAGCCCCTGAAGAGTGGCCGTAGAATAAAGAAAAATGCACAAATAATTCATGGTATTTTAACTCCGCATCATTGAGGCTCTTCACAACGTGATGTGCGAAAGGATGTGCTTATATTATATATGCTGATAAGACGTCAATAGTAATCAAATCCAAATTTGCATAAAAAATGGCGAAAAATTCAACTAAACAAAGGGTGCAAAATTGTACGGGGGGGATTAGGTGGTGGAGATATATTCATCTAAAACGGCGAGAACTCGAATTCTCGCTTGTTCATTGTGCCACTCTTGTCTTCTCTTCGTCCCTGTTCTCGCGCTCTATATTTTCTCCGCAAGCATAATGGCCGAGAGTACCTGTTATAAAACGGCAGTAGACGAAATCGTGCTGTAGGCGCACTACAGAAACACAATACCCTCAACTGTTAGCCCCCTGCTCTTGAAGAGGAGCTCTCACTTTTTTGCCTCCGTGGCAGTTCGTCCAGCAAGGACGAGAGAGACAGCAAGCGACCTTGCGCTTGTTCGCTGAAATACAGCCCTCGTGCTCGAGCTGACTGGAAGCAACTGCACACAGGGCAGCCAATACATGCCGACTAGCATGGGATTGCAGATAGGAAGGTACGTGAGAGAGCTTCTACCTGATAGCGACCGCGGGCCAGCGATAACCGGTGGCCTTCGATGGCACGTCACCGAGGTTTCTTTTTTTCTCCTCCCATCGGCTCCACAAGAGCGGCTGCGGTGGGAACTTGGAGTGGACGGAATACCTGCGCTTTATTTCTCGCCTTATCGATATTTCTGTTGCAGCACGACCCGCGCGGTTCCTCGCTGGGGCTTCCCGACTGCCTGTCCGTCTACATACCTTCTGATCATTGCACCGGTGCTCAAGTCGACGTCGACCCGGCGCCTGATCTGCGGATAAGAAGAGAGACAGAGAGAGAGCGAAAAAAAGATCAACAGAAGCACAGTAGTGGTTCCTTACCGCCGCCCCCCTTGGACCATCGCGTGGAAGGTGCAACAGGTAATACGCAAGCTGTGGGAATCGACCCAGATTTATGATTGTAGTAGTAATAGTACTAGCAGTTATGGTAGGACAAAGAGAAGTAGCAGTATCAGTAGTAGTAGTAGTAGTAGTAGTAGTAGTAGTAGTAGTAGTAGTAGTAGTAGTAGTAGTAGTATTATAGTAGATGTAGTAGTAGTAGTAGTAGTAGTAGTAGACGTAGTAGTAGTAGTAGTAGTAGTAGTAGTACTAATAGATGGAGAAGTAGTAGTAGTAGCTGTAGTAGAATAAGTTGTAGTAGTATAGTGTTGATAATGGTAACTTTTTAATTGGGATAGTATGCCTTGTGGCTGAAAGCGTACATTACAACTGCATGTTAACTCCCGTATCGCCGAGGAACGCAAGAAGGAAACGGTGGTGTGGTCCCTACATCCACCGATAGAGAGCAGGTGCTCTTCCAGGGTGGAGGCTTGTGAAATAGTAGTAAGTAGTAGTAGTAGTAGTAGTAGTAGTAGTAGTAGTAGTAGTAGTAGTAGTAACAGTGGTTGTAATAGGTTAGGTTCAATGGCACCATGGCGTATGAGGCTAGAGAGCGCCAAGACCATTGTCTGCTAGGGTTGTGTTTAGCTGAGAAAATAGTAATGAGATCAGTGGGGAATGCACAAAGTGGTCATTACTGAATGCAGGGTCATCATCGTGATCTAAAACGTGAAGATGCCCGCAAAGAGAAGTGACATTGAGGACCTGCAGGCACGAAATTCACCAGGAGCCTATAAACAGGCCTTGGCAAGGGCACCGAGCGTTCCGGTTCATACGAGGAAACCTCAGTGCCGCCCTTGTTTCCGAGGAGCCCTGAGGTTGCGCTCGGCGAGAAATGACTGATAAAAGTTACGTATCGGGAAGGTACAACAGGCAACTCGTTGAGAAAGTAGGTTTTGCTAAATATAGGGACGGATGCAAAGGAATTGTGTAAGTGTAGACTTCAGAAAAGTGTTGCCGTCCCACGTCTTAGGCTGTACACTCGACTAAGACGTGGAAGAATGAGAGCCGTCCTCCACATTAACAAATACCAATGTGAAGCGTCGGACGGTCCATTCTCACTCTGTATATGGACATCACAAGTGTATCTATTTTTCATTTGGACAATGCTTACCTATTCTTGGTTTTATGATACACAGTTTGTTGTTTTTTGTCCCGTTTCTTTCGCCAGTGTTTCTGCAGTCTCTTTTGTAGAATGCGGTTCATGTTCTGGTACGAGAACGGTGGGACGTCTACGTCGCTGTGGAATGCGGCGACTTGTTTGGCGGTTTAATTGTCCAGAATGCCGTCATCTCCAGGCACACTACTATTGCTAGATTTTTTAGTATTATCAAAAGTTATCACTTTGATGCGATAAGATAATACGATGTTTTTCCTAGCTAAGCTACCGACTGCAGAGCTATGGCGATACTACAAGTCTCTAAAGACAGTGCATTGTTGTTTTGGTTTGTGTAATGTGTTACAACTCAAATAAACTTCCGTGTGCTTCTGCTGTAAAAATACTGGTGCTTTTGTTTATTGTCTCCGCGCAGGTAAAGTCTGGGGCCCGTGCTGCGTGTTCACAGAGGAAACAGGCTTCGAGGCATCAGTGTAAAGGGAGTGTAGCAGTAGTACTAGTACCACTTTACTTAACATTGGGTTCAAAGGGCCCCGCGACAGGTACTTGCTTGTGGGTCTAACAAGTATTGTAAAGATTTTTCCCTGAGTGCATTCCTATTGTCAGTTTGTCGAAAAGGAACGCGGCAAGCAGTCGCAGACAGATCGCGGGGTACAACAAGAGCATCAATACTGGTTGTGTTTGTGTCGGTGAACGAAACCCGAGCTCCTCGGCCTCTACTCTCCCTAAAAGAAAGACCTTTAGATGGTGGACGGTCCGAAAGCGGGGTCCTCAAAGTTGGTTCATAGCTAGAGCACACGGGTTCATCGACCCCCGTTTTGGGTTCCTCTGAATACTCTGTGTGTGCATCTCACCCAAGCTGCATTTTTTTCGTCAATTTAAGGACAGTGATATGCCTATAAATGCAGACAACTCGCCACACACCTCAGGGTAGACATTGAAGCAGATCAGATATGAGCTCTACCCTAAGCGAGACAGATCTCGCCATTGCGTCATTGCTGTGAGCCACGAAAGTTGACTAATCTCCACAACGTACACCCTCTCTAGTGCACCAGTAGTGCAATAGACTTTATCAATGAAGTTGCAGTATTTTCACTTTGTTACAGTTTGTTATGCTGAAGCTAGGTGAATACCTCACACGGTCCACTGGGGAGTGGAGTGACGAGGTTCGCTGGACAGCTCATTAGCAGCTTCGATGGTTCCTTCGAGCCGTACGGTTGAGAACCGCTGGTCTAAAAATAAGCCTTTACATGGATTATTTGCCATTCAGGACATATTCAGGGCAAACGTGCGTGCGCCTATGTTCCAAGCACCACTCATCATCACGCTCTAGTGTAAGGTATGTACAACGCTTGAAGGGAAGGCGCAAAGCGAAAGGAATAGCCCTATGTGAAGCCCTGTACTTAAAATTATTTTTTCAGGGTTCTGATGCCGAACCACATACCACACTGTCGTAGTCCAAATACTAGCTTACAAAGCTTTTAAGAAGCCTCAGAAGGCACGTTTTATCCACATTTTAAGACTGGCGAAAGAAGGCTTTTTCTATGTTCCCTGTTTTTATGCATTCCATTTTCAGTTGTTTCATCTGTGAGACAAATTTTATACTGTAATCCATACGAACACCCAGAAACCTGTGTGCTCTTTTCACAGCTATGTGAACTCTGTTGAGTTGGACGAATTGGGTGCCGCGCTGCCTAGAAAATAACGCAGGTGCTCTTAGGATCGATTTTAAATCCGTTTTTGTTTTGCAACCACTACAAAAGTTTGGTCAAGCTTAATCGTACCATCCTTTGGCAGATGGATGAGATCATTATAAAGCTGATTCGGACAGTACCTACATATACGAAGTAAGCAATGTAGGGACATTTCTTTCCATAGAGCGTTGATTTCAATAATGAAAAGCGTGCGGTTGAGTACTAGCCCCTGGGGCACACAAATTTTAGGGGGGTATATGGTTTGAACAACACGGCCCCGACTTCCCGAAAAAATTTTATCCCACAATAAGCTTGAAAGTGTGAATACCATGTTCCGGACACACCGAACGATCTGAGGTCGCGCGGGATGCCATACAACGAGGTAGTGTCGTAATCCTTTGCTAAGTAAAAATATACATTCACCGTACTGCATATAGATGAAAGCGTGTTTCACCTATAATTTCGGGGCTACGAGCTCATCGGTTGTCAATCGAATTCACCGAACGCATGCTTGACAGCCCTGTAGGATGCCATTGTGTTCTAGAAAAAAATACTAGTCTTTTATTTATCATTGTTTCAAATAGCTTGCACCAACAACTGATCAGGGCAATCGGTCCATACCTCGTAGGGGAGGACGTGTCATTTCCCTGTTTGAGTATCGCACGATAATACCGTTCCCCTCATCTGTCGTGAAGCATTCGGCCCACTGTTATCGTAAATAAACAGATACTGGCTTCGAGAGTGCCTGCATGCAGGTGCTGTATGTTAGTAATTCGGTAAGGTCATGGCACTATAGCTTTACAAGAACTGTAGGCAACCATCAGGCCCCCAGGGAAAAATCACCGTTATTGGAGTCATGTGATGGTTTGTGGTCGCTTATCGGCTTCCGCTCTCAGGACTTTTTATACTGCATGGATGTGTCCGTATAGTGCGAATAGCTGGAGGCGTGTTCAAAGTTGGAGGCGTTGGAACACAGCTGGAGGCGTGTTCAAAGTGCGCTGCCAGTGAGCCTCCTACGGTCTGACGCAACTCTTCTTTGCCGTCTCTGGCTGGGAGTGGCATTAAGAAATGCTTACTCATACGTAATAGGAATGGCAGCAAGTGAGGAGTGCGAAACGTGCGGCACGCCGGAGACGATACGCCCCGTTTTATTCGAGTGCCCACGCTACTAGCCCGAAAGAAAGAAGCTGTCGCCAGCACTGAGGAAACTGGACTCTCGGCGGCCATTTTCGGAGGTGAAGATTCTGTGTCACTGGCCTTCTCTGTCATCCGCTCAGAAGGCGACTAAGGAACTCTTACGCTTTCTACGGGCGGACGAACTTAAACACCAGACTATAGACTGAAAGCCTCCAGTGGCAGTCATTGAACTTGAACGTTTAGTGCTTCAGCGCTGGGCATACGTGTCTGCTCCAACTTTTCTTCATTCTTTCCTTTCTCTTTTTTGCCTATTTTCCCTTTCCCACGTTGAGGATAGCAAACTGGGCTCTAGCCAGGTTAACTTTCATGCCTTCCTTCTACATCCTTCCTTCCCTTCTGACCAGTCTTTCAGAGTGTCACCTGTGGTAGTGGCAACCGGCAAGTTGCGCGCGTTTGCCCGTTGTGTTTTCTTACCCTATAGCAAACGTTGCGCGTATCAGTTTATTGAGAGTGCAAATGACCTCCAGCCTTCACTTTTGGAATCCCATGTATTCAATACCTTTCGCCTGGCTTTATTACACTTAAAGTCGATCAGGTTTGCCGCAAGTGGGTGCCGCAAGTGGGTATCTGCCAGCACCAGCAGCACCATTTCTGAAGCACTCCACCACCAACGGGAACCCGCAGAGAAAGGGACGGCCCTCACGGTGGAAGGCGAAAGTCGGGAAAGCTAGCTTTGTTGGCAATGACACGTTTCCGCAAAAAATGTGCTCCCGCGTGTCCGCCGAGCTTCGCAACCTGTTTGCTTGTTCGCGTTATTCTACTTACTCACCCCCGCAGTCCTCAAAAGAAGCAAAATAAATACCACGTTGGGCACTCTCCGTACACGCCTCGTAAACTCATGCCGGCCAGCGCAACTCACTACCCTCGTGGCCGTCATATATTCGTCGTGCTCGCGCAGCGCTCTCCTCCTGCACGATGCCGCGCAGGGCCCGTTATTTATCGCGTGTTTAGCGCGCACCCAGCGATCACCGCCTCCTACTCGCGCCGGCGCAGCGGGTCAGCGCCGATACCTGGCAGCCACTCCCCCACCCCTTCCAAAGCCTTCCCGATGCCGCTTACCTTGTCGTCCGGGTCCGGTGCTAACAGGAACACCACCTAGACAACAAAGCCTTTACGACATGTCCACTCCATCAGATCATTCAAAAGATCCATCCATGTTTATGGAGCAGCGAACTTACGGCATCATCAGTATTAACGAATCCAACTGCTGGGAGGAAAAAAAGTAGAAAGGGTTGTTTGAGGTATACCTAACACGCCTCGTATGATCGTTGAAGGTGTTGCGAGGCTGTGGCGAATGACGTGGGCATGCTCTTCCGCGGCTACTTTTTGGCTTCTTTTTTATCCCCTGCACGCGTGTGCTCTGGCCGAAGCGGAGCGAGAGATTGCTTTCGGGTCAGGCGCTGAGGTTATCGCTGTATCGCTGTGCTCAGCTCGCCGCTACTCCCCCCTCCCCCTCTCCTTGTCTCACGCCCTCTTCCATTATTTCGCTATAGCTGTCCTCACTGCACCTCTCCTCGTATTCTCCCTCCTCTCCTCCCCCTACCGTTATTTTATTCGTTTTTTTTTTTCGTTCCGTCGTTCGTGTATGACTCGTTGACTCGGCAAGGCGACAGTTACGGGAGGATACATTGACCCAACACGACACCGCTGCCTCAATCCCTCAACGATTAAAAACGAGCGTACTGTTAGTGAAATACATTGGTGTCTGTATTTGCCCTGTTGTCCGTTTTTTTCCGCAACTGCAGTTCACACTTGTCACTATTAGCGTATACGTGTGCAATGCTGGAAACGCACTAAGTGAAGTTGACACTGATCACCCTTCACGGAAGGTGTGCGACGTTTTCTTGAACAGCTACTCCGAAAATTTCTCCGTTGAAAAATATGGTAAGCGGCAAACTGACTGCATAACTGATAAACCCTACAATGTTGAACCTGGTTACAACCAACCCTGATATAGGGAATTATCGGCTATAGCGAACTAAATACGAACTTTGGTTGGTTTCGCTTTATTTCAACGACACTTATTCTTTCATAACGAAAGTGAAGCCGTGACAGCCACGCGCGCTATCGGATATAACGAAGAAATATTTGAGCAGTAGGCTGAGAAGCTACTTGGAAAAACTCACGGCGTCCGCAACTGCAATAGTAGAAAAGGCGTGGACACTGTGGAAAACTTCATCGTGCTCAGTGCTGTGGATAGCCACCAGACAAACATCACATCCTTCCTCGAAACAATAGGAACGCAGGCCTGTTTTGACAAATGAACTTTGTTCTGCTGTAATTTCCCGCTTTATTTTCTGGTTCATTGAGCTTGAAATGCCACATGTATAAAGATAAGGGTTAGCTTGTTTATAGTAGGTTCGAAGATTAAAATAATGCGTTTTTCTATCAAGGATTTTTGTGGGAGCCAGATTACCGATTGGTTTGAACGGATTGTTAGCTCTACCGTTACAACGAATATTGGATATAACGAACCAAATTACTGTCCTTATACTACTTCGTCATGGCGAGGTTCGACTGTACTGAGATTTTACACGAAGTTTCACCCGGTCTATGAGGCGAGCCGCCGCGGAAGGCTACGCGGGTTAATTTAGGCCACCCCGGAATCTTTAACGTACTCCGAAACATCGACACATTGGGGTTTTGTTTTTTTGTTTCGCATCAGAATTACAAAAATGGCAGCCGCGGCTGGTAATCACCTCGTGACCACGTCTCTGCAGTCCAAACGCCGTAGCCGCTGAGCCACCGCAGCGAGTCCAAACGCCGATAATGGCCAAGATGACTGCCACAGCTATGGCAGTGTGGCAGCTCTCTCAATTGAAAGGAAGAACGGAAAGAAAGAAGGGAGGGACGGAAGGAAGTAAGAAGAAAGAAGTTTTTGTGTCAGAAGTGCAGCCCCAGCCCGATGAATAGAGATAAACGGACCCTTTTACTCGTTTTTTTCAAGAGTTGCATTTTTCTACTCACCTTCTCCTGCTACTTTTTCTGTAGGCGATGCTGCGTCCCCCTGCTACCGTGGGTAAAATGCCTTGTATACCATCTTCTGTGGTCCGCAGAGTAGACCTACAACGATCTTCCACGCCTTAACTTCAACGTCCCCAGAAATCGTCTGTGGTTCGTTTTTAGTCCCCGCTTTGTACGTGGCTTTCGGATAATCTTTGATTGATTGATTGATTGATTGATTGATTGATTGATTGATTGATTGATTGATTGATTGATTGATTGATTGATTGATTGATTGATTGATTGATTGTAGGGTTTAACGCGCCGACGCTACACAGGCGAGGAGGCGCGCCGTAGTGGGGAGCTCGGGATTAATTTTGAACCCCTGGATTTAACGTCCGCCGAAATCTCGTACACACACACAATTCAGATAATCTACGCCATGTAGAGATCACGAAGCTTTCTTGTTGGGCGTTTCGAAAGTACTCGCCAGTTGTACGATTTTTTTTTAATTGGTAAAATCATCGTTTCCACATTATTCCACCAATTTCTTGCGTGGTTCGGTACTTGAGCTGCCATTTCGCGCTGCCGAAGAACAATGTCTCGAAGATGAATAGTTATCGAAAAAGCTATGCAGCCGCGCCAGTCCGCAACGCAAAAGCAGAGCCCGATTTCTCGGAAGCTTAGCAATTGCAGACAAGTTGGTCTTGATTCGGGGTTCCAATCCTCCTACATCTGCGATATTCCTACATCTCATCCTGCCAAAAGTATGACCGCTTGCAGCTCCAGGGCGACCTAGTTGACAACTGGAAGGGGACTAATATAAGGGGTATAATCAAGGTGGAAACGGCTAGATGAGGCTCGTTCCGTGCAGAGGCAACATGATGATGACGTGCAGAGGATGATGATGATGATGACGACGACGACGATGGTGATGATGCAACCCTAAGGCTACACTTAAAAGTGGGCCAACCACAAGCAGGGCCTTTGGGACAGGATTTGGTTAAGAAAGCGCGGGAGGAGCTCTGCATTGCGCAATCATTACGTCTTTAAATGTAAAAAGTGAGAGGACCGATGAAATTTTTTAGACGAATCCTTTTCTCGGGTTTCGCTATTCGCAGAATTCGCTTGGTCCGCAGCGGCGCCGCAAACCAACGGGATTTTAGGGGCTCGGGCCGTCGGCGTCTAATGTCGTCGTCGTAACCGTCGTCTCATGTAGCCACGGTACTAAAACACCGGGACACTCGTTTACGCCTCGCGCTTCAACGCTTCCGCTTCGAAGACGCGCGACTTTTACAGCAAAGCTGTATACTTATAACCCCTAACGGTTTCATCTCCGTTTGCAAAAACGACAAGGTGCCATGATTACACTTATACACTGTATGCTTCGCCTTTCACCAGGTTTAACGTTAGTGGAGATGGCCCGAGATTTTTTTCAGAGTGACGTCGCGAGAGGGTAAGGGGGTGGGGGACCTAGACGGCTGTTGTTGATGACGATGAAACGTAACGACGGTGCGCCACTACTGCATCCAAAACGACGTCGAGACTTTCACAACAATCTCAACACTCAAAGTATGCGCGTGCGCATACTCGCCCCATTCCGTTCCCTTTTCCAGGCTCTCTTCCAGTGTGGCCCCACGGCCCGCCGAACAGGAAACGGCATCGTGTGCTGAATGGCCCCATCGACTGAACATCGAACCCGTTGACCGTGGCTCGCTTTCTCCCCCTGCTGTCTATCAAGGGGCCGGGATCGATGATACGCAGACGCATGTATACATAATCGGCGCCCTCATTACACCACTGGGATGTTAAATGGCATGTTGCGACAATGGTACTTGCATACCTTCCGCCCTCACTTCTCGCACGTTATGCGCTTCAAGGACGTGCTGCCTGGCTCCTCCTTCGGGGGAGCACATAAATCAACTCTTCTTCGAGCAACGCCACTATTTTTGTGTATTCTTCGGGAGATTTTAGCCATCCTTGTTTTAGTTATGGCTAATTTTCGCTGTCGTTTTGTAAACGTGGCATGCGTATACGTCGACCAAGGCGTCCTGCCGCCTTCAAAAGGGAAAATGTTTGCGCATCCTTTCTCGTTGCGCTTTCGGTTGAGGCACAGGTTTACAAGCTGGGGTCAAGGATATCAACGAAATGCGTACAATTATCCGCTGTGGCTTATCAGTTGCCGCTGTGCCTTATCACCGTAGCCGGATGTTTCTCGGCGCGGCGCAAGTAGGGCGTTACTGGGAATATTTTGAACATGGCGTGAGCCGTTCCCGTGATTTTTTGGACTTAATAGGCTTATAAACGACTCCAGTGACGACAAACAAACTGCGTGAGACAAGGCAGACGATATCACGCATTCATAGCAAACCCCTTTCAAAACGCGCGCGCACTGACATCACGGGTCCGGCGCTTTAGCGGAGTGATACACTACATGAGGTGGTGCCGTTCTTGAGTTGTAACCGAGTATAAGACAAACGCAGTTGTGACGAACTTATGATAATACGAACAATTTTTTTTAACAGCAGAGCTGCCGTACAAGCCGGAAGTTCGGTGTTCCTGGAAAAATATAAAGGGAATGCGTAGCGCTCGCGAACGCGTGCCTTGCGACAACCACCGAGCCCCCGCCTCCCGCAGTAGATTTAGCAGGGGAAAAAACCCTTCAGCGCTGTCATTAAGCGGTCCCGCGCATGTAATGCTTGGCATGGGGAACACGACGATGAAGATGCATATGATGATTATTACTATAGGGGAGTGCAAGGTAACGACAGAACAGGTAAATAAACAATTTCAAACTTGTACGAATGCGTGGTGACATGTCCTTCAGTGCTCGTATAAATAAATTCTGTATAAAGAAAGCCTCGCGCGACTTAGTGTAAGCTTCGCAAGCTGAGATGGTGGAAGTCTACGATGCCGAGGATGACGTTGCATCGACCACTCGCCGCGGAGAAGACGACGTGCTCTTCAATGAATATGACGACGATTACTAGCACTGCAACTATGCACATAAACAATGATACTGAAACTTAACTATGTGCCCGGCAATGCTCATCTACAACAGCTTCGCCATTCAAGTCTTGCGCGTGCGTGCAGGCTTCCCTGAATTTTTTTCTTTCTGTTTCTTTGAAGTCTGTCTAGACGCAAGTCAGCGGTGACAAGCTAAAGAAACAACATGCTATAGAAAGCTCATCGCCATGACTCAGCCTAACGAACGCTTATCTCGAAAGGATATATTGCGTGACAAAAGGGGGTGAAATCGGTACGCAGCGCCACGTATACCCTTTAAAGGGACCCTGCAACACTTTTTATAAGCGCTTTCACTCTTTCCTACGCGTCTGGAAGCACTGCGAAAGCTATAGTTACCGCCAGCACAGGGCGGCACTGCGTAATTTTCTCGCCGCACCATATACGCCTGCCAATTCAGCTTTGTTTTTGTGGCTTTTTTTTGTTTAAAGTTGCTATCGAAAAGTGTTAATTGCTACAACTGAAGGAAAACCGGCCAACAGCCGCTACGTGGCCTCAGTGACGTCATTCGAGCCGTCGAATAACGTCAAGACCAGAAAAGAGAGAAAATTCTTTTGAGCGAGTTTGCCAGTTATCTGATGGACTTTGCCACCCCCTAATCTAGCTAATAAATGTGTTTGGTGACTACGTTCTGCAAGCATTTAAGATTCCAAAAAAAGGTGAGAAATGTGTTGCAGGGTCCTTTTACCTACATGAACTTCACCCTTACACAGTTTACACCTTGACCGACAAGAATCACGACGTCGAAATTCCCAGATTTCTCGCAACTTTATTTCCAGATTTCCAGATGGTACCGAGAACGCACGTGCGGTCTTAAGCACTCGGCGTCCGTTGCGCGATGCATGCTTCGGCGGCTTGCTCTACGGCTGGCCGCAGCCGCCGCAGTTCGGAGTCGGACAGCATCATGGCCGAACGAAGGAGTGGGCCATTGTGTCCCCTGGACGCAGTGTAACGTAGCATGTGAGCGGAATCTATATTTACGTGAGCTCTCGGGGGGGAAGGATGTAGATTCACAGCAGGCGCAAGTATATATATATATATATATATATATATATATATATATATATATATATATATATAATATATATATATATATATATATTATATATATATATATATATAACAGAATAAGGGTTGGCAGTCAAAAACCTCGGAAAGCAAAGGAGGATTGGCTAGTAGTTGAAACTGATTACGAATTTAAAGAAGAGAAGTGAAGAAAAAATGCCGCCAGTGTGGATCCGAACGTCCGACCCCAGATCGGTCTGGTGCGATAACCATACGCTACGGCGGGCGATTTTCCCATTCACTATTTGGGGTATTTATGTTATAGTATTTGTTTCTAGTCTATGGGGTGGTAGCCACGCCATTCGGACTAATCGGTGAAGGGGACCTTCTTATTTTAGTCCGAATGGCGCTGTACACCCAAGCACAGGATAACAACATACCTAAATAAATACCCAGAAAGTGAATGGGAAAATCGTCCCCGCCGGTAGCGTAGTGGTTATCCACCAGAGGTATTCTGGAGTCGTGGTTCGGATCCCACCTGGCGGCATTTTCTTCACTTATCTTTTCTTCCAAATTCTTGAATCGTTCAATGATTAGCCCATCTCCCTGCTTTCGAGGTTCTCGATGATACCTTATTCTGTGTATTTTGAGCTACTGATGTTTAGTTATACTAGAGAAAGGTTCCTGGCTGTGAGGTATGTACATGAGAAGTCGAGTGAAAACATAACTTATTCCAACGTTTCGACCGGGGGCCGTCTTTGCAAAGATACAATAGTGCAGACATATATTATAATAATAAATTGGGTTATGAAGGGTAACAGCGGGGATCCCTGAATGGTAAAAAGTTGATGGCAGATAAATCAAAGAGATCAAGAAGTTTGCCTGATAATGTCGCGTCAGCACAGGACCGGGTTAAATGGAGATCTATGGGAGAGGCCTTTGCCCTGCTGTGAGCGCATATAGGCGGATGACGATGGTGATAATGTGATGATGTTGTGTGTTGTTGTTGTGGGGGGTGGTGGTGGTTATATACCGTATTTACTCGATTCTGAGCACCCAGTTTTTTCTGCGATCGTGGTGCCCAAAGTGGTGGGGGTGTACCGCTCCCACCGCGACGTTTTTCGCGGTCTTATTTCCAAAAGATGGTTCGCCGAAGTATGTTTTAGTTGGCAAACATTCCAAAGAAAAATAGCACAGACAGTGAACCCAAGGCTTAAGCCTGATACTCCGTCGCTCACTACCAGTCGAGTCCAGTGAGCTGCTTGGGCCGCCGGTCTCTCAGTATACCCCAGCAGGTCGCCTTCTGTTCCGTTGAAGTGGCTTGTAATTGAAAACTTCACAAATTACTTAGCCCGAACGTCAACTAGGGACCGTTTCGATGTGTCTGAAAGATACCTTGCGGTGGTTGGTTAGAAAAGGGGGCTTAGATTAGCACGGAAACGGTTTTTCCAATTTTTCTTTTCCGGAAGTAGGGGAGGGTGCTTAAAATTGCAAAAATACGGTATACAGTCGAGTCCATTTATAACAATAGCGTTTATAACAATATATCGGATAAAACGATGAACAGCTATGGCACCGTCAACTTTTGTATTCTTTCTGTGGTAAAATAAACCGCTTATTACAATGCTCCAGTGCCACGATATCGGATATAACGATTGAATCCGGTTATATTGTGCACCAAAAATGCAACAGTGATGACTCTAATGACATGGTTGCCCAGCCTACTCAGGTAGTGTCTTCGTAGGAGGCCCAATGCGTGGCACAGTCCCACGGGGACTTTGTTTCCGCCAAGGAAATTTACCTCAGCTTGGAGAAGCACCTATAAATGCTCTTGGAAAAGATTTGCACTAGCTTCACACGCGGCAAACAAAGGTGACTGACTGTGGCTTCTTTTCTGCAATTAACTAGTAGGACGACCTTGCCATATGGCATGCGAATAAAATGTTTTGAGCTCTGTTCCGCCGTTTTATTTCGCAACGCGCTTATAACAATTATCGGTTATAACGATTGAATTTCCTTGGCACTTGGATATTGTTATAAGTGGATTATACTGTATATTAGCAGCTGCGACCGCCTGTGTAGGTACACTAGGTATACTCCAGCGGTGAGTATATAGGCGATATATCGGCCGCGGGCTCGCCTGCCTACCCGACGTGCACGCAGGAGCACGTCGGGTTACGCTAAACTGGTTCTGCTTGTGCGCTTTGCGAAATGCACGGCAGGCAGACGCGAAAGCTGTTGGCGCATGAGCGCAGTCTCGTCGGCGCTTTGCGGCGAGTATTCATTGCCTTAGCTCGGTCATTCCATCATGACACAGCTGGTGTGGGGCTCGGTGTACAGTAGCGAACGGCTTTCTTCTGCCGTTTCGAAACTGCAATATACGGTTGCCTGCAAGGCGGCACACTTTGAGCTCCGCTTTTCCGCCGTTTCTCGGAGTCCTTCGGCTGTGGAAGAAAATATATACGGAAAGAAGAGCTGCTTTTTTTGCAGCGAAGCTGTATTACGCAACCTTACGACCGAAATTGCGTCCGTCTATCGGGTCGCGTCGACAAAAGAACCGCGCGCGCTCGCTCGTGAGATAGTATAAAATGTCTCAATTTATTGTAGGTATATTGGAAAAAAATTGCAGTGAAATTGGCTGCTAAGACGACTCTATCATTACACCAAATTTGATTTACCTGTCGTAATTGGTTCACAAAGAAATTGTAAACGTCAAAGAATTCCCGTCTGCGTTTAATAAATGACTGCTTACGGCAAAAGTACGGTTACAGAAAACGGCTGTAGCTCTTGTTTCATCGAAATATCGCGAAAGAAACACGAGAATTGATTTCTGATTAATTCTGAGAAACTTATGTGTATGTACCTTTATTCGAACAGTATGGCAAGTCACTCCGTATACGTATCCACCAAGAAACACTGCTTCGCAGGTTATCCATCTTCACGGCAGTTGAAGTACTCTAAATTATTTTTCATTGCCGTTTACTCTAAAACCAAAAAAACGTTACAGGTGGTGTTCATCTCTGTCTTTGCACAAGACGCAAAGTCTGGCTTGGGGCAAATTCCTCACACAATGGCTTGCAACGAGCACACGAAATGACTTCGAATTTTTTGAATTACACATACCCACTGGTTAGTGAGGAGGAGATATGGTGATGGCTATCATGAAGTGTGCGTGCATGCGTGCGTGCGTGTGCGTGTGCATTTGCATGCGTATGCGCTTGTACGTGCGTGGGGTGCCGCTTGCTCGTACAGAAGCGGATGTGACATGCTCGGCCGCGGTTCTCATTCAGGCCGGACAGCCAGGATAATGAAACGGTAATTGCTGGGCAAAGAATATTTTGCATTACAAAGAAGAGACTCCTTCGCGCATTGTGCATTTCTTAAGCGGAGTATTTCCTTGGTTCTAAGCACTGAATTTCTTTCTGCCATGGAATCTCGCTGGCGCGATTCGGGACAATACGTTTTCTGACCTAACACCATTTCATTTTCATTCCCAGCGGACGACCCTTAGAAATGACGCATTTTCGTGCGTTTAAAGCCACAATTTTGCTGAAAATTGGGCAATATAACCACACAAGTGGATCTTGACCGACATTTCTAAAAATCTCGCGCTTGTTCTTCGTTATAATAGCTTAAATTGCATTCCAAGAAGTCAAGGTCTGCACGTTGCAGAGCCACTGAGGCCGTGGCAGCGCCAGTTTCGCGGAGAAAACATTGCTTCCAGGCGTGGTTGCTCCTTCCAATGATGATGATGATACGTCAGGAGATGCAGCGCGTCATCTAGCGAAACGTATCATAATCAAGGAAAGTGCGGATGCTCTCGGCAGGCAGCGGCTTCCCTTCCCGGCTGAGAGAGAGAAGAACTTTATTTATAGATCCGGCAAGACCCGGCTCCTGGCCATGCTCCGTGCATCCTAAACAGTTCTGTGGTCTCTTTGTGCCTGGTTGCTGCGTTCCGTGGTGCTGCTGTGCTTCTGCGGTGATTTTTTTTAAAGACGATAGTCTTTCTTCGGCTACTTCAACCCAGAAATTTTGGTCTGTCTGTCGGTCTGTCTGTCCGTCTGTCTGTCTGTAACTCGACTCAGCCACCCGGCCAAAGTAAAATGCGTACTGCGCAATAGTCTTATATACTCACAGCCAAAATTATACGTCTAAGCCCGGTTTATATGTTTATACTTGTCAACTTTCTTGAACAAAACAAGACATTACGCAAATATAAGACAGGAAATTAGTACACAAGGGTTATTTACAGTGTTCCTTTATTAAAAAATTCATGGAGTCATTGGTTTTTCGATAGCAAATGATATTCTGCATCTACTGCAGAAAACCGCCGCCTCCTGGCGGCATATGAAAAATCACGCGGCAACAGCACCGAAGAGTTCCACTAGCTAGGTTCCTCGTTCTGCTTGGAACGCACGTGGAGTACGGCCACGCGGCTCTATTAACCTTCTAGTCGACCGCCTCCATTCACGCGCGTCTCCGCCGTACTGCAGCGCTGGCATCGAGGAACCCGGCCTGTAGCAATGGAACGCGGTAAATTCAAATCGCCTTCCGCAAATTTTTAGTGTGTTTACCTTGGGATGACCGCGACAGTACAGGAACAGCATGAGAGGTGAGCGGGAAAGCGAAGGGGGGCATTTCCTTTGCAAACGCCTACAAAGACTATCGTCATTGACGACATTTGCAACAAAAGGAGCAGATACGCGGCCATTTTTTTTTTAAAGCAAAGCATTACATGCTTTCGTCCAGCGGTTTCGCGGAGGATGTGGAAGTTCACCTTTTGACCTCAGATGCACCCCCTGCGACATACCCCTCGGAGCGCATCGCGTGATTCGCCGGGCCCGGTGTCGGCGCTGCGCACAAGGCCCGTTTTCAGTCGTTGTGCTCACGTAGCGGCGGCGGCCGCGACGGGAGCGGCCGCTCAGCTGATCGGCAGCCGACCAAATCCGCAGCATTCTACGCATGCGCTGCTGGGCCGTCTCGGGCTATGTGACTCATCTTGCGCCGCATTCACTGTAAATGAGGAACGGGCCGCGTTTGCTGAGAATGAAAGCGAGGCCGGGCCTCCTTCTGTTAGCGTTGCACGGGACCGAAAGGCTTTGAGTCGTGGTCGGCAATACAGCTACATCAAAGGTTAACCAAGCGAAACCAAGACTCAACCAGACTAAGCCAAGCTTTTGCTTTGCATATCCAAGGTTAGCTGAGGTAAGCCGCAGCCATTTTTTAAGTGCAATGCACTTCTTAAGCGACCCTGAACCTGCGTCCACCGGCGATGTCCGCGCACGTGGAGATGGGCGCGCGCAGCCTGGCCGCTGACATGGCACATACCCACGTGGGGGATTGGCCAGGAATCTCCTCGTCTTCCTTGGCAACGGGGGAATGGGCGCGCGCTCCGGGCGCTGACATGGCACATACCCCGTGGGGGATTGGCCAGGAATCTCCTCGTTCCTTGGCAACGGGGGGAAATGGGCGCGCGCAGCCTGGCCGCTGACATGGCACATACCCACGGGGGGATTGGCCAGGAATCTCCTCGTCTTCCTTGGCAACGGGGGGAGATGGGCGCGCGCTGCCTGGCCGCTGACATGGCACATACCCACGTGGGGGATTGGCCAGGAATCTCCTCGTCTTCCTTGGCAACGGGGGAGATGGCGCGCGCTGCCTGGCGCTGACATGGCACATACCCACGTGGGGGATTGGCCAGGAATCTCCTCGTCTTCCTTGGCAACGGGGGGAGATGGGCGCGCGCAGCCTGGCCGCTGACATGGCACATACCCACGTGGGGGATTGGCCAGGAATCTCCTCGTCTTCCTTGGCAACGGGGGGAGATGGGCGCGCGCTGCCTGGCCGCTGACATGGCACATACCCACGTGGGGGATTGGCCAGGAATCTGGCGTGAGAAGGGCTAATGCACCCGCTTAAAGGAGTACTGACACGAAATTTCAACGCTGAGATCCGCTCTAGCAATCAAGTACAACGACAACACAAATAGGTGTCTGTGAATAAATGCATCTTTCTTTCTTTGTAGTTGTGTGTGTGTGTGTGATCTCTCTTTCGCGAACATTACCGAACCGCGCAAATTCAACTCGTGCATTCGCACTTTCACATTCTTCCCCTCGGGGAAATGCGGGGAATTTTTTGTTTGTTCGCCTCCGGTTGCCTTGTTGCGTTTAACCATACTGGATAATACGGCTTTCGCATAATACGTTTTATTTGCCGGTTCCCGTGAAAAACGTATCATTGCGATTTCACTTTACTTCATTCCACTGCCCGAGGAGGAGGCCACTGCTCACGCTATAGCCGCGTCAACGTCGATTTGTGTATCGCTTAACGATTGAAACTACTCGTTGTAAGTGGACGTGTGCGTGTTTGCAAGGATGAGACGGGGGTGGAGGATTACGGACGCTCAAGGTCAGAAAAAAAGAATCAGTTCGCGCCGTTTTCTTTGGACAACCCGGTTACGGTGTTCTCGAGACTTTCTATAGGCTTCCGTGTAGCCGCATACGTAGCTTATAAAGCGAAGCTTTGTATGACTAGGGTTTCGCGCATTTTAAAGCGAAGCTTTACTGTTCTCACTGATGGCGTCTGTAACACGAAAAGGGGTGAAGTGAAAGGGAAAAAAGAAACGTTTCCTGAGGCCGGAATCGAACATGGGTCCATCGCGTTATGAAGCCGGCGTATAAATGATTGCTCTATTTCTTTTTTTTTTTTCTGCTGCATGGAAAACTGCACTTATTACAGCCTACGAAAGATATCAGTCATCCAAGAATATGAATATCACTGCAGCTGAAATAGGCCGGCCGTCAGAACTCCGGCAAGCCGACGCACGCGTCCAGCAGATGCAGCCTTCTCGTGGGTCACTTTGGGCCGCATAAATGCTCGGCACCAACGCAGCCTGCTCCCCAAAAAATGGACTTCGTTGGGCGAGGTGGTTCCGCATGCCTGTCATTCATGCGGCACTTCCGCAAGCCATACAATCCCATCCCAACAAGTATATCATAAGGTACTCCACTCCAGTACCACCTCCAAAAGGCAAGAACCGAATTGTATAAGAGGTATTGTCCGTGTCCTTTTACATGCAACTGCATCTCATTCACTCGCCTTGTCCCTCCATACGGCGTTGTCCGTCCACACCCCTCCCCCTACACTATAAAAAAAATATTAGTTAGCGGCGCCCGGTTTCGATCCCACGACCCTGTGGGCAGAACGCAAGGTACATGGTGCTCTTCCCACTGTGCCACAAAACCGAGACAGAATCAAATGCTACGAACGCGCCTTATATCCTTGACTCATTCAAACTACGTCAAGATGCTACTGATACAACGCATGATGGGGCAATGATTAACACTTGCAATAAAAGAAAAGAAGCTCCCACTTACAGCAACAATGATGGAGTAAAGGTCGTTGCGACAGCGAAGCCTGAAGCATACCACTTCGAGAGATTGACCAAGATTGGCCAATAAAACATAATAATAATCATAAAACATAATAATCATACGAGTTCCCGACACGTTTCACGCGATTTCAGAATCAATCCAACGGAAACACCAAGTGAACCCCACGATGCGTCGCATCTACACAGGGTTCCCCTCGCGGGGAGGTGGGCGCAATTTTTTAACATGGTCTAAGCGGTTTGAATTTGGAGACGGGTGCATGGACGTGAAAAGTTGGACAGAAAATTCCTGAACCCCGCTACAGCGAACTAACCCAACTGTGTAAACGTGACGATGATCCGTCACGAGAAAGCTTTGCGTTCAACCGTCGTCGTCGTTAGACCGAGGGGTGCCTGAGTTTTCATGTGGTGGAGCATACACGCGTTCCGGTGGAGCCAACTTTATCGCAAACGCTCAGCATAAAATTGCTGTACTGTTGTTTTATATGAACTTTCCCCCGAACAAATATATGACACTTGGCCGCTGAGTTTTATTTACTTGCCATACTTCGACTGTTCGCCGTGAAGCTGCAAAGCTTGTGGAATAACGGGAGCGAAACGGACAGCGTAAAAACTTTAGTTAAATCTCTATTCCTTCCAAGTTTTATTATTCACTGTGTCATAATCACTGGCCTTATCAAATTATGAGAAAAATAAATCCGTGTGCATTCTCTAACCATATATGTGATGTGTATTTTATCAGATTCGCTGGCCATCCACCTTCCCAACGTGAAATGGCTCCCAAATGTTTTAATACGCGACGCCGCTGTTTTGCAATCGAGTTCAAGACAGCGTGAACTGGCGCTGAAAGGCATAGCCGCAGTATCATGACGCAGTTGCGCTGAGTCATCGAAAGGGTGTCGGTGTATTGAATTTTGAATTTGAATTTATTTCATTTTGCGTTACAACAAGAATGTATACAATAGAAGATTTCAGAAGGAGGTCCCAGAGTCAGAGACTGAAGAGGGGACCTTCAGTCTCCCCCCCCCCCCCCCCCCCCCTTTTCTTGCACTGCCTTTTCTTGCACTGGAGTCTTCGTATTTCGCTTCCGTCGGCCCGCCGAACAGCACAGGAAGTGCAGCTGTCGGTTGACTCACGGTGTCCTCATAGCATATATACAACGCAAAGGGGCGATAAGTGCAAAGATGCGTGCGGCCCTAGAGTGGGCTACAATGCAATTAGAATCAGCTATCTTCCCTCTCCCCCTTTCAGCCGGAGTTACAATTGTCGGTAGGTTGGTGAGGCGAACTACAAAAATCAGCTGTAACGCGGATTGAAGGCGGGCCAGTTTGTACATAACTGTGTGACAAAACAGCGCGGGAAACGGGAGTACAGAACGGGCACACAGACACGGCTCTGTGTCTGTGTGCCGCTTTTGCAGTCTCGTTTCCCGCGCTGTTTTGTAATCTTTCTACAAAAATAAAGGTCTTGTTCTCCGTTCTGTAGCTAGGCGTCAGTCAGAGGGCGTAAATAGGGGCCAATATGTGCATATAATACGACTGAAATCATGACACGCTGCCAATACTTGGGCATTCAAGCAACACGGAAACATGCATGTTGCGCATGGACACACCATAGCATGTCCCGCCCATGTTTTCGCATTTCGTCCGCGGGCGGCGCTTTTGACCGGCGCCAGCAGCGCCCCCTATCCCCGGTTCGGGCCCCTATATATGCCTATACGATCAGAACTCGATCTAAAGAAAGCCGATCTTACGAATTTCCCCAATCTAACGAACAAATTCAGATTCCCACTCAGGCGCCCATAAGGCTCAATGGATTTGTGAACTCGAACTAACGAACTCGATTCTTCGCCATTCCCTATTTAACCAAGTATCAAGAGTTCCGTAAGCCCTCAACACAATGAAGAAGAGCAAATCGCGCCCAGTTCATGGGGACGGCATCGTCAGTTTGACGACGTGGCAGCAGATCTTAGCGGACGCAGATGCAGACACGACAGAGGCTTTGAACGATGAAGAAATCGTACCGTTAGTTTCCAGCGCACAAGAGGCGTCCGGATGCTGAGGATCAAGAAACCGCTGAAGCTCTTGTACCCGCTCCAGGCCAGGTGATAGACGCTACTGACTTGCTGAGGCGCTTTGTTGGTGCTGACGAAGGAGCGGAGAGCGCGTTGAACGTGCTTGTGTGCTACGAAAGGTCTATCCGCCCAATGCTAACGAAGCACGCACAGGCGAAAATTACAAGTTTTTTGCCCAGAAAATAAATTAATTTCTCCCAGAACCCCTGAAGTTTTATTCTTTATATTTTCGCCGCAAAATTTCAGCGCAGTGCTAAATAATTGACAGGCGATCACCGCGGCTGCCGCTGTTACGGTGTTATGGTATTAGAAATTGAGTTTATGGCATCAACTGCTTGCAAAATGACAGTACTGATTTTACGATGTTTTAAATTTATCGAAATAATTTGCGGTTCCCGGTGACTTCATTAGATCGGGTTTTCACTGTATATTATTCGCTGGCTGGCTCGGTCCTCGCATTCGCATTTCACGCTCTCCGTGACTTTCCCAGGGGAAGTTTAATGGTATTTTTTTTTTTTTTGCAATGAGTAACTTCAAAGTCGTGTTTATAACTATTTCTCTCCTTCTCTCTTCTCTGTCTCTCCCCTAATCTTCTTCCGCTGGTAGATGAATCAAACGGGCTCGGTCATGGCGCTTATGATTCATGGCTGAGGCCTTCCTGCTTCCCGCCACTCGATTTCCAAGCCTTCCGTGGCGAGCGACCGAGTACCGACACGTGAGACGGTGACCTGAAGTGACCCTTGACCTCGCGCTTGCACACGCGACCTATCGTTAGCGCAGCATTCACAGTATCACGGCCTCGACGTCCTTACAGAGTCATCAAAAGACAATGTGCTTCAAAATGGCCGCCACTTACGCTCTAATGGCGCTCATTAAAATGCAAGGCTCGGGCATTTAGCCGCTACTGACCTTGTTGCTCTCGACGTCGGACCATCACTTAGCTCGAAAGAAATCTGATAACGCACGAGTGAGGTGAAAATCGATTCCCCTGGTACGAACCTGCTCACTCAACTCACCTGGTCTCTTTTGGCCAACTTCAGCTGGCCGCCGACTACAAGCCTGATAACAGTGCTGATAAACTGATTTTTCTTGTTTCACGGTGTCCGCCCGGTGTATGGACAACGTCGATAAACTAAGCTAGTTGTCTTACGATCCGGGAGAAGTCAGCAAGGCTGAGCACCGGGTTGGATTGAATGGGCAAACTTTAAGTAAATACGGCAAGACGTGAATGTTTATACGTAATTAAATTTCAAAGCGTGTAACTCTGGAAGCATTTGTATTTCGAGATGTATGCCCTCCTATATTCTCTGATTTCCCTAGAATACGAAATCCCTCTACAACACTAGCTCCCCCCCCCCCCCCCACTCCGCAAAGCTTTCCCTTGACGTGGGTTGTGGAACAGATGTAAATGAAAAAAACTGGGGTGTTTTCTTCTACTATCCTCCTCTCCATAGTCTTCTCTCTTCTTACCGTGATTCCACATACACCTCTGGCAAACGCTTTATAAAATGGCTAATCAACTCAATTATTGCTGCGAATAACTTCAATCAATCAATCAATCAATCAATCAATCAATCAATCAATCAATCAATCAATCAATCAATCAATCAGTACGCAGCTGGGTCGAACAGAAGAAATCTGCGCGCCCGCTCTTAAAGGAGCCATGAAGAGAAAATACAACTTCGTTTAATTTGAAAGAACTAGGATTCAGTATCTCACTCAGCTCCATCACAGCCACAAAAGATGTTTATTTAACAAAAAAAAGCAATAATTATTTAAAAACTTTCAAATTTTGCGCCACAGTGACGTGTTATGAGCAAGAATGACGTCATACGGGCCAACAATACAACATAATTTTCAGTGCGTTAACTGCACGTTAGCATTCAAGTGATGCGGTCAAATGGAACTAGAGGCTCCATTACAGACGTCCAGTCATGTGTCGTCGCGACAGCTCAGTTGGGCGGCCGCCAATCGCACAAACAAGGTTCCGTGACGTCATAGAAAAGTTGCGGAAATTGGCTAGGGGGGTCGCGACTGCTTCACACATTTTCTTTAATATCTCCGTTATTTGTTCGAAGATTGCGATGATATTGGTATCATTGTTATCGGGACTAAGCAGTCTTTCTAATAAACCCAACTTGTATTTTGTCTTCATGGCTCCTTTAAGCATATAGCCCTGTGGCCCAGTGCAACGCCCTCACACCATAGCACGTTCCCGGAGACGGTTATTGGCCCACGCCTTAGCAGCAGGCATTTATGGGTATTTAGATGCACACGCGTTAGAGATAACTGGCAAGCTCCACTTGGATCAATTTCATGACGCAGATTAACTTGATGATGCCTGCTTGCGTAGCAAGAACGAATTCATGTCACGCGGTCCCGTACCTTTTTTCAGGCTAAAACTTACCTTTTTTTAGGGGCGAAGCACCTCAAAGGGACAGACAACCGATTTTTGTCAAGTATATATTCTCTATCCCAAATGAAAAGGCATCACTTAAAGCACCATGACGAGAAACAGTTTTGCTAACAATGCCCTAGAACATTTTAAATCGAAATTTTTAGATCTACGAGCCGTATGTGTCTCTCCCAAAAATTATGCTGGCAACCATGACATAGAGTAGCTCGGCAACATACTTTTGTCTGTATGCGAAATGAAAAACGATATTTAAAAACTTGTACCCAGCAAAAAAAAGCTTGAATCGCAGGCTTTCCTGTACCTCCATGTGTTTTTCTATTGTGCACGAATGCGCCATCTGTTGGGATAGACGATAGGTAGAATCTGGCTTCACGTTGTGGAGGTGGGAAGTTCGATTCTCCCCGGGCGTGACGTTTTTTTTTTTTTTTTTTTTAAGCTGCCATTGGCGTATTTGGAAACTGAAATCAAATATTTTGGCAGAACAAACGCCTCTGCCTCAGGCAGAATTGTCAAAGCTCCTTTACTGAACGCTGCCGTTGATTCTGGGCTTGGTGGCTCAGTTAGCCACACTGACAGCAACCAAGCGGCAGCGGCGGGCGGCGTGTCTTTAGAATTTTCAAAATAATGTTTAGAAATACATATACAATTTAACCTTGTACGAATACTTGTGTTAAAAGGTTTTCAATACGTAAATAAACGTTTTAGCAGTTACAGTAGCTGCTAGGTTTGCAGGTCACGTGACAGGGACACATATTGTAGTGACAAGTTTCGACACTCCGCCACCCTTCCAATTTCAGGAAGTTTGCTGCCAAATTAAAATTATTTCCGCCGATTTGTTTAGAAATTGCTTGTGGTTACCGGGCTATATAAAACGCTGGTTTTCATATGAGCTAGAGAACATATACGCGACAAAAATCGGTTGTCTGTCCCTTTAAGACGTCGCTTTGTCCGGGGCTTGGCGTCCGTGTACACAGTGTTGCGCATACGCGAGGAGCATTGGATTGGATTAGATTAGATTAGATTAGATTAGGTTGGATTTGGATTGGATTCGATTTGGATTCGATTGGATTTAATTTGGATTGGATTGGATTAAATTGAATTGTATCGGATTGGATTGGATTGGAATTGTATATACTGTGCACACGCGTTGTCACTCGTTTTACATGCGCGAAGTGGGCAATGCCACGGGTAATTTACGGTAAGAACATCCCAGTGCTTCGCCACACTCGTCATGATTCACTTCGTGGAGATGCGTGAAATTTTTTTTTTAATTGCGAAGCTCGTCAGGGGCCGGGCTTGTCGTCCCAGCTCGTCCGCGGTCACGGTGTCACGCGGCGTCACGCACCCTAACCAGAGGCTTTGAAAGGGTACCCGATTATCCCTCGATTCAGCCTTCCGGCCAAAACTTGAGGATACTTGAACAAGAGGTATATATAGACAGAACCATTCTAAGCTCCTGGAACCACTGGCACTGGTTTCCTCATTATTTAGCGCAAAGAAAACTTGAGGTACATTTGAGGCAAAATAAATGTTCTTAACCGGCAGTCCCCGTGCTCAAGTCCTCGCGGCGTTACGCAATCCCCACTCTTAACGCCACGTCACTGCGGTGGCTAGACAGCGTGACCGGGGACGAGCTACGACGACAAGCCCGGCCCGTAAAGTACTCTGCGCTTTAAAAAATCCGGGCCATCTCCACTAGCGGGAAACCTGAGGAGGGGCGACGCATGCGCTGGTGTTTTCCGCCGCAAAATAGCTGCTAATGCGCAATGAGAGACAGAAGACGATTTTTTTCAACTATATACATATGTGCTTTATTATATGCAATCAGCAATCGTGTAGCTAATCCCTGTCAATATGCGTAATGTATTTTAACAAAAAAGTGTGTTATTCCGGGATACACTAAGATTTGACTGACGTCACATCCGTCATGGAAATGACGCCAATACAACGAAGCAATCGACCTGTAAAGGGCGCACCCCTGCACACAGGGTCTTCTTGCGGGGAAGCAACCTTTAGTACTAAAGAGTACGTTATACTTGGGGTTGTTCGTTTTCGGGTTTTATATTTTATCACGAAAGTCTTTTATGCCGAGATACACCAAGATTACACTGACGTCATATCTGTCACGGAAATGCCGCCAGTACACCTTTGCCGAAGTGACCCGCCAGCAGGACGTCGCTCGCCAAGCACACCCACAAGACAGCCGCCGACCCGCAAATCATGCTCAGCTGCAGATTTAGCTGCTACATTTCACTTTCGTGTTTTACCGATTCCTATGACAGAGGAATCAACCACAGTTTTCTTGGGTTCTCCCTCGTCCTAATGCTCCTGGTGTTCATTAGGCATCAGCGCTTCCAAGTCGTACACCGTGCCGAGTTCAGGTAGAGGTATACAGCGTTGCTGTAAAGGTCTCGTGTTTTTGAAGCACTTGTAAAACTTGCGGTTGCGCTAGTTGTTCATGATTCGAGAAAGAATTGTGCGCAAACGATTCGACCGAAGACACAGGAAGACCAGACGGCACAAGCGCTCATAAGTCCCGTCTGGTCTTTCTGTGTCTTCTGTCGAATTGTTTGCGCTCAATTCTTTCTCGAACCTTTGAAACACGAAACGTTCTAGCACGATGCGTTGGAAAACGAGTGTCCCCATGTGTTCCTTCAGTACGCGTTCTTGCCCACGGAGATGAACGTTCCAACGCGAGGCATTGGAAAACGAGTGTCCCGGTGTGTTCTTTTAGTAGGCGTTATGTTCTAGCGCGGGGCCTTGGAAAACGAGTGTCACGGTGTTTTAGTACCGCGACTACACGAGACGACGACAGGAGACGCCGACAGCCCGAGCCGCTAAGGTGCTTGGCCCCTAAAAATCGACGCGTTCAAAATGGCGCACAAGGGCTCCAGCACGTGCAAGATGATGCAAGCACAAAAAGAACCGAACTCCCCGTTTGAGATGTTACAGGAAGAACAAGAAACAAAAGATAGAGAGAAAGATGCGAGCTGTTCCCAGGAGAAGGCGCGGGAGCACTGCGAAGGCGGGAAAATTGAATTGCATTGAACAAACCTCGGTTTAATTCATCAAGAGGAGAGTGAGACGGAGAGCGGAAGAACGTGAGGGGTGGTAGTAGTGAGCGGAGAACGGTTACCACAGCAACTCTGGCAAATTAACTGCTTTGTTCATGACAGCGTTTACGTTGAATGAACTGCTTGAACTTATTAATTTTCGGTTCACTCACTGAAAACCCGTAGTCTAATGCGGTTTTTTCATAATGTTCTGTCACTCTCACGAAACCAGTAAATGTGAGTGTAACCGTCGCACACCAACGCCCTCTAATTGCCAAGGCGGCAGGTGTGTTCCTATGTATTTTGTGACTCGCCTTCCTTGGCGCGCATGGTGTCACTAGATAAGGTATAAGAGTAGCGGCACTCAGGCACGGGAGTCAGCAATGGCGGCCATTTTGGTGTTTATCAGTGTTGCGAGATTGCGCTTCTACGGCCTAGCCGCTAAATTCTACCGGGTCGTTTGTTAACAACACTGCCGAAGATGCAGCAAAACAGCATCTTCGGACACTTCTGCTGCTGAAATGCTGCTACACGTGTTATCTTTAATTAATCTCGAGAACGACGTCAGCCACGCTCACCCGCTGAGCAGGGAAGTTAAGCTAAGCCTACCACAGCTTACCGACTGAAAATGCTCAAGCAAAAAAAAAAAAAAAAAAAAAGGCGGCGTCCATGAACCATCGCAGTGCAAACAAGTGTCACGTGACGCCAGCTAACCAATGATCATGGCGGCGGCACGAAACAATAGGAGAAAAGAGTGCCGATACTCTGTAACCTTATATGGTGACACTATAGGCGCGCACTGTTCAGTTCTAAACCTGTTCAAATCTCCCCTTCCTTCCGCAGTACTCGCAACCTATTTGCATTTTCAGATCGCCTCTTTCGGTAGTCTCCACGCAACACATCCGAGTCATCTCAGAACATACATTTCCAATGCCGCTAGTCAAGCAAGGCCGGTTGTATGGAATTTCCGCTGTCAGATTATCTGGCCGCGATGAGGATCGCAGCAGGCTTCAGCACACTGTCCGCTGGAAACAGGTCGTTCTCTGTATATGAACTGCCATGACCGAGAGCGGTACGAAAACAGCGAATGTATACGTTACGTTAGGCACTACACGGTTTCGTGGCCCCGAAGTTGAAGCAGAAATGGGTGAGAGGGCTCAGCGCGCAGTGCCACGCAGGTCAGAGTGACCTGAACGAAACTTGTAAGAAAGGTCCCCTTCTTCATAGTGGCCGCTTATGCTGAGGAAGTGTCAAGCTCGCCACCTGTGCGTACATTTTCAGCTACATGGCTCTGAAAGCGACGTATACATAGCTTGCGCATGACGTCATCACAACCCCTTCTTGTGACCCACTTCCAGCTTTTTCAGCATTCCCAAAGATAAGAGCAGCAGATAAGTGTGCAGCCTTCGCCGTGCTTGTGGGTCACAAACATGGAAGCTACGTTTGACGTCAGTGCAAGACATCTGTATAGTTCGTGTTCGAAAGCAGTGGCCGGAAGTCGAGTCGTTGCAGGGCCGTCGCATGATCGGGCAGCGGCGCTGTGCGTTCGCATTGTCGCAGACTCGTTGCTTTCTCCGTCTCAAAGATTGTCTAAATTATTCCTGAAGGTAGAGTAAGAGCAATCATTTAAGCTCGTACACAAGAACACCACGTTGTCATTCTCGTCGGGTTTTGTCGGGCATATTTTTGTTTGTCCCTCATTGAAAAAGGATCTTCCCAACCTGGCGCTACTTTCAGCCCAACCTTTCAATGACTGAACAGGCGCGCGCGATCTTCTTTGAACTAACGTACGGTATTGGAGGAAAGCAACGCACACAGATACGACGTTTCTGTTTTTTGAAGTTTTGTCTCCGCCCCCAACGCGAGTGAATGGTTCGACCTTCTTCAGTTTTGGGTCGAAATAAACGTTCATTCCTCCTCCATCAGAAATACATCTGCCACCGCCGAGCACACCACCCACGAGATCTCGCGCTCAGCCCCGAGGGTTCGCAGCGATCTGGGCTGCGTAGGGAGACGCAATATTCGCGCACGCGATGGAATCGGTTCCCTGCCCTTGAAGCGCACGAATGATGTCAACCTGCGTATGCAAAAAAAAAAAAAAAAATTAAAGCCGTTCCACTCAATTGAAAGCTGTCGGAAGTGCCGAGCAGTGATTCGCCATAATGGGCTGTAGCGCCGTTATCCGCTCACTGCTACCACCCAATGCAATTCAAATTTCCCGCCTTCGCATTGCTCGTGCGCCCCCTGCCTGAAACTGCGCCAGCGGGGGTTCTGTTCTTTTTGTGCTTGCTTTTCCTCCCGCACGTGCCGGCGTTGCACTGCCACTTTTTTTCGCTTACAATCGTAAAAAACAGCCCAACGAGCGTTCCTAACTTTGAAAGCGGGCGCTGCCGCTTAATTACGTATATTTTGCCTCAAATGTACCTACAGCTTTCTTTGCGCTGAACATCGGGGAGATGTATGACAACCGCCAGCGGTTCACAAGTTTTGAACGCTTATGACTACATAAACCGCTTGGCTTTCGAAGCCTCCCGGTTACGCCGCGACGACAGCCGAACGCCGTGTGGCTCTACCTGGGTCCAGCGAGCGAGCTACGACGACATGGAGAGCCTCAAAAGTGCTCTGCACTTGGAAAAATCACGGCCAAGAAGCTCATATTGCATACTGTGACCTACTCACTAACGTATCTGCGTACACAAACACTCACGAAGTCGGCTTCTTCTCCCAGCTTCTGCGCACACTCCCGTTTCGATTCGCATTTAGAGCGGCTGCTGTGCCCGATAAAAGACCCTCCGAGGCGTCTTCGCGCCGGCGTTCTCATGCCACGCACAACAAAAGGCTCTCCGATCCGACACAATGCCCCGAGGCGTCGTCGCCCCATTGACTGATTCCCCGGCAGATTCGTCTTGGGTGAGAGTTGGCGCGTTCGCTCAAGTGCGCGCGCGCTTCGTAACAATGCGGCACTGAGTGGCTGAGCTACCGTATTACTTACTACGCGTGTGCGTAGCCCAGCCGGCTTGGCGCTGCTAGACAAAGGCCGCCGCTTGTCTGTGTGTGGCCGCCGCTCACAACAATAGCTGAGTAGTAAGCGCGCGCTTCGAAGCTGCCACCGCTCTGCTTGTTGATATTTGCTAATGGCGGCCGTGAGAGGGCGCCAGGTGGGGTGCGTTGTAGCACACGTGTAGGTATATATGGCCGCGAGGGGATGGACGTTTAAGCACGTGCGCCGTGATCGAGGTATGTACACAGTGAGATCGGAAAGTGGGTTATTGCGCTTCGAAAACGGGACGGAAAGGAAGCTGTAGGAGTAAATACGTTGAGTGACGTGGGCGGTCCCCCTCGGTCTGGTCACGAGATTAAGCCTGGCGGACCTAGCACCCGCGTAGTCGCCAAGAAATGGCTGGTGACTACGATGTGAATCACCGTCCGTGATAGTGATTGGGTTACCGTGGGAGAACGAAGCTCCTGGTCTGTATTGCTGTACTCTGATTGCTGCGATTTGGTTGCAGGATAGGTCGAACATTTCAAATCAAAGCAAAAAAAAAAAAATAATATAACCACTAGTCCTCTAGCTGTCGCTCGAAGAAGTTATTCTCTGCTATGTATCGGTAGCGGCGAAAAGTTTCCGTTACGGCAGCGGTAAAAAGATGTTACCATTTATTTTGAGCTGAGCCGACATACGTTACGTACAGATGTACTCCTGCTTCTAGATGCATTGGTAATATTTACGTTTACCCGCCGCGGTGGCTCAGCGGCAAAGGCGTTGCGCTGCTGAGCACGAGAACGCGGGTTCAATTCCCAGCCGCGGCGGCAGCTTTTCTGATGGAGGCGAAAAGCAGAAACGCCCGTGTGTACGAGAGGTCAGCGCACGTTAAATATCCCCCAGGTGGTCAAAATTAAGCCGGAGCCCTCCACTACGGCGCGCCCCATCGCCCTGCTTGCGTCGGCGCGTTAAACCCTACAATCAATAAACGCAATCGCCATGCACAAATTGTTTTTCTACGTAATTAATGTAGGCGGCATTTATTGAATAATTGCTCTTGAATTGCTATTTCTTTCACTGCTTTTCCCGCGTATTCCGGGGTTACTGCATAGGCGACAGGTGATTTCCACTGGGACCGTAGGACTTGTCTTGTCGTGTGGAGAAGTGTGCTGCATCGATCGGTAAATTAATTCCCACCCTCCCGAGATATCAGAACGAGCTACAAAGGACAACCATACAGAGATTCCTCAAAAATTGTCATTGCGAAGCTAATATGTTAAATTAAAAACCCGAACCGTAATCGGGGCTAGTGGCTTTCCAGCTAAGCTGCTGCACATCCGAGCTTTACCATTTTGTAGTCGGACGGAACGAGCGAGACATCAGCTGCCCGAAAGTGGCCAAATAACTATCCTGGTTAAGCCCCATTACTTCTCTGCGCTAAATCGTCCTCGGCACTGACCCGAAACCCCGGTACTCCTCTCATAGCTCGCACTGTAGCTGGCCTCACAAAAGAGGTCTTCCAAATGCAGGCTATAATACACGACATTCGTCCGAGACCCCGCGGGTCACCACTTCGCTCAAGCTCTGCAGCGGAACGGTAAACGTGCTAATACACCAATTAGCTCGAACGGCGCAAAGGACGCGCCGAAGAGGGGGAGCGGCCGAGCGAGCATTCATGGTCAAGCTCAGCGGGTAGTTAACGCTGCATTCACGCCGCCTTCCGCTTTCTTGATTTATGCGTCCAGCCGTTGTTAGTGCGCACGCTCGTCGACAGCATCGTTTCACGGCCACTAGGAGACCTTGCCAGGTAAATGGGGGCCCTTGGGTGGATCTGGCAGTGCGGCAGCTTAGCTGGATTGCTCTATTGATGGCTGACCGAAAGCAGCGTCGGTGTGGAAGAAGGCAGTACATGCGACTACGGCTCCTCATGCCCACCGATGCGACAGCACGCCTGGGAATTAACCGCAGTGACGATGGATGGCAGCGGATTTAAATATTGTACGCGCCGGGTTGCTCGGAAGACATTGTAAATACAGCAATGCGTTCTCAGACTTCGTCTCCGCAGTTCAATGCCACATGCGCATGCGCAGGAATCGAAGAAATGGGCTGCTTTCGCGTTGAGCGGCAGTGCATCTTACCCGTACTCACCTACGGGGCAGAGACTCGGAGGCTCACTAAAAGGGTTCAACTTATATTGAGGAACACTCAGCGAGCAATGGAACGGAAGATGATGAGTGTAACGTTAAGGGACAAAAAGAGAGCGGAGTGGGTCAGGGAACAAACGCGTGTTAAGGACATATTAGTAGAAATTAAGAAGAAATGGACGAGGGCAGGCATGTAATGCGAAGGCAAGATAACAGTTGCTCATTAAAGGTAACAAAGTGGATCCCTAGAGAAGGCAAGCGTGGCAGGGGGCGGCAGAAAGTTAGGTGGGCAGATGAGACCAAGAAGTTTGCGAGGATAAATTGGTCGCAGTTAGCACGAGGCCGGGACAATTGGAGATGTATGGGAGAGGCCTTTGCCCTGCAGTGGGTGTAGATAGGCTGAGGATGATGATGAGGACGTTAAGTAGCAAAGACGCTGAACTATATTTAACACGGCCCCCACCTCCGGCTGGAACCACCTGTGTGAGATGCACTATCTGCCGCAACGTGCGCACGGATCCTATTATTTCAAATCCACAACAGCCGGGGAGGACAGGGTATACGTGTAGAATATGATGCAGATGTCTCTCGAGACAGTCAACATATAGACTGCGCGGCGTAAATCCCACATTGCCACCATAGAGCTCGTATACATTTGTAGACAGGGACCTCCAAGGGATTGAAGAAGGGCTGGCCCCTGTAAGCCGTCCCGCATGGCTGTAAGCTCTGCCAGCATAAGTGGCACGGTGCAAACTGGTTGATAAGCGCAAATCCCAAGGGGCTTGACGGTACGATTGACATTTCACCGCTGTAGTCAGGACGCCATCGAGGGCATCAGCGTCCAGAAACGCCTTTACCTCGTGGATCTAAGCTGCCAGTACAGGTGTGCCTGTGAAAACTGCGTCTGTATTTCCGAACGAAAGAATATGGAGGCGAGTCAGTGGCCGAATGTGTAATTGATGATTGATTGTAGGGTTTAACGCGCCGACGCAACGCAGGCGATGAGGCGCGCCGTAGTGGAGGTCTCCGGAACAATTTTGACTACCGGTAACCGGGGTCTGTAACGTGCGCCGAAGTCTCGTACACAGGGGCATTTTTGCTGTCGCCCTCCATCAGGAAAGCGGCCTCCGCGGTCGGGAATCGAACCCGCGTACTCGTGCTCAGCAGCACAGTGCCTTAGCCACAGTGGCCGGACGTCAATCAACTGATTTTATAGGAAAGGCGGGTAGGAAACGACCAATATCAGGTGGAAAAGGCCACTGCATCCGCACGTGAAGTACGCATGTGCACGCGGGTGGAGCAACGTTGATGGACAAGTTCACCCAACGTGCTGAGCTGAGCTCGAGCCCACAGCCATGGTATCGGTGTTATTCTGAGGAGTGATGTGATTGTTGCATTGCAACCTTGTTAACCGCTTCAAGTCGGGCCCACTCCGGCTGCATCATGTAGTGGAACGTAGCCTCGCAGACAAGTCGATGCTGAAGTACAGACCGCACCGGAATACGGGTCATTTCGGAACAGTAGCCACCAGGATTTTGTGAGATGCGTCGGATTAGATGAAGCATCTGGCCTGCTTTTTGGCGGGAAGACCGGAGTCACATTGCTCCTGACCTATAGACGTTGAAACCTGCAGTTCAAGGTAGCGGTGGGTATACAGGTCGGCCGGAGAGTTGTACAGAGTCATGGGCCAACCCCAGATCGTTGCGGCCCCAAGAATGCTGGCCACAGGCTGAATACCCGTCTTTCCGACTAAAATATTAAGTCCGCCGCATTCACATCCTTCCCGCGTGCCAGTCAAGGCTTTCTGGAGGTACATGGTTCGCTGAGTCAGTTCTGGGTGTTCAGTCCACACGGTAATGTCCACATACACAAGAGCGTCCAGGTCCAGCATGGAGCCGAGATGATAATATTAAAAAGGTGTGAAGTGACAATACCTAACCCCACTAATTCGAACTGAGAATGGATTTTAGAGCGGAAGGTCAAGAGGAGAAAGCGGTACTTGTCCTGGAGAAGAATAAGATTTTTGGGGATTTACTAAATGGATCCATAACTGACGTTGCCGCATGCCTCGAGAATTCGTGCGAACGACCGACAAGTAGCACCATTGACGGCAGATGGTCAAGCCCATCCTCTGTAGCCACACAAGATTTGAACTCAATTTGCGCGGGATGGCTGGAAGGTGTCCAGCCACCTCTGAAGTCATGCAGAATTGTAAGTTGAAGTGCACGCAAAGTATAGAAGCAAAGAAGTGAGATTTGAAATACAGGCGTCAATTTACCGCTGACGGGCCACGAGAAACCAAGTCGCCAGCCAGGTAAAGTAAGAATGAAGCTCTGGGTGAGTTCACATTTACCCTTTAGACGGCTTCATTGCTGTCTTCGCGGACAGTTCGCCATGTTAAACGGCTAAGCGCGGTTCCAATTCGAACGAAGCCGGCAACGAAGACTTGTCTTCGTGGGGACAGCATCGAAGTCAACTACGGTGCAGGCTACCTTCCTGACCAAACTGAAAAACGGCGCCGGCGCCACCTTTTTCAGCATAATGTAGTGACAAAGTAACTTGTTCTTCCATTTAAATATTTCGTATAATTTACCACTGGTTAAGATGCCTTCCACTTTATAAATCACGTAGTGTGCATCATGAAAATGCCATCATTTTTTACGAAACTGCGGCTTGAGTTTGTTAAAATGTCTCCTACGATGTTTTCGTCTGCGTTGGTGGCTGCTGCGGCGTTCCAGTTCTTGTTCGATTAGACGTCTAAGTAGACTGCTTTGCAAGCTGTCCACCAATCTGTCAGCGAATTGGAACGCAGCCTCTGACAGCTGTTATGGCGGCTCTAGGAAGCCCCGCGACTATAGTGCGATACCTCCCTCCCTCTGGTACATTCTAGTTTGAAGCTATGTCGCTGGGGAAGCTGATCTAAGAAACAATCCAATCCAATCCGTAGTCTAAACATCACCTGATGCACACTCCCTCAGGACAGTCCTTTTTCGTTTTGTAATTGTCTACAGCGCCGTGCGCTCGAACGAGCGATGTAAGATGCCTGCACGCGGAAAATTTTCCACTGGCCCCTAGTTAGCTGCCTCTTATCTGTTTGTTTCTTCTTTTTTTCATCCGCCCTTCGCGCGACCCCTCGTACCGCGCCGGCTTGCCAAATGAGTGTAATCAGAGGCGACACCTTTCCGGCGCTCGGAGGAGCGCCCCGCGACGCGGCTTCCATGATGACGAGGTTCGTTGCAGGAATCGTAGACGAGTCGTCCTCCGTTTTCGTCTGCTGTAGCTACGTGCTTACCCCGTACTGCGCGGTTCTTCCTTATGGAGTGCAAAAAAAAGCGTCGACAGTTAGCGCCTCCGACCGAGCAACATGCTAGTACGGATTCGCGAATGAAGCCCTCTCCGGCGCCTTCTGCCCTCGCCCTGAATGGCCGCACAGATGGACCTTCCGCTGGGTCAACTTGGGTGCGATTAGACGGTCATGGTGAACGTAAATGACAGCAACTCACAGTACACAGTACGACCATCCGCGCATGCTCGGAGGTGCAATTTAACACCAGCCACGTGCGAGGCTACACTGGTTGAGAATCAGTTGTTGCGCTGGAACGTGTTTCATCAAAGAATATGAGGTATGCCTGGATCGGACCGAAAATATATTCGCCCGTACGTTTGCACGTACAGTTTTTGTCGGAAATTTCTAGGCCAGCACAAAAGTTTGCGGGCGATGAATTATTCGACGGACGCGGTTAACATGGAATGTAAAAGCATCATTTTGTTACAGTAAGGAACCGCGGTGCTTTTGCCAACAATTTAGGACAAGACCTTCTCCATCTAGAGGAAAGCTTACATTTCAAATTCGTTACTTGGACTACGAACTTCTGGCAATGACTGCATACCGCTTATCGTGAGGGTAGCAGGAGTGAGGGTAGCATGAGGATGGTAAAGAGAATGTCATGACACTCCGTTGTTCTTGAAATACAGGAGCGACAGAGCCTGACCTCTTGGGGCACTTACGTACCATACGAACCTCGCGTAATTGAGAGGAAGATTGAAGAGGGCGGTTTGCGTTTGCATGAACGCGCTTGTATTTCTTGGCTTCACACACCGCGTTCTCATCAATCCTTTCGTACCAACATAGCGGCAGACAGGCGTGCAAACCTCGATTTAAAGCGAACTTTCTTATTGGCACTGATGGCGTCCTGTCAAGAAAACTAATGAAAAAATTTCACCATCTTCCCGTTAGGGGGACCCTGAGGAGGATGCGAAGCAGCAGTGGGGTTTGGTTGGTGTGTAAGTAGAGTTGAAGTAAGTAGTCTGAGTAGAGTTGGTGTGTGGTGTTAGAGTAAGGAGACGCGTGTAGGGTGAGGAGGAGAATGGAGGAGAGACGCGCATGCGCAGTGGAGTAGCGCGCAGTGCCTGTGCACACCTGGTTTATACGGTTTGAGGAGGAGAATGGAAGAGAGACGCGCATGCACAGTGGAGGCGTGGACGGCGCAACAACGATGGAGGGCACAGGCTCGACCATAGGCATCCTACGGGAAGATGGTGCAATTTTATTGGAGGGGGTTGGGGTGTTAGAGTGGAGAGGCATTAAACAGAGAAAGAGAGAGACGTTGTACGTGGTATGAGTTTGTCTTTATTTAGGCATTATCATCATCATGTTCAGCGTAGGTGACGTCGAGCTGTGGTTGGCATTCCGCTTTAATCATGACGACCTTATGGTCTGTGAAATGTAAAGTCAAGGGCTGTTGTAGTGGACGAACCCTAAAGTTTCTGAAGATGAGGTCGATGCACGTTTCCCGGGTGGTTGTGGGCTGCTTGTAATCACGGCCCGCCCAGACTCGCCGACGCACGCCGCCGCCGCCTACGATGAAACGTCGAAGGCGCGTGAAGCGTGCTCGTCTCGTGCCGGCCCAGGAAGACACCGGCCACACTGTAGCTCCAGGAGTCATTTAACGGTAAGAACCCACCGGGCGTTCAGCAAGCCGAGCATGCGCAGTGGGGGTGTGGACGGCGCAACAACAACAACAAGGGAGAGACATAGCCCCGACCATGAGATGCTTCGCATCTAATTTCCCCTTAGACCGTTCGGTCGACAGAGAAGCTCTGGTAAGATCTCTCGACACTCGGCGCGCGCGTGAAACAGGGGTTCCATTGTGTCAAAACGGTTACTTAAAAATCGCGGAAGAGGAACGCTTCTAGATAAGACAACACAAGCATCGATCATAAAGAAAGAGTAGAATACTATACCTTTATCTCATAAACCACGTATCGGTATACATTTAGATCTTTCGTAGACGCGTTTACTTAGTGCGCCAAAAATTGTCGCATTGGTTCGTTCTTCTTTTGCGATTTAGGTCTTTCCATGTTTGACGATCGACTTGACGTACTTTCAGCAGAGGTTGAACGCACTCTTAGCGAAGATTTTGGCGCCCTTTTCACGCAGTTTTGACGGGCAAAAACTTTCTCGCTTGCCTCAACCCTCTTTAGGAAGGGGCGGTGTAGTTTTTATGTCGTTGACATCAAAAAGAAAGAGGAGCAACTGGTTAGGCGACCCAAGTCCACAGAGAAGGCAGCAGGACCACTCACAAAACGCCATCCAAACCAGTGTCAATCAGAGCGTCGCTCCTAACCCGTGACCTCCGTGGCCCCAGTAGCCGGTACCAGTGCATAACAAGTGGTTACGTTGTCACGTGCGCGCTGGGTGGCCATTACGCGGCCACTTACAGATCGCCCTGCGCCGACCGTTTCCTCACTGCGTGGACGCCCACTGTTTAGCGGACGTGGGTCTTCGTCGCTGCCGCAAGTGCTCCACGGGCATGTTCCTCCAGCGCACGTTGGGCGCCAGATGCTAGCGCGCTGTCGGGCACGGTGATTGCGTGTGACCGGGTTTTCCGCCTGGCCGCCGCGTCCAAGGTTTAGCGCTCACCGCGGTGCGAGAACGTTTTGGGATAACGACTTGAACTTAGGCGACCGACGTGGCAGCCGTCGTTGTCGCCTGCTCTCTGCGACCGAGCAGATGACTGGACGACGCTCTCTTTCGTACCACCATTTCGAAACGGCCCCCCGCCACGTGTTTGGCCATATTGCCCTGTCCTCTGCGTTGGCTGCTATGCGGCGGCCAAACGGAAACTCAGTCGTTCACCACTTAACAGTGATGTAATTGCTTTTTGTTCTCTTTCGCTCTCTCTCTCTCTCTTTCGCCTGGAAGCTGTGGCTCCATTTTGATGGTGGGCTGGCTTTTTTTCCTTAAGGGAGTATGAGTAGAGGGTCATGGACGAATTTGCTGACTAACAAATGAACGCGTTTTGTCTGCTCTTGCGGTTTTGCAGCTCTAAGAGCGCTCTCTCGCAGGTGGGGTTCAGTTGCTAAAACATCCATGGAAGTGGGTCGGTGGCGGAGGAGTTCTGCTGCATGCTGGCACTTGTTGTGTGACTACGTGACATAGGACACGGACCATGGTTGGATGTGAATGGTGTATTTACAAGATGTCGCCCATGAGGGATTTCGCGCAGGCTACGCCTACATCTATCTTCTTTTTCGTCAGCAGTTATGATCGAAGCGGTATGCTGCACTGACCACTTCGTCCTCTCGCTACATTATAGCTGCGGTTAGTCACCGTTCGTGGCTTGGAAACAGCGATTGCTTGCTTGAACAGGAGTGAAACGAAGACGCCCACATCTTCAATTCTCGTTTTTCATCACGGGGCGTTTTTAATTGAGTCTGGGACATACGAGCACTTTACTTTGGCGCATTTAGCGGTGACAGGTGGATATCTTCCTATAAAAAACGTATCAAGCTGCCGATTGCAGGAACTAAAATACGGACTTTCCTACTGATAAGTATTAAAAGTCAGAATAAACATCAAAGAAGGCCAATGCAGTCGCATTGACACTTTAAAATAGCGCCGCTATGCCAGCATTGCTAAAGATGATGTTCTTTCTTGGCCAACCTCAACGCCAAATCTGTCTGTCTGTCTGTCTGTCTGTCTGTCTGTCTGTCTGTGTCTGTCTGTCTGTCTGTCTGTCTGTCTGTCTGTCGTCGTCGCTGTCCTGTCTGTCGTCTGTTGTCTGTCCTCGTCGTCGTCTGTCTGTCTGTCTTCTGTCTGTCTGTCTGTCTGTCTGTCTGCGTACCCAGCAATCAGCCAGCAATATTACAGATGATCCTGATGGCTAGGGGTTATGGACCCGCTGGGTAAGTGCAAGCGCAAGCGCAAGGGAAATCAGGGGAACGGGAAAAGAGGAAATGATACAAAGAGAATGAAGAAGTAGAAGAGAGAGAGGAAAGAGACTAGGATGGGAAAATGGTGCAGCGGATGGGGACTGAGAGGGGAGGAGTGCGAAAAGAGTGGTCAAGGAGAGAGAGAAGTAGTTCGACTGAAGTTAATCCCCTTCACTCGGCGTTAATCCAAAGCTCGCCTGGATCGTGTTCCTTGTCCTTGTCCGACCGTTCCCTGGAAGCGTCGATCCCGATGTGAAACGCCGAAAACTTCCGCGCGACGGCATGCAAGCGCAAGTTCTCACGCAACGTATACGGACGCCCGTTCGGAAACGTAGGACAAATTACACTCACACCCGCGGACGACGCCGTCACGGATAGAATAAGTATCAGCGCTGACCTGCAAAACAAAACTGCCTAACAAGTTCGCATTTGCTTCGCTCGAAGGCGCCGGCGTTCCTAATCCTATTTTTCTGCCTCTCCTTATCTCGGTTCTGTTTGGCAAACTCTTCCACACGCATCGCTCCGAAGCACAGGATCGCGTGCGCGATCACCGCCAGGCCAACGCCGCAGCTTTCTCAATGGAAACCGAACGAGCCTACGCCGAAGCCAGAGACACCTCACATTACTAAGGCCTGCGGTCAACGTCAGCCTCGCGTAGACGACCGTCCGAATTCGCTCATTCTTTGTGGCCCAGACGACAGGACGTCGTCATTGGAAGGGTCAAAGGTAGAGTGAGACCTGTACCTGCGGGGAAAGCGTCTTCAAGGAGGGATAGTAGGGGTCTTTTGACATCCTAGCGGCGTCGGTCGGAGCGTTAGCGTGTACACACACGCACGTACCGGTCATCATGTAAATATGCACGCCGCGAGCGAACGCGCGCGTCGACCACGCCTTGCGAGCGGGGCGATATGCCGGGGCCGGGCTGCGGTGCGCCGCTGAGCTGACTGCAGATGAACGGCCGCTTTCTCTCTTTTCTTGCAGAGCGACACTAGGGTATAGCACACGGCGGTGGCGGTGTCCAGTCGGTTCCTCCGCGGACTGTCCGTTGAGCTGCTGCAGTTGCGTGCAGTGTGCAGTTAAAGGGCATGAAGACAACATTCAAGTTCGGTTTATTAATAAGGCTGTTTGGTCCCGATAACAATAATACCAATTTTGTCGTCAATGTTTCAAACTAATCATCGAGTTGTCGAAGAAAATATATTCAACAGTGGCGACTCCCTAGCCACTTTACGGCAATTTTATGTGACGTCACAGAATCTTGTTTGTGCGACTGGCGGCCGTCGACCTAAACAATCGCCAAAAAAAGAAGCTTAGTGGGAGATTGTAGTAAGGCATCTACATCCGTTTGACCGCATCACTTGAATGCTATCGCGCAGTTAATACACTGATAAAAATATTATTAGCGCCGGTCCATAAGAACCGGCACTCCCCACCCATATTACGTCACGATGGCGCGAAATTTGAAAGTATAATATTTATTGTGTTCTTTTGGGTAAAAGAAACGACTTTCGTGACTGGAATGTAGCTGAGTGAGCTGCCGAAGTCCAGTTCTTTCAAATAGAACAAAGTTCTATTTTGTCTTACTGGCCCCTTTAAAGGCACACTAAACTCTAGTTATAACGAGATCCCTGTATTCGAATTCTCACTTTAAGATAAGTTTATCAAGCTCCAAACTGCAGCGCAAAGAGAGAGTAAGTTTTCCCGCATTTAACAAAATGCCTTTTATAACAACGTCAGCTTCCTGTCCAGACCGATTCGTGATAATGAGGGTTTACGGTAGACGCGAACTGCCGGGGTTGCGGTGGTTTACAACACACGTCCCACAGCTCTGGCCCATCGTCGTTTTGATGAAAACAGGGACTCGCTGAAGCGTAACTATTCGAGTAATTTTTAGCGAAAGCGGTCATACCTGCCGAAGTCCACAGTACGCGTAGAATAATGCTTTCACATGAAAATAGGAGAATAACACGGGGATCCCTTGTGGTAATTAAGGGAGGTACAGTCTTTGTCAAAATTTTCCAGGCCACGCCTAGGAATTTGGGCCACAAATAATTTAAAGCCAGGGCTTAACGCTCAACAGTGGCCAGAAAATCTTAGGACAATCACCAAGTCGGCGCTTTATCCAGATTCCTCACAGAAAACATTTCAACCTCGTTCGTGAGGTAAGCTTCTAGTCAGGGTTTTTGTGGCCTATGCCCTTTTGGCATGGCCTAGAAAATTTTGACAAAGACTGTACGCGTTTCCGTCCCACTACTTCTTTTCATGACATTTTCTGTGCGTCGTTTCAGTCGCACCATTTTCGGGAATGTCTAATTCGTTTAAACGAACCGCTCGGCAAAGGAAAATCCTCTGTTAGTAATTTTACTGAAGAGGGGAGTACGCACTAAAAGATGATCTGCCTATATGCGTCGTCTCTCCTTCACGCCAGGGTTCTTATACACATAACACGTGTTGTGTAGCGAACTTGCACGCAGTTCAGCCAGTCAGATAGGAATGTAAGAGGTCTTGCAGCTTAGCCCGAGGTCACCTAGAGTTCGAGAAAGGGCCGCTTATAAGCGGCCCTTGCAAAGAATGCTGCCGTAAGTCGCATACGGCTCAGTGCGGATTCAGTGTGTGGCAAAAAAAAATCATGGATTAACATTATTCCGGACTGTGAGACCACGAGGGGTAAATCTTTACCTGCCTGTCTCGATACCGCACATTTTTATAGTGGAGCGTAAGATTAATAGTTAATGTCAGCCCAAAGATGTGGTATCGCCAGCGGGTCGCGAAGATAAGGTGGGCAGGGTGTAGTCTCGTAAGCTATGATAGCAGCTGCAAAGCTCATTTGCCCAGCAGCGCAGTCACCTTCGTGCTTCGTCAGAAGAAGGTACGCGCGTAGAACTGGTCCCGCTCCATACCTACGCATGAGGTCAACAGTCCTATACGGGTTATTTCCCATAGATCATAGATTTGTGCAGTGTAGGCCAGTGTGGGCTGCTGTTTGGAAGCCTACGGAGGAAGTCTATTGGACAGGCCTTCACCTTACACTGAACGTAATTAAGCATCCATCAATCAATCAATCAATCAATCAATCAATCAATCAATCAATCAATCAATCAATCAATCAATCAATCAATCAATCAATCATCAATCAATCAATCAATCAATCAGTATTAGTGTGCCCAGGAACATCCTGAGGGCCGTTGTGCTGGCGCACGAGAAAGAAACAAAAACAAAAGGAAACAGGCGACGCAAGACGTGCACATCTCTCACACCAAAAAAGAAAATACCATTGTTCAGTGAAACATCATTATCACGCTTCAACACCACCTATCACGCCACACTGCAAGGAAAAGGCCTTGCAATAGGAACTCAACAACTGGTCCTGTGCCATGCACCAATATCAAGAAAATATCTAGATCTAATAATGTAAGCCTACAAACTGGGTATCTGATCGCCCACTGAGACAACGCATAATGCCTTCATCTAGGGATCCAATCGTTACCCAATAAAAATGACAAAGGTAAGTGAAGACAAGTGTTGCTACGCACGCTCGAATACACAGCATAACAGTCATCGCTACACACGCAAACAAAATAAAATGCGAAATTTATGGCTATGCAATACGGGGATGCCACGAAAGGTAATTGGGCATGCACCAATACTGGCAAGAGAAATATGCAGGTTGAATAATGTAAGCCGTACAAAAACGGAGTGATCTAGGATGGCTTCCACTTGAGATAACAGCATAAAAAGAGTGTATACAGGGAAAGTCCGAGAAAATAAAAAAGCAATAAGGAAGAAGAAAGAAGGAAAAGTTTTGTGTTGCTAACGTTTCACGCCGAAGTAACAGCATAACAGTCAGTCCTACATCACGAAGACAAGAATAAAACAGCGTAATGTTATGGCATGACAAGCTCACGGACATGCTCGCGAAAGAGAGTTGGGGAATTACTCAATATATCTAAGTATTCAGAGTACCGGTTGTACAAACAGTGGATTCGGAACAGAGGGCACAAGCCACGCAGTCATTTCGGATTCTTCTTCTTCTTCTTCTTCTTCTTCTTCTTCTTCTTCTTATTATTATTATTATTATTATTATTATATTATTATTAATATTATTATTATTATTAAGAAATGTCTACCCCTTCGTAATGCATGTTTCGTACAAGAATGTAGCGAAGCACGAAAACAGGGTGGTTCAGGCCGCGCGTAAACCTGCTTAGTGCATACAACATGAAAAAATAAAATTTTATTTTAAAGACGATAATCTTTCTTGGGCTCACCTAAACGCGAAAATTTCGGGCTGTCAGTTTCTGCTCGTCACTGGAATCAGCCAGATGCATAACTGGTGAGCATGCGTGCACTAAAATGTTTTTACTGGCAGTTGCTGGCTCCACGATCGGCGAGGCGGATGAGGACAGAGAGGATAGAACAGATATAAATTGTGGAGAGGAAGAGAGAAGAAAGGAGGAGAAGAGAGAAGGAGAGAGAGAAGAAGAGAGAGAGAGGAAAAGGTGTGGCGGGAATGGGACAGGGATGGCAAGACTCGGAATGGAATGGTGAAGTGGATGGAGGGGAAAGGAGAAGGAACGCTGTAATAATTATGGGATTGAGGGCAACCGGGAGGGGGTAGCGAGTGTAGTTGAAAGGAAGAGGGGGATAGGATGGGATATGAAGGGGGGAGATGGAGAAGGGGGAAGAGGATGAAGGAGTTGGGGAGAAGGTTGTCCCGGGAAGGGTACGAGGAGGAGTGTATGCGGTAGGGAATGAAGTTACGGGAAAGGGACGTAATTGGAGTGGGAAACGAGGTGAAAAGGGAGGGGAGAGTGGGCTTGAGACAAGAGAACGAGAGGGAGAGAGAGCGAAGGGGAATAAATGAAGGAGAAGGAGGCAGAAAAATGCAGTGAAGGGGGCTAATCGGGAAGGAGAACGGTGAGAGTCAGTGCGAATGAGTAAACAGAAAATGAGGGGCGAGCCGGAGTAGATACGGGAAAGCAAAGAGAAATGGCGGCATCACGAGATTTCCCCGGGAGAACTGCCACCGTCTCCATAAGCACGCTGGTTGAAAAGAACCACAGCTAACGCTTGGTTCGACCGAAACCCGTTCGTGAAGCACTCGGGGGGGTCTCGGCGGCGCGGGAATTACGAAAACAGTAGTTCTTCTAAGCTTCAACTTTCGCTCAACTGGTCGTTTCGAATTCGTTCCATTGCATGTACAACTAGGCACAGAAGCGTCCTCACAGGATCGTCTTAGCTGCACGCAATCTCCGGAACGACTCTAGCTAGGAAAGCGCGCAAGATTCCTCGAAACCAGAAGACCTGGACCGGCCGGGCTGCTTAGGCGTGCACATGCAACCAACCCCCCGTGGCTTGTGCGCTAACACGCGCGGGCGTATACGCTACTCGGGTGCGTGCATGCATGTTCTCGAATTAATTCGCTGCTTGTTTGTCGTTCGCGCGGGGTGCTCGCTTGGGAATGCACGAGACGTCGAGGAAAAGCCGAAATTTGGTGTACAGCGCTATATTCGCGCATGAATGAAACGATGCCGGTCGCACTCGTTTGCGGGCTGGTATAGACGTGCTGGTTGTACTAATGCCCCGGGAAGAAATGCTCTGGGAAGACTGGAGATTACGTGAGCGCGTTACATTTCTATTAATCACTAGAGGGGACAGTGTGAAAGGGACGCGTACAAAAAGAAGAAAATATGGAATTGCCTCTTGAAGTTTGGGTGCCTTTACCCTTGCACTGAAATCTTCCGTTGCACTACGCGTGAAAACACGGGTGCTAGCAACTGATTCGCTACTGCATTACGCGTGCCGGCCGTACACTTCGAAGGTTTATCCGCTTATACGACCGGTATCCCAATGAACGAACAGACACAACCCATGTTAGGCGCATCATAAGATGCTTTTTACTGAGCAGGCTGGTATGCTTTTAAGGTGCACCTGGGGGTAATTACGTGCATGACCCGTACTTGGAACGAGTAGGGGGTGTGGGTGAATCTGTAACGTCGCCGATCAGTGAACGTTCTAACAGGCGCGGAATAAATTAAGAGCCTGTGCAGACTATCCTAGTTGCATTTATCTTCCGTCTCCTTACTGAGGCGTTAAACCCGACCTGTCACAATACACTCCTGAATTCATTTTTCCCGGTTATTATGTTGCCCGGTTAATACGTAACCATTCCGGTGTTCCCTAGCCAAGTTTACAAGCCCGCATTTTCGGCTCCTCCGTTGTGGCCGGACGTTACACCGCCGCAGAGGTAGTGCTTTGTGACGTTTACAACAGACGGGGTTCATAACGTGCGGTGAACAGGGTTGCGATCTTGGCTTGGGACCGGAATTGCGTTTCTGTTTCCAACGTAAGAACTATCACCCGGCCACGGTGCGATGAGAGAGAGAGAGAGAGAGAGAGAGAGAGAGAGAGAGAGAGAGAGAGAGAGAGAGAGAGAGAGAGAGAGAGAGAGAGAGAGAGAGAGAGAGAGAGACTTTTATAAAAGTTAAAGAGAGCCTATTCGTGGTCGGGGTCTTCAGTCCAAGACTCAGCCGGTGCGGCCGCCTGTCTTCGCCCTTTCCACTAACAAAAACTGCGTCTTAGGACAAGAGTTGGGTAACGTTTCCACTGTAATGACTATCACTCGGTATGGCGCGATGATAACGAGCTATTAGTGGTGAAATCGGAGTTCAGTTGCGCTACTACAAACGAGGTTGCGGGTTGGGTTCTCAGCCACGGAGGCCGTGCTTTCGACGTGGGCACAATACGAGAGAAAAAAAAAACTAACTTCAACGCACGTTATTGAAGAACGCAGGGTGGGCGAAATTAATCCATAGCACTCCACCCTGGCGTAGCCGTGGCTCGTAAAACCCTTTATTTTAACCCTGTACTCTGAAATCAGTTGTACCATCTTTCTTCCAATCGAGCCAGCAATGTGGAAGACAACGGCCGACCTGCTGCACGAAATCGGGGGGATTATGCCGAGTATTCCGGTTTATTGATGGCCGAAATAGTGCAGCAGCCGATGGGGCTTGCAACAGCGCAGGGAAAACACTTAATTCATTTTTTTTGTGAGGCCAATCGACAGCGCCGCGGGACAGACTCTACATTCAACAATAAAATCAAGTCTGCAAAGTTTTAAATTTTCAAGCATATCTATGTGGACTCAACGGGAAGCGTCTGCAACGCTTCCTGTGTCACATTTTATGCTAACAAGAAAAGTCACCTAGAACGATCACATTTTGCTATACGACCGCTTAGTTCGCGCTAATAAATGTCCTTGCAGCTTTGCGTTTGTGTCTAGTAGTGAAGATGACTTTAGAGAGGCTTGGTGTAAGGCGTTTCATAGGAATCGGTGGGGTGTTAAGAAGTTATTTATTGAACGTCCTTGTTCCTTCACAAGTTAATATAACACTGCTTATAGTGAATCCGGATAAGCCGTCTTCTGAGCAGTACATTTTAGTTGAGCGGTGAAGCCGACTGTAAGGGCGCTTGGTGTGCGGCAGCGCTGCTTCCAACTTAGCAGTTGCCTCAATTTTTTTTTTTTTTTAGCTTGAGCTACACTGGCCGAGGTTGAGCAGTTTCACGTGGCTCCTGGAGAGCCGTGCTGCGCATGCGCGAGGAGCAGTGACGTCTCACGGCGCACAGCTGGCGCGCCGGAGCCGCCGCCACCGCCGCGATTGTATAGGATTGGATTGGATTGGAAATCGTTTTAGCAGCAGTAAGCATGATAATCAGCTAATCCTAGACAACCAGGAAACCTAAGAATAACCAGCTGAACCTTAGCTCACGCTACGTATATCCTGGCATAGCCGAGCTAAGCCACTGCTAATTTTTTTGTCATCAGCTTTGTGTGAGGTCTTACTGAAAACACTAATAAACTAATCTCACGTAGAATTCTTCCAATCGAAATGGACTGAGCTCTGAACGCTCCGCGCTCTTCCATTCCCTACACCCCCCCTCCTACGGCATAACGTTCTGTCCGGCTGAATGGTAAACAAAACAAAAGCACAGAAGAAGCGTGTCCTACTAGCCGTCCTCGGGCCGGCGGCCGGTATATCGCCGAGGCACTATATACTCGGATCAGCCCTTCCGCGAGAAGGGCCGCAGCCGGCCGTGGCCGAAGCCAGCAAGGCGGGTCCCCCCCGAGCTGCCGCACAAAGGGCAATCTCGCGCTGCTGCCGGCACGGGCGTGCACGCGCGGCGCCGAGACGCTGCAGCGGCGGCAACGGCAGCAACGCCGGCGTCGCCGCCGTTCGTGACCGGCGTGGCCGCTTTTCGCGGGGCGCACACCCCCGTCACTCGGAGAACCCGTGCCGGAGACGAAAGGGACACGATAGCATCACACCGTCCGCCGCCGCCATCACCGCCGGTGCGGCACTGGCAAAACCGGAGCGCCCCCCGCCCGACTCTCTCCGAGACGAGCGTCTCCCTCTGTTCTCTCACCGTTCACGCCGGCCTGGACGACGCTAGAGCGCCCATCGCGCAGCCAGACCGACGCGCGGTCCTAGAACAACCGGTAATTCGCACCGGCCAAGTTAAAGCCAAAGTCTAAGTCCTCGTAGGCTTCCTTCCCCACATCGCTCCAGAATGACCAATTGAAGTGGCCATGTGTGAAAATTCAGCGAGCGACGAAGCCCGACATATGATTTGACTAACGAAAAATCAAAGCCCCTTTTTTAAGAGAGAGATGGTGAAAATGCGAAGCTTTCTCCCATGAAAGCTTCGCAGTCGAAGTCAAAGTCCGAATCCAAACTGCTTGGACCGCGTCGAAATAGCGCAATCGCATAGACGGCGGCTTCTTAACGCGAGGGGCCCAGGTTGTACTCCCACAACGGGACGCGTTTTTTCTTTCTTTTGAGGCGCTTGATTTTCTTTTTCTTTGAGACACGACCGTGGAGCCAGCGGAGGTTGTGCGCGTCTTGCCGCACACACAGCGGCACCAACATCACGTGTTCCCTTCGCGAGTCATGGGTTTCAGGCATGTCCGTAATAAATGGTCAAGGACTGCGGGAGTTGAGGCATCGCAGCATGCTGGGCATTTCCCAGGTCGGCAGTTGTCCCCTTTCCACCTGCGCGTGCGCAAATATTGAGTGAGCGAGGAACGAGGTCTCGGAGACGACGTTTATTGTCCTGCTCGGAACGAACGTTCCGGGAAGCACTAGTCTAACGATGATGATGATGATTATCCACAGATGGTAATGGCGATGGGGCGTGCGTACAGGAGATTGGGAAGCGTATCCCTCGGTGCTCACACTGGCCATGATAGTGGCGGTATTGCTTGCACTCCGTGTCACATGAAGGTAACGTAGCGAATGCTCACAATATTTTTATGTATTCAAAGCAATGATGCTTGTTCATAATAATCTTCTCTAACCTAATCCCCACACGTATAGCTTTACGCTTTCCTTGAGGACAGTACCAGTAGTGCACACAGTACCCATCCTATGTTTGGCCATATTGGAACAACGTCTTTCCTTATAAATCATTGGATGGAAACATCAAAGTTGAAGACGCCTTGAAAAAACAAAACGAATATATCATATATGTTCCCTATAAGTGGGCACTGTAAATCTGTAACTGAGCCTTGCCTGTCCATTTCGGTCAGCTGAATCTCGAACACGGCTGGGTCTTGTCTCTTGGTTGAGTGCTTCAAATGCATCGTTTCTTATGTTTATCCTATCTGCTTATCAGCTTGATTAGTGCAACAATCGTTTGATCTCTTTCTACCTACAATGTCTTTATTAGCAATAAAACGTACAAGCGCAATATGTGAGTGCTAAGATAAAGAGGATACGCATGATTTGTCGTGGATGAAACAACTTGAAAGTATTAGGTGTTACTTGTGTGTTTTTTTTTTTTTTTTAGTGAATGCTTACGAGGAGTCTGCCGAGGAGTGCTACAACGACATCCACAGGATGACCTGCGATAGTAGCATGAAAGAATGACGGAAAAACATGCGCCGGGGACGCTGGGTGGTAGCCACGAGGCCCGCGCTCAAGTTAGCGCCCTTGCCAATTTCTTGGTATTTTTAACTGCGCACACGAAAAATTACGATTTGCTAAGCAACTTCGCTGTTAAAAATCTCCGCGTTAAGGATCTTGGAGTGAAGAGTAGGGCGACGTAAATATGACAAGTTCGACGATCTGGTGAGGGAGCCGGGTGGGGAGAGTGATCGGCAACACTGTTAATGGTAGTGATAATGTGTTCGCAGAGTGGGGTGATGAGCATGACGAGAAGTTCAGAGGAAGGGACGTGACGTCAAGAGTGAGAAGCCCGGTGTCAAGAGAGTCAAGGTGCTCGCAGAGTGGGGTGCCGAAGCAGGGAAAGATTTCGAGGACGTGCCGGGTAAATCCGACTGGTAAAGTGACCAGGGCAGTGACGGGGAGAGTAGCGAATAACTACTTGTTTGTAGGGGTTGATAAGCTAGGTGACGGAGGTGCTTTGTGTTGTGACATGCTGTGTTGTTACATGACGAGGCGAACCATGAGTGATGGTGAAGCAATTTACATGTTGGCCCGCGCAGGCAGTGCCCGCCGACAGCTTCTTATTCTTCTGGGACGTTGAAATCATATATGTGCCACTCGCGTCAGCATCGTATTGTGACAATATTTAAGGCTGTGTCCTGGCGGTCCGCTATGACGTCTCTTATTTATGGGGGTGGCGTTTTCCCCCGGGCTGGGGACCTACGTCGGCTATTGCTACTTTCCACTTCGCGGAAACATAAGTCTTCATTCAGCAAGTCTTAGTGACCCTCCTCAACTGCTTGTCAAGCAATCAGACCCCGGGTCTCCAATTATCCTCCATCACATCTCCTCCTGCCTTGGGGAAAGACGAGGTGAGCGCCGAGAATAACTGCCGTATTCAGTCTCATGCTCTGTATAAGTGACACGGAGCGGTGTGAAATGATGCGGGTGCGCTACCAAGTTGCCGTTAGGTTTTGTTTTGTGGTGTTAGGGTGAACTCAAACAGCACAATGAAACAAGTGAGTGAGTGAGTGAGTGAGTGAGTGAGAGGGCAATTTACAAAGCGGGAGGAGTTTCTCATCAGCAAGAACATACCAGACTTGCAAAGACACAGCAACGCCGAGCGTATTCACAAGCTGACAAAATCGCCCTCGCCAGGAGGTATATCGTTCCTATTGAGCACCCCTAGTTACGTGAGCGGACTTTCCGTTGTGTAGCACGCCATGACCTCTCCCCTCAATGCTTCTTCGCCCTGTGAATCAAGCACACCTCAGCGCCCACCAAACTGCATGCCCAAGCGACCGAAACTGGATATGCAGAAGCGTCACTGCCGACGCAGCGGCCTCCGAGAAGGCGGCAAAACTCGGCGACGGACGCCGGGCGGGCAGCTCCGTTCGCGCCCCGCGAGAGGAGGGAGGTCTATCTAGCCTGATTCCTGCAGGGCGCCGCGTGGGAATCGACGGCCACGATATCCGAAAGGCCCCGGCGAGGTTCGCCGAGGCAGCCTCTCGCCGCACGGTCGACCTTCGCCGCTGACGACGCCGGGCGCCGAGTCTTCGGCCCTTCACGAGAGCGCTGCGGTCAACGCATGCACCGTCTCGTCGGTGCATACATGTTTTGGATATGCTCCCCCTGGCGCCCCGCCCTCGCCCTTCGCACCCCTCGCTCTGATTCCACTTGTTAGCGAAGGTTACGATGTCCTCCCCTCTTCGGTTGCATCAACGGGAAAATCTGGCTCATTTATCCTGAACCAGCAGGAGCTTGATGTGTATGAGTTGTAGCATACTTAAAGAGAAAAAAAAAATACATATAAGGTACGAAAATGTATAAACACCTTCGTTTTTTAAAAATAGAATTCAGGTACAAGTTCGCAGCTCTTTGTTGTGCTACTGTTGTTCTATCCTGTCCTTGCCCTGTTTTTTTTTCTTTCACTTGTCCTCGACGTTCGCTCGCGCAAGAAGGCACGGCAAGCACGGACGAAATACACGAGACACAGCGCTGCTGTTCCCCGTGTATCTCTTCCGTTGTAGCGTGTCTTTGTGCCCCACTGAACGCCCAGCAGGGAACAGCAGCTCGCCCAAACGTGCACACCTTGTTTGGCCAACTTCGTCCCGCATGCCGTTGTAGGTACATATTATCTCAATGAAACCAAGAAATGGACTTGGGCTAGACATGTGATGAGATGAAATGACAACCGGTCGACCAGCAAGGTAGGAGAGCGGCTACCGAAAGATAGGAGTTCTGAGATCTAGGATGACGACTCCGTGGAGAGGATAAGAAAATTAGGAGAGAACAGATGGACCCGAGCAGCGCCAGACAGGAGAGGTTGGAAGTCTATGGGAGAAGCCTTCGTCCTGCAATGGAGGAAGTAGCTGATGAAATGACGAGAGGGAGCGATGATGGTGATGACGAAACTGATGTTGAATTGTTGTTGAATGTTGTTGACATACTGAAACGATCCATACATACATAATTATGGGAATACGGAGTTATGCGTAGTACAGCGCACCGAGGCGTAACTAACGGAGATATAGGTTTTAAAAACAGTGAAATCACACGATTTCTCACAATAATAGCTTCCAACAATTCATGTTCCTATCATCAAGTCAGAGGGAAATGAGACTCCGCGTGTTCTCCGTATTCTCCGTATATGGGGAATTCATACGGATAATGGTGTGGCGTTTATGGCAGTCTTATAGAATAAATAATGGTGTCAAATATCTCGAAGGGTACGCATTCTTTTATCGTTGTGTGTTTCTCAAAGATATGCCATGTTTTATAGCGGCCTTGTGTCGTGATAGGTAAGAACTCAGTATTCCCATAATTCCGTGTATACGGAACGTTTCACGAGAGAATGATGATGATCATTGTGTAGTCGGTCACTGAGGTCACCGATTTCCCGGCGACGAATCAACGTAGCGAAGAGACATAAATTAGACAGGGGGTGAGAATGAAGACAACGAAACTGGCTGGTCTTTGCGTGTAACTAGTTCTGTGGATGCGGAACAGTGTTTCTGAGCGGCCATCACGAAGTTGTTGCAAACAAGATGGAACCACTCGGGAATTCCCTTAGCCAGGAATGAGCCCTCTATCAGGTCGCGCGGTGAAGTCGCGGCTGGATGCGAAAAGGAGAACAGTACCCGAAAAGGAGAACAGTACCCAATCAATACTCCCAATACAATATCAGAGACTCTCAAAGTCCAACCTAACTTAGCTAAAATCCCGTCCTGTGGACCAAATCGATCATGAGGGGACAAGGCGGAAAAATAATGTCTCTTTCTGGGGCCTTCTAACTACTGGACGAAAGGCCAAGAGAGCCGAAGCCTACGAGAAAACAGACTCAGCCCGTTTGCCGATTCTTGATGATGCTCCAAACGGCCTGCGTCAGTTTCGATCGAGGGGACAAGGCGCTCTTTCCCCCTGGCCCCGATTTCGAAAAATACGTCACTTCTGTACTGAAATAAAGAAATAAGACTCTTCTTTGCTTGACAGCTAGCGCCATCTAGTGAAAACTAAATGAACTCAAACGGATTTCTTGTTTATTTTCTATTTCAGTAAATAAATGATATATTTCTAAGCGAAGCAAACTATGCCGTTGGGAACATTTTCATGTACTTGTAAAACTTTTTGTATCGGTACATGATGCTTTTTAAGCCAGTGGGTCATGAATTTGTAAGTCTCATAGGAATGTGATCAGGTGGGTACCCCTTAAAGCATTGTTTATGTGCCATTGCTCTTCTTTTTAAGCCCGTGGGTTATGAAGTAGTCCCCCTTAATGAGGTGAGTCCCTTAAGGTGAGTCGCCCTTAAGGTGAGTCCCCCTTAATGAGGTGAGTGATTGTAGGGTTTAATGCACCGACGCAACGAAGGCGATGAGGCGCGTCGTAGTGGGGGGCTTCGGATTAATTTTGACCACCTGGGGATCTTTAACGTGCGCCGAAATCTCGACGAGCACACGGGCGTTTTTGCTTTTCGCCTCCGTCAGAAAAGCTGCCGCTGCGGATGGGAATCAAACCCGCGACCTCGTGCTCAGCAGCACAACGCCTTAGCCACTGAGCTACCGCGGCGGGTCAACAAAAAAATGAAGGAAGCTCACACTAACGCGTAGACTTGAAGGTGTAGGTTGCCGCAACGACCTTTACTTCGCGATTGTTTAAAGGAGCCATTACAACTTCGTTTAATTTGAAAGAACTAGGAGCTTGGTTAAAAAATTTTTTGGCGCCACAGTGACAATACATTGGCGTTAACTGCACGTTAGCATTCAAGTCAAATGGAACTAGAGGCCCCATTACAGGGTCACGTCGCGCAGGTTAGGCGGCCGCCAATCGCAAAACAAGGTTCCGTGACGTCATTCTCGTTCCGCGAGCTTCACACGTTTTCCGCCAAGATTGCGATGATTATCATATCGGGACGTGCGGGTCGAAGAGCTTGATTTTTTAAGTGACAATTTTTGCGTACGCTAACGTCTCATTCCGAGCAAGTTTGCCATGATCTTCCAATCTTGGTCAATCTTCTTAAGTGGGTATGCTTGGCTTGACAAACGTGCATGCCGTGGACGCTGAGTCGCGAGGCACGCACACGCGAGTGCTCGGCATTTTCTTGGTTTTGTTAACTGCCGGGCGGCCGCCGCGAGGCCCGTGGTCACGCACGGGGGCTCGGAAATTTCTTGGTATTTTTATCTGCGTATACGAAAATGTCCATTTTGCGCCACGTCGGCATCGACCGCAGACATTCACCATCTTCTGTGGACTTGCCGTGGCCTCCAACGTTCCCGACAGCAAGTACTGCATAGTGTGGGACTCAACCCTGGCCGGCCTCCCGACTACAGACTCTGGCTCTTTGGGCCGTATCACCAGAGCCTTTTAGACTTTCTGAGTGAAAACTTCCTGTTTACGTACATGTAGACACGCCCGCCCCCACCGTTTTATGCTGCAGAGCAAACTTTCACATTAAAAAAAAAAAAAAAACTACTATTAGCTGAACAGCTTTGCTGTTTAAAAAACCCGCCTCCCCGTCTCTTACTCTTAATGTGCTGCACTTTCGAAGCATAGGGAAATGCTATTCATACAAGCGCCTAGAGCTTTCCCGCTTTCATGTGGCTGCTTATATTCAGGTAAAGAAATGTCGTCCCCGCAAGGCATCTAGGTATAGAAGTGAAGGCGACATTAAGGGGGTTCACTTTATAGCGCCCCGTCGATACATTGAGCCATGTGGACGTATTGAAGAAATCTCCCTTTAGGGCCTTCAGAGTTTGATGTAAGATCCGGCAAAGCATTTGTGTGACGTAGTGAAGCTGACTGTAAAGGGGTATGATGTACATACGTATACCGCATTAAAACGAACACTGATATAGCGAATTATCGGCTACGGCGAACTAAATACGAACTTCTGTTGGTCACGCTTTATTTAAATGACACTTGTTCTTTTATAACGAAACTGAAACCTTGAGAGCCGTGCGGAATATCGGATATAACGAAGAAATGTTTGGAAATACCCCCGTAGTCCGAAACTGCAGAAGTATAAAGACCATTTGGTTCGTGCAATCCGTGAAAACTTCATCCTGCTCAGTGCTGTGAGTAGCCACCAGACGAAGATCAACATCCTTCATCAAATAAATAAGGACGCAGGCCTGTTTTGTAAAGCGAACTTGTTTTGTTGTATTTTCACGTACTCATGGTCCGGTTTATTGAGCTCGAAATGCAACAAGAAGAAAGGTAAGGGCTACTTAGTGCATAGTGGGTTCGACTCTAGCTTGCACGTCTCTTCAAAAGCGCCGTCCAAATACGCAGGACTTACGTTGTATTAAACGTATTTTTGCAAGTGAGAAGGCCGCGAGAACGTCAACGGAAACGACGAACTGTCGATTTGCTATAGCCGATTTTTACCTTTACTGTTACAACAAATATCCGTTATAACGAACTAATTAAGCTGTCCCGATACTACTTCACACAGTGCCGGGAAACCGTGTTTGTGTTTTCCCTTCTCTGTCTTCGTCTTGGATGCGCTGTTTTCACCATGAACGATACTTCTTCGTTAAAACGAGGTTCGACTGTGTAGCGCCTCATAGGAGTACATCGGGTTTTATGTAACTATTTAGTGAAAGGTGCTAAGGCCTTCAGGCCCGGAAATGTCTTCCCAGCAACGCATTAATGCAAAGCAGTGAAGCTGACTTTAGTTGTGCTCGAAGTATGCCTTTAGGTAAATCAAGGGAGTCTTCGGAGGTACTCACTTAAATGCACTATCGCCTTCCTAATTTGGGTATAAGAGCGCATATGTCTCCCCTAGGAAAATTTCACCCCCCGGAATGCATTTGAGTATAGTTGCGAAGCTAATTTTGAAAGGGGTTCGGTGTTTAGTGGCGCGTCTTAGGCATATATCCGATAATTTCAGCTTGGGAATTTGTGCACGCGCTTAATCGACCCTAATTACTCATTACTCGCAATAACGGCGAATTCGCCAAGTATCGACGCTATCTGCCTATGCTCGTCTTATCCTCTTCGTCTCCCCCGATTAGCCGATAAGCTAGGTGCCAACTCTGGCGCACTTATCATCGGTTTTCTTAGCACGTGACCTTGCTCTATATGGTGCTAAAATGACGCGACGCTTCGATAGACGTCATCCCCCCGCGCACCGCTCCAGTTTCCTAAACTAGGCAATCAGCTTAAAGATAGGGAGGTGACAGCAACAGCGCTTCTCACGGTGCGCCACTCTCCTGCGGCACCTAACTTTTGCTCGGGACAACGTAGACCACAGAGCAAGGCGTTCGTTTTAAAGACGATAGTTTTGTAGCGTAAGCTACACTGGCCGAGGTTGAGCGGTTTCGCGTGTGCCGTGAAGGGCCGTTATGCGCAAGCGTGAGAAGCATTGGATTGGTTTGGATCCGATCGGATCGGATTGGCTTGGATTGGATTGGATTTTACTAGATTGGCTTGGATTGCATTTGATTTGGATCGGATTGGATTGGATTAAATTGGATTGTGTTGGATTGAAATCCAATCTAATTGGAGTACGGGTGCTGAACCTTAGCTCACGCTACGTATATCCTGGCATAGCCGAGCTAAGCCACTGCTAATTGTTTTTCGTTGAAAACCTAGAATTATTATTTATTTATTTATTTATTTATTTATTTATTTATTTATTTATTTATTTATTTATTTATTTATTTTTTATCATCATCATCATCATTTATTTTTACCTTAAAGGCCTGGGTATTATATAAGGGGGGGGGGCAAGATCAGCAAGGAAGTACACAAAGCGTGGTTATAAAACACACATGATTGACACATAGAAGCACAAAAGGCACATTTTTACATTTTAGGCGGTATTGACACATAAACATACAAAGGGCATATTTCCACTTGTTAAGCGGTAATTGGTATACAAAGAAAGTTTGAAAATAAGCATTGCAGTGAATTAGATACATAGTGTTGGTTCTATAAGCGATTGCACAAAGAAGAAAAGAGAATAAGTCTGATTAAGTGCGGAAAATATTGGTTAATTTCTGCCGGAATTTCTGTGAATCGCGCTCATTTACAATTTCATCGGGTAGGGCATTCAAATCCTCAATTGCAGCTGGTAAGAAATATTTGTTAAAGGAATTAGTGGTGCCATGTAAGCGCTGAAGGCTGTGGGAGTTAAAAAGGCGCCGCGACGAACGGGTTGGGGGATCAGGAGTGTGGTGTGGAGGTCTGGGGAATTAAAGAAAAGCGAATAGAAGAGACAAAGTCGAGCGATCTTGCGGTGGAGTATCAGTGCGGGGATTCCAAGGGATGCTTTGATGTTGCTGATGCTATGCTGAGGCCTATATTTTGAAGCGATAAAGCGAGCGGCGCGGTTCTGCACAGTTTCGAGGGGGTTGATTATGTACGCTTGGTGAGGGTTCCAGATGGATGACGCATATTCTAGTTTGTTCCTGACGAACGTTTCGTAGGCGAGTTGCCTGGTAGATGAAGGACATGAAGCAAGAGATCTTCTGATGAAGCCGAGGGATTTGGATGCATCAGCAGCAAGGTTTTCGATGTGTTCGGACCATGATAAGTTTTTGTGATGATAACTCCCAGATAACGGTATGATTCTGTTGAAGAGAGGGTGAAAGAGCTTAACGTATATGCATTGGTGATTGATTGATTGATTGATCGATTGTAGGGTTTAAAGTGCCGATGCAACGTAGGCGATGACGCGCACCGAAGTGGAGGGCTCCAAATTAATTTTGACCACCGTGCGCTGTTTAACGTGCGCCGAAGTCTCTAATGTTCGCCAAAATCTCGTACACAAAGGCGTTTTTGCTTTTCGCCCGCCATCAGGAAAGCAGCCGACGCGGCCGAGAAGCGAACACGCGTCCTCGTGCAAATTCCAAAATTTCTGTCGGTCTGTCCGTCCGTCCGTCTGATATTTGATTCAACCCCCCCCCCCCCCCCCCCCCGTCCCCTCCCGAGAAAAAAAAATCAGTTGAAAGAATGCTGGAACACCAAGTGCATGTTGGCAAGGCTGCGTCAAACCACTAAAACTTCTGCGGCAGTTCATGCATGTCCGAATTATTCAGCGTCAAATAAACATCAATCAATCGTACATAAGGCAAAATATAAGGACGCGACTGATAGCACCAGCGGTTGCTTAATTAAGAATGCACGTTGCATTGGGTTTTACGATAGAGAGCACAACGCATTATCAAAGGTGTACGAGAGGAGCGAAGTAAAATCAAATACTAAAACAAATACCACTGCAGCTGTTCCAAGCCGAATAGACACAAAATGTCCTATAAAAAACAGCGAGCGAGCAGCGCGGATGCGTGAAAATTGAATTGAACGGGACAAAACTTCGTTGCTTTGATATGGGAGGAGCGACAGGGAAGGGGGAGAGCGTGAGCGATGGAGGGGGAGGGAGAGAAAGGTGTTTTACGTGGCAGGGTGGGCACAAGACTATCGTCTATCAACAATGCTTGCAGCGAAGCCGTAGTAGATACACGGCCAATTATTTACAGTTGGGAGTCCGACCGAGGGCATGAGGATTGCCACAAAGCCAAAGGCACTACTAGCCAAAGAACGTCTTCCCTTAAAGCGACCCTGCAACACTTTTTCCAACTTTTTCTAAACCTTAAATGTTTTCAGAACGTACTCAACAAACACATACAGTACTGAAAATAGGGGATCACAAACTACATCAGCCAAAAATTGCGGCATTATGAACATGAGATAATTTTGAAACTTGCTCTAGAGATTTCTCTTTCTTTCCAGGTCTTGGCTTTATTCGAGTGGTCGAATAACGTCATTAGAGCGCTGTAGCGGCTATTGCCCGGATTTCCTTTCAGTTGCAGCAATAAACACACTCGACAACTTTAAAAAAAAAATCGCCACCAGAGCAAAGCAGAAACGGGCGGCGGATCTACTGCGACGAACAAATCACGCTGTGCCGCTCCGTGCTGGCGATAGCTATAGCTTCCACAACGCTTCCAGACGCGAAGGAAATAGTGGAAGCGTTTATCGCAAGTGTTGCAGAGTCCCTTTAATAAGATTCATCTGTCCCGCGGACAAGGTAATTGGAAGATGCAGTTAACTATCGTAATAAAAAAATCGCTTTATTCGAAATTTGCCTAACTTCGAAGCTTTTTGCTTTCCCCGCTTCAATGCATTGAGCACACCTAATGTCCGCTTTTAAGGACGTGTCACTTATAACGAATCAAATTTCTTGTCTTGAGGACTTTGTTTGAACGAGGGTTTACAGTAGGCGGTTTGCATTACACCGTGTTGTTTTATAGCTGCGACTTCTGAAACACATACCCGAGCACGACTATTTCAGGCGTTGTGAATAAAAAGAAAAAAAAAAAGAAAGCGAGGGCCTTTTTTTCTGTCTCCGTCTGGTGCGCTTTTTTATTCATTTTGCGAATAAAAGAAAAAAAGAAAGTGAGCGAACCGAAAAAGGCAGCAGTTATTTTACCGTTAACAGCACAAATTAGATAGGTAGGGTACCCCTGGGAGCTTTTCGCGTTTAAAAAGGCGTCGAGCTAAGCGAAGCGGTCGACGCGAAAAATGTCACTACAGTCGCTTTCACAGGCCATTACCCTTAGCAAGTTACAAACTAAGCGCTTTTATCGATCTCTGCTATAGAGTGACGGCTGAAGCCAATGACCCACAATGGCCAGCTGAACGGACGGACAGCTGAATGGAGCGGATGATTGCCCAACCGAGTTACGACGTTGATTTGAAGCATTTATACCGAACTAAGTCACGACGCTGGTTTAAAGCATTTAACAGTAAAGTTAAAAAAAGCTAAAGGTAAAAGTAGCCGCCGCAGTGGCTCAGTTGCTAAGGCGTTGCGCTGCTGAGCACGAGGTCGCGGGTTCGATTCCTGGCCGCGGCGGCCGCTTTTCTGATGGAGGCGAGAAGCAAAAACGCCCGTGTGTACGAGATTTCGGCGCACGTTAAAGATCCCCAGGTGGTCAAAATTAATCCGGAGCCCTCCACTACGGCGCAATCAATCAATCAATCAATCAATCAATCAATCAATCAATCAATCAATCAATCAATCAATCAATCAATCAATCAATCAATCAATCAATCAATCAATCAATCAATCGAAGTTGCCTGATCTTACTTTTCTCCCCATCAACTCATTCCATAAAGCGGATGGTAACGGAAGTTATGAAGAAATTTTACTTACCTACCAATTAAGTTATTAAAGCAAGTACTGGAACCCCCTTTTCGCCGACATCGCATCCATCCCCGACCAACACACATCGCTCAAATTTATTATTGTTTAACTCGCTACTCCTTTCTGTAAAGCTCTGATAGCCTTCAGGTATAACAAGTATTCAAGAAAATAAATGACAAATAATTAGATAAATTTAAATAACGACGGCCCTAGTTTCCCCCCACCCTTATTGTCCTCTTCTGGCGGCCACTGGTTGCGGCGGCTTTCGAGCGCCCCGAATACTACGTCGTCATCGCATGCAGCTGTACGGACAGATATTCCCCTCGGAAGCGTCAATGCATCGCAGCCCCGTTCGTCACATGCGCTGTCACAAGCCGATGTTTTTCGTCACTGCACGCGCACGCAGCGGCCGTCCGCGCCACAGGCCGTGACGCCGGCTGCCATCGGCGCGAGCGGTGACGTCACGCCTCCTGGCAGTGCGCCGACCCGAAACAGTCGCTCGCATCCGCTCGAGCCGCACGCCGCGATATCGACAGGGCGAGAATCCATGACGCTGCCGCGAGCAAACCGCGGCATCCGAACAGTGCTGCCTGACTTCATAGAGGAGGGCAGACGGACATTCTCTCTGCAAGGCTTAAGTGCGGCAAACAGGCAGTGCACTTCTCGGCAGTTTCATTATGGAATTCTACCTCACGCGCACTTACAGCTACTCCGGAGTAACGCAACCTTACTCGGAGCAATAGGCCGATACGCACTAGAGAGTGGTCTCTACAAAGCAGTATGCAGCAGGCCTGACCATGTGTTTTTTAGGCGG